>CM060928.1:916065439-917315439 GCA_030765085.1 Allium cepa
CAATTAGCTGGATTTTTTTTCATATAACCCCTTCGAGAAAATCATAGTTGACCATATTTTCAGATTAGTCGTTTTTATTTGATTTTAAATGACAAATTTTGACTAATTCGACTCCCTACTAATTATCAAAAAGATAAATAGTGATTGAAAAGGTGATAAGTGTTGATATTTAACATACATTACTCAAGAGAGTATATTTGGAAAATTTTCTCTATGAATTCAAACAAGAGTTATAAAACTTTTTGTTGGGTAAAGATTCCATGACCATTTCTATATCTATCATATTTCTATCGACCATTGTTTATCAAATCTTAAATATAGTTTGTCGATATGTGGTACTATAATCAGGGATCATTTGTTTTTCATTTCACATTTTTTTTGTAAAAATAAATAAATATCCAAAGTATTCACTCTCATTTAAAAGTCCTCACGGTTATGCATGGGTGAATTACTTGGATTTTTGATTATGTGCTTCCATGCTCATTTAAAAGTCCTTACGGTTATACATGTACGGAACGCATATCAAAATTAATTGATTAAATAGACAAGTTGATTCTAATCCCATTTAAAAGTCCTCACGGTCATGCGTGGTTAGAAGATACTTGATTTCATTTTTTAAAATTAAATTGGAATACTACTAATCTCATTTAAAAGTCCTAACGGTTATGCATGATTAGTAGATATTCAAATTCCTGACATAAATGTACCACAAGTTGATACAGTCGTATGATTTTATATTAGAACATCATTTCCATTCTTTCTAAAAGTGGAATATGCGCCTAATAAGGGTAGTTATGATTTTTGTTTTATTTTTATTGAAGTTAAATATTTATATTCAATTTGAGTTTAATGTTGGATTAATATTGATCACTTTATCTCTATTTTCTCTAACACTATTATCCTTTTGCTGATAACAAAAGGGGGAGAGAAAAGTTAATATTTTGTCAAATAGAATCAAGCAAAGGTCAAATAATTTTCCATTTGCATCTAGGCTTATTTATATATTTCTATTTGTATGCATATGTGTAGGGGGAGCATCATGTAAAGAGGAAGCATTTAAATAGGGGGAGCAATTAGTGTATATCATTGTTCAAATACATTTAACACAGTCAAAATCTTAAGTATATGTTTGTTATCATCAAAAGGGGGAGATTTTGGAATATGCGAGTATATGATTTTTGTTTGATGATAATAAACATATATATATTCATTTAAATGTATTTGTTAATGTACTATTTTATTTTTCATAGATTAAATAAATATTTGTTGAATAAAATAAATTACACAGAATTGGAATTTAAACAGAAATTTTATTCAAACAAATATTTATTACATTTATAAATAGTACAAATTCAAGCTCTCACTATACATATACAATTTTTGATTACATCACAATTATTTTTACATTAATAACCTCACTACATATCACTCACACTCGTATTTTGTCTTCAACTGCATTCCAGTCTGATTCCAGCATCCGAGCAATCTGCAAAAGTATTCTCAAACGTAGTAAAATTGAAAAAGAAATATTTTTGCAATATAAAATGAAATATGATTTTTGAAAATATTATTTGGCTCAGTTATTTGGGTTGTTCGTCATCATTCACATTTGAATTCATCACACACGAACAGTGTGACATGCACAGTGTATCACTGTACATGCCACAAGGCCGTGCACATCGATATACACTTGATCGATTTACAGGGACAGGTGAGCACAGGTCAAACCCAAATGAAAAGCCGGGTTCAACTCACGTGCAATCACGACACGAGCACAAGGTCAAACCCGAGTTTTCGAAACTGGATTCAACGCAAGTAAAATTTTAAAAATCAACATGAATGGATGCAAAGACCAGCTGCAACATGGATGTCACAAGCAATACCAGAGACAGTCTCACAAGACAGTAACATGCAGTTTTGCAGTGGTACAAGGAAAGTACAGGGAACAACAACATGGTAAACAATGACACAGCAACAACCAAGACCACGATTGTTCACAACAAACATGAGTGCAACTTGACTATCAAGTTCAAGCCAGATTAACATAATGCAAACTACAATCACAGCAATATGCTTGAAGACTACAGCACGACCAGGTATGGCAGTGAAACTCAAGCAAGTGCACAACAAACTCAGTGAAGCCAAAGTGATAAATCAATTGTCCAGACAATCAGAAAAGTGCATCCAGAAGTACAAGATGACCAAGTGAATCAAGTTCAGGTACACGAGCTAATGAAGACTGCATCATGATGCAAGGCCAGAGACTACAATATCAAGTGCAAGTGCAAACTCAAATAAGTATGTGCAACTATGAAAACTTCAGTGAGCTAGTGCAATTTGTACAAAATTGCCACCAACATAACAACACAAATGAATACTGCAACAACCAGAGCCAAAGTTCACAAGTGAAGCCAAATATACACAAGTGCAAACCAAATGAAGACCACAAGTATACAACAACAAGCAGGAGTGTGCAAGTGCAGATGAACACATATGGCCGAAGTCAATGAAGCCAAAGCAAACAGAAGGGATGATCAGACACAGGACAACAAGTGCACAAATGTACACAATCCAAGCAATACAGCAATGACCACAAATGGAACACAAGTCAGTGGCAAGCTACAAACAACAAGTACAACTGAAATGCAAAACAGTTCGAAGAAGACTACAAGATGAACCATGACCGTGCTATAGGAATACTTGCAGTTAAATGTCAACGCAATTGTAATGGCAAGTCATGGAGTCACAGTCACAAGATCAGATGACCAAGAAAAAAAAATCAAGTATGTATAAAAATGGAAATTGCCGAAAATAGGAAAGTCAAGTAAAATAAAACAGGAAAGTCTTTGCCGTTTGACACAAGATAAATCAAACATTTGAAAATGAAAGCCGTGAGTAACAAGTCAAAGATATATCAGGAAAATCGTGCGCATCAGGAAAGCAACAATTTTGGAAAGTATCGAATTTATACGAACAAACTCAAATGTCGAATTCATATAAATATCAAACCCAAGAATACATCATAGGCATCGAGTTCAAGCAAACAATTAAACCAGCAACGAAAGAGAATACATACCATAATCTATCAACTCGATCAAAGGAGCAGCTGCGAAACAAAGCGCAAGTAAAGCAACCAAAATCGATCATCAGAGAACGAGCGAGCAAGAGCAACGCAAATCAGACAATCGAATATCGGAGAAGCAGTGAGCAAAGAGCATCACAAACCAGAGAAAGCCCTAATTCTCACAAGAGCAGAAGCCCTAATTCGAGAAAGAAGAACGAAGCCGCCATAGCAAAAGAGAAAAGAGAACAGGCTAGAGACTAAAACATTTGGGCCGGCCTTATTTGTTAAAAGGGGATTTATTTTATTTCAAATAGGGTTTTAAGTTTTAAACTGTTTTTTTCTAGTTAGTTTTATTTTCTTTTCGAATCAAGTCTTGGTAAATCACCACCTAGGTTGTAGGTAGTGTCAGATTGTCTAGTTAGAATTAGTTCAGTGAGCAGGGTGTGCGAGTTTGCAAAATTCTATAGGCGGGAGCAAGGGTTTGCGAGTTTGCAAAACTCTATAGGCGGGAGCAGGGGGTGCGAGTCTATTAGAGTGTTTGTAAGCGGAAGCAGGGTTTGCGAGTCTGTTAGAGTGTTTGTAAGCGGGAGACTGTTTAATTCTAATAGAAATCTAGGAATGCAGCAGTAGGCAGGGGTTGCCGAAGCTGGGTAAATTTTGTGTGTGATTTACTTTTCAGCATATTTATTTCTGCGGTTTGTTTCAGTGTTTAAATCGAGAAAATTTGCTATAATCCTATTCACCCCCCCTCTAGGGTTAATCTAGATCCTACAGGGAGGATTAAGGAAAAGGAGTTCTAGAAGGTAACCTGATTATTTATGATAGAGTTGTTAGAGTTTTGTTTGACACGGGCGCTATACATAGCTTTATCTCCCAACAAATCATAAATGAATTTAAACTTAAACCTGATTTTGTCAAAGAGCCCGTTTGTGAGAAAAATCCAGTTGTGGCCCTGTAACCTTTGTCTACGATATAGGGATGTTCATATCTCATATTCTGGTCATAAATTTCCTATCAGTCCCTTTGTCCTCGATTTTAATGAATTTGAAATCTTAATCGGAATGGATTGGCTAATGGAATACGATGCCAATTAGATTGCAGCAATCGAAAGATCTTGATCAAAACAAAACTTGGAAATTTTATTGAAATCTCTTGTGAGGATCCGAGTCCTAAGAGAGATAAACTGATGTACATTTTGGGATATCCCGAACCTAGTCTAGAGTCCATACCTATAATCTAGGAATTTCCAGACATGTTCAAAGAAATAAAATCCTTACCTCCACATAAAGAAGTTGAACTTAGAATTGACCTAGTACCCAATGCTCGTCCTGTTGTTCACGCAAGCCGTAGGATGGCACCCAGGGAAAGAGTTGAACTAGTCAATCAAACCCGAGATTTGTTAGAGAAAGGGTTGATACGTCCTCGTGTTTCTAATTGAGGTTCAGCTGTGGTCTTTTGGCCAAATTTGATGGATCTTTGAGATTATGTGTGGACTATCGCGATGTCAACAAATTAACTCTCAAAAACAAATTTCTTTTACCTAGGATCGACGATCTATTAGATCAACTTCATGGCGCTCGATTCTTTTCAAAGATGGATCTAGCTCAAGGATTCCATCAGCTACGAATTGCCGAAGACTGTGTTCACTTGACTACTTTCAGGGATCCAGACATTTTCTATGTATGGCTAGTCATGCCTTTCGGACCAACCAATGCTCCCGTATACTTCATAGACTTAATGGACCGTGTATTTCGAGGAGCATTGAATAAATTTGTTCTGGTGTTTATTGATGATATCCTAATATACTCCAAAATCAAAGAGGAGCATGCTAAGCATCTTAGAATTTTTTTTTTGGAGATATTGAGGAAGAACATTCTGCTTGCAAAATTTTCTAAACGCTATTTTTGGGTTAAGGAAGTCAGATTTCTCGGGCACATTGTTAATGAAGAAGGGATTTCTGTTGATCCGGGCAAGATTTCTGCTATTCTAGACTGGAAGTGATCCTCTACTCCAAAAGAAGTTCGAAGTTTTCTGGGTTTAGTGGGATATTATAGAAAGTTTGTCTAAGATTTTTCCAAGTTGGACAGTCCATTGACTAAGCTAACGATGAAGAATGCTAAATTCGATTGGACTCCGAAGTGTGATGAAGCTTTCCAGAAGTTGAAGAGGAGATTGACTACTGCTCCTGTTCTCGCTATTATTAACGGGAACCAAGGTTTATCTGTCTATACTGATGCTTGTGGTGATGGTTTGGGTGCGGTGCTAATGCAGAATGGGAAAGTAATTGCCTACGCGAGTGGACAATTATGTCCGCATGAGAAAAATTACCTAACTCACGATCTCGAACTTCTAGGTGTTATTTTCGCTTTGAAAATCTGGCGACACTATCTTCTGGGTAAAAATCTCTTTCAGCTTTACTAAATTCAATGTTTAATTTGACTTAAGTTATATACTCAATAAATCCTTTTTGTTCTAGGTGAAAATTTTGAATTATTCACCGACCATAAATCTCTGAAATATCTCTTCACCCAGAAAGATTTAAATCTGAGGCAACAACGCTGGTTGGAATTTCTAGCGGCATATGACCTAGATATGCTATATACCCCCGGAAAGGCCAATGTAGTTGCTGACGTCTTGAGTAGAAGACATGCTATTCTTGCTCATCTTGTCATTACTCCTACTCTCCTTGAGAAAATCGCCAAAAAGCAGAAAGCAGACAAATTTCTTCAGGAAATTTATGGGAGGATTTGTTGAGGTGAAGATTCCAGTTTCGGAATCGCTGATTGTGGAGTTATAAGATTGAAAGGCAGAATGTGTGTTCAGATATCCCAGATCCAAAGCGTGAAGTTTTGGACGAATGTCACAAGTCTAAACTCAGTATCCATCCAGGAGTTAATAAGGTGTATAGAGATATCAAAAGAACCATCTGGTGGAAGGATATATCTATATATGTGAGTCGTTGTGCTACCTTTCAACAAATCAAAAGTGATCAGAAGAAAATGGCGGGTTTACTTCAGCCGTTGGAAGTACTTGAATGGAAGTGGGATCAAGTGTCTATGGATTTCATAGACGGGTTGCCATGCACTCGAAAGAGGAATGAAGCAATTTGGGTTATTGTGGATCGTTTAACTAAGACTGCCCATTTCATTCCAGTGAAATCTACCCAGACAGCGGCAAGTTTGGCAGAATTGTATACAAAAGAGATTGTTCGTCTCCACGGTATACCCGGCAGTATAGTGAGTGATCGTGATCCGATCTTCATTAGTAGATTTTGGAAGACATTTCAAGTCGCATTGGGAACAAAACTGAACTTCAGTACTTCTTATCACCCGCAGTCTGATGGGCAGACTGAAAGGATAAACCGAATCTTAGAAGACCTTCTACGTGCTTGTATACTGATTTTGGTGGTTCTTTGGAGGACCATTTGCATCTGGTCGCATTCTCATATAACAATAGCTATCAGGCCAATATCTAAGTGGCTCCTTTCGAAGCTTTATATGGTCGTCCTTGTCGATCTCCGGCCTGCTGGATTGAATCTGGTGATAAGCTCGTTCTCGAACTAGATATGATTAAAGAAGCTACGGAGAAAGTGGATTTTATTCGAAATAAATTGATAACTGCACAAAGTCGTCAGAAAAGTTATTACAGCCATAGGAGAAGAGCTCTATAATTCCACGTTAGAGATTATGTATTCCTAAAAGTATCTCCAATGCGTGATGTGTTGAGATTTGGGAAAACTAGTAAGCTCGCACCACGGTATATTGGTCCTTTTCCTATTCTAGAGAGGATCCGTCCTTTAGCATATCGAGTGCAGCTACCCAGCTGGTTATCTGGCGTGCATGATGTGTTTCACGTTTCTACCCTTTGGAAATATGTGCATGATCCAGACTGTATTATTGAAGAAGCTGCTCAGCAGGATTTGAAGATCACACCAAATCTGGTAGTAAAGAGAGAACCGATAAAGTTCATTGATCGTGATGAAAAGCAAATGACGAATAAAGTTGTGAAATTGGTTAAAGTGCAATCGAGTGGCGATTCAAAGGACTATACTTAGGAAACAGAGGATAGCATGAAAAAGTCCTATCCCAATTGCAGAGTGGATATTCCGGCTTGATTGCTTAGCCATTTCTCTATCTTTTTATGTATTCTTATATTCTTTGTTGTCTTCCCTCTCTTTCAAATTTCGAGGATGAAATTTTCTTAAGGGAGGTAAATCTGTATCATCCCAAATTTTATCAACTTAAAATTGGTAATTTATTTGAATTTTTGATATTTAATTTGAAATTAATTTGAAAAAAAAGTTCAAATCAAATAAATAAGGTGTTAAGTGGTATGAATAAGATCGCAATTTCGCTTGAGTTTAAGACTTGAAATAATAAATGTTTTTAAAATTATTTGAATTTAAAATATACATATATTTCTATATGAGCAGTAGATTTGAATTTGACTTTGAATTTGAATTTAAATGTTAAATAAATGCTTTAGTAAAATAATTTGGATTTACAAATATATATATATATATGTGTGTGTGTGTGTAATTTATTTAATGTGTATTTAATTTCAAAAAATTCCCTTTTAAATAGTATTTATTATTATAAAGCAAATATCTTTATAAAATGGGAAATGTAAACTAAAAATACAATTTAAATAATGTAAAAAAATATTGTTCTAATGAAAATTTACAAATGTTAAATAAGTAATATATATAAAGACAAGTGTTAAAAGTTTAAGTAAATGGATTAATAAGTGTAATCCATGTAGAAAGAAAATTAACAAGTGTCATCATGTTATTTTATTTTTGAGAAATTTACAAAATGAAAATAAAGTTATATAATATCTCTAATTTACTTCTTCTCATTCTTTTATCTTCATTACCAAGTCTATACAAATTCAAACTAGAGAAAGAAAGGAAATTAAAAACAAACCTTCACAAGACAACCTCTTCAACATTACAAATCTAAATTCCTTTTCAAACCTGAATTAAAGAAAAGAAACAAGCAGTTCAACATCAAAGCAAGTTCAAGCATCTCAGTTTTCAAAATCAAGTCTTTAAGATCATGCAACAACAGATCAGAATTAACTCAAGTTTTCAAATTTCGATCTTTAAGTTTTGTGACCTAGGCTTTTTTCTTTGTTTTCATAAAAAAACAAACTGTAAGTAGATCTTTTTAAGAATTAGAATTAGAATTTGTTGTTAAGAAATTAAGCAATTTAATCCATCAGAAACTAAGCAAACCTACATCAACTAGTTGCAGACAAAAAATTCAAGATCAAATTTAAAACAGCCTTCCAGACTCTCAACTTTAAAAACAACATTCCAGAAAGCTTTCTGTTCAAAATACTCAGGCGAGTAAACTGTTTAAAATCCGAGCTAAACTTGATGTTATGATGAATTTTTGAAGATAAGTTGTAAAATAATGCCTGCATGTATATAAACACATATCAATGATCTATGCATATCTGTTTTACAGACATACATGCCTCTCTTATTTCCAGGTTTTTCAAAAACCTATTCAAAATTTGATTTCTCCCTCTCTGATCCTTACTAGACCTTAGGATCTAAACAAGTTACATAATTTATGATTTTTGAAGGAGAAATAAGAATTTTTAAGTATAAATTCAATGAGAAATTATGGGCTGAATGATTTTGGGTTTTAGGGCAAATTCTGGTGATCGGGGTTATGATAAATCATGAGATCGAGGAGCACGTTCGAAGGTCAGGGTTCATCAGAAAAATACTCGATAATTTTATAATTCGTCGTGGAGGGCCGACGAGATCGATCTAGGATTTTAGCCCGGTATTTTATCGATCGCATTCACGAAGCAATGGAGTTGTCATCATTGAATCGAAACCAACCAGATTTGTTTGGATCAAAGCGTTGAAGTCTGTCGAAGCTTCAACTAGAATCACGTGGCCTTTGGTGGCCTGTGGAGTCAGAGCGAGGCGATTAAGTTGATCGGCGGAAGTCGTATAGCTCGATCAAAGATTTGTCAATGTTTTGGGTTTCTGGCTGATCAGCGAGCTTGAATCGATCGTCGATGAGTTGTGGTGAATGGCGAAGTCGATCGGAGTTCGTCGGAATGACTGTGCATGTACACAATGTCGAATTCGTGTCAATAAGAAATAGTTGGGAAAGAAGGGTTACGACTCGAAGTAGCCTTCGGGAAATGAGAGTACCGGCTCGGGTATAGGCTTGAAGCATTTTTGGGTGTACGGGTTAAATACTTAAACAAAAATTTAAGTTTGAAAAATTAAGGTACATGGGTTGTTTTCTGGGAAACTCGAAGCACTCAGGCATTTTGATCGAGTAAGCCTCGAAGTGGACCTTGGGTCTAATATATGAGATAGTTTTTACTTCAAAATAAAATTCAACTTTTAAACATTTTTAACCCATGTTTTCCAATGATGATTTTGATTAAAGTTTTGAATTAATTAAGGATGCAGGTAAGATATTTTTAAAGTAATTAAATTTAATTTATTTAATTTTGTTACATTATTTTATTAAGTTATTTATATTAAATAAATAAAGTAATTAAAAGGATAATTAAGATAAAATGTTATTTAAAACAAATCTTAACCTTTTAAAGCAACTAATGTGATAAGGATGATTATTAAACAAGGTTCATAAGATAATCAAAGTAATTAAAAAAGATAAAAAGATTTATCTTTTAATTTATTAAGTAATTAATGATTTGTTAATATAATTACTTAAAGAATAACTATTTAATTAATTAGATTAATTAAATAGAGGGAATTAGGCTGAAGGAAAAACCTGAGAACACTTTTAGTCTGAAGGACAGAAGTTTTAAAATTTAGCCTGAAGGACAAAAAATGATATATTCATATAGCATTACACATCCATAATGCTATATTCATATAGCATTACACATCTATAATGCTATATACAACACAATTTTATAAGTTTCTGCATACACAAACAAGCAGCTGTGTAATGCTATATGAATATAGCATTATGGATGTGCAATGCTATATGAATATATCATTTTTTGTCCTTGAGACTAAATTTTAAAACTTCTGTCCTTCAGACTAAAAGTGTTCTCAGGTTTTTCCTTCAGCCTAATTCCCTGAATTAAATAAATAATTAAAGTTAATTGATTTGAAATTAATAATTAATTAATTAAGGAATAATTAATTAATAAAAATAATTAAGATTTAATTAATTAACAGCTAAGGATAGATTAATTAAGGTAATTAATTAAGGAATAATTAATTAATGAAGGTGATTAAGATTTAATTAATTTATAATTAAGGATAACTAATCATTGATTAAAGATAATGAATGACCGTAACTAAGATTAATTAATTAGTAATTAAAGACTAATTAATATATAATTAAGAATGATTAATCGTTAATTAAGGTTAATTAATGAAAATAATTATGTGATAAATTAGTTATAATCACACGAACAATTCATCTTAATTGTAGATGATTGGTTATTATTGAATGTTGTGTTTTGGATTGATATCTTTGATATGTGATTGTGGTGCTATGTGATATGAATTGCTTTGTGCTGAGCTGTGATATTTGTGGTTTGTTCTGTGTGAATGTGAAAATCCATTGGCCCATAAAACGGCAATTGAATTTCGATGCGACAGGGAGTCCGATTTCGGCTTGTTATCCAAAACCGACATCGAACCTTGATAGTGAATCTTTGTGATTGACATATCCACGTGTTTTAAAATTAAGCACTCACTATTCGGTTTAGCCGGGAGAGGACCTTGTGTCATATAACCCATTAGGAATTTGTGATACGACGAAATGGATAGCATTTGAAGACGGTGGTGAAGACCGGGTGTCTTCGAGAACGATAGGATAACCTATCGAATGACTTTGCATGGAGTTGCTCCAGTATAGAGATCTCCATATGTGATGGGGAGTCCGATCGGGATTGTGGATGCACGGATTGCAAGGGCTTCTTCGGAAATGCCTTTGGTTCTGTTTGAACCCGGAACGGACGTGTATGGTTGTATATCTGGTATTACACTTTGAGATATAAAGCTGATTTCATTCAAATACATTTCTGTTGGTGGCGGAGTATTTATTCTCTTAGCTTAACACCCTTCTCTGAGACATGTGAGTTCGGAGGTTATGTAGGTTATGGTTATTAGTGATATACTCCCAATTTGGTAGTGTGGCATGTTGAGTGCTACTGATCATTTGTTGATCGGAGCATGGATTTTGTGAAAAGCGTAGCTTTGTAGACGAGATTTTGTCGAATCTCACAACCTGGTAATGGTCGAAACATGAAGGATGCAGCAAGATTATTGGGGGTAGCGCCCCTTTGTGCACATGCATTTCCTTCTGGATAGAAGTGGTATCATGGTATGGAGCCCAGATACTTAACTTATGTTGATATTGAAATTATGTTGCTTTGTGGTTGTTGTTGTTGGGGCCCCGGATAAAGGTCGGTTACGACCGGGGGATGACATACTCGTGTACTAGTTATCTAGTTACAGAGGTAACCCGGTCTTGTGTTGGCAGAGATCCGGTTAGGTTCTCGAGGCGTCCCTCCAGAGGCATACCCATGTGGCCCAAGAAGTTCCTTAGCCTAACCATTTGTTGGAAATCCAATCACCAATACGAACCATGTACGATTTTAGTTGTAGAACCTGCCATTTAACATGTATCTATAGTAGGCATACGATAATGGTATGTATGCTGGCTAAGATTAATATTATACTTTCAAAATGTTTTCACACTATGTACTAATAATAATACCAAAAGAGTTTTCTCGTATCAAGCATATTTGACTATCATAAGGAGAAATCTCCCTCCAAGTGTGCGATTGCATTGTGTGTGTGCGCCTGGAGGCCTTATGGTAGTTACATTTTTCAAAAGCATGAACGGTTTTCTTTTATAAATTTTTTTGTTCCAAACAACTATTTTTGTTTACTCATACCAGTCCCATGACTGACCCGGAGTTTGTTGTTCCCTTTCTAACTCTGGGTGCCTATAATTTCCACACGGGCAGCATAGAAGCAGGTTATCCGTGTTTTGGAGCTAGCTTGGAATCTTTTGAAGTCCTTTGGATGCTGTTAGATTTTGGAAAGCTTTGGCTTTGGGTATCTTTCAAAGGGTTTAGAGTTTCTGAAGACTTATCGAAGTTGAAGTATGTTGGAGACCTTTTGAAACCCTTTTGTTAATGTTCCACTGTGTTGTAATCGTTTTGTTGTTGTATCACATATGTATCACACTGATGATGGTGGTGATTTGTTGTATCTGTGGTGTTGATAAATGATAATCATCTTTTGTTCCACTATTTATTTTCATCTAATGTTGTCATAAGCTCCATCCGAACTGGAATTCAACGTTTGAATCTCCGACAGTCGAATACAAGTGAGGTATTTGATATCAATTTTCGAACGCTGAATTTCGGGTCGTACCAAGTGGTATTAGAGCAAAAGGTTGAGTAAGAACTTTAGCTACGGAGTATAACACATTAGGTGGCTCATTAGAGATAGGGTGAAGTACACCCTAGAATGAGTATAAACCGAGAGACCGAATCCGTAAAAGTTCCTTAGTCTATTTCTTTTAACTGCTGATATTTCCTAAGATATCTCGTCCATATACCTAAATCAAGTTTTCTTACTATTTATAGATAGTAAGAATGAGCGGGCGAAGAGGAGGAGCTAGGGGTTGGGGAAATACCACTACAACTGATCAAGTCCCCGCAACAGTAGAAGCAGCTTGCCTACTCAACATCAGCCGAATCTGGCTGATCCATATAAAAGCTTCTCGAGACTTGGTGGCAAGCCGTTCACTGGCAAGGTATCTATCGTTGAGGCTCAAGCCTGGATCAGATCGTGTAAAAGAATTTTTTAAAGGGCTAAAGTTGGAAGATGATCAAATGCAACTAATAGCTTCTTGGCAACTCCAAGAAGAAGCCCTAGCCTGGTGGGAGACAGTTACTGTTGATGAACCCGAAGAAGAGTTTACTTGGAGTCGATTCAAGGAAGTGTTTGAGAAATGCTATATGCCGTCTGCTGGCATTTCCCGAATGTACCAGGAATTTATGGGCTTGAACTAGGGGAGTTTATCATTTGAGGAGTACTTAAATAAATTCAACGAATTATCTCGTTTCGGTCCGGAATTGGAAAACACACCTCTAAAGAAAAATGAAAGATTCATTTGTGGAATGAATAAGCAATTCCACAAAAGGATGACAGCTCATGTTAAGGAGTCATTTTCAGATCTGATCGATATGGGGTATAGATATGCTACCCAGGATACGCAGGAAGTCCCGAGGGAAAAAGGAAATACGAGCAATCAAAATTGGAAAAAAAAAGTTCGGAGGCAAGAAACCAATCAAGGAAAAGGAGAAGAAGAACAATCAGGGAAACCCAGCTAGAGATATAACTTGTTACAATTGCCAATAAAAGGGCCATTATTCGAACAACTGCAAGAATCCGAAGAAGCAAGTTAAGAAAGAACAACCCGTCAAGACTAGTCAGGGAGTTAGAGAATGTTATTACTGCCACAAGCCCGGACACGTAGTTAAAAACTGCTCGACGATGAAACAAGCACAAGTGGAAAATGTCTATGCGATAAAGAATGTCCCCTCAACTTCAAGGGCAGATAAAGGAAAAGGAGTTCTAGAAGGTAACCTTATTATTTGTGATAGAGTTGTTAGATTTTTGTTTGACATGGGCGCTACACATAGCTTTATCTCCCAACAAACCGTAAATGAATTAAAACTTAACCTGATTTTGTCAACGAGCCCATTTGTGTGAAAAATCCAGTTGGTGGCCCTGTAAATCTTTATCTACAATGTAGGGATGTTCCTATCTCGTATTCTGGTCATAAACTTCCTACCAGTCCCTTTGTCCTCGATTTTAATGAATTTGAAATCTTACTCAGAATGGATTGGCTAATGGAATACGAAGCCGAATTAGATTGCAACAATTGAACGATCTCGATCAAAACAAAACTTCGAAATTTTATTGAAATATCTTGTGAGGATCCGAGTCCTAAAAGAGATAAACTACTGTATACTTTAGGATATTCCGAACCTACTCTGGAATTCATACCTATAGTCCGAGAATTTCCAGACGTGTTCGAAGAAGTAAAATCCTTACCTACGCATAGAGAAATTGAATTCAGAATTGACCTTGTACCCAATGTTCGTCCTGTTGTTCACGCAAGCCATAGGATGGCACCCAGTTAAAGGATTGAACTAGTCAATCAAACCCGAAATTTGTAGAGAACGGGTTGATACGTCCTAGTGTTTCTGATTGGGGTTCAGTTGTGGTCTTCGTGGCCAAATTTGACGGATCTTTGAGATTGTGCATGGACTACCGCAATCTCAACAAATTAACTCTCAAAAACAAATTTCCATTACCTAGGATCGACGATCTATTCGATCAACTTCAAGGCGCCCGATTCTTTTCCAAGATAGATCTATCTCAAAGATTCCATCGGCTACGAATTGCCGAAGACTGTGTTCACTTGACTGCTTTCAGGGGTCCAGACATTTTCTACGAATAGTTAGTCATGCCTTTCTGACCAACCAATGCTCCCGCATACTTCGTAGACTTAATGGCCCATGTATTTCGAGGAGTATTGAATAAATTTGTTCTGGTGTTTATTGATGATATCCAAATCTACTCCAAAACTGAAGAGGAGCATGATGAGCATCTTAGTATTGTTTTGGAGATATTGAGAAAGAACATTATATTTGCAAAATTTTCTAAATGCCATTTTTGGGTTAAGAAAGTCAGATTTCTCGGGAACATTGTTGATGAAGAAGGGATTTCTGTTGATCCAGTTAAGATTTCTACTATTCTAGACTGGAAGCAACCCACAACTCCAAATGAAGTTTGAAGTTTTCAAGGTTTAGCGGGATATTATAGAAAGTTTGTCCATAATTTTTCCAAGTTGTCCAGTCCATTGACTAAGCTAACAATGAAGAATGCTAAATTCGATTGGACTCCAAAGTGTGATGAAGTTTTCCAGGAGTTGAAGAGGAGATTGGCTACTGCTCCTATTCTCGCTATTACTAACGGGAAACAAGTTTATCTGTCTATACTGACGCTTGTGGTGATGGTTTGGGTGCGGTGCTAATGCAGAATGGGAAATTAATTGCCTACGCGAGTAGACAATTACGTTCGCATGAGAAAAATTACCTAACTCACGATCTCGAACTTCTAGCTGTTATTTTTGCTATGAAAATCTGGCGGCACTATCTTTTGTGTAAAATTCTCTTTCAGCTTTACTAAATTCAAAGTTTAATTTAAGTTAAGGTATATACTTAATAAATCCTTCTTATTCTAGGTGAAAATTTTGAATTTCACCGACCACAAATCTTTGAAATATCTCTTCACCGAGAAAGTTATAAATCTGAGGCAACAACGCTGGTTGGAATTTCTAGTGTCATATGACCTAGATATTCTATATACCCGTGGAAAGGCCAATGTAGTTGCTGACGCCATAAGTAGAAGACATGCTACTCTTGCTCATCTTGTCATTACTCCTACTCTCCTTGAGAAAATCGCCAACAAGCAGAAAGAAGACAAATTTCTTCAGGAAATTTATGGGAGGATTCTTCGAGGTGAAGATTCCAGTTTCGGAATCGATAATTATGGAATTATAAGATTGAAAGGTAGAATGTGTTTTCTTGATATCCCGGATCTAAAGCGTAAAGTTTTGGACGAATGTCACAAGTCTAAACTTAGTAATATCAAAAGAACCTTCTGGTGGAAGACAATGAAGAGGGATATATCTATATATGTGTGTTGTTGTGCTACCTGTCAACAAATCAAAAGTGATCAGAAGAAAATGGCGGGTTTACTTCAACCGTTTGGAGTACCTAAATGGAAGTGGGATCAAGTGTCTATGGATTTCATAGACGGGTGGCCACGCACAAGAAAGGGGAATGAAGCAATTTGGGTTATCGTGGATCGTTTAACTAAGACTGCCTATTTTATTTCAATGAAATCTACCCAGACAGCGGCAAGTTTGGCCGAATTGTATATAAAAGAGATTGTTCATCTCTACGGTATACTCAATAGTAGTGAGTGATCGTGATCAAATCTTCACTAGTAGATTTTGGGAGGCATTTCAAGCCACATTAGGAACAAAACTGAACTTCGGTACTGCTTATCATCCGCAGTCTGTGGGCAGGCTGAAAGGATGAACCAAATCTTAGAAGACCTTCTATGTGCTTGTATACTTGATTTGGTGGTTCTTGGCAGGACCATTTGCATCTGGTAGAATTCTCATATAACAATAGCTATCAGACCAGCATCGAAATGGCTCCTTTCGAAGCTTTATATGGTCGTTTGTGTCGATCTTCGACCTGCTAGATTGAGTCTGGTGATAGGCTCATTCTTGGACCAGATATGATTAAA
This sequence comes from Allium cepa, assembly GCA_030765085.1. Taxonomy (NCBI): domain Eukaryota; kingdom Viridiplantae; phylum Streptophyta; class Magnoliopsida; order Asparagales; family Amaryllidaceae; genus Allium; species Allium cepa. The sequence continues at coordinate 916,081,873 of CM060928.1, forward strand.
GAAGCTACAGAGAAAGTGGATTTTATTCGAAAGAATTGATAACTGCACAAAGTCATCATAAAAGTTATTACGAGCGTAGGAGAAGAGCTCTAGAATTCCAGGTTGGAGATTATGTATTCCTAAAAGTATCTCCAATGCGTGGTATGTAAAGATTTGGGAAAACTGATAAGCTGGCACCACAGTATATTGGTCCTTTTCTTATTCTGGAGAGGATTGGCCCTTTAGCATATCGATTGCAGCTACCCAGATGGTTATTTGGCGTGCATGATGTGTTTCACATTTCTAACCTCCGGAAATATGTGCACGATCCAGACTATATTATTGAAGAAGCTGCTCAGCAGGATTTGGAAATCACACCAAACCTGGCAGTAAAGAGAGAACCGATAAAGATCATTGATCGTGATGAAAAGCAATTGAGGAATAAAGTTGTGAACTTGGTTAAACTGCAATGGAGTGGCGATCCAAAGGACTATTCTTGGGAAACAGAGGATTGCATGAAAAAAGTCCTATTCCAATTGCAGAGTGGATATTTCGGTTTGATTGGTAAGCCATTTCTCTATCTTTTTCTGTATTCTTATATTATTTGTTGTCTTCTCTCTCTTTCAAATTTCGAGGATGAAATTTTCTTAAGGGGAGAAATCTGAAACATCCCAAATTTTATCAATTTAAAATTGGTAATTTAATTTGAAATTAATTTGAAAAAAGTTCAAATCAAATAAATAAGTGTTAATTTGTATGAATAAGATTGCAATTTCATTTGAGTTTAAGATTTGAAATAATAAATGTTTTTAAAATTATTTGAATTTAAAATATATATATATATATATATGGTTGTCTAAATGAGTAGGTTTGAATTTGAATTTAAATTTTAATAAATGCTTTAGTAAAATAATGTGGATTTACAAATATATATACATATATATGTAATTTATTTAATGTGTATTTAATTTCAAAACATTCTCTTTTAAATAGTATTTATTAGTATAAAGCAAATGTCTTTATAAAATGGAAAATGTAAATTAAAAATACAATTTAAATAATTTAAAAATATTATTCTAATGAAAATTTGCAAATGTTAAATAAGTAATATATAAAGACAAGTGTTAAAAAATTAACTAAATGGATTAACAAGTGTAATCCATGTAGAAAGAAAATTAACAAGGGTCATCATGTTGTTTTATTTTTGAGAAATTTATAGAAAGAAAATAAAGTTATATAATATCTCTAATTTACTTCTTCTCATTCTTTTATCTTCGTTACCAAGTCTGTACAAATTCAAACTAGAGAAAGAAAGGAAATGAAAAACAAACCTTCACAAGACAACCTCTACAATACTACAAATCTAAATTCCTTTTCAAACCTGAACTAAAGAAAAGAAACAAGCAATTCAACATCAAAGCAAGTTCAAGCATCTCAGTTTTTCAAAATCAAGTCTTTAAGATCAGGCAACAACAGATCGGAATCAACTCAAGTTTTCAAAATCCAGTCTTCAAGGTTTCAGACCTAAGCTTTTTCATCTGTTTTTATAAAAAAACAAACTGTAAGTAGATCTTTTTAAGAATTTGAATTACATCAGAAACTAAGCAAACCTACATCAACTAGTTACAGATAAAAAATTCAAGATCAAATTTAAAATAGCCTTCTAAACTCTCAACTTTAAAAACAACATTCCAGAAAGCTTTCTATTCAAAATCCTCAGGTGAGTAAACTATTTAAAATCTGAGCTAAACTTGATGTTGTGAGGAATTTTTGAAGATAAGTTGTAAAATAATGCCTTCATGTATATAAACACATATGATAAATCTATGCATGTCTGTTTTACAGACATATTGCCTCTGTTGTTTCCAAGTTTTTCGAAAACCTGTTCATATTTTGATTTCTCCCTCTCTGATCCTTACTAGACCATAGGATCTAAACAAGTTTTGTTTGTATAAACATGTTGCAAGTTTTAAAAATAAATGTGAGCAAAAATAAATTAAGGTTTATTTTTAATTGGAAAATGCAGGCAAAATTCAAAATGTGTTAAATTTCAAACATCATAAATTATAATTTCAAGTATACCATCTGAAACGTTTTCGTAATTTATGATTTTTGACGGAGAAATCAGAATTCAAGGAGAAATTGTGGGTTGAATGATATTGGGTTTTGGGGCAAATTCTGGTGATCGGGGTTATGATAAACCGCGTGATCGAGGATGCAGCACGTTCGAAGATCAGGGATCGTCAGAAAAATTCTCGATGATTTTATAATTCGTCGTGGTGGGCTGACGAGATCGATCTATGGTTTTAGCCCAGTATTTTATCGATCGCGTTCTCGAAGCAATGGAGTCTTCATCATTGAATCGGAATCAACCGAAGTTGTTTGAATCGAAGCTTTGAAGTCTGGCGAAGCTTCAGCTAGAATTATGTGGACTCTGGTGGCCTGAGGAGTCGGAGTAAGGCGATTAAGTTGATCGGAGTTGTGTTCCAGCGGAAGTCGTATAGCTCGATCGAAGATTTGTCAATGTTTTGGGTTTCTGGCTGATCAATGAGCTTGAATCGGCCGTCGATGAGTTGTGGGGAATGGCGAAGTTGATCAAAGTTCGTCGGAATGACTGTGCATGTGCACAATGTTGAATTCGTATCAGTGAAAAATAGTTGGGGAAGAAGGGTACGACTCGAAGTAGCTTTAAGGAAATAAGGGTACCATCTCAGGTATAGGCTCGAAGCATTTTTAGGTTGCACGGGTTAAATACTTAAACAAAAAATTAAGTTTGAAAAATTAAGGTATACTGGTTGTTTTCTGGGAAACTCGAAGCACTTAGGTGTTTTGTTCGGGTAAGACTCGAAGTGGGCCTCAGGTATGATATATATAACAGTTTTTATTTCAAAATAAAATTCAACTTTTAAACACTTTTAACCCATGTTTTCAAATGACGATTTTGATTAAAGTTTTGAATTAATTAAGGAATTAAGTAAGATATTTTTGAATTAATTAAATTTAACTTATTTAATTTTGTTACATTATTTTATTAAGTTATTTATATTAAATAAATAAAGTAATTAAAAAGGATAATTAAGATAAAATGTTATTTAAAGCAAATCTTAACCTTTTAAAACAACTAATGTGATAAGGATGATTATTAAATAAGGTTTATAAGATAATCAAAGTAATTAACAAAGATAAAAAGATTTGTCCTTTAATTTATTAAGTAATTAATGATTGGTTAATATAATTATTTAAAGAATAACTATTTAATTAATTACTTAACATTAAAGATTAATTAAATAAACAATTAAGATTAATTGATTTGAAATTAATAATTAATTAATTAAGGAATAATTAAGTAATAAAAATAATTAAGATTTAATTAATTAACAGTTAAGGATAAATTAATCAAGGTAATTAATTAAGGAATAACTAATTAATGAAGGTGATTGAGATTTAGTTAATTTATAATTAAGGATAACTAATCATTGATTAAAGGTAATTAATGATTAAGATGAATTAATTAGTAATTAAAGACTAATTAATTTATAATTAAGAATAATTAATCATTAATTTAGGTTAATTAATGAAAATAATTATGTGATAAATTAATTATAATCACACGAATAATTCATCTTAATTGTAGATGATTGATTATTATTGAATGTTGTGTTTCGGATTGATATCTTTGGTATGTGATTGTGATGCTATGTGATATGAATTGCTTTGTGCAGAGCTGTGATATTTGTGATTTGTTCTGTATGAATGTGAAAACCCATTGGCCCATAAAATGGCAATTGAATTTCAATGCGATGGGGAATCAGATTTCAGTTGGTTATCCGAAACCCACATCGAACCTCAATAGTGAATCTTTATGATTGACATATCCACGTGTTCTAAAATTAAGCGCTCACTATTCGGTTCAGCCGGGAGAGGATCTTGTGTCCTATAACCCATTCTGAATATGTGATACGATGAAATGGATAGCATTTGAAGATGGTGGTGAAGACCGGATGTCTTCGAGAACGATAGGATAAACTATCGAATGATTCTGCACTGGGTTGCTCCCCTTAGGGTATGTCCATTTCCTTCTGGATAGAAGTGGTGTCATGGTATGGTGCCCAGATACTTAAATTATGTTGATATTGCAATTATGTTGCTTTGTAGTTGTTGTTGTTGGGGGCCCGGATAAACGTCGGTTACGACCGGGGGATGGCATACTCGTGTAGTAGTTACCTAGTTACAGAGGTAACCCGGCCTTATGTTGGCAGATATCCGGTTATGTCCTCGGGTCGTCCCTCCAGAGGCGTACCCATGTGGCTCAGGAAGTTCCTTAGCCTGATCATTTGTTGAAAATCCAATCACCAATACGAACCCTGTATGGTTTTAGTTGTAGAAGCTACCATTTAACATGTTAGTTATAGTAGGCATACTATAATGGTACGTATGCTGGCTAAGATTAATATTATACTTTCGAAATGTTTTACACTATGCACTAACAATAAGATCAAAACAGTTTTCTCGTATCAAGCATATTTGACTATCATAGGGAGAAATCTCCCCCAAGTGTGCGATTGCATTGTGTGTGTGCCGGGAGGCCTTATAGTAGTTTCATTTTTCAAAAGCATGAACAGTTTTCTTTTATAAAAAATTTTATTCCAAACAACTTATTTGTTTACTCATACCAGTCCCATTACTGACCCGGAGTTTATTGTTCCCGTCCTAAACTCTGGGTGCCCATAATTTCCACACGGGCAGCCTAGAAACAAGTTATCCGTGTTTTAGAGCTAGCTTGAAACCTTTTGAAGTCTTTTGGAAGCTGTCAGATTTTGGAAAGCTTTGGGTTTGGGAATCATTTGAATTGTTTAGAGTTTCTGAAGAGTTGTCGAAGTTGAAGTATGTTGGAGACCTTTTGAAACCCCATTGTTAGTGTTCCGCTGTGATGCTATCATTCTGTTGTTGTATCATATATGTATCACTCTGATGATGGAGGTGATTTGTTGTACCTATGGTGTTGATAAATGATAACCGTCTTTTGTTCCGCTGTTTATTTTCATCTAATGTTGTTATAAGCTCCACCCGAACTGGAGTTCAACGTTTGAATCTCCGACAGTTGAATGCAAGTGAGGTATTTGATGTCGATTTTCGAAAGCTGGATTTCGGGTCGTGACATTTCCACTTGTAGTTCTACGTTGTTTTGTTGTTGGATGCTTTCCTTTTCATACTTTCCATCTTCATCCTGTGCGAACAGAGAGTGTAGTAAGTTAAACGATATTTTGAATATGCACGATAATATCATTTGTGTTGTTTATGCTATAATAACCTACTCAATAGCATTGCATTGAAACTATAAGTTCAGAAAATCAAAACTGTCCCAGATTGTTATATGCTACATAGTTGAACACATTGCCTATCATTATTAAGGAGCAATCAGAACATAACAGTATCTTAGGTGGACATGAGTCTAACGTTGCAGATTCAATTCAAAAAATGGGAATGTTGTCAACTCAAACATACAAAAACAACATTCCAAATTCCTCACAATACTTTTTCTTTGCTGTAATTAATTAAATAAATTTGCAATATTAAAATTTTCCATAATTCTTTGTTGTATGTTACACCTTATCAGGTGCTGTTTGGGTGTACTTAAATCTAGAGCTCAAGATTGTGTTTATTTCTCTGTTACCGCCTCTTCATTTGGTAAGTCACGAACATCCTTCTATTGCATTCATTTATTGTAATTTCGTTGATATTATATTGAGATAATATTGCTTCAATGTCTGTGTTGCAGAGGCTTACATTATCTTTTGGCATTTGCTAAGAGACCACTTCTAACCTATCATTGCTACCACTTTGCATTTGGTTTTAGTTTGCAAGCTCTGATTAGCAGTTTTCCTGCAATATATAACACCTTAGGTACAATTTAATTAATTGAACATATATGTTCTAACTTCATCAAGAATGAAGCATTCTAATATTGAAGGTCGAAAACTATTATATAGCCGAAAAATAAAAATAGTTTGCTCACAATATATAAAGGACTTTACTATAGTTATCTTTTTTGAACGTGTATCCTAAACATTGGAAATTTTATCTTGAACGTTTAATTATTTATTTTTTCATTGAGTAGATTTATTTTTCTTTTATTGATATGTCCATGTATGACCAAAAGATGTTTGGATAGATATGGTTACTCCATGGACTAAGAAGGAAAATTTTGTGCAACTTAAGTTAGGTGGTATAATTATAAATGTAACAATGTATACACATATATGTTACTATATAATTATTGAATGACAAAAAATTTGAGACTGTAAAGTAAGAGGAATATTTGGTAGATATAAACTAAGCCCGACGTTAGAATGCAAAATTAGTTGGAACACTGTCAGGCCATAAAAACTTGGTTTATGAATCTCCCATTTTCAACCGAACATTAGAAGGCTAAAGCTGTGTTTTTTGAATCTTTTTGGAGTCAATCGCAAGCAATTCATTACTTGTTTGATCTGGATTATTGTTATTATGTTTACAAACTCCTTGCCAAAACAAGTTTATCCTTTGCGATCTTAAAATAAAGAAGTTTGTTCTAAATTGAGAAGTAACAATAGAGCATTTTGAAACACGACTAACTGCATCATGGCTTTTTACATCGACGACTAACTACTGCAAAATTACATTGTTCAAGTTGCCGCATTAACAGGGTAAAACATAACGCCTCTAGACTTTGACCTGTACAATGCATCTTATACTACAAATACAGTATCTGTAGTATCTAAATTTGACTGTTGAGTCATACTAATCATGTGCTAATTATAATAATTCCTAAAGCAAAGAAAATTAATGATTTGAAATTAGCCATCAGGAATTTTAGTCAATTAGCTTATCCTATTTTTCCTATAGCTATGTTAATCAAATACACCAAGCTTTTGAAATATAAGCTTCAATGGTTTCGAATGTGTATAGTTTCAAATATGCCAAGCTTTTGAAAATATAAGCTTCAATGGTTTCGAATATGTATAAAATTTCTAACCATATACATATTCTTAGCTCCCATGTATATTTCATGTAGTTTTGCTACGTTAATTTAAGTATTTTAACATGATATTTTTATTTATAATTTTCATTGTGCGAAAGATGCAATAAGAATATTTTTTGAATGTAAAATCCATTTGTAAATTCTTCCGAAAAGGGGAAAAAATCTTGGTTTTTCTTCAGCCTTACATTTGCTCTTCTAGATATGGTAAATCATACAATTTGTATCTAGTAGTATAATAACTTGTGGATCATTAACCTAATTGAGAATTTGTTCCGTGTTTCATTTTCATTCGTGGATGATGCAGCGCTTCTGCAGAAGCTTAAAAATGATAGTACGTAGAGACGGTAGTAAAATAATAGCAGTTTAGATAAAATTATTAAATAACACAAGTAATTGGTCAGGAATAGAACATTAAAATGAACATAATAGAAAGAAAAACAGAATAATAACTGTCTTGTGATGACCCGTCCTTCTCGACCCTCGAAAATCGACACAAATACGCCTCTGTATAATATGCCGACGATCAAGTGTCGGAAAAGACTGATTGCAGAGGGAAAGAAAGAAGGAGGTAGAAGAAGAGAAAACAGAACAAGGTCAGAATCTCACAATCACAGCGGAACAATATATAATAGATAAATGACTGATCTTTATACAAAAATAACTATATCTGTTTTATACATTACATCACCAGAGTACAATGCAATCAATAGCTAAATACTGGACAGTTATATTAACTTGTCCCCATAAAAGCTGACTGTACAACTTATAATGCACAGCGGAATATACTTCAAGTACGTGTGATACGTCTCGTCATCCAGCTCGTCCTCTGAGCTCCAAGCATCTTATCCTGTATTTTATAATGTCTGGTTATAAAATAAAGGATAGGATGCTTAGAGCTCAGAGGACGAGCTGAATGAAGAGACGTATCACACGCACTTGAAGTATATTCCGATGTGCATTATAAGATGCATAGTCGGCGTTTGTGGGGACAAGTTAATATAACAGTCCAGGATTTTTCTATTGATTGCGTTGTACTCTGATGATAATGTATAAAACAGATGTAGTTCTTTTGTATAAAGATCGGTCATTTATCTATTATATATTGTTTCGCTGCGATTGTGAGATTCTGATATTGTTTTGTTTTCTCTTCTTCTACGTCCTTCTTTCTTTCCCTCAACGATCTGTCTTTTTCAGCACTCGATCGTCGGCATATTATACAGAGGCATACTTTTGTCAATTTTCGAGGGTTGAGAAGGATGGATCGTCACATTTCCTTTCCTATTTTTTTTTTCAAACAATGAATTGGTATGACATCGTTAATCACGGTGGTAGAATTAATAGTTGGTTCAATTTAAATCTATTATAATATAGCATTTGGCCTAATCTTAGAATATTCTAGTCGATATGTATTTTGTTTCATGGAAGGCCAAGGATTGGTTAACAAAAACCATCCAGATTTCTTTCATACATTCTAAATTTTACATAAGTATTCGACTATCTAGAAAGCATCATGTTGCAAGAATGGTTAGTTATGTAGCTTAGGCGGCCATAGTAAAATATATCATTATATGACTCATGAATAACAATATGATCATTCTACGTTGAATATTTATAAAATATCAGATTTAATGATGAACGGTGAATTGAAATGGTTAACAGCAATGTTTGTAATGGTTGAAATGTGCAATGAACAGTATAAGCAAGGCAATGCAATGTTCATTGAGGTTCAGATTGATGAGAGATTTAGCAAGGGAAATACAGATGACAAACAAAATAAATACACCTTGGCCAATATAATTATCGGCACTAGAGACGTTGGTGAAAAATGCACACAACATCTGGCTGCATAGTTATATTTTATTGTAACTCATTTCATTTTGACGTCCTATGATTAAAGCACATCACCTTTAGATCCTAAGTCTAGAATGTCATACCACATACAAGATGAACTAGTGGTTCTTAACAATTTTTTAAATCAATATGTCAAAATTCGGGTAAAGCAGCATTATACCGGCCTCACGGACTGATTTTACTGATTCAAAATATGTAACGACCCGATTTTTCGACTCCCGAAAATCGAAATCAATACGTCCACTGCATAAAATGCCGAGCAATCGGATGCCATAAAACCGAACCATGCGGATTAAAGAAGAAGGAGGTACAAGAAGAAATACAAACAATATTAGAATCTTACCAATGCATTGGAATAAAATATAATAGAATAACAGATCTTTACACAAAAGAAACTATATCTATTTTATACATACATCAGCAGAATACAACATCAGAATTCAACAACATCTATAACACACAACTGGACGGTTATATTAACTTGTCCTCACCAAACTGACAATACAACATACAACATAGTGGAATAATACATCAAGTACGTATGCTACATCTCGCCATCCAACACGTCTCCTGAGCTTCACATCATCCTTTCCTGTATCTATAATACTCGGTCTGACCCGAGTATTATAGTTAAATAACACCCGAGTCAGTCAGGAAAACCATCGTGAGAAAACACACTCAATTGGATTATTAAAATTTTCAAAATCATTTGAAATCAAAGGTATCTCGTAAGACCATGCCACAAAAAAATATGTCGGGTTTTTATCTTACGATAACCAAAACATTTCTTATAAAATCCTCTGATATTATAATAGTGTCTACATACAAATACTTATTCAAATGGCCGAAATTGTTACATTATTAAATTCCAACTACAAGCCATAAAGTGGGTTCTACAAACAAAAACCGTAAAGGCATATAGGAAGAATGGATTTCCGTAACGTCGCGATTTTTCGACGCTCGGAAACCGGCATCAATACGTCCACTGTATCAACTGCCGAGCAATCGAATGCCGGAAAACCGTACCGTTATGGTTAAAGAAGAAGAAAAAGATAGAAGAAGAGAGAAAAAGATAGAATAAAACAGAAAGAAACAACAGAACAATATCAGAATCTCACAATCGCAGCGGAACAACATATAATAGATAAATGAATAATCTTTAAATAAAGAACTATATCAGTTATTACATTACATCATATTACATTACATTACATCATCAGAGTGTACAACAAAAAACAACAACAAACAGCGCAAAAGGAATACTATATACTAAATGATACGCCATGCCCTCCAGCTTGCCTCCTGCAACTCCTGAATTCCAGAATATCCTGATAAACCCGACTCTTGGCTGCCCGTGTGGATATTAGTGGGCACCTAGAGTTTAGGAAGGAAAACAATAAACTCCGAGTCAGTCATGGGACTGGTGTGAGAACTAAAACGGTTTATTTTTAAAACAAAGTACAGGATAATTTTAAAATAGATTCGCAATGCTTTTTAGAAAATGAGACTACCATAAGGCTTCCCGCACACACACACAATGCAAATGCAGAATCAGAGGAGATTTCTCCTTATGATAGTCAAAGATGCTTGATACGCATTAAAATGAAACATTTTATATTATTACTAGTGCATAGTGTAGAAAACATTTCGAAAGTAAAGATATAAATCTTAGCCAACATAGGCATTCCGCACTTATGCCTACTATAGCTACCATCCAAACAGTGGTGACCACCATAAGTGAATGATAGGTTCTACAACTAAAACCGTACAAGATCGTATTGTTTCTTTGGATTTCCAACAAATGGTCAGGCCAAGGAACTTCCCATTGCCATATGGGTACGCCTCTGGAAAGACGGCCCGAGAACCTAACCGGATCTCTACCAACACAAGGCTGGGTTACCTTTCAAACTAGGTAACTACTGACACGAATATGTCATTCCCCGATCGTAACCGATCTATACCCGAGGATCCTCGATTTCCAACAACCACAAAGCAATAAATTTGTAGCAACAACATAAGTTAAGTATTTGGGCTCCATACCATGATACCACCTCTATCCAGAAGGAATGACATACACTAAAAGGGCGCTACCCCCTAATAACCTTGCTACATCCTTCCTGTTTTGACCATTTCCAATGTGTGAGGTCGACGAAGTCTCGTCCACAAAGCCACGCTTTATACAAAAGCTGTGCTTTGATCATCAAATGCTCAACAGCACTTCGTATGCCACATTACCAATTTGGGAATGTATCACTAGTAACCATCAACTACATAATCTCTAAGGGTGTTAAGCTAAGAGAATAAATTCTCCGCCACCAATGGGAACATATTTGATAGAAACCAGCTTTACATCTCAAATTGTAACGTCGGATACACATCCATACAAGTCCGTTCCGGGATCGAACGGAACTGAAGGCACTTCCAAATAAGCCCTTGCAATCCGAATATTCACTAATCACGACCGGACTTCCCATCACAAAGGGTAATAAATTTCTATATCGGAGATCAGCCGATGCAAAAACATTTGACGGTAATCCTTCCGTTTTCACAAATATCCGGTCTTCAACACCGGTCATCAAATGCAATCCATAACGACGTATCACATATTCAGAATGGGTTATACGACCCCAAGGTCCTTTCCCGGCTAACCCGAATAGCGAGCGTTTATTTCAAAAATAAGTGCATTCAAATTCAAACAAATCACAACAAATACCTATTTAAAGGTAAATATTGATAGTCGGTTATTTAACTATCAATAGGCGTGTTCAACATCACCAAATTCCAAATAATTTTTCAAATTATTATTTCCCAAAAATATCTTTACTAGATATATAATTTCCACACTTCAACCATTTGAAAACAAATTTTCAAATCACTTTTCACCTTTACAACTTTTGAAAACAAATTTCAATCATTTTCCTTACGTGGAAATACTTTCATTTCAAAATGGTTCATTTAAACCAATTAAATAAATCCTTACCGATTCACTTTATATTTACGTTCCAAATCTGTAAGTTTATTCCATACTTCAAAAATAAATCAATGTTTATTTTTAAACAAATTTCCCTTTCTTTTATAAATTCCATAGTGAATTTACAATTCCAAAATATCTATGAATATACGATTTCCAAATCGATTTCTAATATTCATTTTCAGTTTATCTTTAAAAGATAAAATCTTAAAAATATTCACTTCATATTGGAAAACATTTCCATACTTATTTAATGATAAGAAATCCACAAATCCATTTATTTTCAACACTTGGAAAATATTCAATATACTTAAATCGAAATTAAGTATATATTTCATTCTTTAAAGAAAACGTGCGCTTAAACACATTTATTTGAGTCAAAACGAATGTTGCATAAAACATCGTTACAACAACCCAAAATCACTAGTATAGGGATTCGAAATTTAGATAGATATATAAATCCCAATACTATACAAAAACATTTCCTTTCGGAAATCATTTACTATAACAATAGTGTTATAGTCCACCATTTCCTTCTATTTCTCAAAAACGTCTATTTCAACAATGAATGTTGAAATCTATGGTTTCGACACTTAATGCGTTTTAAAACAACTTCAAATCATTTTAATTCTATTTAAAATATCACTTTCCCAAAACACTTAAATATACTATTCACTGTCCTAAAATCGTGAATATTCTTCGTTAACCAAATTCAACATTTTTCTACACATTTTGTTTAAGGGATTATCCACCGTCCAAAATCGTGAATATATCTCCTTTAAAAATCTAAAATAATTGACTTATCAAAATATTTTGGATTTATAAAACAATGTTTATAAATCCTCATTTATATTTTTATAAGGACTTCAATTTACAAGATTTAAAAATCTTACTACCTATAAAATTCCATTTATAACCACATTTTCAGCATTAACAGAACTTCTTTTATAATTCCATTATTTCGATTTATAAAATATATATTTTATAAATCTCATCTATAAACCATTTATACTTATTCGAAAATCTCAATTAAAATGCCAAAATCCGATTTATAAGTTAATTTCTTATAAATCTTTTATTTTACAAAAATCTATTCATTTTATAATTTCACAATTTATAAATCTATAAATTTTATTCACTTGTGAAATCCATTTATACTTCATTTTAACACTTATAAAAACTCGTTTTATAATTCCTATATTTTTTTATTTATAAATATTAATCTTAGAAATCTTTTATATAAACCGTTTATAATGATTCAAAAATCTCAATTTAAATAAACCAATCCTTTTAATAATTTACAAAACGTTAGTTAAAACTTATATAACTCCAAAATCATACTTAAGTACTATTTTCCAAAAATATAACTTTTATAACAATAAAATTATAATGTTTATTTATTTTAACAATTCAAAATTTAATAAAACGTATACTTTCAAAAATCACTTTAAATTTCTTTTCAAAATCAAAATCATTATTTTAAAACTTCAAAAATGGATCCGATGATGCAACAACACCAAATATCAATCACGACATCCAAATATCATATATCGATATGATAATCAACAAACATCACAATATCTGTAATCAAATAAATATTGGTGAGGAATCCAGTTGGATCACTCCAACCTGTTTCCCTGCATCCAAAGATGTTAGCACAATACCAATTCTGTTTCAATACGGAATATCGCGGTATATGGAATTTATAAAATATTATCCGCTATTATGCGGCGCAATAGGGTCTCATCCGCTATATAATGCTGGAAAAATCAACTCCAAGTACATTAATACCAATTTCACTTTGCAGTGAAATATTCGCGGTATATGTTTTTAATAAATTAATATACGGCGTATAATGTCTATTTTAATAATCAATAGATAATAATTTATCATCCAGGCATACAATCAATAATTTTAAATCTAACTATTTAAAATTTAAATCGAAACAATTGGATTGAGTGAGAAGTTTTCACCTTGATTTCAATTTCCAGCGTTTTATTTCGAATAAAATTAAATGTGCGTTTTATTTTTACCTGAAATTCTCACTAACTCCAAACGACTCCAATCCAGTTCCATAGCGTAGTGCTCGTCAAAACGATTGCAACGCAATTCGTTTCGTCAGATTCCGACCTCGTACGGACAAGTTATGACATTTATAAGTTTACACAAATTTTTATATAAATTCATATACAACTTTATTTTTTTAAATTTTAACCCTACTATCATCATAGCCATTGATTTTCTCAAAACCAAATCCGGGCCGCTAGCTTTGTCTTCCTCCTTCCCAGTACAAGTTGCGTACCAGAACCCATATAGGCTGCCGTCCCTCTTGAATTTCGCAACCACCATCATCGACATATACCATGACCAGCTAGTGCCATTTCGAAGCTCATACCTGACTCCACCATCGACATGAAGGATGTGGCACTCGGCCTCCCCCCTATGCATAGAAACGCCTGCGAACATGCTATGTACTCGGCCAAAATCTGGCCCCTACGATGCTCCATCGATGATCATCGCCGTATAGATCTGAAGATCTCACTTGGCTCTTCAATGTTGTAGTTGGAAGTTCGTTGAAATATCGCACGTATTGGAAGAGATTAAAGGTGAAAGACTGTGCAATTCTGGCCGTTGAATAGATAAGTGGCGGCTGGCTTCAGAAACTAGGGTTAGAGTTTGGTTTGGTTGCAAAAGTGAAGTAGAGAGGTCCTTATATAGAAAATTATGCAAACACTATTCATCCGATTTTTTTTCGAACTCCAAACGAAGCATGCCGCCTGGCATTTCTAGGGTTTACCCCACGTTCCGAACACAATGGAACATGTTTCGGAGGCTAATTCGATCATCTGTGCGAGTTACGGAAATAAACGATCGATTTTAAATTAAACCGATTTACTAATTTTCTATGCGTTTTGGCTTGCCCCGGACAAACGGTAAATCCGATTGACACGAAATTTGAAACCATACAATAATATCATAATACGGATCCCATGAAACTGGTTTCGTCGAAATCCGATACTATTTGAAAAATGGCTATTTTAACTCGTCAATTAAATATTAAAATATTCAATTTTCACAATTTAACTTTAAATTCAATTTTAAAAGTTCTATAACATCATTCTAACTTCAATATGATAAAATAAAATTTTACAAATCATTTTTAATCATATTAAACCCAATTTTCAATTATTTCTGTAATTTCAACTATTAAATTATCGATTTAATCATCCAATTAAATCCAGATATTCGAAAAATAAATTATTCGACTTATAAATTTCACTTATTAATATTTAAAATCAATTAAATATACAATTTTTAATTGACAGAAATTCTGAGTCGTTACAATTTCCATCAATGGCAGGGCTACTGGGTTACCGCCTGTCACAGTACGTGGTCTAGATCACCGTACCAAGGATCCACCCCGATCCTCTGCAACAAAAGACCGGAGCTACCCCTTACTGGATAGTTCGAATAAGTTCACCCAGTGGTTGGGATCAGCAACCGTCCACATAACCGAAATAAAGGGACATCTTGACTGGGTGACCTTACCCCAATTGGTTACTAGCCACTTAGTCTTGTGTGCACCTCCCCTGTTTTAGTCATTCCTGGTTGATGAGGCTTAAGGTTATGCGTTACATTTTTAGCACATAATCACTTAGAATGCTCATTGTCCTCTTGACGATGTTCTGAAAGCATTCATTCGTACAAGTCCGTTCCGGGTTCGAATGGAACCAAATGCACTATTCCTACTACATCCATTTTGGAATTACCCTCAGGATTAGTAACGACTACCCCTTGCACTTCACTACTCCATCTTCGACTCCCAGCTCTTGTCTTCCTCACGAAAACATTCAAACCGGATCGAAATGGTTTTCGAGAAATTAATCCCGATCCCGGTCTTTTCGAAACAATCAGCGCATTGGCCAATATTGATAGTCAGTTATTTAACTATCAAATAGCATTCATAAACAACCATCAAACTTTAAATAATTTTCCAAATTATTCATTTCAAAATAACTTTGCAAACTATTTTTCATACTTCAACCCTTTGAAAACAGTTTCAAACCATCTTTCTCTCATAGGATAAATTTCCCAAATATTATTTATTTTCACTGAAAATCACCAAGTCCAAATACTTTAGATTTTAAAATATTTTAAGTCATTTTATTCTAAAATATACTTTTAAACATTTAAATTAAAACTACTTAAACACTTTATTCAAAAATATATACTTTAAAAATATTTAAAGTAAAACTACTTTATAAAATATAAAACTAATTTTTAAAATAAAAGTTAAGCCTAAATTTTAAAATAAGAGTTACGAAATTCTACATAAGTTTTCAAATAAAACTTTAACCAAACTATCTTTAAATAAATCTACTTTAAAAAATGTTAATAATTATCCTTAAAATCATAATACTAGTCAAACCTTTCAATTAGTTACTACTATAACTAATTTAAATAAATGTTTACTTTTAAAATTTAAACAACTTAAATAATAATTTCTTAAAACATTTTTTTAAAAAAACTTTAAAACTTTTAACTTATAAAAAAAATCTGCTTTGAAAACGTACTTGGCTTTTTAAGGAAATACACTTCTCTTCCACACTTTTTTAAAAATAAACCACTATTTATATTTAAAATAAATTACCCATTCCTTTATAAATTTCCATCGTGAAATTTATACTTTCAAATATCCACCGATATCTTATTTCACTTTATAAACCCAGTTTATAAATTCCATAGTCTCATCTTCTTTTAAATCACAGTTTCAAACACTTTATCAATTTCCAAATCAATTTCCAAATTTACTTCATTTTAAAATAAATTCCTTTACTTACTCAATTTAGTTCAAAACCCATTAACTTCGGATTTTACTTCTTAATTATGATTTAAAATCTTATTTAACTGAAAATATCAATTTCATACTTTTCCAAATTTCTTCTTTATCCTTTCTAATAAATTTAAATCTTGAATTTTAAAATCAATACCTCACTCCTTTAAATAATATCACTTAAGTTTTAAAATTCATTATTTCCCCTTTTATTCAAAATCTCCTTTCCCATACTTGAAATTTATTTATTAAAATTTAAAGATCCACTTTTATTCTTTTATATCTCTTTGAAAATCCAATCCATATATTTTGATAACTCGGCATACCCAAATATATTCAATCAAACCATGAAATTCAATATTTCAATTCAAATATAATTTATCATAGAATACAAAATAAACCATATCACAGGATTTTAAAACAATATAAATAATTTTGAGGAATCCGGTTGGACCCCTCTAACCTATTTCCCTGCATCCACAGATGTTAGCACAAAATAAAATACTAATTCCACTTCGAGGTAGAATATCGCGGTATATGGGGTTATATCATCTCATCCGCTATTATGCGGCGCATAGGGTCTCATCCGGTATATAATGCGGGAAATCAGTCACTCCAATAAATATACACTGCTATATATAATATATTACTATATATAATATACCACATCCAATCAATTCAATCGAAAAATTTAACTTTAACTATTTAAATTTAAATAATAATCCAGATGTGTGAGATTAACTCACCTTTTATTTTTATTGTTGCAATCCATACCAAACTGGCTTGTTTTCTTCACGATCTTTAACCCTGTATAAATATTATACAGGTCATTAACATTTGAACTAATCGATAAATAAATTACTGTTTATTAATTTCATTTAAACTAATAATTAGATTTTACCAATTTCTTTAATTTTCTATTTAAAACTACACACATACTAATAAAATAACCTATATAGGTTTTAAATCTATTTTTATAAATTCTTCAAAATTTCAAAATCCTATATATTTATTTTTAATTATATTTTAAAAAAATAAACTGCAGATATATCCTACTGCTAAAATCAAATACTGTTATATATATATATATATATATATATTCTTCCTGTCTATACACATATTTATTGTATTTAAATTAAAAATAGAAGTTTATATATTTACTGAAATTATTGTTGCATTTACTACAGTATCTCCAAAATGTTACGGAATATACCTCCTTTGGACCCACCCACGCGACCTCTTGCAGCAGTAATGCTATGGCCGCCGCCACGACGAGGTGGCTAATCATCATCTGCTGCGCCCTCTCTACCCACGTGCGCCGCCTCAAACGAGCAAACCTCGGAATCACACTAACTAATTCGCCTCCTCGCTGCCTCCCCTCACCATTCGCACACCAGCCTCAGCAATTAAACCCAATTCATCGCCCACTCTATCCACTGCAACCATCGCGGCCGCAAAAAAGACCAATCATGAACTTCGAATTTTGCGAGCTTCGGTCGCGTCGAAAACTAGATCTCGAAAAGGAGTAGCTCGTTATCCCTTCTTATGATTTGCGAATGACTCGGAATGAAATATTGTTCGAAGGAGTTGGCCGTAAGTATGCGACTTCGAATCGCGTCCAAATGAAATGTCTTCTAGAAACGATGAACGACAAGGAACGAAGAGATCTGCCGATTGAAAATCGACTTCGAATACCTCCATTTATTATTTTCGAAAGACTGGGGAAAAGAAGAAGGAATCGCGAATCTTGACTGATTTCTTTTTTTTTATATAAAAAACGTTCTTCCATTTGAGCTAGGAAGAGAAAGAACGAAAATATGGGTTTCGTTCCATTTTTTCTTTTATTTTAATTCGACTTTTAATTCTTTTGCTCAGCCACATATTTTTTCCAAAGAGAAAACAACACGCTTCAAAGAAGGAGTGAAAATAGGGACATGTGTTTTAAGGAATGATACGCGTCTGATTTGCCATTTTATGAGAATACAAATTTTAAATTTAAATTCAAATTCAAATCGTCTCAATTTTCGCAACTCAAAATCTCAATCTCCAATCGAGAGGTGCCGCTAGGCATTTATAATGTTAAACCCCTATTCCGATGCAATGGAAGAGGTTTCGAGTCCTAATTCAATAGTATAAAGAAGATAGCTTTTGGAACCCATTAATTATATTAGATTTTCAATAAAAATCCAACGCGTTTACTTATCGAACGATCACAAGACAACTCCAAACACTACGAAAATTGAAATTCGATAATAACACAATATTACAGATACGATGGAACTAGTTTTGTCGAATTCCGAGACCGTGCCTCAGATGGCTATTTTTACATTATGATTTAAACAATGTATTTTTAAAACTGAACAAAACACTTCCAAATTCAAATTTAAAACTTCCACTATCTTCCATATTATAAATATAAATTTTATAAGCCTTTAAATTATTTTTAACAAGCTTAAAACTGAAGATGTGATATTTTACCCGATTCCAAATTATTAAATTAACTAATTTAATTGCCAAATAAATAGTTATTTTTGAAATTCAAGTTCAACTAACTTTCAAATATTTAAAATTAATTAAATACTCCAATTTCAAATATCCAGAAATTTCAGATTGTCACATTCCTCCCCCCTTAAAAGAATTTTGTCCCTGAAATTATTAGTTAAGATGAATGGTCTATAACCCGTTAATTATTAATCCCACGACCAAACAGTTTTTAACACACCCAAACAATCTTTCATTAAAGACACTATCACACTTACCAATGTTTCAAACTCTTCCATATTTTCAAACAACATTACTTACTTAACAACTTAAATTTAAATTTAAATCCAAATTTTAAATTATCAAAAAATTTCTCAAAATTTTTCTAACTCTCTAAATTCTCGAAAAATTTCACCAGCGTCTCCTTTGCGCGGCTAGCTCGGTACAACTACAAAAAGCCTCCACGGGCCCCCAGATTTCAAAAGAAAACAAAAGTCCAAGTGGCTAGAACAGAAAATCATCAAATTTCATACAGAAATTTAAATACATACCTTTTGTTGCAGTTCCATTTATCTTCTGAAATCAAAATTCCAATTTTCGTTTTGCTTTCAAACACCTGCATCCCACGAAGCAATAATGTTCAATCATAGCTTTCAAAATCATTTTATATATTTTTTTACAAAAGTTTTCATATCTATTTCATTCACATCCGTACGATGCACATATATCATCCGTACTACCCAATTCGATCGCTCACTCGATCACACAATTTCACTTCCGAACTAGTATCGTCCACCCGACTTCCTAGTACGGACTCAGATTTGGTTTCTTGATCAGAAATCATCATTCTCCTTGCTTAGCCATAACTACGATAGAGAATTTCCAGAAGCAATCAAAATCCATATCCAAAGTCCGTCGTTAAAAATCGAGTGAAAAATCCCTACTCGGATCGATTCACTATCTCAAAATTCTGTGCCCGAGTCTGGATCAAATCGCTATGCGAATAAAATAATATGCATACATCTTACTTATTTATATCCACTGATTCTTTAACTATATCAATTTTCTTTTATTCACATTATTTTGGTTTCCATTCTCTTACCCTCAATTATCACATTTCACCACTTTTGTTTATCTATACTTTTACTCAAATTTTCATTTTCAAATTCATTTGAATTCAATTTCCCTTTCGTTTTAAATATTGAATTCTATTTACATTATCTTAATCCCTACTTAATTAACCATTTCTCTAATTAGTTCCACTTACTAATTTATTCCTATCTCAAACCATTTTTACTTCCAAACTTTTATTATTTTAGTTCATTTAGAACTAGTTCTACAACTTCACTCTACTCAGTTAAATTTTAAATTTTAATATTCAGTTCTCAATATCCTTCAGTTACAACCAAATAAATTTCCAAATCTCATTTCTTTTATTCAAATTTCCATTTTAAATTCCACTTGAATTAAATTTTCCTTCCTTCCACCCATTTATTCCCAAACAAATTTAATACTTTATTTTATACAATAAGATTCAAATCAAATCTCATTCCAGATCATTTTCTTACTTACTTAAATCAATTAGTTTACTTACTTATTTTATTTCAGTCCTTTACTTTATTTAGCCAAATCTTGACTAACTTACATTATACGTAATTCAAATTATTTTCCAATATTCAGTTTCCAATTCTATTTACTTACAAATGCAAATTCATTTGTCTATCCACAATTTTATTTAAGTAACTATTTATCTTAGTTTCCTTAGACTTTCTTTAAATTCAGTTTGCTTAACTATATTTAATTACTCTCCAATTCAATTTGAATTTTAAATTTCTATAAGTTTTTCAATTTATTTCTATTCCATTTACCAACCTTCTTTAATTGGCTTATCTTTCTAACTTTATTCTCTAGTCACACTTACCTTTATCTGACCCCTTTCAAATTGAATCTTGTTCCACGAATTTCAAATTTCAATAAAAAGTTTCTTTCTAAACTTTTACTTCTTTTAGTTCCTTCGAACAAATTTACAATTCACCTTTCTTGACACAATTTAAATTGATTCATTATTCAACTTTAATTCTGTTCTATTACTCACAAGTTTAAATAAATTTGTTCTACCACAAATTTACTTTCAATAAAATAAATTTTTACTTTTATTTGCTAGATTCGGTTACATCCCATTTTAATTCGAATTTTAAGTTTCTGTATGTTTTCCAACTTATTTATATTCCAATTATTTTTTAATAAGATTCCAGAGTCTTATTTAACAATTTCTCAATATTTCAAAATCATCTTTGAAATCAATTATATCCAAAATTCTCCGGTAAATTCAATTATCTCTTTAAATTTCAAAACCAAACCCAGTTTTTTTGCAAACACTCCAATTCAAAATCTTCAGGCAGCAATACCTCCTTGGAAACTCGAAAATGAGCATCGATGATGCTGCAGTGATCACCGAAGTTATTTTCCAGCGACCAAAAAGAGTTTAGTGCTTTTATTCCTTCCAAAAACCCTTTCCAAATGTTTTTAAATCCCAAGTCTCACCAGATTTCAAATTCAATTCAAAAAAATATTTCCGAAATAGTATCACTACTATTTCTCCAAAATCTTTGAAAGCATTTTCAAATCCAAAGGAAAATTTATTTCTATATTTTCAAATTTCAAACTCTTTCAGTCCATATTCAAATATTACTCTGGAATTTCATTTCATTTCCAATTATAAACCATATTTATAATTCAAATTTACAAATTCTATTCTGTTATATGAATTAATCTTTAATTATGGTTATACTATTATTTCCTTATTTCAATTTCCTATAACAATGATAATAAATTAATATTCTCATTCTCTCACAATCAAGCAACCATATACCAAAATAATCTACTTAAAATTATTTCTTTTATATACACAAATAATTTGGGTAAAATTATTTCATTTACCCTATTTTAAAACAATACTGTGTCGGTTTATCTTGTTTAAGCGTTTAGAAACCCCTATCGATGACATGGGATCCCACATATCGACCAAAATCTATAAACACTCAACCGATAAATCAACACAATATAAAAATAATTTTTTATATTCACTAACAAATACACGCTCATATCTATTAATACACTCAAACTTATTTTAGAATACTACGAACTCTATTCTAATGAGTGGTCCTCACCAGAGCCAAGGTTCTCGCTTACGTTTAGCTCTGATACCAACTGTAATGACCCGATTTTTCGATGCCCGAAAATCGACATCAATACGTCCACTGTACCAAATGTTGAGCAATCGGATGCCGAAAAACCGAACCATTAGGATTAAAGAAGAAGGAGGTAGAAGAAATAGAAACAATATCAGAATCTTACCAACGCATTGGAATAAATTATAATAGATAATATATAATAGATAATAATAGATCTTTACACAAAAGAAACTATATCTGTTTTATACATACATCATCAGAATACAACATCAGAGTTCAACAACATCTATAACACACAACTGGACAGTTATATTAACTTGTCCTCACCAAACTGACAATACAGCTTACAACACGTGGAATAATATATCAAGTACGCATGCTACGTCTCACCATCCAGCTCATCTTCTGAGCTTCACAGCATCCTTTATTGTATCTATAATACTCGGTCTGAGCCAAGCATTATAGTTAAATAACACCCGAGTCAGTTTGAAAAACCAGTGTGAGAAAACACATTCAGTTGGATTATTAAAGTTTTCAAAATCATTTGAAATCAAAGGTATCTCGTAAGACCACGCCACAAATAAACAAGTCGGGTTTACCTTATGATAACCAAAACATTTCTTATAAAATCCTCTGATATTATAGTAGTGTATATATACAAATACTTATTCAAATAGCCGAAATTGTTACATTATTAAATTCCAGCTACTAGCCACAAAGTGGGTTCTACAAACAAAAACGTAAAGGCATGTAGGAAGAATGGATTTCCATTAATGGAAAGACTACTGGGGTACCGCCCGTCACAGTACGTGGTCTAGGTCACCGTATCGAGGATCCACCCTAATCCCCTGCATCACAAGACCGGAGCTACCCCTTACTGGATAGTCCGAATAAGATCACACCGCGGTTGGGATCAGCAACCGCGCACACAGCCGAAATAAAGAGACATCTAGACAGGGGTGACCTTACCCTAATTGGTTGCTAGCCACTTAGCCTTGTGTGCACCTTCCATATTTTAGTCATTCTCGGTTGATGAGGCTGGAGGTTATGCGTTACCTTTTTAGCACACAATCACTTAGAATGCTCATCGTCCTCCTGACGATGTTCTGAAAGCATTCATCCATACAAGTCTGTTCTGGGTTCGAACGGAACCGAAGGCACTATTCCTAATAAATCCATTTTGGAATCACCTTCGAGATTAGTAGCGACTAGCCCTTGCACTTCACTGCTCCATCTTCGACTCCCAGCTCTTGTCTTCCTTGTGAAAACGTTCAAACCAGATCGAAGTAGTTTTTGGAAAATTAATCCCGATCCCGGTCTCTTTGAAATGGTCAACGCATTGGCCAATATCGATAATCGATTATTTAACTATCAAATAGCATTCAAAAACAACCATCAGACTTTAAATATTCCAAATTATTCATTTCAAAATAACTTCGCAAGCTATTTTCCATACTTCAACCGTTTGAAAACAGTTCCAAACCATCTTTCTCTCACAGAATAAATTTCCCAATATTATTTATTTCCGCTGAAAATCACCAAGTCCAAATACTTTAGATTTTAAAATAATTTAAATCACTTTATTCTAAATATACTTTTAAACATTTAAATTAGAACTACTTAAACATTTTATTCAAAAGTATATACTTTAAAAAATTTAAAGTAAAACTACTTTAT
Source organism: Allium cepa (assembly GCA_030765085.1). Taxonomy (NCBI): domain Eukaryota; kingdom Viridiplantae; phylum Streptophyta; class Magnoliopsida; order Asparagales; family Amaryllidaceae; genus Allium; species Allium cepa. The sequence goes on from CM060928.1 coordinate 916,105,881, forward strand.
AAAATATAAAACAAATTTTAGAATAAAAGTTAAGCCAAACTAAATTTTAAAATAAGTGTTACGAAATTCTATATAAGTTTTCAAATAAAACTTTAACCAAACTATCTTTAAATAAATCTACTTTGTAAAATATTAATAATTATCCTTAAAAATCATAATACTAGTAAAAACCTTTCAATTAGTTACTACTATAATTAATTTAAATAAATGTTTACTATTAAAATTTAAACAACTTAAATAATAATTTCTTAAAATATTCCTTTAAACAAACTTTAAAACTTTTAACTTATACAAAAAAAAACTGTTTTGAAAACGTACTTAGCTTTTCAAGGAAATAAACTTCTCTTCCACACCCTTTTAAAAATAAACAATTATTTATTTTTAAAATAAATTACTCGTTCCTTTATAAATTTCCATCGTGAAATTTATACTTTCAAATATCCACTGATATCTTATTTCACTTTATAAACCCAGTTTATAAATTCCATAGTCTCATCTTCTTTTAAATCACACTTTGAAACACTTTATATTCCAAATCGATTCCACTTCATTTTGAAATAAATTCCTTTACTTACTCAATTTATTTCAAAACCCATTAAGTTCATATTTTACTTCTTAATTATGATTTAAAATCTTATTTAACTGAAAATATCTATTTTGTACTTTTCCAAATTCCTTCTTTATACTTTCCAATAAATTTAAACCTAGAATTTTAAAATCAATTGTTTATTCCTTCAAATAATATCACTTAAGTTTTAAAATTCATTATTTCCCTTTTTATTCAAAATCACCTTTCCCATCCTTCAAATTTATTTATTAAAATTAAAAAATCCACTTTTATCCTTTTCCAATTCATTTATCTCAACCTCTATAATTATTACTTAAGAATTTTCTTTTATGTCTCTTTGAAAATACAATCTATATATTTTGATAACTCAGCATACCTGAATATATTCAATCAAACCATGACATTCAATATTTTCAATTCCAATATAATTTATCACAGAATATCACATAAACCATATCACAGGATATTAAAACAATCTAAATAATATTGAGGAATCCAGTTGGATCTCTCCAACCTGTTTCCCGACATCCACAGATGTTAGCACAAAATAAAATACCAAATATGTGGTTATATCATCTCAGACGCTATTATGCGGCACATAGGGTCTCATCTGCTATGTAATGCGGTAAATCAATCACCCCAATATATATATACTACTATATATAATATATCACATCCAATCAATTCAATCATTCAACCCAAAAATTTAAATTTAACTAATTAAATTTAAATAATAATCCAGATGTGTGAGATTAACTCACCTTTGATTTTTACTGTTACAACCCACACCAAACCGGCTTATTTTCTTCATGATCTTTAACCTTATATAAATATTATACAGGTTATTGACATTTGAACTAATCGAGAAATAAATTACTGTTTATTAGTTTCATTTAAACTAATAATTAGTTTTTACCAATTTCTTTAATTTTCTATTTGAAACTACATATGTACTAATAAAATAACATATACAGATTTTAAATCTATTTTTATAAAATCTTCAACATTTTAAAATTCTATATATTTATTTATTTATTTTTCAAAATAAACTGCAGATCTATCCTACTACTAAAATCAAGTGCTATTATATATATATATATATATATATATATATATATATATATATATATATTCTTCTTCCTGTCTATACACATATTTATTGTATTTAAATTAAATATAGAAGTTTATATCTTTACTGCAATTATTGTTGCATTTCCTACAGTATCACCGAAATGTTACGGAATGTACCTCCTTCAGACCCACGCACGCGACCTCTTCCAGCAGTAATGCTGTGGACGCCGCCACGATGAGGTTGCTAATCATCGTCTGCTGCGCCCTCTCTACCCACATGCGCCGCCTCAAACAAGCAAATACCCGAATTACGTGAACCAATTCGCCTCCTCGCTGCCTCCCTTCACCCGTTCGCGCACCAGCCTCAGCAACTAAACCCAATTCGTCTTCCACTCTATCCAATCTTGCGAGCTTCGGTCGCGTCAAAAACTAGATCTCGAAAAGGAGTAGCTCATTATCCCCTTCTTATGATTTGCGCATGACCCAGAATGAAATATTCTTCAAAGGAGTTGGCCGTACGTATGCGATTTCGAATCACGTCCAAATGCATCGTCTTCTAGAAACGACGAACGGCAAGGAACGAAGAGATCGGCTCATTGGAAATCGACTTCGAATACCTTCATTTATTATTGTCGAAAGATTGGGGAAAAAAGAAGAAATCGTGATTTTCTGAGCTTGATTGATTTCTTTTTTTTATAAACAACGTTCGGCCATTTGAGCTAGGAAGAGAGAACGAAAATATGGGATTCGTTCCTTTTTTTTCTTCTATTTTAATTCGACTTTTAATTCTTTTCTCAGCCATATAATTTTTTCAGAGAGAAAACAACACGTTTCAGAAAAGGAGTGAAAATAGGGACACGTGTTTTAAGAAATTATACATGTCTATACGAGAATATAAATTTTAAATTTAAATTCAAATTCAAATCGTCTTGATTTTCGCAACTCAAAATCTCGGTATCCAGTCGAGGCATGCCTTTAGGCATTTATAATGTTAAACCCCTATTCTAAACGCAATGGAAGAGGTTTCGAGTCCTAATTCAATCTTATGGAAAAGATAGCCTTTTGAATACAGTTATTATATTAGATTTTCGATAAAAATCCAGCGCGTTTACTTACCGTACGATCACACAACAACTCCAAACACTACGAAAATTGAAATCCGATAATAATACAATATTACAGATCCAATAGAACTTGTTTCGTCGAATTTCGAGACTGTGCCTTAGATCGATTTTTTTGAGAGAAATGTGTGATCCTCTAATAAAAGAGGAGAGCACACATGGCTATATATATATAACACATAATATGGTGCTGCTAACATGTCTGGCAGGTGACAAGTCTATGTACTAGAACCAATAAAGAAACAGGTACTCCTATAATGAGCTCTGGCAAAACCACCGCCCATTGCACCCAAATATCGAGCTCCGGCAAGGCCACCGCCCGATAATATGGTGTTAGAGGTACCTAGAAAATTGCATAAATATCAAAATCCAAAGATACTGAAAGTCAGCACCATCAAAAAAGAGACTCTAGCTGCCTAAGAAGAAATAAGCTAATCTCGAATAAGAAATGATCCATAAATAAGAACTCCAAGAAATGATCCATAAAGAAGAATTCCACTCTGAAGACACGGTATATCAAAAAGAAATGCTTGATGCAAACAGAACTCCTGAGTATGGCTATCCTGCACACCTGTACAAAGACGCTAGCTATCCTACAAACCTAAAAAGAGAAACTAGCAATCTACCAAATCCAAACCTGTAACAAAACTAGGAAAAAAAATTAGCATGAATCACATATATGTATACAAATAGAATTTATATACATGTATGCAAGAATAAAATCTAATGTGAAAAATAAAGCAAAGATAAACTAGTACCAAAAACTAGCAATTCAAAAAAGTAAAGGAAATATGAACCAAACTGAAAAAGGTAAACGAATAAAAAACTAGGACTAAAAAACTAAATAAAAACAAAAACATCACTAGAAACATCTTTAAGGACCTATGACAGTAAGAAAATTATTATACATCATGTAAACATCATTTAAATTAGAAAAGGTATTAATATAAATGTTTTTATTGTCAAAATTATTGATGTTATGTTTGAATATATTAATATTATTACTAACCTTGTTAAGATATTCCTTAAAACACTTATTTTTGGCTAATTTATATTTAGGATTTGAGACCCAGTTTAAGAAAAAATATGAAATTAAAAATATCAAATTATTACAGTGAATATTGTTATTATTAAAAATTCTTGGATTTCTCTTAAACCAAATATACCAACTAGATATAGTGAATAGAGTATCAAGCAAGTATCTATTATCCTTGTTAAACTTAAATCTAAAAGTATTCCAATAGAAAAAACAATCTGTAACTCTAGAACTAATTTTAAACTCAAAAATATTAAGGGTATTCATAAGAATAAGATGAGTATCCATGCATTCGTAGTAAATATGATTAATATCTTCAAAATGTGTATTACAAAAATAACATTTATTATCAATATGAATATTTTTTTCTTTTTAAAAATTCTATAGTATTTAATTTACTATGAATGATAAGCCACATGTGGATTTTAGATTTTGGATGAGTGTTAGACTTCCAAATAAATTTAAAAAAATTATCAGTTACATCCGAAAGATTAATAAATTTGTAAAAGGAAGTAGTAGAATATTTCTTACTCTTATCCCATTCCCAACTAATATAATCATTATCGTTGTCAATATTATAAAGATTTAGTCTAGCATAAAGAAAATTAAGCTGTCTAAGGGTTGAGCCTACTAAAATTATGTTAAAACTGAAAATCCAAGGAGGGTCATTTTCAAATTAAAAAATTCAGATATAAATGCATATTTAAAGTTACAAATATCATACAATTCTATGAACTCATTCCTTAGAGGAGATTGTTATTTTTAAATATTGATTTAAATAATATATTTTTAAAAACTGAAAAAATCACTTCCAAATTTAAAACTTCTACTATCTTCCGTATTATACATATAAATTTTACAAGCCTTCAAGTTATATTTAACAAGATTAGAACTGAAGATTCAATATTTTACCCAATTCCAAATTATTAAATTTACTAATTTAATTGCCAAGTAAATAGTGTTATTTGAAATTCAAGTTCACTAACTTTCAAATATTTAAAATTAATTAAATGTTCCAATTGCAAATATCCAGAAATTTCGGGTTGTCACAAAATATGAGCTTCAAAATATTACATCAAAACCTAAATCATTTTTTTTTTCATTTAAGACCATATGAAGCATCGGTCGGTACCGGGACAAGTGGAAAAATAATACATATAGGTAGGAACAATCCTGAATGTGTATAGGCTGCTAAAAGTGAATTTAAGTTTTTTAAACAAGGTTAAGATACATATAATTACAACTCATGGTAAAAAAATGAATCTAGATGCCAATACCCATATAAATAAACCACCTACTATTTTAATTTGTAATAAAAATAAATATAACAGGACCTGACCTATGTGCAGGTAGTAAAATCCTAGCACTTTAATCACGTAAAACAAGATCCCGTCTCCGTTACTTAATCGCGCAGCTCAACTTAAACAAAACTTATTTTCACTATTTCAAAGAAACATCATTCTCTACACATTTTGATCGCATCAAATCCTCAAATAATGCGAGTTAATGTAATGATCCTAGATAGAACTCAACTAAGTAACCCTTAATTGTTCAATGACCAATCGATTATGTTAGTCATTGAATGAATATGCAACAATTATATCTATTGGACAAACAAAAAATTATACTAAAAACATAATTCGGGATTGGAAAGTTTGGAGATCCTAGTGAAATACCATAATTCATAAAGTGAATAAATGTTGAAGGAACGTTAACCATCTATAAGCTATACACTGACAACATATTTTACATGAAAAATTAATATAGGAGAAATCGAAATTTTAACAACATTAGGATCATTAGACATGAAAGGAATACTGTAACAACATTTGTAACAGAACACAGAAATGTAAATGTGAACTAAAAAGAAATGCAAACAAAGAAATGCACTTTTTTGGATATTTGGAACCTTTTTGTGAACGAAATGATACTGTAATGCAAGCTAAAATGATATGAAACTATAACAGTAAATGAAAATAGAAACAAGAAATGGGGCAGAGAATGAAAACAGTGAACGAAAATTAGATGCAACGGTGAATAAAATAAGTGAAAACAGAAAACAAATGAAATGCACAAGAACTGAGACTAAATGAATTGAGACTAAATGAATTGAGACTAAATGAATTGAGAAAATGTAGTAGAATGAAATGCACATTTAAATTTTGTTTTTTGTATTGTTTCTTTTTTAGTGAAAACTATCATGGATTGTCAAACAGACATGGTACAATATATTTATTTAATATATTGATATAAAATTGTTATACATGTGTGTTTATTTGTCATATGTTGTTGCTTCTTTTATCTATACCGGTTAATGAGATCAAAGGCTTTATATGCATATACGAGTGGAAAACCCATGTGTTGCATGGGGCTTATGAGTTGGTTGTTTGATTATGTTTGGTAAATATTTGGATTATACATTTAGATTGATTGCATGTGTTAAAATTTGATGAACTCTATTGAAATAGTATGATTATGCAGGCCGTTATTGTTTGAATAACCATTCTTGTTATGTGCATTGAATACCCATTTCCAAGCACTATATGACATTTTTCCACCGTTTATCTCTAATTGTTTTTATTTTTCTTGTAGGAATATTGGACTTTTGAAGTAGAAGAGCTTGGACTTTCCTTGTTTTATATTATGCTCTTTTGATAATTTTTTTTAAGATTTTATGTCGCTAACATTTGAGTTAAAACACGGCTTTTATAATTTGATGTATGACTAAATCTTATAGTTAATGAAATTGATGTAGCTTTGATTATGTTTATCTTCACAGTTATTTATTATATCACAGTATATCCATTATTGTGTTAGAAATTGAGCAGTTTGTTATTGAATTTATTAACTATAATTGATTTAAAATTGCTACAACAAATGGAAAAAAGGAAGCAAAACTTTGATGAGCGTTTTTAAATTGCTGTAAAATAAATAGCAAAATGCTGCAAAACAGCAAAAACGCTGCATTATATATTACTACAACGGTTTATAAAGGATGCTACATTAACAACGTGTTGAAGCAAGATTTTTGACAGCATTCTTCGAATTGCTGCTAAATGAATTCGCAATATTTAGAAAATGCTGAACTAACAACTCTTCCAGCGTTTTATAAAAGCTTCGGAATCCATATTTTAGCAACCTTTCAGAAATGCTGTGGTATATATGTTTTTAGCAACTTTCCAGAAACGCTACAACATATTAGTGCTCTTTTGCAGAAGGACAGCGTTCTTCGAAAGGTTGCAGATGATAATGACGGCAATTCTAAAATGCTGCAAAAATCTCTTTTTGTTGTAATGCCCGTGAAGAAATGTAACAACTTCAATATAACTAGCTATATAGATGCTGATTGGGAACAGACCCAGATGACCGGAGGTACACAACTGGGTACTACATATATATAGGTGATAATCTAGTGTAATGATGCTCAAAGAAGCAATCTACCATCTGTGGATCCAGCACAGAGGTTGAACATAAGAGTGTTGCAAGTGCCACCGTAGAAATTATGTGGATACAGTCTCTATTACATATGTTAAACATCAAACTTCAAGTCAAACCGACATTATGGTGCGACAGTCAAAGCACAATTTACATGTCAGCTAATCCAATATTACATTCGAGAATGAAGAATATTGAAATAGACTTTATTTTGTCAGAGAACAAATACAAAAAGGAAATTTACTAGTAAATCACTTACCATCTGCTTACCAAAGGGCCGATACACTTACCAAAGTCTTGTCGAAGCCAAATTTCATCAGATTCAAGAATGACATAAAGGTCATAACAATCTCGGCTGACTCAGGCAAATCAGAAGAAATTTCAGAGCTTCAACGAGGAAAGTTGAAAGCTTTAGCAAAACTCAGCAGATCTAACGACAAGTCTTGCAAAAAGGTGGACATTGATGCATAAAAAACATCGTATGCTAATGTAATCACTCAGATCCATGTGAGAAAGCCTCATATGTTGATATCACCTAGATCTGAGCAAATATAGCTCAGATTTGAGGAAATTTGAAAGATTTTATGAGGCGGTGCAAAGGGAAGAGAATCAACATGGAACCCTAATGTCGGTTTGAGGGGGAGTGTTGAAGAATGAACGATATGGTGTAGAGATAGTTTCTTATCTTTGTGTAATAGTTTAGATAGCGGGTTTGGGCTTATTGGATTTCAGCCCATTTAGCATAATAATGTTATTATAAAAGCAAGACTGATACGCTTTGTACATTGTTATTGTATCAGTATTTCATATTTCAAAATTGAATACAAACTTCATCTTCTTACAATATTTATGCAATCTTAAATCAAAGTTTAAAATCATCACTGATCAATTCATCAAATTCTAACAATCGTAGCCTTTGAGCCACTTTATTATATCCACTGTGGTGGTGGTGGGTTTGTTAGAGACTGTTAGAGTTTTGAATGTATCTAATATAGGGAAGATGAGGTTGGTTAAAGTTAGTTGTAGGGAGGTAATAAGATATGTCCTTGATTGTGGACTTAAAAAAGGTAACAGTGGATTAGTGATAAAGGAATGAATTGTAAAATGTTTAGTTGGAGATGTGTTTGTGAAAAAGAAGACTGGCACATGATGTTCGCTTAGTGTATGGTAGTAAGCGACTTCGGCTTTATATGTCAAAATGACAGGCACATAACGAAAAAATGCATGTCACTTATTCATTACTCTATTATGTAGAATTTTGGTTACAACTATTAAAAATGGTTGCTGCTTCTCATTTAATTTTTTGTAAAGAATCTACTATGCATAATTTTGAATGGGTCCAACATTAGCATTGGGTCATGAGCAAGTACACTAAAAATGGATTTTTCCATTAATACTTGATGGAGAAATGGTCATACGAGTTATCATATATTTAAGACACATCAAATGACTGTGAGGATTTTTTGATGGATTCTATGTTTGCTTTGTGTTTTCTCTCGTAGTCTGTCAGTCTAGGGATGTCGCTTGAGATAGGTATTGTGGACGGAGATGCACAGAAACCAGTTGTTGTACTTATGATGTAGTGCATATTAATGATGTTTTTAGAATAGCATATGATTTTGTTATGTGCTAACTTTTTGGTTGCAGAGACATGTCACATATGATTCGTATACCCTTGTTCCTTACTATATTGACTTATATGGTATTTTGAGATTTCTCATCGCTAATATGAGACTGTTGTCGGCCTAGAGATTTTATGCTTTACTTTTTATTATCTCGGTTGTTCTTAAATGAGTAGACTAAATAACAGGTCTAGGTGATACGCAGTGGCTGTGTAAAAGACGAGCTGAATAGAGCTTTCTCGTACTATATATGGATATACTATTACTTATTCCGATGTGCAACATTGTAGAATGTAGACAGTGTTTTCTTTACCATTAAAACATATTTATTTAAGTTAATTTCCATCTGTATAAACTCTTTTACTCTGTTGTATAACTATGTGGATCATATACTTTGATATTTGGTACATGTAGTTATTACCGTCTCTCCTGTTTTATATCTGTTATGACTATTATATCTTATTGATGCGCTATGAGATATACAACATGTTCTGTGATTGTTTTTATCCATTTCATCCTTGACAATTGTCCTACATCCATCGGACATCACAGCAACGCATTTATTTAGTTGGTTGTCGAAGGGTTATGACGGTCATCATAGATGGGACCTGGAGTGGAGGATTACTACTTGTTGCTTTTGCGAGCTGGTTTTGTTTTTTAAGCCATGCCTTTAGCCGTGAATCCTTTGCCCACGATAGCTGATATAAAAACAAAAGTATGTTTCTTTAATGTTGTAGCATTGTTAAAAATGACTATTGGTTTAGAAGTATGAATACTACGTTGTTGTCTATAAAATATTTCCATTAATAATAAAGTTAACAATATGAATTGAACAGTAAAGTTCTACTTTACACTTACTTGCTTTAGTGTTCAAACATCATAGCCTATTGTTTGCACAAAAAATGGGCAAACACCTCCAAGTCGTATGAATTAGTTGATTTTACGTTGTTTCTAGTGATTTGGGTGATTTACGCAAATATATAAAAAGCAGGGACTAAGCTGTAAAAGACACACAGATTTATAGTGGTTTGGCCAGAACGTGCCTACATCCACTTTATATGTTATTCTCCTTTCCTCTTCACATTACAAATACAAAGCTTTGATTACAAGTAATTGAAAGTTGTTTGAAAGTTCTATTCGTGCTTGAGCTCTCAAACTTGTCCACCATTGTTGTACCCCTGCCCCTCTATTTATAGAGTGAGGCTGGGGGCAGGGGTCTTGGATGTATATAGCTGCTGACGGGCCTGGGCTGTTGCAATCTGGCCCGGCAAAGTTGGTCCGGAATGCCTTGGTCCGGTAGTATTGTGGTCCGGTAGAGCTTGGTTTGGTGGTGAATGGATGGGGCTTGGTCTGGCCATGCTTTGGTCCGGTAGTCGATGGAGGTTGTTTGGCTCGGTGGTGGTTGGTCCGGCTAGGACTTGGAGACGAGCTGGTCCGGTAGTAGCAGGGAAGTGGATTTGGACCGGTGGAGGTTGGTCCGGTGGTAGGAGCGTGATTTGGAGTTTGGACCGGCAGTAGGTTGGTTCGGTCGTGGGACCGGATCGGTGTTGGATGGAGAGGCTTTGGACCGGTGACGGTTGGTTTTGGACCGGTGATGAGGTGGCTTGGCAGGGATATCCTTACTCTGGTTCGGCGAAGGCACGCCCAACATTTGCCCCCCAAAGTGGGGCACGTGCTTGCATGTGTCGCGCTTTGTTTTCCCGCAGTTGAGGCAGCTTCGTTCGGTCCTGGGTGTGCCGAACCAGTTGGTCCGGTCGATATGTTTCGCCTATAAATAGGGGCTTCAGGTTACTGTTATCCTTTATCGTTTTGAGATAGTCGAATCAACCTGAGTAACGAATCAATCTGAGTACCGAATCAACCGAGTACCGAACCAGGTATGTTTTCTTTTGCCGAATGAGCTTGTGCTAGCAGTACCGAATGAACTTGAAAACCTTCAACACCGAATGAACTCAAAGACCATCAATACCGAATGAACTCAAAGACCATCGATACCGGATGAACTTGAAAACTTTCAACACCGAATGAATTCGGGAGTGTTTAAATGCCGAATGGTCCTTATGTTTGAACTATTGATTGAACTCTGGGACCCTGAATGCTTAATGAATCTCTAGCTTTTCATGTTTCGACCTACGAATGATACTCTAGATTGTACATACTTGCTTTTTTATATTTTCATACTCCTTGTTCTAATAACATGCTTTTGCTTTTGTGTTTGCAGACAAATGTCTCACAAAGTGGAAACCCGATCAGAAATGAAAAAATCTACGGACAGAAGTGAGTCTTCCGTCGTGCCTCCAGTCCAGCCGGGACCAGCGCGTTATGGACCTGCCCCGAGGTCATTAGTGGACGGATATGGCCCTCAGGAGCTTCTGAACTCTCCTCCCGATTGCTTTCCGAGCTCCCTCAAAGAAGGGCAACTTGATGTCATCGCTCGCTCCTTTGGGATTGACAGGGCGAGTATGCTGTTGCCGGGAGATGGTGTGATGTCGTACGATCCTCCTGAAGGATATTTTGCTTACAACCGATACCATTGTATGTGCGGGGCCATTCCCCCAATCAATGCCTGAATAGTCAGCTTTCTTACCTATTTGAAGGTGGCTCCATTCCAACTTCAGCCCAATTCCTATGCTATCCTGGTGTGCTTGTTCATCATTTTTCAGAGGAAATATGGGCGTCCCTCTTCCAACCGGGAGATCCGGTATTTGTACAACTTGAGAGGCTATAAGAAGGGGTCTCCATATATCAGCTTGGAAGCGGCCGTGCCCTTCAAGCCTGTCCTGGATTTGTATTCGAAGCTCAGTATGTTCAAGAAAGAATGGTTCTTCATCAAGGATGACTCTATTTCCTTCCGTCTTTTCACTTTCGACTGTAAGTTGAACTTCATTTATATTTTCCTTGTTTCGACCCTAATGCTTCCTCTTATATGCTTTTATTTATTGCTAGCGACAGGTGGCTTTGTGGTCGTGGAGAATGATTCCTTGGCTCGGATGGCTGCAGTAATAAAGGCCATTTCGGGACGGGATAGGTCGACTTCTTACCTGATCAGGAATGCCACTCTCCTGGAGTACAACTTAATTCTGTCACGTCAATCTGTGGTTAAGCAGAGAGATACAGCCGAGGAGAGGGCTACCAAAGCTAAAGACGGGGCTACTACGAAGAGTAGCAAGAGGAGACCTTTCTCGGTACCTCCAGTCGTCGGGGGGAAGAAGCTTAAGAAATCCGATGGACCCTCTCCCAGCACATGCCCAAATGTTCCAAAGGAGGAAAGTGGAGAGGAAGAAAGAGGCGAGGAGGAGAGCGGAGGTGATGGAGAAGGTGACGGTGGTAACGGTGGCGAAGGGCAGAGTGGTAGTGGCGCTGGTGCCTTGACTTCTAGGCAAGCGTGTGAGGTTCAGGAGTGAACGGATGATACCTTCCGTCAAGCCTTCGAGGGGTTGGGGTAAGGGCTGGCCTTGGTGGAGAAATCGAAGAAGTCTGATAAGGCCGGGACGGGTGCCAGTCTATCTTCTGAGAGTATTTCAGCTAAGGCAACTCCGGCGGTTCAAGGTGAATTCTTAACTTTTGCAGACTCCCTTTATGATAAGGACTTAGTAATATTTTATGGCCAACTTCCATCCTGGAATGAGATTCAGGACTTATTGCAGTATCCCACTCCCCCTCAGGGTTTGTAAAATAAACGCATTTTCCTACTCCTTTTAACTTAACATATTTCTCGGATCATAGTTTCATGCATGCTTGTAACACTTGGTTCTTATTTCAGGAACGGGTAAGGTGGCCAAGACATCAGATATTCAGCACTGCCTTGAGCAGTACAAGCTACTCAAAGCTTCCGTCAAACCAAAGCCATCAACTAGCCGTCCCGGAGATGTGGTTGGCTATCGTCCTCTTCTCGGAGTTATTGAAGAAGATATGCAAAAGAGGAAGAGGGGGCGATCTTTGTTTGAACCTTCACCTGGCCCTCAGCCTCCATTCCAGCCTATCCATGATATTACTGAGGAAGATACCGAGTTTATGCCCTCCCCACACCCGTCCGAAAATCCAACCGTCACCCCGATAGACCACCCCGGTTTGGTTCGCAACCCATTTGCCAGCCACCCGGATCTGGACTCGAGTTTTCAGGACATTTCTTTTGACGAGGCCACGGGTGAGCATATTCTTCCCCGCAATCCCATGGTACGGGTGCTTGATGAGGCTAAGTCCTTAGACGTCGATTTGCTTACTACTCGGATTGTGACCATGGGGGATGAGGCCAAGGCAAACATCGATCGGGTGGCTGAAGAGACCAAGAGGCTAATGGAGCATCACGCTCGACTGGCCAAGGCTGGAGAGGAAATCGGAAGTGCTAACGTTCGGTTGCGGCTAATGGTTTCCGATCAGGCCAAGCAGCTTGCCGATCAGGCTATCTAGATATCCCAGCTTGAGGCGGCCTCCAGACGACTAAAGAGAACCATGGAAGAGGCTAGCAAGGCCGAGTTGCGAAAAATGGAGGCTGTTTGCAAAGAACGAATTGACATGGCCATCGCAACGGTGGACGAGGTTCGGAGAGCAGATCTTGAGAAGGTAGAGGAGTTATCTGGGAGGCTTGAGGCCGCAGAGCTTGCTTAGGCCAAGCTGAAGGAGGAGATGGAAGTGATGCGGAAGTCCCTTCAGACTGACTGCTCGAGATAGCGATTGGAGAGATGCTGTCGTCGCACGGCTGTCGGCTTCTGAGGCCCAGATGAAAGAGTTTGAGGAGAACGAGGGGGTGATGGATGAGATGCTCCAGGACATGTATTTTCGTACTTGGAGGCAGGGCAACCTGTCCTGGTTGGACGATTATCCCCGGTTTATGGTTAGGATATATCTCCGGGCTTTGGAGGAAGCCAAGGCTGAAGCGGATAAAGAGGGTGGCGCAGCCTTCAGAATGGATGTGGTTACCGCACAGTTCACCAAGCAGGAGAAGGCGGCGGTGAAGGAAGGCATGCGACTGCTTGCCACCGAGGAAGTGGGTGTGCAATTGGAGGACGATGATCAGGGAGCGGACGCTGGCAAGTCTTCCCTTTTTAATCTTTTCTCAATTTGATTGCTTATCGTTGGTCTAATAGATTCTTCTCCTGAATTGGATAGGTGGAACCTCTGGTCAGCATGCTGGTAGTTCTGATCCTGCGGTCAAGTAGATCTTGGGGGGTTGGAAGGATAGAGATGAAGTTCTGATGCTGCCGACTATTTTTACTTGATCTGGGCATTTTTGGTTTTACTTGACATTCCTGTATACACTAGTTCTAAAACATTAATGTACTTTCAGGTTGTAATTATGTCATTGCAACGAACGACTTTATGTAATTTTATAACATAAACTGATTCTGCTATATTTGAATGCATATGTTATTCTGATGTGTTACATAAGAAGTATAGCTGTGTATGTGCTTCAATTGTGTTTGATGCTATGTTCTTGCTTAAAATATTATTTCATGTCTTGCAATGTCAATACGATGTGTGAATAAATTAAAGCTATATATTTGTATATAAGAGAAGAAAGTACTGCCCTTCGTATTTTAGTTGTAGAGGGTTGCTTTGAATGTCTTGTGTGACTGAGTATGGAATGTAGCTGAGTGTTCCGTCATTCGGATGTGAGTTCATATTTCCACAAGCGAGAGTTCCCCTATTTTGTGACCTGTACTTTAGGGACTGTTATATAGGATAGGAGAAAAGTTTTTAAATGAAATGGAAATATGGGAAACGGTAAAACTTCCATCACGGAAGGCCGTCGATATGCTTAAGTTTGTGGCAAACGGGTTTTGTAGTCACTTTCCCTAGCTGTGGGTCTTGGAGACACTTGTCACCCATCTTACGCCTCCGCGGGAAGTTTATCTTTTTTACCACAGCCGCACTTAAGACATATCGGAGCCGAGATCGTGCACAGTAACTACCCGAGCCATTACGGCCCGTAATCGTGGGTATTATTCGATTTACTGTGGCCGGCTAGCGTGGGTGTCGATCGTCAACCGTGAACTACCCCTGGCTGGCCACACCTTATGTTGGGGCTTAAAGTAGGTTCACAGTTGCCGACGAGCCGAACGCCGTAATGAGCTATCATCGGCTATAGTCGGCCTTCTTGATGGCTTACAATCGGCTCATTACAGTTGGCTTTGAGGGCAATCGCGAGCAACGAGTTAACCCGCAACAGAGGGATGCTGGAGCAAAAGTGTCTCATTGGCGAGTGCATAGATTCGCATAGTACCTGTTGGGTCTTGTCCAGGCGAGGTTGTGCCGTGAAGTGTCCAGAATGGAAATATCGTTATACATGATTTTGTTCAACAAAAAAGGATAAAGCTTAACAAGCAGCCAAGATATAAAGGAACAAGTTAGAAAGAGACAATATTTTTAAAGCGGTTCGGCACGAAAATGCCTACGTCCACTGATTCTCTTTGTTAATTCACTTCATATGGGCAATACAAGTTAAAAAAAGTATCGGCGGAGGTGTTGGATGTTCATGCCCTCTGGAACGCCTCTCCGTCCACTGTTGACAAAATATAAGCTTCGTTGGGAGATCTTTATGAATTACATAGGGTCCGTCCCAGATTGGATCTAGCGCTCCGGGGAACGGGAAGATCCGCTTGAGGACAAGATCTCCTTCTTGTAAGCTGCGGTGCTTGACTTTGGAGTTGTATTGTGCTGCCACTTTTTGCTTGTGAGCTGCCATTTTAAGTGCTGCATCATTTCTTCTTTCTTCAATTAGATCCAAAGACATGTGGAGGAGTTCTTCGTTCTCTTCTGGGTTGTAGTGGACCCTACGGTAGGAAGGCACTACAGTTTCAATCAGGAGCATGGCCTCCGATCCGTATGCCAAAGAGAAAGGAGTATGCCCTGTTGATGTTCTGTAAGATGTGCGGTAGGCCCAAAGTGCCGTAGGAAGTTCATCCACCTAAGCGGCTTTTGACTTTTCAAGTTTCTTCTTGATTAGGGTTTTGAGGATTTTGTTGACAGCTTCGACTTGTCCGTTTGCCTGGGGGTAAGCCACAGATGAGAAGCTTTTGTGAATTCCGTGCTCTTGGCACCAATTGGTGAATTCCTCGCTGTCAAATTGAAGTCCATTGTCCGATATGATTTTGAGTGGAACCCCATACCTGCATAAAACATTTTTGATCAAGATGTTAATAACTTTTGCCGAAGATATTTTATTTAGAGGCTCCGCTTCCACCCATTTGGTGAAATAGTCAACTGCCACAATAGCATATTTGGCTCCGCCACGGTCCGTCGGCAGTTCGCCAATCAAATCAATTCCCCATATTGCAAAGGGCCAAGGGCTAGTCATTTGAGTAATCTCATTTATTGGTAGTCGAGGAATTTTAGCAAATTTCTGACATCTGTCACATCTCTTGACGAAGTCTAAGGCATCTTTGTTTAAAGTGGGCCAGTAGTACCCGTATCAGAGTATTTTCTTTGCTAGAGTCTGTCCTCCGGTGTGATCTTCGCAACTTCCTTGATGGATGTTGGACAAGACTTCCCTGGCTTCCCTTCCAGCAATACACATTAATAAGGGATTAGAGAAGCCGCGCCAATAGAGGATGCCTTCTTGTAATGTGTAGCGGGAAGCTTTTCTTAAAATTTTCTTAGCTTCGTTACGTCCGTCGGGCAGTGTGCCACTTTGTAAGTACTTCCGGATGGGGGTCATCCAAGTTTCTTCTTCAATTGCAGCTATCGTATTCATTGGCTCATAGCTCGGGGCCAGTTGCTTTGAGATGGTTATTGTTCGGGAAGCAGTGATGTCCTTCATGCTAGCTTGCTTTGCTAGTTCGTCGGCCTCCTGATTCTCTTCTCGAGGAATGTGTTTGATTAAATAGTGATCCAATTGATTGAGCAGCAGCTTGGTCTTCTTTAGATATGCTGTGAGTCGTTCTCTTCGAGTCTGGAATTCTTCCAGTATTTGATTTACAATAAGTTGAGAATCACTATGGAGACATAAAGAACCGACTCCAATCTCCAGGGCAAGTTCTAATCCGGCTATCACTGCTTCGTATTCTGCGTCATTGTTGGTGGCAGCGAATTCCAACCTTAGGGCATAGTGCAGCTTCCTCCCCCTGGGGGTGATTATCACAACATCTGCCCCCGAGCCTTGTTCATTTGATGTTCCATCTACGAAGAGATTCCACTTGATATCTTCTGCTACTTCAGATTTCTCCTTACCTTCGTTAGTAGTGAATTCAGGAATGAAATCAGCTATGGCTTGCCCCTTGATAGCGGTGCGAGGATGGTAGGTGATATCATATTGACTCAGTTCAATGCACCATTTAAGTAGTCGCCCAGAAGTGTCGGGGCGATGGAGTACCTGCCTTAGCGGTTGATCGGTTAAAACTATGATGAAATGAGATTGGAAATAGTGTCGCAGTTTCCGTGACGTGATTAGCAAACAGTATGCTAGCTTTTCAAGTTTAGGGTATCTGGCTTCTGCCCCCGTAAATCTCTTGCTTACAATGTATACGGGCCGCTGCGCGCGGTTGTCTTCTCTCACCAGAGCGGCGCTTAATGCATGGGACGATACAACAAGGTATAGGTATAGTTCCTCGCCTTCATTTGGAGTTGAGAGTACTGGTGGTCTCTGGAGGTGTTCGATTAAGTTAAGGAAGGCTGTCGAGCATTCGTCAGTCCATTCGAACTTTCCTTTGTCTTTATTTAGAGCTTCAAAGAAAGGGATGCATTTGTCGGTTGCTTTAGAGATGAACCTGCTTAGGGCGGCCATTTTCCCGTTTAGGCTTTGCATCTCTCTTCGAGTGGATGGTATCTTGATATCTTGCAAAGCTCGGACTTGTTCGGGGTTTGCTTCAATCCCCCTGGCATGGACGATGAATCCCAAGAACTTTCCCGACGATACCCCGAAGGAGCACTTTAGAGGGTTCAGCTTCATTCCATATTGGCGAAGTACTTGAAACATCTCGTCCAGGTGGTTTATATGATCGTTGGTTTTCCTCGATTTTACCAGCATGTCATCTACATAAACTTCCATAGTTCGTCCTATTAGTTCCGCAAACATCTTGTTGACGAGGCGCTGATAAGTAGCTCCGGCGTTTTTAAGTCCAAAAGGCATTACTCTGTAGCATTACAATCCCCGGTCAGTGATGAAACTAGTGTGGTCTTGATCGGGGGCGTGCATAGGGATCTGGTTATATCCTGAGTATGCGTCCATAAAGGATAAGAGTTCGTGTCCGGCTGTGCTGTCCACGAGCTGATCGATTCGGAGGAGTGGGAAACAGTCCTTCGGACAAGCGTCATTTAAGTTGGAGAAGTCGATGCATGTTCGCCACTTCCCATTAGCCTTTTTTACCAGTACCGGGTTGGCAATCCATTCTGGGTAGATGGCTTCTCGTGTGAAGTTATTGGCAAGTAGGTTCTTTACTTCTTCCTCGAGGGCTGCTGATCGTTCTGCCCCCATGCTTCTCTTTTTCTGCTTTACTGGCACCTTGGTGGGATCGATGTTCAGCACGTGGCATGCTACGTCTGGGGAGATTCCTGTCATGTTAGCGTGCGTCCATGCAAATACGTCCATGTTGTGGCGAATAAAATCAATGAGTTGATCCTTTAATTCTTCTTTTAATTGAGATTCGATTTTCAATAGTCTACTTGAGTCACGTTTGTCTACAGCTACGAATTCCATAGCCTCTGCAGGCTCGGCGGTGGCCTCCTCCTCTTTGTCCCTGGGGTCTAATTCATTGAAAGGATCACTGGTATATCGAAGAGGAGGGGCTTTCTTTAGTTGCTATGCTTTCAAGTTTTTCATGCAGAGAGTAGTCTCTGCACTTTTCCCTTTATCTTTTCTACGGTTATTGCGAAGTTCAGTTACATAGCAGTCTCGAGCAGCGTCTTGATCTCCCTCCATTTCTCCTATTCCGTTATCTGTTGAAAATTTCATCTTCAGGCACCATGGGGATAGGACAATTTGGAAGTCAGACAAGGCTGGTCTTCCCAAAAAGGCGTTGTAGGCCAAATGGTTTTCTATTAGTACAAATGTTTGTTTTCGCACAACGGAGCGGGGTTGACTTCCTATTTCAACAAAGAGGTCCAGTTTCCCGAGGGGCATCTTCGCATCTCCAGTGAAACCATGTAGTGGTTTGTTGCAAGGAGACATATCCTTCATTGACAGCTTCATTTTGTCGAAAGCATTCTTGAATAGGATATTTACTGAGCTTCCAGTGTCTACTAAAATTCGGAAAACTTTGGCTGGACCAAACCAGACAGAGATGACCATAGGATCCATGTGTGGGTACTGTCTTCCCTCTAGATCACGCCTACTGAATGTGATGTCGTCATTCTCTTTCCGTTTCAGGTGGCGTTCTTCAATAACAGAATTAACGCAGCCTTCATCGTTTCTAAGTGACTTACCGTATCTTTCCATCTCTGCCCAACTTCTGTCGGCGATGTGGGGTCCTCTTGATACGGTATGGACCACTATCTTCTCTCGATTAGAGTCGTTGGTGTTGCGCTTTCCTCTGCCTACTTCTGGGAGGGGTAGCCTTGGATTCTCATCGGCAGGAGTCGAAGTCCTATTCTGACCTTTCACATAGCGCTCTAGTCTTTTCCTTCTGATGTGTTCTTCAATCAAGTCCCGGAGATGGTGGCATTCATTGGTGTCATGTCCATGGGATTCGTGGAAGCGGCAGAACTTTCCAGACTTGAGTGCGTTATCTGATTCCTTCTTGTGCGGGGGGCGCTTGTATCTAACTTCGTCTTGGGTTGCTAGGAAGATGTTTTCGATTGTTTCATTCAAAAGAGTGTAAGAGTCAAATCTTGGTCCTGGTCGATATAAGCGCTTTTCTCCCTTCTTGCCCCCAGCATTGTCTCTAGAGTCATTTCTTCGAATATCCTTTGTTGCAGCGGGAACCCTGTCTAAGGTTGCCTTAGCCTGTTGTCCCGATTGCTTCTCAGTGGCAGCGTCTTCAAGTCTCATATACTTTCCAGCTTCATGGAAGAAATCGGGTAAAGTAGCTGGTTTTTCTTTCGTTAGTCTTCTAGCAAATTTAGTATCTGGGTGCACGCCACTGCAGAGGGCCATTAGGATAAGTTTCTCATCGGAATCTTGAACCGCAGCCGTTGCGGCATTGAATCGGGTTAAATATTGCTGCACTGTCTCTCCAGGCTTTTGTTTGATATTAGATAAGGAATAAGCGTCCTTGGGTTGTTCCACATGAATGCGAAACTGGCTGATGAACTTTTCTTTCAACATTTCTCATGAGCTGATGGACCCTTGGGGTAGGTGGAAGAACCAGGAGGTAGCTAGATCTGCCAAGAATAGTGGGAAGCATTTACACAACACTCCCTCTGTTGCTCCGCTCATGAGCATATGCTGGGTGTATCTTTGTAAGTGTACGATGGGGTCAGAGGTTCCCTTGTAGGGTTCCATTGTTGGCATTTTCCATTCCCGAGGGGTGATGGCAGTTTCGATATTGCGGGTGAAGGGGCTGGTTACCCTAACACCTATCCCCCGGTCCCTTTTCTCCCGTTGGACGTACTCTCTGAACAATCATGCCATCCTCTCGTCAGAACTTGAAGCAGATAGAAATGAGTTTGGTTCTTCCCTGCGGGATTGATTCCGTCCAGATGACCTGTAAGGATGATATCGTCTATCACTCCTGACATTCTCCAATGGCTGCCTCTGGTCTTCCGGGGGCATGTTGGGGTTAGCCACAGTTGGCCTTAGCCTTGATCTTCCCATGTTGGGTTCTGTTCTTAGCACTTCCTTGGGCCCAACTTCGGGCTGGACTCCAGCTCGGCCCCGTCTACTGGTGTTTTCATGGTTAGGTAGCATGACAGGCTCAGCTACATCCGACCCCTGCCTGGCACCTCCCCCGTTGGGTTCGGCTCCAAGTGTTTCCTCGGGTCGGAGTTCGGGATGAGTCCGGGATCGGCTCCTACCATGGCTGTTTCTGTTGTTAGCCTCTTCGAAGAAGAAAGACCTTTGTCGTCTTCCAGATCCTCCAGACCGGGACTCACCCCATGATTCAGTGTTGCAGTTGGATTCTTCAGCGTCCCTTAAGCATGAAATGAGTTGGTCCACCAAGGCTTCTTGTTGAGATGCGAAGCGGTTAGTTACTTCAGCCACAACCCTGTCCAGGTCCGTCCTTATAATTGGTTGTTCCGAAGCAGGGGCTGTTGGATTTGCCTGATTTTCGTTTACTGTTAAGACTGGACGATTGTCTTGATCTCTGATTACTGGATCTGGGATACTGCTAGTTGCAATGTTCTTTCCTTTGTTAGTATCTTTCTTCCGTCCGGGAGGCATGTTTTCCAAATGAACGATGCTGACAGGAAAATGATTAAGTGGGAGAAGCTGAAGCTTCGAGCACCCGTTCTCAGTGAAAGCACCAAAAATGTTTGCACAAAAATGGGCAAACACCTCCAAGTCGTATGAATTAGTTGATTTTACGTTGCTTCTAGTGATTTGGGTGATTTACGCAAATATATAAAAAGCAGGGACTAAGCTGTAAAAGACACACAAATTTATAGTGGTTCGACCAGAACGTGCTTACATCCACTTTATATGTTATTCTCCTTTCCTCTTCAGATTACAAGTACAAAGCTTTGGTTACAAGTAATTGAAAGTTGTTTGAAAGTTCTGTTCGTGCTTGAGCTCTCAAACTTGTCCACCATTGCTGTACCCCTGCCCCTCTATTTATAGAGTGAGGCTGGGGGCAGGGGTCTTGGATGTATATAGCTGCTGACGGCCCTGGGCTGTTGCAATCTGGCCCGGCAAAGTTGGTCCGGAATGCCTTGGTCCGGTAGTATTGTGGTCCGGTAGAGCTTGGTTTGATGGTGAATGGATGGGGCTTGGTCCGGCCATGCTTTGGTCCGGTAGTCGATGGAGGTTGTTTGGCTCGGTGGTGGTTGGTCCGGCTAGGACTTGGAGACGAGCTGGTCCAGTAGTAGCAGGGAAGTGGATTTGGACCGGTGGAGGTTGGTCCGGTGGTAGGAGCGTGATTTGGAGTTTGGACCGGTAGTAGGTTGGTTCGGTCATGGGACCGGATCGGTGTTGGATGGAGAGGCTTTGGACCGGTGACGATGGGTTTTGGACCGGTGATGAGGTGGCTTGGCAGGGATATCCTTACTCTGGTTCGGCGAAGGCACGCCCAACACCTATGATAAAAAATAAATCTATACTTTTACAAGTTTCGTTACAACATTCATGAGATTATTTCAGACGTTAATTGTGTTGCTTCCGCACCAACCATTCTTAGCTGGTTGAACAAAGTCATGTAGTATTAAATAGTTATAAAGCAATATAAAGCAGCCATAATAATGTCAATTTACAAGCACAATCGATGTCTTACATAAAATTTGAAATATGTAAAAGATATGAGAATTTGTGTTAAGAGCAAAGTTCCGCTACAAAAATTGAAATTATATCTTACTTAAATGTTGGGACTCACTGAAATATAATTAGAGTAGATAAAAAATGTGACTGAAAATGAATAGTTTAAGTCTTCACAATAACTTCATTGATGGGAAAAATATAAAATGTGTCCCGACGTGTCCGTTGAATCAAAATACTTAAAAGTTTTGCAAAAAAAAGTCTAATCGTTTTTTGTTTGAGAACTTATTTGCAAAATAAGTGCTTTCGTGTTTGTATAGAGTGGTTGGTCATAAAAATATATCAACATTTGGATGCGGCAGATTTTCTCCCTTCGAATTTTATAACAAAAGACTTCCACACATGTGTTTAAATTAAAAAAAAGTAGCTTTTGTACGCATCGACTACTGTTTTATGAATTGTTGAGCTTAAAAATTGGAAATGAAACAAAAATAAGTAGGTTGGTTCTTACATGATGAAAGTTAAATTTAATTTGATATTTCTAGCACATTCACAAACATGTTTTTTTGTAAATCCATGATTATAATGAGTTTTAAAGAGAGATATTTATTTGATATTTAAATATGCTACAAGTTCTGAAATGTCGTCTTAATATTGCAGACTAAATTGAGATAGTAAGATATTTTTAATCTATAATAATTTGCTAATAAATTGGAAGGAATAATTTAAACAGACTCGAACTACAAAGTATTAAGACATAGCGATGATGTAGTAACATAAAGTATGTTTTTATATACTTAAATTGTTGGAACATTTTTTTGTTGTGGGACTATTTGAAAGGACGACTGGCCAGTCTTGCACTACAAGTCATTCGTACCACAACAATATGATACATATCATCTCCATACATAATCATGTTCTCTTATTCTTATCAATTACAACATTCTCCTCATACACATCTTCCCTCCTACTCTATCGCCTCATTAATCGTTTTCATCCGCCCCTTTCCGTCCTTTGCCACCCCACCTTTAACTTTGGCTACAACAGCTCCACCTACAACACCATGCGTCTCTGCAAAGGACTAACCCACAAAAGCCGCCTGTGAGGTTGCATGTCTACATCCCGTAATATGCCCAAGATCCCCATTATGATCACCAGGCTGTTGCTCGCATCGACTCGAACCTTTCTCCATACCTCTCGGTCGTGCCCTCGAAGCCGTCGAAGCAGGTTTCCTGGTCCACAATTGCTGCGCTCAGCCACGTTCTTATGTTGGTCAAATCTTGTATTATGTTACGAAGGTGGTTCCAAAGTCGATCCAGTCCTGGATGGACTCGATCGCACCTATGAACAGGCTTTTGCAGAGGTGGACGACGGAGTTTTTGAACAACTCTTCCAAGTCGTGGGTGGAGTTGGTGTTTTTGACGGTGGAGAAGCTAGTGAAGCAGGAGGTCGGGTATCGGGTCACGGGCCTGATGGCTTTTATCGAGTTAATGAACAAGATTTTGGATTATTATTAGAGTGTTTTTTCGAGTTTAGTATGACTGTAATTTGGTTTTACTATGTCCGTTTCAATCAAGTTTAACGGTAATGCTTGGTTAAACCCATCTATTAATTAAATACAGCTCATGTCAATTGTGCTAGTTTGGCATTGGCCAGTGTGCTTATGATCGGCCCAATAGTTTTTTAATTTATTCATCATCATACATTTGAAAATAAACCGTAACCAAATTTTTACGACTTAAAATCCATTCGAATTGTGCTAGAATTGTTTGACGTTAATGTGGGCCGAATTTCTGTATCATTTGGTTTTGTCAACACAAATATATATATATATATATATATATATATATATATATATATATATATATTCACATATCTTTTTTCGTTTAATTATTTAAAGAAGTTCATCTACACTAAGAATTAGCAAGTGTTGTCTTTGTCAGCACGGAAGTTGTAGAGGATCGAATGGGCTACATTTTCCATTCTCGTCATTTTTGAAATGAAGGCAAGCAATGCCAGTCAGCGGTAAATGCTGGTGATTGGAGTTGGAAGCACCGGGATGTGCATCAATCGACGCTGAGTTCAATGGTGAAGACGTGTGCAATTTCGACGAGCGGAGAGGAAGATATGGTGAGGAGAAGGATCGCCATGCATTATGGGGGAAAGCAGGCATGAACGTGCACCGGCATTGAAACTTACTTTTGGGAAATGGCGTGTACAGGCAAGAAATGAAGAAAGGGGAGGCGCACACACGGACACTCTATTTTCCATTCTTCTTCTTCTCTTTCCTTTTTATCTCTTTCCTTTTCCATTCTTTTCCTCTCTAATGTATTGCGAGCATACGTGGGTACAAGTTTGTGTGTGTTTTGTACGTAGGTGTGTATTCGGCCGTGTGTGTGTATTAGTGTGTGGTTTACAAGCGTGTGTCCCCTGCTGTGTGTGTGTGTGTGATGGATAGCCTTGTATAGTATGAAAGTGGAGAGGTGAGGTTGGTATGAAGGTGACGTGCATGAGGTTTGGGAGTTGGGTACGGATGTGAGCTTTGGGCCATGCATGGGGTAGCTATGCGTGTGTAAATGAAGTGCATGGCATGGAAATGTGTACCGACGTGAAGAAGCAAGCATAGGAAACGAAACAGTGAAGGAAGGCGAGCGCGTTTCTGAAAAAAAGGGAAAGATGCACTGTTTCATTTGGTTTCTGGTATGCAAGCTTTTGATTTGTTGGGCCGTACCCTCTTTAGGCTTTGCCAGAAAAAGGCAAGGGTAAGAATTTAAGATATTAATTTAGTTAAGTTTAAATTGTTTAAACTTAAAGGTATATAATTTTGCCATACGGAGTACGTTTAATATAGGGTCGTTGACGTTAGATTAATATTAACAAATGGAACATACTAACGAAGTTTATTGACACATTTAGCGAAGTATAAGTATAAAATATTGATAAAATATTAGTTACATTTTATTAGTGAAACAAATCCTCATTCTGCTATTATAAACTGTGCAGATTTATTATTACTCGATAATCGATTGTTTGATATTGGTTGTTAATTATTTAATAAATAGATACGTTGCTATTTATTATTGTCATTGATTGGTTGTTTAGATTGTGCTCGTCCAGTTTATGAGCATTGATTATTATTTGATGATTGTTGACTTTGCTCGACCAGCTTATGAGCATTGATTATTATTTGATGATTGTTCTCGGCCAGTTTATGAGCATTAATATAAAATGTTTTGGTTATCGTAAGGTAAAAACCCGGCATGTTTACTTGTGGCGTGGTCTTACGAGATACCTTTGATTTTCAAAGGATTTTGCAAACTTTAATAATTAATCAAGTGTGTTTTCTCACGCTGGTTTTCCAGACTGACTTGGGTGTTATTTTATTATAATGCTTGGATCAGATCGAGTATTATATGATATAGGAGAGGATGCTATGGAGCTCAGGAGGGTGTTGGATAACGAAGACGTATTATACGTATCTGTTTTATATTCCGCCGTGCATTATAAGCTGTATAGCCAGCTTTTGTGAGGAGAAGTTATTATAACTGTCCAGTATTGTGCTATTGCTTTGTGTTGTAATCTGATGATGTAATGTATAAAAACAGTTATAGTTCTTTTTGTGTAAGGACTAGTTGTTATCAATTATATATTGTCCTGCCGTGATTGTGAGATTCTATGTTGTTGTCTTCTATTTTCTTCCTCTACCTCTTTCTTCTTTCCCTTACGATATGGTATTTTCGACGTTCAAGTGTTCGGTATGTAATACAATGGATGTATTAATGTCGATTTTCAGGCGTCAAAAAACCGGGTCATGATCACATTTATTTACATTTATTTTCCCCATTGGAAAGATAATTGATTGTAAGGCA
Source organism: Allium cepa (assembly GCA_030765085.1). Lineage (NCBI taxonomy): Eukaryota > Viridiplantae > Streptophyta > Magnoliopsida > Asparagales > Amaryllidaceae > Allium > Allium cepa. The sequence continues at coordinate 916,131,885 of CM060928.1, forward strand.
AAAATAGGAAGGAAGCTCTTATATAGCCTAATTATTATTTTAAGGCGTAATAAGGAAAATTCCTTGTAATGTCTTGTTTATGAAAAGGTAAGATGAGTGTGTGTGTGTGTGTGTGTATACATATATATACATATATATTTATACATACACGGAGAGTAATTGACTCATGGCTAAGTCATACGATGCGAGGTCAACAAAGTTACATGATGGAAGTCCGCCCTTCACTTTGAGGTTACCAATAGTTGTGTACACCTTTATTGATGCGAGATATTCTTATGATAAATATTTGTAATAACACGAGGTTGGTTCCAACTTCTATAGGGGAAATCTGCCCAGCTAATCTGGCTGCTAGTTCCTACGAATGTCGGACTATCTAAGACGTTATTATGAGTATGGGCCATAAGACGAAGGGCCTGCTTTGGGATTTTGAGGCATTAAGTGGTTTGGCCCGTCATTTCTCCCCAAATAAAGCTTATTGATTCTATTGAGTTCAAGCGAGCAATTTCTTTGAGTAGAATATGGTATATATTTCGCCAAATGTCACCCAGTCAAGCCATGATAGATCTTACAAGATATGTTTTCAACATACAACAATATAATGGCTTAGTGAGGTACATTTTAGTTCACACTTATTTGACAAAAAAGAGGTACTGGAGGGTACAATGTAACTGGTGGCGAAGCTAGCTGTGGAATTCAGATGGGCAAAGTTTTATACATAGCTGTTTGGTACTTTTTAGATAGGGAAAAGTAGTCATTTTTTGTGAAAAAATACAGTATTTAGTTAAAATATCATTTTTCATCGAGGAAATGTAGAAAATGAGGCAGGGCCTGTGCCTTACCTGCACAAATAATACCTCCGCCCCTGAGTGTAACCATTACAATTTAATAGGTCTTCAAAGGATACTTGAATGGTTTGAACGTAAGCTGTAGAAATAAAGGTGCAAGATTCAAATCATGATAGCGGTATAAAACATACTTCTTGAATACCATTACACCTGTTAATTTGAGAAAGATATATACTGTTATTCATCATGAATCCTTTGTAGCACAACGTTAATATATGGAAACTCTTCCGTGATCACATATTTAAGTGTTAAAATTTCTACTTTGAGCTGGTGTTATATATATATATAACCAATATTTTCTTTAAAATCAATGTAGAAGAGGAAGAAATAAACATGGCAATGCATGTTGATTTGGAACTATTCTGAGTGAATGCTTAGTATTTTGAGATATACAACTCTACTGCCTTTGAATTATTAAATTCGTAATTGAATGATGCAAGAAAATACCTTATATTTTTTATACATCAAAAAACGGAAGTTCATTTGTTTTGTGGCCAAGCAAACTAAATGATTCTCAATATACACACAAACTAACAATACTTGTGCGGATAACCTAATTTGCATGTGGTTGGTTCACCATAGCCACTATCATAGCAGACATTCTTGTTGGCGGACTAGGCGTTGCTCTTATTTTGTCCACGGTGAATTTGCTCGTGGTAGTAATAAAGCAAGTGTCAGCCCATTATGGCTATGCCACCTCATCCTAAATCCACCTGAGTTTTTTTAGGCACACTTCCTGAACAATCCTCTTTCAAACTCAAATACTCCACTTCCACCCTGAAACCCCTATACATTATCTATCGCTGCTAGCATAAGACGTCTCTTAGATGAACTTCCTAAAGTAGGCATTTTCTTTGTTATATTTGCTATATCTGACCGTAAACTTTTATTTTGTGAAAAATAAATACTGTACTATTTCAATTCAAATATGCACCTGATATAACTAATACCTTGTAACAACCCGCATATTTAACGATTTTATATTTAAATTTTAATTTAAATATAGCGTCGTTAGTCGGATTTAGGTCCGAAAAACTACTTTTTGCAAACGGTCGAATTGGACCTCGAAACCACTTCCATTGAGTCCAAAATGGCGTTTGCGATCTTTTTGAATATAATCTTTGGTATGCTTGGAGTTTGTGAAATTTTGCCCCTTTTTCTACTTGGGCTTAAGTTTGGGTTCAGCCGCAATCTCCTCTTAACCCTCTAGCTCACTAACTCTTCATCCATTCATCCTCATTTCATTTCTTTAGCTTAAGAAAACTGAAAATGGGGGAAAGAAAGAAGAATTAGAAACCCCAAGCCCTAGTTCCATTTGCAAACTCCAAATTCTTGCATGAAATTCAAAGAGAAGGACAGGTAAGCCTCCTCTTCATCTTCTCCATCTCTTCTCCTCTTCAATTTCAGAAATTCTCATGCTCTAATTTGGAAAATATATGTTTTGGTTCTTAGATTGAAGATTGTAGAGTTGAAGTGAAGAGTGGTTAACCTCTTTCTTGTGTTTGTGCTCTCATCTTTGTTTGTGTGCAAAAAGGTGAGATTTTTATCTCACATCTATGACTATAAGTATCTTTGGTTGTTGGGTATGAATTCCTAACACCTTGTTCATATGCACTTACTTTTGGTTTGGATTGAATTGGTATCCAAATTTTTAGTGTTTGGGTTCAATTCTTTAAAGATCATAACTTTGATGTTTTAATCATGTTTTTGGAGGTGTATAAAAGAGCCAATAGTGCTGGGTTGTCGTATGGCATGAACCCATAGTATCCATCGCTCGTTCGTTTGCAATTCATTGGATTTTTGCCTTTATGGGGCTTGGCTGATTTTTGCCTACAGGGGGATTTCAAACGTCTGAATTCTAATTTCAGACGTCTGGTTTCAAAATTCAGACGTCTGGTTTGGAAATTCAGACGTCTGGAATTGGTCCCTGGAAGACGCAAAAAGGCAGAGACAAAATCCAGACGTCTAGGAATCCATTCAGACGTCTGGTAGTGGTTCAGACGTCTGGAAAGTAATTTCAGATGTCTGAAATGCGCAGTTTTGCCTATTTTGGCTAATTTTGAGTTAATTTCCAACTTTTATCGATTCGTGTTGATTCAAATTAATTGTTATTGCATATTTGACTTTGATGACTTGTTTTTGACTTCATTCACGGGTTTTATAAATAATCTCTCTCTAAATCGTATTAAAAGCTCCCTTCTCCAAATTATAAATTCTATTTATAATGCACACACATAATTTCGCACTTCGAGCGAAGTGGAAGGAAGATTAAATGGTTAGGTAAAACGTGGACCATGAATCTGTGCGTTTGTCTTCCCGATTAGTCCCCGACCTATTCGATTGATCGTTTTGACCGTCGGGTTTGGTTTATCGATGATATGAGGTAAATTTTGTACTGCTTTGAGCGTGAAAGTGACTGACGGATAGTAAACCGTTTAGTGCGAACGAGTGGTTATGGGACTCACGTTAACACTTTTTGGATTCCTTTTCAAGAGTTGTGACACATTCCGCCAGCTAGTGGTGTCCAGTACTGGGCCTCCGGACCTTCACCACTACGGTTTGTTGCCATTGGGTATGTTGCCTTCGGGTTTGTACCTTCGGGTTTGTGCCTTCGGGTTTGTTGTCCTTTAGTATCGCTTCCGATGTTGGTCGTTATGAGCCGCATGGGTGATATTGGGTTTCCCTTTAGTATCGCTTCCGATGTTGGTCGTTATGAGCCGCATGGGTGATATTGGGTTTGGAGTCTTCGGACTCATGGATCCTTGTTTATATGGTACTGAGCTCGAGCAATTTTATGATGTTTCATTGATATGTATATTCCCTTGGTATCGCCCTTCGATGTTGGTCTTTTTGAGCCGCATAAAGTATAGCGATTACCTTGTGGAACTTGTATACCTTATGGGTATTTGTTATTTGCCTTTTGGCTTGATTTGGGATAATTGTATCCTTTGTTTATCTATGTCGCCGAAGATATGAGGCTTGTTTTATATGATTCATATTTTGTTGATGATTATGTTATCTCTTCCAGAGATATTTGTTATACTTTGTAACCTTGCAGGTTTATTGTTGTTCAGTTTATCTAACTGATTTGTTTAGCTAGACTGACCCGTGTATTTTATACTCGGGTCAGACCGAGATGTTTCAGGTTAGGTGCTTTTGGACTTAGCCTATTTTGCTTCCGCATGGACTATTCAGCTTGTTCCTTTTGTTAAAGCTTTTTGTGTAGTCCTTTTATTTGTAACTCTGATATATGTATTCTTTTGACTCGTCTGTATATTGTGGTTCGTTATACCACTTGACATGTATTATTTTGTATACTCTGCTATGTATCGGTATATATGTATATGAGGGTTTACTGTTTTGTGATGTTTCCTACATTTGAGTTGTTATATTCTGTTCTGATAGATCCTCCAGCCACCTATGGTTTTGTTTTAAGTATTCATTGGATATGTCGATCGGTTTGGTGTGATTATTGTCGACGTATTTAATAGATAGTTAAAGCAAGACTATAGATGGTCGCTCCTATCCAGCCTTATTCTCCGTGTTAGCAGACAGTATTATCTATTAATACTCTTTGCTAGCGTGGGTATAGAGGTGGGGCGTCACATACCTCTTGACGTTAGGTCCAATAATAGTATCGAAAAATACTGTATTTCAAATTTGTAACCACTATGAAAAAATATAAAGGAATATTGGAATAAGCCTGAAGTGAAGAAGTTGTTGGAGATGAGCACTAGAAATTGACATAAAAATTTCATGTTACACAAAGGTGAATCAAAATCTTACATGCAACATTTACGAGATTTTGTAAGAGTTTAAATAACCAAACCGACCGTTAGGGAAGTTTACTTACTGTCACTAGCCAAAATCAAATACTTTGAAGCCCAATAAACTAGCAAACTGTCTACCCCATTGTTTCCTCGACTATATGATTTCATCCTTTTTTCATTTCCTCTATTTTCTCTTGATCTCCCTTTCAAATTTTGAAATTTGGAAATCACACTGCCAAATCAACCTTCCCTTCTACTCTCAAATTAACACATCCAAAACCCTAAATCTTTATTGCTTACTCAGATCGATGTTGCGACTGTATCTTATCCTACCGCTCGACGTATGGACCCGCCTCCCAGTATCTGGTGCCGCAGCAGCCTCACCACCTCCAATTTAGTCCAGGTATCATATACTATATTTTTTATACTTAATGGCGTCATCTTTTTTTCAATCGGTAATTTTAACTTGTTGTAATTATACAGGAATAACAAAATTTAAATTTGAGAATAGCATCCAACAGTTGCTTTGGTAAGGAAGACATGGAAAAGGATTAGTTCGGATTATTGTAATTATCTTCTCCAGGTTTGAAGACTTTCACTTTTAACGGGATTAAAAGTGTTAGAGGACCTTTATAGTCAATTTGATATTGTCCCACATCGTCAAAAATATGTTAATGTTCATGCTTATATACTATTTTCCTCAAACCTATATAGGCCTTTAGGGTCAGGTAATTTTGTGCGAGGGTGAGGAACTGTATGGCCATGAACTAACGTGCGCGTCATCTGCCGGTCCCGTACCGAACCAGGCGGGTGCAGGTTCAATAAAAGTGGACCGTGTTATATTTTTGCTGCATAGAAGTAAATAGTTTTCTACTGTTTAAATTCAAATAGAAGCGACTAGTGGATTGGAAATTCATGTTGCGAACTGCTTGACCGGACGCGGCTTTTCAAATATAAATAGGCATTGCAAATAAAGAGACATAACTGTTGCAAACCACGACTGTTATTTGCCATTGCAAATGAAGAGGCACGACTGTTGCAAACCGCGACAATTTTTGGCCGTTGCAAATGAAGAGACGCGACTGTTCCAAACCGCGACAGTTTTTGACCGTTACAGACGAAGAGACACGGCTGTTCCCAATAGACATAACCGTTGGGAATTAGTCTATAAAAGGAGAAGGAAACCTGATCAGTAACTACTTCGAATTTTCTCTTCTTCCTCTTCATTTCTTAATCTCTATCGTTCGTGCATTTCTGCATATCACACAGAAGATCATACACATCACAATCTCAAGCAGATCACATCTGTTGTGTTTTGGAAGACTTTAAATAAAGTCTTAAGGAAATTTTTACGACAAGCCTCAGACGAAATTTCCTTCTTCATCCGATTAGATTTATGTTTACTTATATATTTCTATACTTCATTCTCTAATCTTTCAGTTTCAACGTTGTGATGTATTTATGAAGTAGTACAATGCTTGTTTATCACTATGGTTTAATACAACAATTTGTTGTTGTTATTGTTAATAGTTTATTGTTGTAGATTAATTACAACATAGTTATTGTTCAAAATTACTAATACGGAATCCAAAACTAGTGAAAATCTGATTTGTAAACTTGTGTGACGAGTTTATAACATATTGGTCTCTGTTTTGGTATACTGATCGTATAACATCTTAAGACTTTCTTGTTTTCACTAAAACAGAGATGGCGACAGTTGAACTATCTGCAAAAATTGCTACCCACAACAGGCCTGATCCGTTTAAAGGAGATGGTGATGACTTCCTAACATGACAGAATCAAATGCTATTTTATCTCACCACGTTAGGGCTGTAGAAGTGCATTGAGGAGGATGAACCAAAGCGTAAAGACGAACAAACTAGAGAAAAAGACACAGCTGTTTTTCTCGGAATTGACTAATGGAAGCATTCGGATTTCTTGTGTCGAAATTACATTCTCAACTGTCTGGATAAAGTACTATATAAAGTATATCAGCCACAATAGACAGCAAAATCCCTATGGACTGCACTTGCAAATAAATACAAGACGCGGAATGTTAGTTTGAAAAAGTTCATAGTAGATAAATTCATGGAATACAAAATGGTGAATTCCAAATCCGCAACTAGCCAAGTGCAGGAACTCCAACTTATAATTCATGAATTTGAAGCAGAAGGACATCAAGTTGGAGAATCGTTCCTTGTTGAAGCAATAATAAAAAAGTTACCACTATCCTAGAGAGACCATCGAAACTATCCGAAACATAAAAAAATAAGATCTCTTTAGAAGATCTCATTGTCAGATTAAAAATTGAGGCAGATAATCGTGGAAAACACAACCCAAAGGTGAAGAGGCACTTGTTATAGAATGGTCAAAGAAGAATCGCCAACTAAATAGACCAGAAAAAATGGTCTATTTCTGTAATTATTTTCAAAACTGGGCTAATTTTGTTATTTCTTTCTAAAACAAGCCTAAATTGGTAAAATTTCCTATAGACAGAGCTATATTTTTATGTATTTGTACGAAAACTGCATACAATAAATAATTGGTTGAGAAGCACTATAATGTTGGTACACTGATCCAAAGAGGCCAAATTGAAATATTATTTTATCTTTGTAGACCGATTAGTCTTATAATTTTCTAGCTTCCCATTTGGTACATTATATTACTACACACATTTTCAAACATGTGGTGTTTGAATTTCAGTTCATCCAAAAATAGAAAAGATAGAAGTGATCTAGAAAGTCGCCAACAATGGTTAGTTATAGAGTTGACTGTATTATTGGCCCCTGTTTTTTTGTTCATTTCATTGGCCAAGAGGATAACGATTGAAATAAGAAGAAAATCTTGCATTTGATATTGCAAATTGACTAAATGATAAACCTACTGTAAAAAAGAAACAAAAGCTTAGAGATTTATACCTTGTAAAATAGAACATCTGTCCTAACAGCATTCCAAAAGTTTGAACCCATGCTTAAAATTTGCTAATACAAAACAATATTAATTTTTCATAAAATTATATATGGACTTTTACAATAATGTAATACGTTTAGTGACATACAAAGAACATGGTTTTATTCATCTAAACTTTCATTAGCACAATCATGAACACCAATATACCTAACTAAAAATCACCATCAACCTGAATTGAAAAAAAAAATCAACATATGTTTATTTTGAATAACATTGAATAATATAAAACAAAACCAAAATGTCGAAAATCACCTCATCGAGGATCATGACCATTCTAAAACACGTACTTTTTGGCAAAACTAGTCGGCTTTAAAGTGGACCATTACACTATATAAAAAACAAGTGTTCTATACAAGCACAAAACAGCTACTAGGGTTTAGAGACTAAACTGGGGAAAAAATAAAAGCACGGGAGCTAGAAAAAAGTGTCTAAGCTACTAAAAAACATGACTAAGCATCCTCAGAAGAGGAGGAGCTGGCCCGACAATCAATCGATGCAGATCCGAACACATGAGAGAAACCATAGAAAAGCGTAACCAGTAACGGATCATAGCCAAAAGAATACAGAGAGTGAATAAATTTTCTATCTAAGCTGACATCATAAAAATAACTTTTGTTTGCCTCACCAATCTCACCAATCCTATTAAAGGACAGACCCTCACCCTCAATGTGATATGTAAGACTACGACTCTCTCCCTCAATGTCGCTGATATATAGGCATAAAATGTGTCGGTTTTAGGAGAGTACCTCATATCAGAAGGAACATGTAACCAGACCCGCTCGGTTCGGGTTCCAAATAATAGAATGGTCAAAGATGTAGTGTCGGCCCCAATCAGAGTAAGAGACAAACTAGGAGAGGAAGGAGTGACAGGAGCATCATCAATAGGTCCCACAACAACAAGGGAGGTGGTAATCAGATCATATGTAGGTGGCACAACCTTTGGAATCCATTTTCGGACCGGAGGACGGGGAAGAGGAATCCGATCAGCAAGTGGAACATGGACATATGATGTCGAACTAGAACATGCATCCGCAAGATGCCCAAAAGACTGATATGACGTACAAATCTCTGGTTTTCAACTGTAACGGACTCTAACCTCAGCAAAATGACTCTCATCGAATCTGACTTTTAACACCGAAGGTAAGGATTTGGCAGGAGTTATTTCAATCAGAGCTTTGGCATACACTATTCTCTTTCTGGCCACAGCGTTAGCATCATAACAAATAACTTTACCAACAAGGCCAGCAAGCCAATTAAGCCCAATGAGACGCTGCGGAACAGATGGGATGTGAGAAAAGTGTGCGCATACAGGATAGATAAAACCTGATCAATGGTCCGATCAACTAACGGGCTCCAGATCGTAATAATGAATGGTTTCCCTTCTTTGAGAATAGGGTCTGCTTTCAAATTTGCCGCATTTCATCAGAGCGAGAGAATTTGAAGTAGAACATAGCATTATCATAATGAACACTCAACCCCCCAGGCTTCCAAACCTGATTACAATGCGCTTTTACAAGGTGATATGCGGGATTGGAATAAAGGAAAAAACCGACCAAATAATCTTTCCAATAATCAAGGCCCGCATCAATAACTTCCTTTGGCCGAACCATGATTCCATCAAGCTCAATATTATCAAAACACCAAGGGGAATGAACACCCGCATTCTTAGGAAAGTTGGTGAATAAAGACGACCATTTAGTGGCAGGCGAAGTTGGATAAGCCAATGAACTAGAGCTTGTATCAACTGCTTGAGCACTAATGGGAGAAGAACTAGACTTTGGTATTTTAGCATTTATGCAAACGCCAGTAGAGAATGCTTTAATTTTACCAAACTAATTTGAAATGAGCATCGTTTCTTGAGTATCACGTTCCAAACTATCATGTGCATCATGCTTCACAGACTGAACAGTAGAAACCAAATTATGCCCAATTATATAACCTACCAAGCCAACGTCATTCACTGACCAAGCGGCACTGTTTACAGTGGCTAATAGAGGGGAGAGAGGATGCTTCCCAATATCTAAAGCACTACGTGGGAGCACAGGATCATCGATTGAAGTGGAGTTCAAATCGTTCATTAGCCTAAAAAGAGGATTACCAACGGTAGACAGATCCAAATTAGGGATAATGACCAGAGGGTTGCTACTTGGAGGCGCCGCAGTCCCACAAAAAATCTCGATTGCAGAAGCACGAACTGATAAGGCGAAGCGAGTACCAAAGCGAGTAATGGATTGACCCAGATCTGGCGAAACAGAAACAACTAACGATTTCTTTTTCGGCGGCATGAGGGGCAAATGACGAAGAAGCGAGGAAGAAGCGGAGGGGAAAAATCGAGGAGAAAGCACGGTAAGGACAAACTGAATTTAGACGAAAGGAAAGGCGGAGATTATGGATGCCAGAAAATTTCGGTCAGACGCCATTGGTAAATAATTATTTGAGTTAAAATCTTAAATTTACACATACTTGAAATGGATTGGAAATAAAAAGTGGTTTGTTCTTGTTAAGAATTGACCGTAAATACTAATGCATGGCATGTACATATGCATGAGGTTTTAATTCATTGATTTTGACCACATATCCTCTAGAGTTTTATACACATTCTCTCGTTTTGAAAGAGATCTTGGGTGACATGAGTGTATCTAGGATGTATATCATAGATCGTCATAGTAGATTTTAAAATCCATGTCGGGACTACCTCGAAGTAACTTTAATGTCTGAAATTGAATATTTAAAGATTTAATATAATTATTGTCATCTAAATATAAAAACTTTGACGTACATAATTTATATAAAATGATAATATTAAATTTTCTTTCAAATTATTGAAAATAGAAAATAAAAAGTCAATTTTTTGCTCACTCGTTGTAAAGAAAAATCGAATTAGCAGCAGGTAAAAAATCATTAGAGCGGACTGAAGTTTGGACATACATAAGAAGCACAAAAAAGTGGCGATGAAAAAAACTAAACTTTGTGCGAGATTGTTAACCAAAATAAATTTTTTCTTCAAATCTTAATATCTTAGATGAGATGAGCATAAAACATGATACAAAAATGATAAGGCCGCGCTTTGCTTAATCTTATCTCGCTCGGGTTTAAAAATGAGAGCTTAAGCAAGATCTCAGTTGAGATAAAGGAGATTTGAAATGGTGCATATGCACATGAGGTAAAGGTATAGTGTAGTATTAACAAAATAAAATGATTACATATTTATTGATAAAATACCTAAAAATTTGAGAAGCACAAAGAAGCATACGTTACCATAATTTTATTTGAAGTTTCAGCTACTTTTTGTAATGGGTAAAGTGATAAACAATTTTCAAGTGTTTGGTAAAATTCGTGCAACTTGCAACACTGAAAAAGAAAAAATAACAAAGAACAAACATGAGATATTTATTGAGATTCTCATCCAAGTAAGGGTTGATCACTTAGAAACGCTCATTGTTTGTGCGATGACATATATGTGCATGTGTTTGTAAAATACCTCAGTTCGTCTTTTAAATCAAACATCATGTCCGAATTTGATGATTGAACCTATTATATGCATGGTAGGAAATACGCATTATAAATTCATTTTTGAAGGGTTGTTAATGTCCTAATAGAGCAGAACATGATAAAATAGGGTCGGTTATTTGCCACTCCGCAACTTACCTATGAGAAGCTTGTGGATAATGTTTGATTTATTTGCATGTTAAAAGAACTTTAAAACATTAGAATCCGAGCCAAAAAATATGAATCTTTTTTTCCTTATATTGCAAAGAATATTTTCCTTGATACAAATTTTAATTTCACCACTCAATATAAAAATGAATTCTAGTGAGATGTAAAATGAATGGACCTAAATGTCATCATACTATTCTTACTTAAATCCTGTTTTATTGTCTTCATCTCCTAATTAATGCATTCGCATGTACTAAACCTTGATGTATGCCCATGATTAAAAAAATTGACGTATTAAAGTATATTAATTAAATAATACAGTTGAAATAAACTCTTTCCCTTAGTGTATTATGTTCAACATAATTTTTAGCTCAATAAGAAGCAAAAGTACCATGGACTTTGTGAAATATTTTCTTATTCAATAAAAAACAACAATAATTTGAAAATCTGCTAAATCAAAAAGTCAAGAACAAACCATTAAATAAATGGTTGAATCATATACATTAGTAATTACATTTTTATACCTAATAACATTTGAGTTGAATTGCCCATTGTAAATAAAAATTATTACTTAGTGGACTTTTATTAATCATAATCACTGCATCTCCAAATTGGTGTTAATTTTTTTCTAGCTATTTCTGAGATTATTGAGGATAACGGATTAATATTTCATTTGAAATAACAACAAAACTGAAACTAAGAAGGATATTTTAAGGGAACAAAATGTTTAATAGCTTGATATTATCTACCTAGGTCATCAAATGCATGCACCAGCCATCAAAATGCAACATATGTATTAAGAAATCTAATACACATATATAACTTCAAATTAACTTTATAGTAAATTGCTACAATTTGTTTTCTTCGTTCCTCATTAGCGTGAACGTATTAGGAATCAAAATTTGACTTATAATGAATTGCTGATTTTCTCCATTTTACTAAAACTATGAAGCAAATTTGAAAGGAATAATAACATTTTTTGCTAATTTAACAGAACTAAAATTACTCATGCTCATTTAGAGCACATGAAGATATGGGACTATATTCATATGTGGTAATTAACATACCCACAATTTTACTTGGTATCAAGTAGAGAGCATGAATATCCATGGAAAAATTTATTAATTTGATTTGCAGTAAGATTGAATCCAGAATTTATTGGATGTACATTAAAAAGAAACGATTTAGGTGAGACCTTGATTTCAGCACATACTAATCAATAGTAGCCTAGCCTTCTTCTCCCGATGTGCCTTCTCTTTCTAGCAACTAATATTGTTGAAGTTGGCTAAGGTATTAACTCTATAATCTTTTTGCAATGTTGTATTGATGTGGAGATTATTTATTGTCGAGAATTCTAGGATTTGAAAGAGGAATAAGATGGAAAATGAGAAAATAACGGCGATGAAAAAAATGACGAGTTACTGCTTTCGGGCCCCTAATTAACAAAATATATATGTACTCACAACGGCGTTTTAATCTGCCTTAATAAAGATTAATAGAGGCCTAACTTATATTTTCCCATAACTAATTATTAATAGAGGCGCTAGCATTTTTTTTGCCTCTACTCATGCATCCTTAATACTGACTATTTTGTTAGTGCGGTATAAAACATACTTCTTGAATAGCATTACACTTGTTAATTTGAGATAGATATATACTGTTATCCATCATGAATCTTTTATAGCACAACCTTAACATATGGAAACTCTTCTGTGATCACATATTTAGGTGTTAAAATTTCTACTTTGAGCCGACGTTATATATATATATATATATATATATATATATATGTATATATATATATATATATATATATATTGCCAACATTTTCTTTAAAATCAATGTAGAAGAGGAAGAAATAAACATGGAAATGCATATTGATTTGGAACCATTCTGAGTGAATGCTTTAAATTTTGAGGTACACAACTCTACTATCTTTGAATTATTAAATTTGTAATTGAATGATGCAAGAAACTACCTTATATTTTCTATACATCAAAAAAGGAAGTTCATTTGTTTTATGGCCAAGCAAACAATATAATTCTCAATATACACACAATCTAACAATACTTGTGCAGATAACAAAATTTGCATGTGGTTGGTTCACCATTGCCACTATCATAGTAGACATTCTTACTGATGGACTAGGCGTTGCTCAGATTTTTCAACGGTGAATTTTCTCATTGCAGTAACAAGGCAAGTGTCAGCCCATTATGGCTGTGCCACCTCATCCTAAATCCACTTGAGTTTTTTAGGCACACTGCCTAAACTACTCTCTTTCAAACTCAAATACCCCACTTCCACCCTGAAACCCCTATACATTATATATCGCTACATTATAGTGGGTTGGAAATACACGTTGCGAGCTATTTGAGCGGACACGGCTTTTCAAACAGAACTAGGCATTGCAAATGAAGAGACACAACCATTGCAAACCGCGATTGTTTTTAGCTATTGCAAATGAAGAGGCGTGACTGTTGCAAACCATGATAGTTTTTGGCCGTTACAATTGAAGTGACCCGACTGTTGCAAACCGCGACAGTTTTTGGCCATTACAGACGAAGAGATACGGCTATTCCCAACAGACATAACCGTTGGAAATTCGCCTATAAAAGGAGAAGGAAGCCTGATCAGTAACGACTTTGATTTTTCTCTTCTTCCTCTTCATTTCTTAATCTCTACCGTCGATGCAATTCTGTATATCACGCAGAAGATCATACACATCACAATCTCGAGCAGATCACATCTGTTGTATTTTAGAAGACTTTGAATAAAGCCATAAGGAAATAGTTACGACAAGCCTCAGATGAAATTTCCTTCTTCATCCGGTTAGATTTCTGTTTACTTATATATTTCTATACATCGTTCTCTAATCTTTCCGTTTCAAAGTTGTGCTGTTTCTGTGAAGTAGTACAACGCTTGTTTATCACTATAGTTTAATATAGAAATTCGTTGTTGTTATTGCAATAGTTTGTTGTTGTAGATTAATTACAACATAATTATTGTTCAAAATTGCTAATACAGAATTTCAAACTAGTGGAAATCTGATTTGTAAACTTGTGTGACGAGTTTATAACATATCGGTCTCTATTTTGGTATACTGATCGTATAATATCTTAAGACTCTCTAAAACAGAGATGACGACAGTTGAACTATCAGCAAAAACTGCTACCCACAACAGGCCTGATCCGTTTAAAGAAGATGGTGATGACTTCATAACATAGCAGAATCAAATGTTGTTTTATCTCACCACGTTAGGGGTGCAAAAGTGCATTGAGGAGGATGAACCAAAGCCTAAAGACGGACATACTAGAGAAAAAGACGCAGATGTTTTTCTCGGAATTGACTGATGGAAGCATTCAGACTTCTTGTGCTGAAATTACATTCTGAACTGTCTAAATAAAGTCCAATATAAAGTATGTCAGCCACATCAGACTGCAAAATCCCTATGGACTGCACTTGCAAATAAATACAAGACGCAAAATGTCAGTTTAAAGAAGTTCATAGTAGATAAATTCATGGAATACAAAATGGTGGATTCCAAATCCGTAACTAGTCAAGTGTAGGAACTCCAACTTATAATTCATGAACTTGAAGTAAAAGGACATTAAGTTGGAGAATCGTTCCTTGTTGAAGCGATAACAGGAAAATTACCACCATCATGGAGAGACTACCGCAACTATCTGAAAATAAGAAAAAGGAGATTTCCTTAGAAGATCTCATTGTCAGATTAAAAATTAAGGTAGATAATTGTGGATTAACACAAACCAAAGGCAAAGAGGGACTTGTTACAAAATGGTAAAAGAAGAAAGGATACTTCATCAATAAAAAGAAAAAGATAAAGGCACCAAATAATCAATCCAAAGATATGCAAACCAAGAAGTTTAAAGGCGAATGTTGGACCTGCGGAAAGACTGGGAATTCAGTTAAAGATTGCAGGCACAGACGAATGACAAATCGATGGAAAATAGTGGAAAGTTTGAGTTCAACCATTGAGGAGATGAACTTTTCAGGAGTTGTTTTAGAATGCAACTTAGTACAGAATCATGCACAGTGGTGGGTAGACACATGCACTACTCGTCATGTCCGTTCTGATATATCTATGTTCTCCACCTATAAGAAATACGATCATGAAGAAAAAATCTACATGGGTAATTCTACATTTTCCATAATCGAAGGTAACGGCACCGTCATCCTCAAATTTACATCCAAAAAAACTGTGACACTAAGTGAAGTTCTTCATGTTTTGGATATCGGCAAGAACCTTATCTCCGGACCTGTGCTCTCAAAGAAAGGCTTCTGTATGGTCTTTGAGTCAGATAAAGTAGTTTTGTCTAAGGATGGAATTTATATAGAAGGGGTTATTTATATGATGGCTTATTTAAGGAAAATGTAGCCGTAGTCGGCAATAAAACTATTTATTCTAATTGTGCTATTAATAAAAATGAAGTTTCTTATTTGGTTGAGCATGAAATTTTACTATGGAATGATAGGTTAGGACACATAAATTTCTGAAAAATGTAAAAATTAGCAAACTTGGGATTAATTCCTAAATTTCGAGTAGATAAAAACTACAAATGTGAGACATGTGTAGAAGCAAAATTGGTTAAAAAACCATTTCATGTTGTTGATAAAAGTGCAGAACCACTAGGTTTGGTTCACACTAAATTTATGTGATTTTAAATCATTACCTACAAGAGGTGGGAAAAAATATTTTATCACTTTTATTGACGACTATACATGATATTGCTATGTATATCTTTCGAATAGTAAAGATGAAGCAATTACATCGTTTATAAAATATAAGGCTGAAGTAGAAAATCAGCTAAAAAACAAATTAAGATATTGAGATCCGATCGAGGTGGAGAATGTGAATCACCATTTGAACATAGTAAACGGTATAATTCATTAAACAACAGCTCCATATTTACCATAACAAAGTGGTATTGTCGAGAGAAAGAATAGAATATTCAAAGATATGATAAATGCAATGCTATTGACCTCTGGTCTGCCGACGAACTTGTGGGGGGAAGCCTTAAATATGCCTAATCACATATTAAATAAGGTTCTTTACAATGAAACAGGAACAATTCCATATGAATTATGGAAAGGACACATACCAAGTTTCAAATATCTCAAAGTATGGGGGTGCTTGCCAAAAGTTCGAGTTCCGCCTCTCAAGAAAGTCAAACTTTGACCAAAAACTGTAGACTGTTACTATCTAGGGCCAGCCCAAAATAGTAGTGCCTATACGTTTTTGATATTCAAGTCTGATATAGCTGCTATTAATGTCAATACAATCGTAGAATCTTGATATGCCTTATTTTTTGAAGATGTGTTTCTGCATTAAAAGAATGAAGGGAATTATGTCCCTAAAAGGACAAGAGAAGAATCAAGAAAACCACTTGACGATAAAACTCAACATGAAATTGAGGAAGTTGAATTAAGAAGCGTAAGAGCAAGAACATACATGATGTTAGGTTCTGTTTGCACAAAAAATGGGAAAACACCTCCAAGTCGTATGATTTAGTCGATTTTAGGTTGTTCTTAGTGATTTGGGTGATTCATGCAAATATGTAAAAAGCAGGGACTAAACTGTAAAAGACACACAGATTTATAGTGGTTCGGCCAGAATGTGCCTACGTCCACTTTATATGTTATTCTCCTTCACTCTTCAGATTACAACTACAAAGCTTTGATTACAAGTATATGAAAGTTGTTTGAAAGTTCTGTCCATGCTTGAGCTCTCAAACTTCTGTACCATTGTTGTACCCCTACCCCTCTATTTATAGAGTGAGGATGGGGGTAGGGGTCTTGGATGTATATAGCTGCTGGCGGGCCTGGGCTGAAGTAATCTGGCCTGGCAACGTTGGTTCGGCAAGACCTTGGTCCGGAGATGGTTGGAGCGGCTTTCGGTCCGGTAGAGGTTGACTCGGTGGAAGCTGGTCCAGTAGAGGTTGACTCGGTGGAAGCTGGTCTAGTAGAGGTTGGTTCGGTAGAGGTTGGTCTGGTAGAGAGGGGTGAGTGTGAGTTTGGTTCGGTAGTACTGGAAGTGAGTTGGTTCGGTAGTGGAGGGTGGAGTGTGTTCTGATTCGGTAGGTTGGTTGGTTCGGTGGGACTTGGTCCGGTGAAGGGTGGGAACGCACCCAACATTTGCCCCCCAAAGTGGGGCATATGTCAGCATATGTCACGCTTTGTTTTAGCTTGGGGAATTCTTAATCGGTCCCGAGCGCCGAACCAGTTGGTCCGGTCGCTTCTATTTGCCTATAAGTATGGGCATTAAGCTTTCGTTATTCCCTACCAAGTGAGATAGCCGAACCAGATTTTCCTGCCGAATCAATCATATTATCGAATCAACTTGACTACCGAATCAGGTGATTGCCGAATGACTTTCACGTTTCGAACTACCGAATGAATTTGTGGAGTATAAGTGCCGAGTGAATTCTTAACCCTGAACCTCCGAATGAACTTTTTATGTTGGAAATGCCGAATGAGATCGGGAGTTTGAATGCCGAATGGACCTTATGCCTTTTATGTTTTAAATTATAAATGAAATTCTAGATTTCATGCACTTGCTTGTTTACTTCCCTCATTCTAACGACGTACTCTTTTTTTTTTGCAGATAAATGTCTCATAAAGTGGAAACTCGATCAGATAAGAAGAATCCAAGGACAGAGAAGAGTCCTCAACAGTGCCCCAGCTCAGTCAGGACCGGGACGTCGTGGACCCACCCCGAGGTCACTAGTGAATGGATATGGCCCTCAGGAGCTCTTGAACTCTCCTCCTGACTGCTTTCCTAGCTCCCTCAAAGAGGAGCAGCTTGATGTTATTTCTCGCTCTTTTGGGATTGACAGAGCGTGTATGCTGTTGCCGGGGGAAGGAGTGATGCTGTGACGACCCAGAATTTTTAAGCATTTGTAATCGGAATATTTAATTGATTTTAAATATTCAATAAAATAATTCTAACTTGAATTCAAATATCACAATTTAATCGATGATTAAATTATTAAATTAAATAATTTGAAGTTGGGTACAATGCTAAATCTGGAGTTTTAAGTCTGTTTAAATAATTTGAAGGCTTGAAAAATTTATATTGATAGTACAGAGAATAATAGAAGTTTTAAAATTAAATTTAATAGCGATTTATTTAGTTTTGAAATTTCATCGTTTAAATTGAATTTAAAAAATAAAATAAAATAAAAAAATAAAAACAATATAGCCTTTCGAGGCACAGTCTCAAAATTCGACGAAACCGGTTCCTTTGGGTCCGTAATATTTTATTATTATCGGATTCTAAATTTCGTAGCGTTCGGAGCTATTGTGGGATCGTACGGGATATAAATGGCTAAAAAAAATATATATAAAAAATAAGTTGATTTAATTTGAATATAAATTTTTATACCAAGTCAACTTCAGTTTACCTTCCTCTACACGCCACTTCCCTTCAATATGTCCAGCCAAACTTCTTTCTTCTATCGAAATCAAAATCAAAGCCGATTCTTAAAAAAAAATGGTCGAAGCCCTTCATCCCAAATCAAAAATAGAAACAATAGTGCTAACGTAACCTAATCGTTTCGTTCGAATAAAAATAAAAGGGAAATGGCAGTTTATTTTTCCCATCTCTAATTCGATTTCTGTTGAAGCGAAATCACCGAGTAGAAGGGGGGGAGGGAACTCAAGCTCGCCGTCGAGGCGATTGGGGTTAGTATGCGATCAAATTGCACGCTATGGGCATCGCGACTGCAGTATAGGGTTTGGGGGGGAGATGGCGATCTGAAATTCGTGGCGACTGAGGAGGGGTGGCCGCGTTCGCAATAGTGGGTGAGGAGACAGAGTTGAGTTGTAGT
Organism: Allium cepa; assembly: GCA_030765085.1. Taxonomy (NCBI): domain Eukaryota; kingdom Viridiplantae; phylum Streptophyta; class Magnoliopsida; order Asparagales; family Amaryllidaceae; genus Allium; species Allium cepa. The sequence continues at coordinate 916,150,974 of CM060928.1, forward strand.
GCGATCGAGGGAGATGGCCGCGAGCGTTGGAATCAAGGGCAACCGAAGTCGATGCCGGAGGAGGGAAAGCGAAGGGGAACTTGCCTTTGTTTTCTAGCCTGGGTCGAGATCAGTAAGGTAATTTAAATTTTGTTAAATAAATTAAGTATATATATATATATCTTGTCTGATTTTTTTTAAAAAATATTTAATTTAATAGACGAACATTTAGTTTATCAGTTACAAATTAAATGGGAATCATAAATTTATATAGTTTATATTCTGTTTTTGGAAGGCAGTAAATTTTTAAGCATTTTAATTCAACATTACTCAAGGTTAACTTTTAGTTAGTTGGTTATTATTTTGTTTATCTGGAAGCTTGACAGTAAGGAAGAGAATAATTCAGTTTTGATTTAATATACATACATATATATATATATATATATATATTAATTTACATACATATTTTTGTTTAAAACAGCAAGTGTATAAATGTAAAATTTTGGGGAAAATGGGAATTTTTAAATGCTTGTAGGGTTTTAAGAAAGTAGATTTTTAGACTTATATACATTATTGTTATATATGTGATTCATAAATCAAAATAAGATATATATATATATATATACACATGCATATATATATATATATATATATATGTATATGCATTTTTAAGTCCACTAGTTTAAAATTTACACTAATGTAGATTAATTTATCTAACCAACTTATTTAATTAATTTAGAAATTGTTAAAGGAAAATTAGTTTAAGTTAGATAAATAAATATTAATTTATTGTTTGATTTATTTAGAATATTAATAAACCGTAAATGATTATACAAGGTTGAGATAAATCGTGGAAACAAGACGAGTTTGAGGTGAATGGCAATCTTAGGCAAAAGGTGAGTTAATCTCACTCAGTTTAAATTTAAATTTAAGTAATTAGATTTAAATAATTGTTTGAATGGTTGAATTGTTTGATGTGCTATTGTATGCTATAATTGGGAATTGATGCATCATATTGTGCTAACGTCTGTGAATGCAGGGAAAACAGGTTGGAGGGATCCAACTGGATCCCTCAACATTTATTTAAAGTTATTTAATATTCTCTGCTGTGAATATTGATATTCTATGATGAGTTGTATTGGAATATTGAATGTTATGGTTGATTGGATATTTGAGTAAATGAATTATCAAAATTATATAGATTGGATTTTGAAAAGAAAATAAAAGAAAAGAATTTGTAAGTAAAATAAGTATAGAAAATGTGAATATATTTAAGAATCAATTGGAAAAGAAATAAAGTGCCCTTAAAATTTTTAATAAATAAATCTTAAGTTTAGTAAGGGATATTCGAATAATCAGAAGATTAATGAATTTTAAATTTTAGTGTTATTAGTTTAAAAGAATAAAACCTTTATTTAAAATTTAAGATTCAATTTATTAAAAGAATAAAGAATAAATTTGGAAGAAACCGAAATTTGATATATTCCAGTTAAATGGTATAAAATCAAACGGAAAATAATAATAATAAATATGAAGTCCATAATAAATTTTGAGATAAACTGATAAGTAGAGAAATTCATTTCAAATGAAATAAATTGGGAATCAATTTGGAAAATTGATTTAAGTGATTGAAGTTGGAATTCTCCCTAGATAACCAAGTATGTTTTCAAAGTAAGTTTTAAATATAAGTTAATAGTTTTAAAATTGTTTAAAAGGTATGTTTTGAAAAATTTATTATTTCTAATATTTATAGTTTAAAGTAAGTATTTTCTCAAATTTGTTATAACAATAATTACTTAAAAGTGACGAAGTATTTTGTTTTAAAAGTATAAATCTAGTTTTATATTTATTAAATAACCTTATTTTCAAATATTCATATAGTATGGTATTTTTAATCAATTATTGATGTAGTTTGAACTTAAATGTTTTAAAGTATATTTCAAAGTAAAGTGTTTTAATTATTTTAAAACTCTAGTTTTGTGCTTGGTGATTTCAGAGGAGATAGAAAATTTTTGGAAAAGTTTATTCTAAAAAGAAAGGTGGTTTGAAACTGTTTTCAAAGGGTTGGAAATAGAAATATATCTTGTGAGATATTTTTGAGGTTAATAAATAATTTGGGAAATTATTTATTATTGGATGGTTGTTTGTGATTATTAATTGATAGCTAAATAACCTATTATCAATATTGGACAATGCGTTGATCGGTTCGAAGAGACCGGGATCGAGATTTATTTCTCGAAAACCACTTCGATCCGGTTTGTACGTTTCGTGTAAACGATTTTTGACTCGAAGATGGAGCAGTGAAATGCAAGGGCTAGTCGCTACTAATCCTGAGGATATTTCCAAAATGGATGTAGTAGGAATAGTGCCTTCGGTTCCGTTCGAACCCGGGACGGACTTGTATGGATGAATGCTTGCGAAAACATCGTCAGGTGGACGATGGGCATTCTAAGGGATATTGTTCTAAAAAGGTAACGCTTAGCCTCAAGCCTCATCAAATGGGAATGACTGAAAATCAGGGGTTATGCAACAAGGCTAGGTGGGTAGCACCCAAGCAGGGTGAGGTCATTCCAGTCTAGATGTCCCTTTTTATTCGGCTTAGTGGGCGGTTGCTGATCCCAACCACGGGGTGATCTCACTCGGGACTGTCCAGTAAGGGATGGTTCCGGCCTTATGTTGCAGGGGAGTGGGCGTACTCCTCGGTACGGTGATCTAGGCCCCGTACTGTGACAGGTGGTACCCTAGTGCCTAGTCATTAGTTGGAAATCCATTCTCCCTACGAGCCTTGTACGAGTTTTGTTTGTATTACCCACTCTGTGGCTAGTAGCTGGAATTTAATCATGTAACAATTTCGGCTATTTTATAAGTATTTGTATATAGACCCTATTATAATATCAGAGGATTTCTATAAAAATTGTTTTAGCTATCGTAAGGTAAAAACCCGACATGTTTATTTGTGGCGTGGTCTTACGAGATGCTTTTGTTTTCAAAGGATTTTTGAAACTTTAATAATCAATTGGGTATGGTTTTCTCACGCTGGTATTCCAGACTGACTCGGGTGTTATTTAACTACAGTGCTCGGGTCAGACCGAGTATTATAGGATACAGGATATGATGCTGTGGAGCTCAGGAGACGAGCTGGAGGACGATACGTATAGTCGTACTTGTTATGTATATATTCCGCTGTTTGAGTTGTTGTGTGTTCATTGTATGTTGTTGATGTGAGTTGTGACTGATGTACTTTGATGATGTAATATATGTAAACAGATATATTTGATTTTGAGTAAAGATTACTTACTACCTATTATATTTTATTCCGCTGCGATGGTTAGATTCTGATGTTGATTTTGTTTTCTCTTCTTCTACCTCTTCTTCTTAAACCCAAATGGTTCGTATTTCTGTGCAACTTGAGTTGATTGTTATAGAATAGTGTTGACTCGAGTAGTACTGATTTGCGGGCCGTTACAGATGCCGTACAACCCCCCTGAAGGATATTTCGCTTATAGTAGGTACCATTGCATGTGCGGGGCCATTCCCCCGATCAATGCTTGGATAGTCAGCTTCATTACCTATTTGAAGGTGGCCCCTTTCTAGCTTCAGCCCAATTCTTATGCTATCTTGGTGAGTCTATTCATCATTTTCCAGAGAAAATACGGGCGTCCCCCTTCCAACCGGGAGATCCGGTATTTGTACAACTCGAGAGGCTATAAGAAGGAGTCTCCATACATCAGCTTGGAATCGGCCGTGTCCTTCAAGCCGGTCCTGGACTTATATTCGAAGTTCAGCATGTTCAAGAAAGAATGGTTTTTCGTCAAGGATGACTCTGTTTCTATCCGTCGCTTCACCTCTGGCTGTAAGTTGAATCTCACTTATAATTTCCATTCTGACTGCAATGCTTCTTCTTATGTGTTTTTATTTCTTTCTAGCGATAGATGGCTTTGCGGTCGTGGAGAACGATCACCTAGTTCAGATTACTGCGGAAATAGAAGCCATTTCAGGAAGGGAGAGGTCAGCTTCTTACCTGATCAGGAACGCTACTCTTCTGCAGCACAACTTGATTCTACCACGTCAGTCTGTGGTCAAGCAGAGAGACACAGCTGAGGGGAGGGCTGCCAAAGCTAAAGGAGGGGCCACGACGAAGAGCAGCAAGAGAAAACCCTTCTCGATACCTCCAGTCGTCGTGGGGAAGAAACTCAAGAAATCCGATGTACCCTCCCCTAGCACATGTCCAGATGTTCAAGAGGAGGAACAGATGGAGGAGGAAAGAGGCGAGGAGGAGAGCGGAGGTGATGGAGAAGGTGATGGTGATGATGGTGGCGAAGGACATAGTGGTGATGGCGCTGGGGCTTTGTCCTCTGGGCAAGCAGGGGAGATCCAGGAGTGGACAGATGATGCTTTCCGCTAGGCTTTTGAGGGGTTGGAGGAAGGATCGGCCTTGGTGAAGAAGCCAAAGAAAACTGATATGGCTGGGACTGGTGCCGATTCATCTTCCAAGAGCATTTCAGCTAGGGCAACTCCGGCGATGCAAGGTGAATTTTTGACTCCTCTTTACTCTTTTTAACTTCACATGTTTCTTGGATTATAGTCCCATGCATGCTTGTAACACTTGGTTTTTATTCCAGGAACGGGTAAGGTGGCCAAGGCATCAGACATTAGGCACCGTCTCGGACAATTCAAACTCCTCAAGCTTCCGCTAAACCAAAGCCTCTGACCAACCGTTCCGAGGACGTAGTCGGCTACCGTACTCTTCTCGGAGTTATTGAAGAGGATATTCAAAAGAAAAAAGGAGTCTCTCCTTATTCGCACCTTCAAATGGTCCTCAGCCCCCAACCCAACCTCTTCATGATATCACGTAGGAGGATACTGAGTTCATACCCTCTCCGCATCCGTCTGAAAATCCTACCGTCACTCAGATTGATCGTCCCGGCTTGGCTCGTAATCCATTTGCGGGTCATCTAGATCTGGATTTGGGTTCTCATGATATTTCCTTTGACGAGTTTACTGGTGAGCACCTTCTCCCTCGCAATCCTATGGTAAGGGTGCTTGATGAGGCCAAGTCCCTGGACCTTGATTTGCTTACTACTCGGATTGTAACTATGGAGGATGAAGCTAAGGCAAACATTGACCGGGTTACTGAGGGGACCAGGAAGTTGATGGGGCATCATGCCCGACTGGTCAAGGCCGGGGAGGAAATTGGGAGTGCTAACATAAGATTGCGGTTAGTGGTTTCCGACCAGGCCGAGCAACTCGTCGATCAGGCCATCCAGGTATCTCAGCACGAGGCTGCCTCCGGACGACTAAAGAAAACCATGAAAGAGGCTAGCAGAGCCGAGCTATGGAAAATGGAGGCCACCTGAAAGGAACAGATCGATATGGCTATTGCAATGGTGAATGAGGTTCGGAAAGCGGATCTCGAGCGGGTAGAGGAGTTATCTGGGAAGCTTGAAGCCGTAGAGCTTGCTCAAGCCAAGCTGAAGGAGGAGATGGAGGCGATGAGGAAATCCCTTCAGGTTGACCGCTCACGATACCGATTGGAGAGGGTGTTGTCGTTGCAAAGCTGTTGGCTTCTGAGGTCCGAATGAGGGAGTTTGAGGAGAACGAGTGGATAATGGATGAGATGCTCCAGGACATGTATTTCCGTACTTGAAAGTAGGGCAACTTATCCTGGATGGATGATTATCCCCGGATCATGGCCAGGATTTATCTCCGGGGTCTGGAGGAGGCCAAGGCTGATGCGTATAAGGAGGGTGGTGTGGTCTTCAGGATGGATGTAGTTACGGCCTAATTCACCAAGAAGGAGAAAGTGGTGGTAAAGGAGGGTATGCGGCTGCTCGCTGCTGAGGAGGTAGGTGTGCAGTTGGGGGATGATGATCAAGGAACAAATGCTGGTAAGTCTTCCCTTTTAGCCTTTTCATAACTTGGTTGCTTATTGTTTATTTAATGGATTCTTCTCCTGAATTGGACAGGCGGGACCTCTGAAGTGCCAACTATCTCTGGTCAACATGCTGGGAGTTCTGATCCTGCGGTTAAGTAGACCTCGGAGGGCCAGCAGGATAGAGGTGACGTTCTGGTGCTGCCGACTCCTTGACCTGATCTGGACATCTTTTGGTCTACTTGACATTCCTGTATATACTTGTCCCAAAACATTAATGTACTTTCAGGCTATAATTATGTCATTTGTAACAAACGACTTTATTCTTAACATGTAATTTTATAACATAAGCTGATTCTGTCATATTTGGATGCTGTCGTTATTTTGATGTGTTGCATAAGAAATATAGTTGTGCATGTGCTAGCGATTCAATTGTTCTTGATGTCAAGTTCTTGCTTAAAATATAATTTCATGTCTCGCAATGTTAATGTGATGCATGAATAAATTACAACTACGTGTTTATATATAAGAGAAGGAAGCACCGCCCTTCATGTTTTAGTTGTAGACGGTAGCTTTGAATGTCTTGTTTGACTGAGTATGGAATGCTACTGAGTGATCAGTCATCCAGCTGCGAGTTCTTATTCTCATTAGTGAGTGTCTCCTATTTTGTGTCCTGTACTTTAGTGATCGTTATAGAGGATAGGAAGAAAGTTTTTATAAATAAAATGGAGATATAAGAAATAGTAAAACTTCTAATCACGGAAGGCCTTCGATGTGCTCAAGTTCGTGGCAAACGGGTTTTGTAGTCACTTTCCCTAGCTGTGGGTCTTGGAGACATTTGTCACCCATCTTACGCCTCCGCGGGGAGTTTTCTTTTTTACCACAGCCGCACTTAAGACATATCGGAGCCGAGATCGCGCACGGTAACAACCCGGGCCATTATGGCGCGTAATCGTGGGTATTATTCGATTTACCGTGGCCGGCTAGCGCGGGTGCCGATCGTCAACTGTGAACTGCCCCTGGCTGGCCACACCTTATGTTGGGGCTTATAATCGGTTCACAGTTGCCGGCGAGCCGAACGCCGTAATGAGCTGCCTAGGCTATGGTTGGCCTTCTCGGCGGCTTATAATCGGCTCATTACAGTTGGCTTTAAGGGCCGTCACGAGTAATGAGTTAACCCGCAGCAGAGGGATGCTGGAGCAAAAGTGTCTCATTGGCGTGGGCATAGATTCGTATAATACCTGTTAGGTTTTGTCCAGGTGAAGTTGTGCCGTGATGCCCTGAATGGAGATGCCGTCTACATAGGATTTTGTTTAACAGAAAAGGATAAAGCTCAGCAAGTAGCCAAGATATAAAGGAACAAGTTAAAAAAGAGACAAGTTTTTAAAGTGGTTCAGCACGAAAATGCCTACGTCCACTGATTCTCTTTGTTAATTCACTTTATATGGACAGTAAAAGTTAAGAAAAGTATCGACGAAGGTGTTGGATGTTCCATGCCCTCTGGAACACCTCTTCGTCCACTGTTGACAAAATATAAGCTCCGTTGTGGAGATCTTTATGAATCACATATGGTCCGTCCCAGGTTGGATCTAGCGTTCCGGGGAGCGGGAATATTCGCTTGAGGACAAGATCTACTTCTTGTAAGCTGCGATGCTTAACTTTGGAGTTGTATTGTGCTGCCACTTTTTGCTTGTGAGCTGCTGCTTTGAGTGCTGCATCATTTCTTCTTTCTTCGATTACATCCAAAGACATGTGGAGGAGTTCTTCGTTCTCTTCTGGGTTGTAGTGGACCCTACAGTGGGATGGCACTACAGTTTCAGCTGGAAGCATGGCCTCCGATCCGTATGCCAAAGAGAAAGGAGTATGTCTTGTTGATGTTCTGAAAGACGTGCGGTAGGCCCAAAGTGCCATAGGAAGTTCATCGACCCAAGCGCCTTTTGACTTTTCAAGCTTCTTCTTGATTAGAGTTTTAAGAATTTTGTTGACAGCTTCGACTTGTCCATTTGCCTGGGGATAAGCCACAGATGAGAAGCTCTTGTGAATTCCGTGCTCTTGGCACCAGTCGGCGAACTCTTCGCTGTCAAACTGAAGTCCATTGTCCGATATGATTTTGAGTGGAACCCCGTACCTGCATAGAACATTTTTTATCAAGAAGTTAATAACTTTTGCCGACACTACACCACAAAAGGCTTTTAATAGCGTTTGATAAACGCTGTAATAAGATACAATAGCGTTAGTTCAAACGCTGTATAACGACATGCTGCCGTATATACAGAACTTACAACAGCTTTTTGATGAACGCTGTTGAAACATCACTTTGACAACGTTTCATACAAGCTGTCAATAATGTTTTTACAGCGTTTTTAAACATGCTGCCGGAGGTGTTTTAATTTTACTTTAACTATTTACAACAGCTTTTTATAAACGCTGTTATTGAATCATCAACTATTTCGACAGCATGTACTAAACGCTGTTATTGACTATTTAAAGATAAATACAGCACGAATTAAACGCTGTTGTTTCTTCATTTACAGCATTAATCAAACGTTGTCTTCTATTTATATAACAGCTTTAATATTCCACTCTATTTTTGAATATTTCAGAACTATATTTTGAGTATATTCAAGCAACTAGTAAATATAACATGTTCTAATAACTATTAATTAGTTACATAAACTAGTTAAGACAATATTAATAAACAAAAGACATCCATAAACCAAGTTTCAATAATATCCATAAACAAAAATAACAAAGTAAACCAAGTTTCCAGAAATTCTGTTAAACAAAGACACGTTATATGTTAAACAAAAATATAATATCAATACAGTAAGTCCGCATCAAATGCCAACAACCATATCCGCATAGTTGGACTTTAGCTTGAGTGAATCTCTTAAAATGTAGCTGGTGACAGGAATCTGCAGTGAGGAATGAACAAGATTGGGAATTAGTATCTAGTAGTAAAAAAATGAGTGCCAAATCTATCAAAAGCAGGAAAGCAAGGCATGTAAATACAGATCATACAAAACATGAATCAGGAAGATAAGAGAGTAGTATGTACATGCTGTGTCCTATAAGTAGTATGTACTCTGACCATTCACAACTGTTGCCTTCATGCTGCCTTCACTTTGCAAACAACACTGTTCCCATCCCCTTCATTCAGTTCATACCATCATCTCAATCTGTCAGCCCCTTTCTGACTTGTTATCAAACTGTGCTTGCTGCCTTATATTCATCAACATCAAAGGACAAAGCCCAATCACAAACAAATTACATTCAAGCACCACAAACAAATCCACCCCTCTGCTCCTTGCAAACACTAAAACAAATCCCGATCATTCTACATTGTATCTGAAGCACCACTAAATACACTCATGTCCTCCATTGGACCAGGCTGATCACAAGGTCCTCCAACGCTTGAGTTTCATGCAACTCGGAGTTATTGCGTACTAAACCCTTAATACTCAATCTTTATCCAAATACAAACCCATCCTCATTGCCTTTTTCAAATCAAACACCCATCATTCTCATTGGACCTCAACCAGTTGATTCACTTTTGAGCACTCGAATGATTCAGCTTGTCTCTTAACCATCATCCAGTCCACTACTACCAAGCACGGGTACCACATGAATAAATCCTCTCTTATATTACTATCGTTCTTTCTTCAGGTTAAGTTATCACCAGTTTTGCTTGCATTTATAGCTCCCATCCCACCCGGAGTCAACCATGCTACTGACAGCGAACACTTTTAGGCTAACTAGTGATGGAATGGTCATTACTGATCAAATAGCATAACATCCTATTGCCTTAGACACCAGAATGAACCTACTGACCATCATCTCCCGCTTCCACTCTCCCATACCTTTGCCTCTTGCAACCATGAGCCAAATTAGGAGTTCTTTTTGCAAACTCTGGCTCCTTACTTTTGCAAATAAATACACCAAATCAGGTGCCTTTTCCCAAACATTTTACTCTGGTCTAGCACCATTAGTAGTACTCAAAGATGTTCAAGTCTTGATGAATGAGAGAATGGTCCAAACCTTCACTGCATTGTTGTTCATTCAGAATCAGTTCGGTGTTCTTATTTGTGGCATTTGTTCCTGCAACTATCATCATCAGCTTCCAGTTTCTAGCAATGCATGCGCAAGAATGTAAAAAGGGCAAAAACGCAAACATTCAAGTCGAGCTAAGGTTCTAGTGCTTTGCGGTTGATTTTTTTATTTCGTTCCAAGGAATCCTAGCGAGGTCACTTGTGTAGCAGAGAAGGAAACTTCTTACATACTTATTTAACATATGAAATATTAAAACATTTTTATTGTTTTATGTACTTAAAAACATTATAATCACAAGGATTAAATAATTGTCAGAACCATAACTAAACATTGCTGCTTACTCTCATTACTGCAGTGGCATTTGCTCCATGGCCATTGGTCACTTGAAATTCTCCTTTTATACTTCCAACATTTTTGATCAAAAATACAGATGGATCGTGATCGTCCCATGTAGTGCTTTCTGGATAATCTGCTGTAACCGATATATCTGTTTTTACCTATAATAACAACCGTGTATGATTTAAAACAAGCTCCGTTGATGAATTCGCAGAAAATAGTAAATACAATGATCTTCCAATAATTCCGATGGAAATACGTAGAAAACAATCAAGCCCAAGTAGCATAAGTATATTTGTTCTGGTGCCCAAACTTTTTTAAGTTGTACATTATCTTGCTTTACAAAACCAAGTATTATTTGCCTATAGTGTTGTTTGAATTTTTAGTATGACCTTTTAAAAAATTAAGATAGCAGAATATCTTAGTACTCAAATCAAAATTGTGTTAAATAAACGAGCTGGCAAGTGTATGTGGTTTGAACCATATTCGCTGTGATGAAGCATTTAAAATGTTAAGTAAATAGCTAAAGCATTTAAATATGAACCATCCTTTAAAATATGAAGTCAAGCATGATCACAAATTTTTTCATAAACTCACTCTCTACAATACTTAGAAATACAAAATGAGAAAAATAATGAGATTTTAAATTCTTTCATAAACTGGTTAAAGAACAAAGGGATGCAATTACCTGAATGAAGGGATTGGAAGAAAGTGCATATCTCTAACTCTTTACTAGCTGATCCTTGTGTAGAAGATACTTGTGTATTATGTGGATAGTAATATGACACTAGATAATACATTTTGGATCACACTTAACATAATTAGGGTGGCCTCACTTACACCGGTAAGGAACTGATCAGTATCCCATCCGATAACAATTACAAATGTCAGTTTTTCAAATTATTAATCACAAAGGTCAATGAAAAATGGTAGTTCGGTTATACTGATAATACCAATCAGGGGATCTCCCGTGTTTGCATCAATATTCAATGAAATCATAGAAGAAGCGATGCCAAATTCAAAAAGATTTGAGCTTGGACCTATTGTATATTGGAAGGACATCCAACAAGATATTTGCACGCCCTGCAATTAAAATTTTCACTAAAGCTAAAATTAAATATAACAAATGGAACTTCCTTTCATTGAGATGAACAACAAATTGTTTTCTTCTAAAACTTATAAACAATTATGCTTTACAAAACAGTAGTCTAACTACCATATCCAACTGAAATTAAATTTTTGTATGATATACTATGAACACCCTAACATTCAAACCATGATCCGTCTTAACACTATGAATTAACTTCACAGATAAAGTAATTAGTTTGCTTCCTTCATGAGAAGGTTTAATAAACACCAGTCACTGCTAGTATGATTTTTTACCAAACTGATGATGCATAATTTAACCCAGCACAAGTACAGAGCAGTTTCCCATATTAATAAACCAAAATGCACATAAACAGTCTATATTCAAATTTTAGTTATTTCACAAACAACAAAAATTACATACTCAAGCTAGTAAATAAAAAGTTACGACGAATAATGATACGGGAACTGATATTTTTGTAACAAAATTTGATTCATAATATACAAAAAATGGTATGTACAAGTTGAATAAGAATATTCAGAAGCCACAAACAGCTTGTTGATTTGATCATAATGAATGCATACAAACTGGAGAAGGATGGTTTTTCAACACAGTTTCTAGTAACAAGTTGTCGATGGCTTTAAACCCATTTCTTTGAAGTAAACATAAAATATATTCCAGAAATTGGAAGTAGACTTTTAGTAATATTTTCAAATAATATCAAACTACAAAATAAAGATAATAAAAGCCAACAAACCTATCAAGCACCACTAGCTCAAGTGGCAAGACACTCTCTATAGACAAAGGTTCTAGAGGTCTAGGGGTTTGAACCATCGAGACATCAAAAAGAGTGCTCTCCTTAACTAAAGTATCATTTTATTGTAAAAAAAATAAAAGCCAACAAACCTAGAATCATTTTCGACCAATCCTTAGCATAGTAATTGTAGTCAAAACATGTTCATCAACAGCAAAATAATATTTGTAAATAGCAATAGTTTTGGTCGAAGCACGCTTCAAATAATTACTTTACTGTAATTAAAAGTGTGCTACTTGAATAATAAGAGTTGTTACTAATTACCATACTCTCGTTTGTATGAATATGTATTACATATTCAACATGGCTACTTGATTCTACCATGAGAATAACACATATCAAAGAGGAAGATAAAACCATTTTTTAGCCAGAAATGGAGGTATAAGTTGAGTGTTTTTGTGATTTTTGTGTGCATTTTGATTTTGTAGTTTGCTAATTTCCTTTTCACTAGCATTTGTATTCCTAAAAAAAACATCACAAGTTCATTTCAAAAAAAAACATTTTATTTCAGTGCATTTTCATTTTACATTAGAATTTCTTTTTACATTTTTCTTTGTTCTTCTTAAAAAAAATATTTCAGTGCAAGTTACTACTCTGATTTGCTCACTGTTCTTCATTCCCCTCCTCCCCGTGCATCTATGCACATTACTTCTTTGCATCACCATCAACACACTTCTAAAACTCCCTCTGCTACTTCACACATATCCAGGCTGCCACCCACTACCAAGCAACACACAACTGCCGACATACTAACCACTGCCTGTCACCACTTTCCATTGAAACTCCACCCACTTTACTGTTCCTCAATATCCTATTCAACAATACTTCATAAAATATCCACTTATTTCCGCCATATCATAGTTCACATCACTGTCACAACAGCCTCTGACCTGCTCTTCCACTGTCCAAACCAAAACTGACATCTTTGCCTCAACTTTATACTGCTACCCATCAACATACCCCCTGTCTTCGAATTATTTTTCGTTTTATTTTGTGTGTGTTTGTGTTAAAAAAATATTGTTGGGTTGAGTGTTTTTGGGATTTTTGTGTGCATTTTGATTTTATAGTTTGCTAATTTCCTTTTCATTAGCATTTGTATTCCTAAAAAAAACATCACAAGTTCATTTCAAAAAAAAAACATTTTATTTCAGTGCATTTTCATTTTACATTAGAATTTCTTTTTACATTTTTCTTTGTTCTTCTTAAAAAAAATATTTCAGTGCAAGTTACTACTCTGATTTGCTCACTGTTCTACATTCCCCTCCTCCCCGTGCATCTATGCACATTACTTCTTTGCATCACCATCAACACACTTCTAAAACTCCCTCTGCCACTTCACACATATCCAGGCTGCCACCCACTACCAAGCAGCACACAACTACCGACATAACCACTGCCTGTCACCACTTTCCATTGAAACTCCACCCACTTTACTGTTCCTCAATATCCTATTCAACAATACTTCATAAAATATCCACTTATTTCCGCCATATCATAGTTCACATCACTGTCACAACAGCCTCTGACCTGCTCTTCCACTGTCCAAACCAAAACTGACATCTTTGCCTCAACTTTATACTGCTACCCATCAACATACCCCCTGTCTTGCATCAACAAACCACCAGTCACCCACTTCAACCCATACTTCATCACATCACTTCAACCCATTTTTCTTGTAGTGTTCTGTATTCATTTGAAGGCTAGAAAAATATACCACGGGTTGACAAACCAATAGAATAAATTTAATAAGATGTATGCTAGTTGTAATACCCACATCATTGTGAGTTTTATAGTGATTTTTTTTTAAATTCAATTTATACATAAATTTCCTTAGCAACTGTCAGACACCTTCAAGATAGAATGGATAATTGGCTGGAAGAAGAGCTAGATAATTGTATGAATGATGATTATCTTGTATTTGATTGTCCAAGTGTTCGTTTCTTATTTCTTTTCTTTTCGACGCATGACAATGAACGTACATATTTTTTTGCTTATGTCTGAGGTAAAATAAATGTGATTTCAAAAGCACCTCGTAAAAAATCATGCATACTGATGCATCCAAGCACATGCACACTAATTCATAAAAATCAATAGCACTAACACATTGTTTTTTTGCAAAATATGAGCTCAGTTGCTAATTCAAAATAGCCTTTGTAATTGTCTATATTTATCTATTGGAACCAAATAGGGTAGTCTCCAAGAGGGAGTATTGCATCGGTGTCTAATAATTTGGAGATATTACTACTTATTTCTCTTTATATTGTGTAATAATTCGCATACTTATTTAAAAAAATTCCATGCATTTTTTCTGTCTTTGCATTCATTTCACATTGGGAAACCATAGCGAGTAAATCAAAATAAGCTTACCAATGATTATATTCATAGGCAATGTTGAAACCCAAGAGCCACCAATATTTGAACATCAAATCCTTCGATCAGAATTAAAAATGCAACCCAAAGATGTCTAATGCACACCTATAGAATTCAAGTAATCAATCAACAAAGAGCAATTTGAAATGCATAGAACAATAAGAAACATAAGGATTTCCCAAAGATAGATAAATGATTATGATTTAAACTATAATTCAATTTTGTAGGCTTAGTATCATTAATACCCTTACGCGGCTTCTTTGTCCCAAATTAATCAGACCACTATAAGTTGAGTCGACAATCAATTTATCATCATAAGTTGGAATTTGCAAATCTAGTTTCAAAAATGAGTCGCGATTTGCAGCACAGTTGCGAACTGAGTTGCATTGCAACTCAGTTTTGCAAATTGAAATGCAACTCTGTTTTGAAACTAAGTTGCAAATTGCAATCACTTGCAGTTGCATTGCAACTGAGTTGCATTTCATTTTGTAATATATCATCTTCCTTTAACTATATCATCTTCCTTTCATTATAGACATCAAATATCAATTTTGTAAGAGCATGATAAATAAAATTAGTGTATAAATTACCTGTAACCATTGAATCATTTATACAAACATATATAATGCAAGTAAATATGACATTTACATTTAATAAGTAAAACAACAAATCAACCTTATCGTCTAATAGATAGATAGGTAACTGTTTTAAACATAGGCTTCTAAATAGTTGATGGGATCGGTCTTCACTTTGCTAAATTAGCAAAGCAATAGCATCATTTAAAAGAATAAATTCCAAGATTATTTTGGAGTATTATCGATTGTACCACAAACTACCCCTTGGTACAAAAATTTGATATTGTCAGTTTAATCGTGACTGCATCAAAAAAATTAATCTAAATAAAATAATGCAACAATAAGAATAAGTTATACTAGCTATGTCAAAACATAAAAATATCTTTAAGATGGTATAATTAAAATAATGCAACAATAAGAATAAGTTATACTAGCAATGTCAAAACATAAAAATATCTTTAAGATGGTATAATTAAAATCAAATGTTAATTACCATTAACCAATAGAACAAATATTGTATATGAAATCAAGGATTGACAAAATAGTGCTGACTACATTGAGATTTTTTTGAGGGTTTATCATTATTAGAAATCTATCTGTTATCAAATTATAAAATAGTAAAACAGAATGATTCAAAGACACTTGCTTCAATTTCACCATTGTTTCTTACTGAGAAGAAGCTGATAGTATAAAACTACCAAACACACAAATTAAAAATTTACAAAATCAGAGCAGTTCTACTTAGCAAAGATTACTTGACATCGAAGTTTGAATCAAACCTAAACATCCACATCTGAATTGGAGTTTGAATAAATCCTTTTAATCATGTCCGAATGAAATCTTCTACAATCGACGAAAACGAAATTGGTATTTGATAATCCGAAAATCAAAAGAAGTCGAGATGAACTAGATTATTTTTCCTATTCGATTGATGAATTTGGAAAAAAATACGATTGGTAGGATGAAATCGAAGAATGAAAATGAAGATGGAAGGAAACGAAGTTAAAAGAAAATGCAGGATGAGTGGAGGGAAAGCAAAAAAATTAAGAAGAGAGGCGGCAATTGTTTTTTTAGTAAACAGTCATTCTCAGCGTTCTAAAAAAAGTTTTAGGCTTAATTAAAATCCACATTGATATACCAGCGTTTGCGTTAAAAATAATCCAAATGAGATAACTTTTAACCGCATTCGGGGTATAAATGCTGAGAATAATTGCTGTTAAAAATGAATTTTGGCGTAGTGCGAAGATATTTTATTTAGAGGTTCCGCTTCCACCGATTTGGTGAAATAGTCGACTACCACTATAGCGTATTTGGCTCTGCCTCGGCCCATCGGCAGTTCGCCAATCAAGTCAATTCCCCATACTGCAAAGGGCCAAGGGCTGGTCATTTGAGTAATCTCATTTTTTGGTAGTCGAGGAATCTTAGCAAATTTCTGACATCTGTCACATCTTTTGACGAAGTCTAAGGTGTCTTTGTTTAAAGTGGGCCAGTAATATCCATATCGGAGTGTCTTCTTTGCCAGAGTCTGCCCACCAGTGTGATCTCCGCAGCTCCCTTGATGGATGTTGGATAAGATTTTCTTGGCTTCCCTTCCAGCAACACACCTTAATAAGGGGTTAGAGAAGTCGCGTCGATAGAGGATGCCTTCTTGTATTGTGTAGCGGGAAGCTCTCCTCAAGATTTTCCTGACTTCGTTACGCTCGTTGGGTAGTGTGCCATCTTGTAAGTATTTCCGGATAGGAGTCATCCAAGTTTCTTCTTCGATTGCAGCTATCAGATCCTCTTGTTCGAAACTTAGGGCTAGTTGTTTTAAGATGGCTACTATTCCGAAAATGGTGCTGTTCTTCATGCTAGCTTGCTTTGCCAGTTCGTCAGCCTCTCGGTTCTCCTCTCGAGGAATGTGTTTGATTAAATAGTGGTCCAACTGATCGAGTAGCAGCTTGGTTTTCTTTAGATATGATGTGAGTCGTTCTCCTCGAGTCTGAAACTCTCCTAGTACTTGGTTTACGATAAGTTGAGAATCACTATGAAGACATAAAGAACCGACTCCAATTTCTAAGGTCAGTTCTAATCCTGCTATTACTGCTTCATATTCTGCATCGTTGTTGGTGGCAGCGAATTCCAACCTTAGGGCATAGTGCAACTTCCTTCCCCTGGGGGTGATTATCACAATACCTGCCCCCGAGCCTTGTTCGTTTGATGCTCCATCTACAAAGAGATTCCACTTGATATCTTCTGCTATTTCAGATTGCTCCTTACCTTCGTTGGTAGTGAATTCGGCAATGAATTCGGCCATGGCTTGTCCCTTGATGGCGGTGCGAGGATGGTAGGTGATATCATATTGACTCGGTTCAATGCACCATTTAAGTAGTCGCCCAGAAGTGTCGGGGCGATGGAGTACCTGCGTTAGCGGTTGATCGGTTAAAACTCTGATGGAATGAGATTGGAAATAGTGTCGTAGTTTTTGTGACGTGATTAGCAAACAGTATGCTAGCTTCTCAAGTTTAGGGTATCTGGCTTCTGCCTCCGTAAATCTCTTGCTTATAAAGTATACGGGCCACTGCGCGCGGTTGTCTTCTCACCAAAGCGGCGCTTAGAGCATGGGACGATACAGCAAGGTACATGTATAGTTCTTCGCCTTCATTTGGAGTTGAGAGTACTGGTGGTCTCTGGAGGTGTTCGATTAGGTTAAGGAATGCTGTTGAGCATTCGTCGGTCCATTCGAACTTTCCTTTGTCTTTCTTTAGGGCTTCGAAGAAAGGGATGCATTTATCGGTTGCTTTAGAGATGAATCTGCTTAGGGCGGCCACCTTCCCATTTAGGCTTTGCATATCTCTTCGAGTGGATGGCATCTTGATATCTTGCAAAGCCCGGACTTGTTTGGGGTTTGCTTCAATCCCCCTGGCATGGACGATGAATCCCAAGAATTTTCCTGACGATACTCCGAAGGAGCACTTTAGAGGATTCAGCTTAATTCCATATTGGCGAAGTACTTGAAACATCTCGTCCAAGTGGCTTACATGATCGTTGTCTTTCCTCGATTTTACCAGCATGTCATCTACATAAACTTCCATAGTTTGTCCTATTAGTTCCGCAAACATCTTGTTGACGAGGCGTTGATAAGTAGCTCCGACGTTTTTAAGTCCAAAAGGCATTACTCTGTAGCAGTACAATCCCCGGTCAGTGATGAAACTAGTGTGGCCTTGATCGGGGGCGTGCATAGAAATCTGGTTATATCCTGAGTATGCGTCCATAAAAGATAAGAGTTCGTACCCGGCTGTTTTGTCCACGAGTTGATCGATTCGGGGGAGTGGGAAGCAATCCTTCGGACAAGCGTCATTCAAGTTGGAGAAGTCAATGCATATTCGCCACTTCCTATTAGCCATCTTTACAAGTACCGGGTTGGCGATCCATTCTGGATAGATGGCTTCTCGTATGAAGTTATTGGCAAGTAGGTTCTTTACTTCTTCCTCGAGGGCTGCTGATCGTTCTGCCCCCATACTTCTCTTTTTCTGCTTTACTGGCACCTTGGTGGGATCGATGTT
This sequence comes from Allium cepa, assembly GCA_030765085.1. Taxonomy (NCBI): domain Eukaryota; kingdom Viridiplantae; phylum Streptophyta; class Magnoliopsida; order Asparagales; family Amaryllidaceae; genus Allium; species Allium cepa. The sequence goes on from CM060928.1 coordinate 916,169,602, forward strand.
CAGTACGTGGCAACGTACGTCGGGGGAGATTCTAGTCAATTCAGCGTGCATCCATGCAAATACATCCAAGTTGTGGCGAAGAAAATCGAAGAGTTGATCCTTCAAATTTGCTCTTAACTGAGACCCGATTCTCAGCAGTCTACTTGGGTCGCGTTTGTCTACAGATACACATTTCATAGCCTCTACAGGCTCGGCGGTGGCCTCCTCCTCTTTGTCCCTGGGGTCTAATTCATTGAAAGGATCACTGGTATATCGAAGAGGAGGGGCTTTCTTTAGTTGCTATGCTTCCAAGTTTTTCTTGGAGAGAGTAGTCTCTGCATCCTTCCCTTTATCCTTCCTGCGGTTATTGCGAAGTTCAGTTACATAGCAATCTCGAGCGGCGCTTGATTTCCTTCTACTTCCCCTATCCCATTATCTGTTGGAAATTTCATCTTCAGGCACCAAGGGGCCAGGACAATCTGGAAGTCAGACAAGGCTGGTCTTCCTAAAAAGGCATTATAGGCCGAGTGGTTATCTATTAGCACAAATGTTTGTTTCCGCACAACGGAGCGGGGATGACTTCCTATTTCAACAAAGAGGTCCAATTGCCCCAGGGGCATCTTCGCATCTCCAGTGAAACCATGTAGTGGTTTCTTGCAGGGAGACACATCCTTCATTGACAGCTTCATTTTGTCGAAAGCATGCTTGAATAGAATGTTTACGGAGCTTCCAGTTTCTACCAGAATTCAAAAAACTTTGGCTGGGCCGAACCAGGCAGAGATGACCATGGGAACCATGTGAGGGTACTGCCTTCCTTCTAGGTCTCGCTTACTGAATGTGATGTCATTATCCTCTTTCCGCTTCGGGCGGCGTTCTTCCATGACGGAATTGATGCAGTCTTCATTGTTTCTAAGTGACTTTCCATATCTTTCACTTTCTGCCCAGTTTCTGTCGGCGATGTGTGGTCCTCCCGATATTGTATGGACCACTATCTTCTCTTGACTGGAACCGCTGGTGTTATGATATCTTCCGCCTGTCTCTGGGTGGAGTTGCCCTGGGTTCTCCTTGGTAGGTGCTGGAGTCCTGTCCTGACCCTTTACATAGTGTTCCAATCTCTTCCTTCTGATGTGTTCTTCAATCAGGTCTCGGAGATGACGACATTCATTGGTATCATGCCCATGGGATTCATGGAAACGGCAGAACTTTCCATACTTGATTGCATAATCCGATTCCTTCTTGTACGGGGGGCGTTTGTATTTAAGCTCGCCTTGGGTGGCCAGGAAGATGTTTTCAACTGTTTCATACAAAGGAGTGTAAGCGTCAAATCTTAGTCCTGACCGATATAGGCGTTTTTCTCCCTTCCTGCCCCAGCATTGTCTCGAGAGTCATTTCTTATGACATCCTTCGCTGCAGCGGGTGCGTTGCCATGAGCTGCCTTGGCTTGTTGCCCGGTCTGCCTTGGCGGCGTCTTCAAGTCTCATATACTTTCCGGCTTCATGGAAGAAATCGGGTAAGGTAGCTGGTTTTTCTTTCGTTAATCTTCTAGCAAACTTGGTATCCGGATGTACTCCACTACAAAGAGCCATTAGGATAAGTTTCTCAACGGCATCTTGGACTGCGGCCGCTGCGGCGTTGAATCGGGTTAGATATTGTTGCACTGTCTCTCTGGGCTTCTGTTTGATATTAGATAGGGAATAAGCGTCCTTGGGTTGTTCCACATGAATGCGGAACTGGCTAATGAACTTGTCTTTCAACATTTTCCATGAGATGATGGATCCTTGGGGTAGATGGCAGAAACAGGAGGTAGCTAGATTTGCCAAGAATAGTGGGAAGCATTTCACAACACTCCCTCTGTTGCTCCGCTCATGAGCATATGCTGTGTGTATCTCTGCAAGTGTACAACAGGGTCAGAGGTTCCCTTGTAAGGTTCCATTGTTGGCATTTTCCATTCCTGGGGGGTGATGGCAGTTTCGATATTGCGGGTGAAGGGGCTGGTTACCCTAGCGCCTATTCCCTGATCCCTTTGGTCCCGTTCGACGCACTCTCTGAACAATCGCGCCATCCGTTCATCAGAACTTGGAGCGGATAGAAATGAGTTTGGTTCTTCTCTGCGGGATTGATTCCGTCCAGATGACCTCTAGGGATGGTATCGTTTATTACTCCTAACATTTTGCGGTGGCTGTCTTCGGTCTTCTGGGAGCATGCTGGGGTCAGCCACAGTTGGCACTTGCCTCGATCTTCCCTTGCTGGGCTCTGTTCTAAGCATTCCCTCGGATCCAACTTCGGGCTGGACTCCAGCTCGGCCTCGCCCATTAGTGTTCCCATGGTTAGGTAGCATGACAGGCTCAGCCATATCCGACCCCTTCCTGGTACCTTCCCCGTTGGGTTCGGTTCCAAGTGTTTTCTCTGGTCGGAATTCGGGCTGAGTCTGGGCTCGGCTCCTACCATTGCTGTTTCTGTTGTTAGCCTCTTCGAAGAAGAAAGATCTTTGTCGCCTCCCAGATCCTCCAGACTGGGACTCACCCTATGATTCGGTGTTGCGGTTGGATTCTTCAGCATCCCTTAAGCGAGACATGAGTTGGTCCACCAAGGCTTCTTGTTGAGATGCGAAGCGGTTAGTTACTTCAGCCACAAGCTTGTCCAGATCTTCCCTACTAATTGGTTGTTCCATAGCAGGAGCTGTCGGATTTGCCTGATTTCCATTTGTTGTTGAAACAGGACGATTCTCTTGATCTTTGATCACTGGATCTGGGATATTGCTAGTTGCGATGTTCTTTCCTTTGCTAGTATCTTTCCTCTGCCTGGGAGGCATGTTTTCCAAGCAATGAGCGATGCTGTTGGGAAGAAGGTTGGGTGGGAGAAGCCGAAGCTTCTAGCTCGAGTTCTCAGTGAAAGCACCAAAAATGTTTGCACAAAAAATGGGCAAACACTCTAAGTCGTATGATTTAGTCGATTTTAAGTTGTTCTTAGTGATTTGGGTGATTCATGCAAATATGTAAAAAGCAGGGACTAAACTGTAAAAGATACACAGATTTATAGTGGTTCTGCCAGAATGTGCCTACGTCCACTTTATATGTTATTCTCCTTCACTCTTCAGATTACAAGTACAAAGCTTTGATTACAAGTATATGAAAGTTGTTTGAAAGTTCTGTCCGTGCTTGAGCTCTCAAACTTCTCTGCCATTGTTGTACCCTTACCCCTCTATTTATAGAGTGAGGATGGGGGTAGGGGTCTTGGATGTATATAGCTGCTGGCGGGTCTGGGCTGAAGTAATCTGGCCTGGCAACGTTGGTTCGACAAGGCCTTGGTCCGGAGATGGTTGGAGCAGCTTTCGGTCCGGTAGAGGTTGACTCGGTGGAAGCTGGTCCGATAGAGGTTGACTCGGTGGAAGCTGGTACGGTAGAGGTTGGTTCGGTAGAGGTTGGTCTGGTAGAGGGGGGTGAGTGTGAGTTTGGTTCGGTAGCAATGGAAGTGAGTTGGTTCAGTAGTGGAGGGTGGAGTGTGTTCTGATTTGGTAGGTTGGTTGGTTCGGTGGGACTTGGTCCGGTGAAGGGTGGGAACGCACCCAACAGGTTCAGATTTTCTAACATACATTGTAACGACCCAGAATTTCTGTCAATTAAAATTCGTACATTTAATTAATTTAAATATTAACAAATAAAATTTGTAAGTGGAATAAATTTTATTTTGAATAATTGCATTTAATTTGATAATTAAATCGATAATTTAATAGTTGAAATTATAGAAATAATTGCAAATCGAGTTTAATATGATTGAAAATGATTTGTAAAATTTTGTTATATCATATTGGAGTTAGAATGATGTTATAGAACTTTAAAATTTAATTAAATGTTAAATTGTGAAAATTGAATATTTTAATATCTAATTGACGAGTTAAAATAGCCATTTTTCAAACAGTCTCGGATTTCGACGAAACTAGTTTCATCGGATCCGTAATGTGATATTATTATATGTTTTCAAATTTTGTGTCAATTGGATTTACCGTTTGTCCGGGGCGAGCCCAAACACATAGAAAATTCGTTGAATCGGTTTAATTTAAAATAGATCGTTTATTGCCGTAACTCGCACAGATGATCGAATTAGCCTCCGAAACACGTTCCATTGTGTTCGGAACGCGGGGTTAACCTTAGAAACACCAACCGGCACGCTTCATTTGGAGTTCGGAAAATTTTGGATGAATAGTGTTTTTGGAAATTTTCTATATAAGGACTTCATAACTTCAATTTGCAAACAAGAACACCCAAAACCCTAATTTTTCACTCTAGCCGCCGGCTATATTATTCAATGGCCAGAAACACGTATCCTTCTCCCTTCGATTTCTTCCAATCCATAAATCATTTCGAAAATCTTCTAACTACAAAAATGGAGAGCTCGAAGAGTACTTCAATCTCAACGGTGGAGATCTGAATTGACGTCGTATGGAGGCTATTTTTAGCTCGCGTTCATCCCGGGTTTGTGTGTGTTTTTCTAGTAAATGGGAAGGCTAAGCTCTGTCATTCTCTGGCCGAGCATGGAGCTCGCGTTGGCCGTCGACGTGGTGTGCCTTGATCGAGCTCTTGGAGGCCGTGGAAGGTGCGGTGGCAAACCCTAACGAACGGCAATGGGTTCGGTTTCACTGGTGTTGTCGCGTGGGGGAGAAGATGTAAAACGCGGCCTAGATTCTCGGGTTCGAGATTGAACGGCCAGGATTAAATTAGGTTATAATTTTTTTTTAAAGAATTTGTAAATTAATTATATTATAAATCGTGTAACCTTTAAAATATTGTAACTTGTTCATACGAGGTCGGAATTGCACGAAACGAATTGCGACGGGTTCATTTTGACGAGCACTACGCTATGGAGCTGGTTTGGAGTCGTTTGGAGCTAGTGAGAATTTCGGATAAAATTAAACGCACGTTTAATTTTATTCGAAATAAAAACGCGGAAACTGAATTAAAAGCGAGGTGAGAACTTCTCGCTCAATCGAATAGTTTCGATTTAAATTTTAAATAGTTATATTTAAAATTGCTTGATTGTATGTTTGAATGATGATTTTTATCTATTAGTTATTAAAATAGACATTATACGCCGTTAGTAAGCGGAGGATATTTATTAAAAACATTTACCGCGAATATTTCACTGCAAAGTGAAATTGGTATTATTTATGTACTTGGAGTTGATTTCCCGCAGTATATAGCGGATGAGACCCTATTGCGCCGCCTATTAAGCGGATAATATTTTTATAAATCCCATATACCGCGATATTTCGTATTGGAACGGAATTGGTATTGTGCTAACATCTTTGGATGCAGGGAAACAGGTTGGAGGGATCCAACTGGATTCCTCACCAGTGTTTATTTGATTACAGATATTGTGATATTTGTTGATTATCATATCGATATATGATGTTTGGATGTCGTGCTTGATTATTTGGTGTGTTGCATCATTAGACCCATTTTTGGAGTTTTAAAAATGTTAAAATAATGATTTTGATTTTTAAGGGATTTTTAAAGTGATTTTTGAAACTATACGTTTATTAAATTTTCGAATTGATTCATTTTAAATAATTAAAACGTTATAAATTTTTATGTTATAAAAATTAGGATTTTTGTGAAATATAACCAAAGCATGATTTTTGAAATAAATAGTTGATAAATTTATAAAATGGTTTAAATTGGGAATTTTGAATTATTATAAACGGTTTATATAAAAGATTTCTAAGATTAATATTTATAAATTAAAAATATAGGAATTGTGAAACGATTTTTATTAAGTGTTAAAATGAAGTATACATGGATTTCACAAGTGAATAAAATTTATAGATTTATAAATTGTGAAGTTATGAAAAGAATAGATTTTGTAAAATAAAAGATTTATAAATAATTAACTTATAAATCGGATTTTGGGTATAAAGTTGAGTTATAAATTGAATTGATTTATAAAAGGGATTTTGTATAACTGAAGTTTTTATAAATAGAAATGGAATTTATAAACATTGTTTATAAATTTGAAATTAATTGAATTTGATAAATTTAATATAGAAGGTTATTAAAGGAGATATTTTCGCGATTTCGGATAGTGAATTATCCTTGAAAATAAAATGTGTAGAAAATATTGAATTTGGTTAGTGAAGTATATTCACGATTTTGGACAGTGAATATATTATTAAACAAAATGGATATGTTTTGGGAAAATGAATATTATCAAATGAAGTTAATTGTTTTAAAGATGTTTTAAAATGGATTAACTATCGTAACGTAGATTTCAACATTCATTGTTGAAATAGACGTTTTCGGAAAATAGAAGGAAATGGTAGACTATAACACTATTGTTATTGTAAATAATTTCTGAAAGGAAATATTTTGTATAGTATTGGGATTTATATATCTATTTTAATTTCGAATCCCTATACTAGTGATTTTGGGTCGTCGTAACGATGTTTTACGCAACATTCGTTTTGAATCAAATGAATGTGTTTAAGAGAACGTTTTCCTAAAAAAATGAAATATATACTTAATATTGATTTAGTATAGTGAATATTTTCCAAATGTTGAAAATAAATAGATTTGTGAATTACTTATCAATAAATAAGTATGGTAATGTTTTTCCAATGTGAAATGAAACGTTTTGAGAATTTATCTTTTTGAAGATAAATTGAAAATGAATAATTGAAATAGTATATTCATAAATATTTTGGAATGTAAATTCACTATGGAATTTATAAATGAAAAGGGGAATTTGTTTAAAAATAAACGTTGATTTATTTTTGAAGTGTGGGAATTAATTTACGGATTTGGAACGTAAATATAAAGTAAATCATTAAGGAATTATTTAATTGGTTTAAATGAACCATGTTGAAATGAAAGTATTTCCGCGTAAGGAAAATGTTTGAAATTTGTTTTCAAAAGTGGTAAAGGTGAAAAGTGATTTGAAAATTGTTTTCAAATGGTTGAAGTATGGAAAATATATACCTTGTAAAGATATTTTTGGAAAATAAATGATTGGGGAAATTATTTGGAATCTGGTGATGTTGAGCATACCTATTAATAGTTAAATAACCGACTATCAATATTTACCTTTGAATAGGTATTTGTTGTGATTGCTTGAATTTGAATGACACACTTATTTTTGAATAAGCGCTCACTATTCGGGTTAGCCGGGAAAGGACCTTGGGGTCGTATAACCCATTCTGAATATGTGATACGTCGTTATGAATTGCATTTGAAGACCGGTGTTGAAGACTGGATATTTGTGAAAACGGAAGGATTACCATCGAATGTTTCTGCATCGCCTGATCTCCGATATAGAAATTTAACCCTTTGTGAGGGGAAGTCCGGTCGCGATTAGTGAATATCCGGATACAAGGACTTCTTTGTAAGTGCCTTCGGTTCCGTTCGATCCTGGAACGGACTTGTATGGATGTGTGTCTGACGTTACAATTTGAGATGTAAAGCTGGTTTCTATCAAATATATTTCCGTTGGTGGCGGAGAATTTATTCTCTTAGCTTAACACTCTAGAGGTTATGTAGTTGATGGTTACTAGTGATACAGTCCCAAATTGGTAATGTGGCATACGAAGTGCTGTTGAGCATTTGATGATCAAAGCACAGCTTTTGTATAAAGCGTGACTTTGTGGACGAGACTTCGTCGGACCTCACACCCCGGAAATGGTCAAAACAGGAAAGATGCGACAAGTTTATTAGGGGGTAGCGCCCCTTTAGTGTATGTCATTCCTTCTGGATAGAGGTGGTATCATGGTATGGAGCCTAGATAGTTAACCTATGTTGCTGTTGCAAATTTATTGCTTTGTGGTTGTTGGAAATCGAGGACCCTTGGATATAGATCGGCTACGATCGGGGAATGACATATTCGTGTCAGTAGTTACCCAGTTAGGGGTAACCCGGCCTTGTGTTGCAGAGATCCGGTTAGGTTCTCGGGTCGTCTTTCCGGAGGCGTACCCATGTGGCAATGGGAAGTTCCTTGGCCTGACCATTTGTTGGAAATCCAAAGAAACAATACGATCTTATACAGTTTTAGTTGTAGAACCTATCATTCACTTATGGTGGCACCCCACTGTTTGGATGGTAGCTATAGTAGGCATAAGTGCGAAATGCCTATGCTGGCTAAGATTTATATCTTTACTTTCGAAATGTTTTCTACACTATGCACTAGTAATAATATCAAATGTTTCTTTTTAATGCGTATCAAGCATATTTGACTATCATAAGGAGAAATCTCCTCCGATTCTGCGTTTGCATTGTGTGTGTGTGCGGGAGGCCTTATGGTAGTCTCATTTTCTAAAAAGCATTGCGAATCTATTTTAAAACTATCCCATTCTTTGTTTTAAAGATAAACTGTTTTGAGTTCTCAGACCAGTCCCATGACTGACTCGGAGTTTATTGTTTTCCTTCCTAAACTCTGGGTGCCCACCAATTTCCACACGGGCAGTCTAGAGTCAGGCTATCAGGATATTCTGGAATTCAGGAGTTGCAGGAGGCAAGCTGGATGGCATGGCGTATTCACTAGTATATAGTATTTCTTTTCCGTTGTTTGTTGTTGTTTGTTGTTGTACACTCTGATGATGTAATGAAATGAAATGTGATGTAATGTAATAACTGATATAGTTGTTTTGTCTAAAGATTATTCATTTACCTATTATATGTTGTTCCGCTGCGATTGTGAGATTCTGATATTGTTTTCCGTTTCTTTTTTCTCTCTCTCTTCTTTTATCTTTTTCTTAAACCCTAAGGGTTCGGTTTTCCGGCCTTCGATTGCTCGGCAGTTGATACAGTTGACGTATTGATGTCGGTTTTCGTAAGTCGAAGAACTGGTTCCTCACATTTGGTATCAGAGCATATGGTTAAGCGACAACCAAGGCTCTGTTGGGTATTACTCATTAGAGATAGAGTCAGTAGTACTCTAGATTGAGTGTGAGTGTAATAATAGCTATGAGCGCATATTTGTTAGTGAATTCACTCGGCAAGAACCTTATCTCCGGACCTGTGCTCTCAAAGAAAGGCTTCTGTATGGTCTTTGAGTCAGATAAAGTAGTTTTGTCTAAGGATGGAATTTATATAGAAGGGGTTATTTATATGATGGCTTATTTAAGGCAAATGTAGCCGTAGTCGGCAATAAAACTATTTATTCTAATTGTGCTATTAATAAAAATGAAGTTTCTTATTTGGTAGAGCATGAAATTTTACTATGGAATGATAGGTTAGGACACATAAATTTCTGAAAAATGTAAAAATTAGCAAACTTGGGATTAATTCCTAAATTTCGAGTAGATAAAAACTACAAATGTGAGACATGTGTAGAAGCAAAATTGGTTAAAAAACCATTTCATGTTGTTGATAAAAGTGCAGAACCACTAGGTTTGGTTCACACTAAATTTATGTGATTTTAAATCATTACCTACAAGAGGTGGGAAAAAATATTTTATCACTTTTATTGACGACTATACATGATATTACTATGTATATCTTTCGAATAGTAAAGATGAAGCAATTACATCGTTTATAAAATATACGGCTGAAGTAGAAAATCAGCTAAAAAACAAATTAAGATATTGAGATCCGATCGAGGTGGAGAATGTGAATCACCATTTGAACATAGTAAACGGTATAATTCATTAAACAAAAGATCCATATTTACCACAACAAAGTGGTATTGTCGAGAGAAAGAATAGAATATTAAAAGATATGATAAATGCAATGCTATTGACCTCTGGTCTGCCGACGAACTTGTGGGGGGAAGCCTTAAATATGCCTAATCACATATTAAATAAGGTTCCTTACAATGAAACAGGAACAATTCCATATGAATTATGGAAAGGACACATACCAAGTTTCAAATATCTCAAAGTATGGGGGTGCTTGCCAAAAGTTCGAGTTCCGCCTCTCAAGAAAGTCAAACTTTGACCAAAAACTGTAGACTGTTACTATCTAGGGCCAGCCCAAAATAGTAGTGCCTATACGTTTTTGATATTCAAGTCTGATATAGCTGCTATTAATGTCAATACAATCGTAGAATCTTGATATGCCTTATTTTTTGACGATGTGTTTCTGCATTAAAAGAATGAAGGGAATTATGTCCCTAAAAGGACAAGAGAAGAATCAAGCAAACCACTTGACGATAAAACTCAACATGAAATTGAGGAAGTTGAATTAAGAAGCGTAAGAGCAAGAACATACATGATGTTAGGTTCTGTTTGCACAAAAAATGGGAAAACACCTCCAAGTCGTATGATTTAGTCGATTTTAGGTTGTTCTTAGTGATTTGGGTGATTCATGCAAATATGTAAAAAGCAGGGACTAAACTGTAAAAGACACACAGATTTATAGTGGTTCGGCCAGAATGTGCCTACGTCCACTTTATATGTTATTCTCCTTCACTCTTCAGATTACAACTACAAAGCTTTGATTACAAGTATATGAAAGTTGTTTGAAAGTTCTGTCCATGCTTGAGCTCTCAAACTTCTGTACCATTGTTGTACCCCTACCCCTCTATTTATAGAGTGAGGATGGGGGTAGGGGTCTTGGATGTATATAGCTGCTGGCGGGCCTGGGCTGAAGTAATCTGGCCTGGCAACATTGGTTCGGCAAGACCTTGGTCCGGAGATGGTTGGAGCGGCTTTCGGTCCGGTAGAGGTTGACTCGGTGGAAGCTGGTCCAGTAGAGGTTGACTCGGTGGAAGCTGGTCTGGTAGAGGTTGGTTCGGTAGAGGTTGGTCTGGTAGAGAGGGGTGAGTGTGAGTTTGGTTCGGTAGCACTGGAAGTGAGTTGGTTCGGTAGTGGAGGGTGGAGTGTGTTCTGATTCGGTAGGTTGGTTGGTTCGGTGGGACTTGGTCCGGTGAAGGGTGGGAACGCACCCAACATTTGCCCCCCAAAGTGGGGCATATGTCAGCATATGTCACGCTTTGTTTTAGCTTGGGGAATTCTTAGTCGGTCCCGAGCGCCGAACCAGTTGGTCCGGTCGCTTCTATTTGCCTATAAGTATGGGCATTAAGCTTTCGTTATTCCCTACCAAGTGAGATAGCCGAACCAGATTTTCCTGCCGAATCAATCATATTGTCGAATAAACTTGACTACCGAATCAGGTGATTGCCAAATGACTTTCATGTTTCGAACTACCGAATGAATTTGTGGAGTATAAGTGCCGAGTGAATTCTTAACCCTGAACCTCCGAATGAACTTTTTATGTTGGAAATGCCGAATGAGATCGGGAGTTTGAATGCCGAACGGACCTTATGCCTTTTATGTTTTAAATTATAAATGAAATTCTAGATTTCATGCACTTGCTTGTTTACTTCCCTCATTCTAACGACTTACTCTTTTTTTTTTGCAGATAAATGTCTCATAAAGTGGAAACTCGATCAGATAAGAAGAATCCAAGGACAGAGAAGAGTCCTCAACAGTGCCCCAGCTCAGTCAGGACCGGGACGTCGTGGACCCACCCCGAGGTCACTAGTGAATGGATATGGCCCTCAGGAGCTCTTGAACTCTCCTCCTGACTGCTTTCCTAGCTCCCTCAAAGAGGAGCAGCTTGATGTTATTTCTCGCTCTTTTGGGATTGACAGAGCGTGTATGCTGTTGCCGAGGGAAGGAGTGATGCTGTGACGACCCAGAATTTTTAAGCATTTGTAATCGGAATATTTAATTGATTTTAAATATTCAATAGAATAATTCTAACTTGAATTCAAATATCACAATTTAGTTGATGATTAAATTATTAAATTAAATAATTTGAAGTTGGGTACAATGCTAAATCTGGAGTTTTAAGTCTGTTTAAATAATTTGAAGGCTTGAAAAATTTATATTGATAGTACAGAGAATAATAGAAGTTTTAAAATTAAATTTAATAGCGATTTATTTAGTTTTGAAATTTCATCGTTTAAATTGAATTTAAAAAATAAAATAAAATAAAAAAATAAATACAATATAGCCTTTCGAGGCACAGTCTCGAAATTCGACGAAACCGGTTCCTTTGGGTCCGTAATATTTTATTATTATCGGATTCTAAATTTCGTAGCGTTCGGAGCTATTGTGGGATCGTACGGGATATAAATGGCTAAAAAAAATATATATATAAAATAAATTGATTTAATTTGAATATAAATTTTTATACCAAGTCAACTTCAGTTTACCTTCCTCTACACGCCACTTCCCTTCAATATGTCCAGCCAAACTTCTTTCTTCTATCGAAATCAAAATCAAAATCAAAGCCGATTCTTAAAAAAAATGGTCGAAGCCCTTCATCCCAAATCAAAAATAGAAACAATAGTGCTAACGTAACCTAATCGTTTCGTTCGAATAAAAATAAAAGGGAAATGGCAGTTTATTTTTCCCATCTCCAATTCGATTTCTGTTGAAGCGAAATCACCGAGTAGGGGGGGGGGGAACTCAAGCTCGCCGTCGAGGCGATGGGGGTTAGTATGCGATCAAATTGAACGCTATGGGCATCGCGACTGCAGTATAGGGTTTGGGGGGGAGATGGCGATCTGAAATTCGTGGCGACTGAGGAGGGGTGGCCGCGTTCGCAATAGTGGGTGAGGAGACAGAGTTGAGTTGTAGTGTGATCGAGGGAGATGGCCGCGAGCGTTGGAATCAAGGGCAACCGAAGTCGATGCCGGAGGAGGGAAAGCGAAGGGGAACTTGCCTTTGTTTTCTAGCCTGGGTCGAGATCAGTAAGGTAATTTAAATTTTGTTAAATAAATTAAGTATATATATATATCTTGTCTGATTTTAAAAAAAAATATTTAATTTAATAGACGAACATTTAGTTTATCAGTTACAAATTAAATGGGAATCATAAATTTATATAGTTTATATTCTGTTTTTGGAAGGCAGTAAATTTTTAAGCATTTTAATTCAACATTACTCAAGGTTAACTTTTAGTTAGTTGGTTTTTATTTTGTTTATCTGGAAGCTTGACAGTAAGGAAGAGAATAATTCAGTTTTTATTTAATATACATACATACATATATATATATATATTAATTTACATACATATTTTTGTTTAAAACAGCAAGTGTATAAATGTAAAATTTTGGGGAAAATGGGAATTTTTAAATGCTTGTAGGGTTTTAAGAAAGTAGATTTTTAGACTTATATACATTATTGTTATATATGTGATTCATAAATCAAAATAAGATATATATATATATATATATATACACACATGCATATATATATATGTATATGCATTTTTAAGTCCACTAGTTTAAAATTTACACTAATGTAGATTAATTTATCTAACTAACTTATTTAATTAATTTAGAAATTGTTAAAGGAAAATTAGTTTAAGTTAGATAAATAAATATTAATTTATTGTTTGATTTATTTAGAATATTAATAAACCGTAAATGATTATACAAGGTTGAGATAAATCGTGGAAACAAGACGAGTTTGAGGTGAATGGCAATCTTAGGCAAAAGGTGAGTTAATCTCACTCAGTTTAAATTTAAATTTAAGTGATTAGATTTAAATAATTGTTTGAATGGTTGAATTGTTTGATGTGCTATTGTATGCTTTAATTGGGAATTGATGCATCATATTGTGCTAACGTCTGTGAATGCAGGGAAAACAGGTTGGAGGGATCCAACTGGATCCCTCAACATTTATTTAAAGTTATTTAATATTCTCTGCTGTGAATATTGATATTCTATGATGAGTTGTATTGGAATATTGAATGTTATGGTTGATTGGATATTTGAGTAAATGAATTATCAAAATTATATAGATTGGATTTTGAAAAGAAAATAAAAGAAAAGAATTTGTAAGTAAAATAAGTATAGAAAATGTGAATAAATTTAAGAATCAATTGGAAAAAAAATAAAGTGCCCTTAAAATTTTTAATAAATAAATCTTAAGTTTAGTAAGGGATATTCGAATAATCAGAAGATTAATGAATTTTAAATTTTAGTGCTATTAGTTTAAAAGAATAAAACCTTTATTTAAAATTTAAGGTTCAATTTATTAAAAAGAATAAAGAAGAAATTTGGAAGAAACCGAAATTTGATATATTTCAGTTAAATGGTATAAAATCAAACGGAAAATAATAATAATAAATATGAAGTCCATAATAAATTTTGAGATAAACTGATAAGTAGAGAAATTCATTTCAAATGAAATAAATTGGGAATCAATTTGGAAAATTGATTTAAGTGATTGAAGTTGGAATTCTCCCTAGATAACCAAGTATGTTTTCAAAGTAAGTTTTAAATATAAGTTAATAGTTTTAAAATTGTTTAAAAGGTATGTTTTGAAAAATTTATTATTTCTAATATTTATAGTTTAAAGTAAGTATTTTCTCAAATTTGTTATAACAGTAATTACTTAAAAGTGACGAAGTATTTTGTTTTAAAAGTATAAATCTAGTTTTATATTTATTAAATAACCTTATTTTCAAATATTCATATAGTATGGTATTTTTAATCAATTATTGATGTAGTTTGAACTTAAATGTTTTAAAGTATATTTCAAAGTAAAGTGTTTTAATTATTTTAAAACTCTAGTTTTGTGCTTGGTGATTTCAGAGGAGATAGAAAATATTTGGAAAAGTTTATTCTGAAAAGAAAGGTGGTTTGAAACTGTTTTCAAAGGGTTGGAAATAGAAATATATCTTGTGAGATATTTTTGAGGTTAATAAATAATTTGGGAAATTATTTATTGTTGGATGGTTGTTTGTGATTATTAATTGATAGTTAAATAACCTATTATCAATATTGGACAATGCGTTGATCGGTTCGAAGAGACCGGGATCGAGATTTATTTCTCGAAAACCACTTCGATCCGGTTTGTACATTTCGTGTAAACGATTTTTGACTCGAAGATGGAGCAGTGAAATGCAAGGGCTAGTCGCTACTAATCCTGAGGATATTTCCAAAATGGATGTAGTAGGAATAGTGCCTTCGGTTCCGTTCGAACCCGGGACGGACTTGTATGGATGAATGCTTGCGAAAACATCGTCAGGTGGACGATGGGCATTTTAAGGGATATTGTTCTAAAAAGGTAACGCTTAGCCTCAAGCCTCATCAAATGGGAATGACTGAAAATCAGGGGTTATGCAACAAGGCTAGGTGGGTAGCACCCAAGCAGGGTGAGGTCATTCCAGTCTAGATGTCCCTTTTTATTCGGCTTAGTGGGCGGTTGCTGATCCCAACCACGGGGTGATCTCACTCGGGACTGTCCAGTAAGGGATGGTTCCGGCCTTGTGTTGCAGGGGAGTGGGCGTACTCCTCGGTACGGTGATCTAGGCCCCGTACTATGACAGGTGGTACCCTAGTGCCTAGTCATTAGTTGGAAATCCATTCTCCCTACGAGCCTTGTACGAGTTTTGTTTGTATTACCCACTCTGTGGCTAGTAGCTGGAATTTAATCATGTAACAATTTCGGCTATTTTATAAGTATTTGTATATAGACCCTATTATAATATCAGAGGATTTCTATAAAAATTGTTTTAGCTATCGTAAGGTAAAAAACCCGACATGTTTATTTGTGGCATGGTCTTACGAGATGCTTTTGTTTTCAAAGGATTTTTGAAACTTTAATAATCAATTGGGTATGGTTTTCTCACGCTGGTATTCCAGACTGACTCAGGTGTTATTTAACTACAGTGCTCGGGTCAGACCGAGTATTATAGGATACAGGATATGATGCTGTGGAGCTCAGGAGACGAGCTGGAGGACGATACGTATAGTCGTACTTGTTATGTATATATTCCGCTGTTTGAGTTGTTTTGTGTTCATTGTATGTTGTTGATGTGAGTTGTGACTGATGTATTCTGATGATGTAATATATGTAAACAGATATATTTGATTTTGAGTAAAGATTACTTACTACCTATTATATTTTATTCCGCTGCGATGGTTAGATTCTGATGTTGATTTTGTTTTCTCTTCTTCTACCTCTTCTTCTTAAACCCAACGTATTTCTGTGCAACTTGAGTTGATTGTTATAGAATAGTGTTGACTCGAGTAGTACTGATTTGCGGGCCGTTACAGATGCCGTACGACCCCCCTGAAGGATATTTCACTTATAGTAGGTACCATTGCATGTGCGGGGCCATTCCCCCGATCAATGCTTGGATATTCAGCTTCATTACCTATTTGAAGGTGGCCCCTTTCTAGCTTCAGCCCAATTCTTATGCTATCTTGGTGAGTCTATTCATCATTTTCCAGAGAAAATACGGGCGTCCCCCTTCCAACCGGGAGATCCGGTATTTGTACAACTTGAGAGGCTATAAGAAGGAGTCTCCATACATCAGCATGGAATCGGCCGTGTCCTTCAAGCCGGTCCTGGACTTATATTCGAAGTTCAGCACGTTCAAGAAAGAATGGTTTTTCGTCAAGGATGACTCTGTTTCTATCCGTCGCTTCACCTCTGGCTGTAAGTTGAATCTCACTTATAATTTCCGTTCTGACTGCAATGCTTCTTCTTATGTGTTTTTATTTCTTTCTAGCGATAGATGGCTTTGCGGTCGTGGAGAACGATCACCTAGTTCAGATTGCTGCGGAAATAGAAGCCATTTCAGGAAGGGAGAGGTCAGCTTCTTACCTGATCAGGAACGCTACTCTTCTGCAGCACAACTTGATTCTACCACGTCAGTCTGTGGTCAAGCAGAGAGACACAGCTGAGGGGAGGGCTGCCAAAGCTAAAGGAGGGGCCACGACGAAGAGCAGCAAGAGAAAACCCTTCTCGATACCTCCAGTCGTCGTGGGGAAGAAACTCAAGAAATCCGATGGACCCTCCCCTAGCACATGTCCAGATGTTCAAGAGGAGGAATAGATGGAGGAGGAAAGAGGCGAGGAGGAGAGCGGAGGTGATGGAGAAGGTGATGGTGATGATGGTGGCGAAGGACATAGTGGTGATGGCGCTGGGGCTTTGTCCTCTGGGCAAGCAGGGGAGATCCAGGAGTGGACAGATGATGCTTTCCGCTAGGCTTTTGAGGGGTTGGAGGAAGGATCGGCCTTGGTGAAGAAGCCAAAGAAAACTGATATGGCTGGGACTGGTGCCGATTCATCTTCCAAGAGCATTTCAGCTAGGGCAACTCCGGCGATGCAAGGTGAATTTTTGACTCCTCTTTACTCTTTTTAACTTCACATGTTTCTTGGATTATAGTCTCATGCATGCTTGTAACACTTGGTTTTTATTCCAGGAACGGGTAAGGTGGCCAAGGCATGAGACATTCGGCACCGTCTCGGACAATTCAAACTCCTCAAGCTTCCGCTAAACCAAAGCCTCTGACCAACCGTTCCGGGGACGTAGTCGGCTACCGGACTCTTCTCGGAGTTATTGAAGAGGATATTCAAAAGAAAAAAGGAGTCTCTCCTTATTCGCACCTTCACCTGGTCCTCAGCCCCCAACCCAACCTCTTCATGATATCACGTAGGAGGATACTGAGTTCATACCCTCTCCGCATCCGTCTGAAAATCCTACCGTCACTCAGATTGATCGTCCCGGCTTGGCTCGTAATCCATTTGCGGGTCATCTAGATCTGGATTTGGGTTCTCATGATATTTCCTTTGACGAGTTTACTGGTGAGCACCTTCTCCCTCGCAATCCTATGGTAAGGGTGCTTGATGAGGCCAAGTCCCTGGACCTTGATTTGCTTACTACTCGGATTGTAACTATGGAGGATGAAGCTAAGGCAAACATTGACCGGGTTGCTGAGGGGACCAGGAAGTTGATGGGGGCATCATGCCCGACTAGTCAAGGCCGGGGAGGAAATTGGGAGTGCTAACATAAGATTACGGTTAGTGGTTTCCGACCAGGCCGAGCAACTCGTCGATCAGGCCATCTAGGTATCTCAGCACGAGGCTGCCTCCGGATGACTAAAGAAAACCATGGAAGAGGCTAGCAGAGCCGAGCTGTGGAAAATGGAGGCCACCTGAAAGGAACAGATCGATATGGCTATTGCAATGGTGAATAAGGTTCGGAAAGCGGATCTCGAGCGGGTAGAGGAGTTATCTGGGAAGCTTGAAGCCGCAGAGCTTGCTCAAGCCAAGCTGAAGGAGGAGATGGAGGCGATGAGGAAATCCCTTCAGGTTGACCGCTCACGATACCGATTGGAGAGGGTGTTGTCGTTGCAAAGCTGTTGGCTTCTGAGGTCCGAATGAGGGAGTTTGAGGAGAACGAGTGGATAATGGATGAGATGCTCCAGGACATGTATTTCCGTACTTGGAAGTAGGGCAACTTATCCTGGATGGATGATTATCCCCGGATCATAGCCAGGATTTATCTCCGGGGTCTGGAGGAGGCCAAGGCTGATGCGGATAAGGAGGGTGGTGTGGTCTTCAGGATGGATGTAGTTACAGCCTAATTCACCAAGAAGGAGAAAGTGGTGGTAAAGGAGGGTATGCGGCTACTCGCTGCTGAGGAGGTAGGTGTGCAGTTGGGGGATGATGATCAAGGAACAAATGCTGGTAAGTCTTCCCTTTTAGCCTTTTCATAACTTGGTTGCTTATTGTTTATTTAATGGATTCTTCTCCTGAATTGGACAGGCGGGACCTCTGAAGTGCCAACTATCTCTGGTCAACATGCTGGGAGTTCTGATCCTGCGGTTAAGTAGACCTCGGAGGGCCAGCAGGATAGAGGTGACGTTCTGGTGCTGCCGACTCCTTGACCTGATCTGGACATCTTTTGGTCTACTTGACATTCCTGTATATACTTGTCCCAAAACATTAATGTACTTTCAGGCTATAATTATGTCATTTGTAACAAACGACTTTATTCTTAACATGTAATTTTATAACATAAGCTGATTCTGTCATATTTGGATGCTGTCGTTATTTTGATGTGTTGCATAAGAAATATAGTTGTGCATGTGCTAGCGATTCAATTGTTCTTGATGTCAAGTTCTTGCTTAAAATATAATTTCATGTCTCGCAATGTTAATGTGATGCATGAATAAATTACAACTACGTGTTTATATATAAGAGAAGGAAGCACCGCCCTTCATGTTTTAGTTGTAGACGGTAGCTTTGAATGTCTTGTTTGACTGAGTATGGAATGCTACTGAGTGATCAGTCATCCAGCTGCGAGTTCTTATTCCCATTAGTGAGTGTCTCCTATTTTGTGTCCTGTACTTTAGTGATCGTTATAGAGGATAGGAAGAAAGTTTTTATAAATAAAATGGAGATATAAGAAATAGTAAAACTTCTAATCACGGAAGGCCTTCGATGTGCTCAAGTTCGTGGCAAACGGGTTTTGTAGTCACTTTCCCTAGCTGTGGGTCTTGGAGACATTTGTCACCCATCTTACGCCTCCGCGGGGAGTTTTCTTTTTTACCACAGCCGCACTTAAGACATATCGGAGCCGAGATCGCGCACGGTAACAACCCGGGCCATTATGGCGCGTAATCGTGGGTATTATTCGATTTACCGTGGCTGGCTAGCGCGGGTGCCGATCGTCAACTGTGAACTGCCCCTGGCTGGCCACACCTTATGTTGGGGCAAATAATCGGTTCACAGTTGCCGGCGAGCCGAACGCCGTAATGAGCTGCCTAGGCTATGGTTGGCCTTCTCGGTGGCTTATAATCGGCTCATTACAGTTGGCTTTAAGGGCCGTCACGAGTAATGAGTTAACCCGCAGCAGAGGGATGCTGGAGCAAAAGTGTCTCATTGGCGTGGGCATAGATTCGTATAATACCTGTTAGGTTTTGTCCAGGTGAAGTTGTGCCGTGATGCCCTGAATGGAGATGCCGTCTACATAGGATTTTGTTTAACAGAAAAGGATAAAGCTCAGCAAGTAGCCAAGATATAAAGGAACAAGTTAAAAAAGAGACAAGTTTTTAAAGTGGTTCGGCACGAAAATGCCTACGTCCACTGATTCTCTTTGTTAATTCACTTTATATGGACAGTACAAGTTAAGAAAAGTATCGACGAAGGTGTTGGATGTTCCATGCCCTCTGGAACACCTCTTCGTCCACTGTTGACAAAATATAAGCTCCGTTGTGGAGATCTTTATGAATCACATATGGTCCGTCCCAGGTTGGATCTAGCGTTCCGGGGAGCGGGAAGATTCGCTTGAGGACGAGATCTACTTCTTGTAAGTTGCGATGCTTAACTTTGGAGTTGTATTGTGCTGCCACTTTTTGCTTGTAAGCTGCTGCTTTGAGTGCTGCATCATTTCTTCTTTCTTCGGTTACATCCAAAGACATGTGGAGGAGTTCTTCGTTCTCTTCTGGGTTGTAGTGGACCCTACAGTGGGATGGCACTACAGTTTCAGCTGGAAGCATGGCCTCCGATCCGTATGCCAAAGAGAAAGGAGTATGTCCTGTTGATGTTCTGAAAGACGTGCGGTAGGCCCAAAGTGCCATAGGAAGTTCATCCACCCAAACGCCTTTTGACTTTTCAAGCTTCTTCTTGATTAGAGTTTTAAGAATTTTGTTGACAGCTTCGACTTGTCCATTTGCCTGAGGATAAGCCACAGATGAGAAGCTCTTGTGAATTCCGTGCTCTTGGCACCAGTCGGCGAACTCTTCGCTGTCAAACTGAAGTCCATTGTCCGATATGATTTTGAGTGGAACCCCGTACCTGCATAGAACATTTTTGATCAAGAAGTTAATAACTTTTGCCGACACTACACCACAAAAGGCTTTTAACAGCGTTTGATAAACGCTGTAATAAGATACAATAGCGTTAGTTCAAACGCTATATAACGACTTGCTGCCGTATATACAGAACTTACAACAGCTTTTTGATGAACGCTGTTGAAACATCACTTTGACAACGTTTCATACAAGCTGTCAATAATGTTTTTACAGCGTTTTTAAACATGCTGTCGGAGGTGTTTTAATTTTACTTTAACTATTTACAACAGCTTTTTATAAACGCTGTTATTGAATCGTCAACTATTTCGACAGCATGTACTAAACGCTGTTATTGACTATTTAAAGATAAATACAGCACGAATTAAACGCTGTTGTTTCTTCATTTACAGCATTAATCAAACGCTGTCTTCTATTTATATAACAGCTTTAATATTCCACTCTATTTTTGAATATTTCAGAACTATATTTTGAGTATATTCAAGCAACTAGTAAATATAACATGTTCTAATAACTATTAATTAGTTACATAAACTAGTTAAGACAATATTAATAAACAAAAGACATCCATAAACCAAGTTTCAATAATATCCATAAACAAAAATAACAAAGTAAACCAAGTTTCCAGAAATTCTGTTAAACAAAGACACGTTATATGTTAAACAAAAATATAATATCAATACAGTAAGTCCGCATCAAATGCCAACAACCATATCCGCATAGTTGGACTTTAGCTTGAGTGAATCTCTTAAAATGTAGCTGGTGACAGGAATCTGCAGTGAGGAATGAACAAGATTGGGAATTAGTATCTAGTAGTAAAAAAATGAGTGCCAAATCTATCAAAAGCAGGAAAGCAAGGCATGTAAATATAGATCATACAAAACATGAATCAGGAAGATAAGAGAGTAGTATGTACATGCTGTGTCCTATAAGTAGTATGTACTCTGACCATTCACAACTGTTGCCTTCATGCTGCCTTCACTTTGCAAACAACACTGTTCCCATCCCCTTCATTCAGTTCATACCATCATCTCAATCTGTCAGCCCCTTTCTGACTTGTTATCAAACTATGCTTGCTGCCTTATATTCATCAACATCAAAGGACAAAGCCCAATCACAAACAAATTACATTCAAGCACCACAAACAAATCCACCCCTCTGCTCCTTGCAAACACTAAAACAAATCCCGATCATTCTACATTGTATCTGAAGCACCACTAAATACACTCATGTCCTCCATTGGACCAGGCTGATCACAAGGTCCTCCAACGCTTGAGTTTCATGCAACTCGGAGTTATTGCGTACTAAACCCTTAATATTCAATCTTTATCCAAATACAAACCCATCCTCATTGCCTTTTTCAAATCAAACACCCATCATTCTCATTGGACCTCAACCAGTTGATTCACTTTTGAGCACTCGAATGATTCAGCTTGTCTCTTAACCATCATCCAGTCCACTACTACCAAGCACGGGTACCACATGAATAAATCCTCTCTTATATTACTATCGTTCTTTCTTCAGGTTAAGTTATCACCAGTTTTGCTTGCATTTATAGCTCCCATCCCACCCGGAGTCAACCATGCTACTGACAGCGAACACTTTTAGGCTTACTAGTGATGGAATGGTCATTACTGATCAAATAGCATAACATCCTATTGCCTTAGACACCAGAATGAACCTACTGACCATCATCTCCCGCTTCCACTCTCCCATACCTTTGCCTCTTGCAACCATGAGCCAAATTAGGAGTTCTTTTTGCAAACTCTGGCTCCTTACTTTTGCAAATAAATACACCAAATCAGGTGCCTTTTCCCAAACATTTTACTCTGGTCTAGCACCATTAGTAGTACTCAAAGATGTTCAAGTCTTGATGAATGAGAGAATGGTCCAAACCTTCACTGCATTGTTGTTCATTCAGAATCAGTTCGGTGTTCTTATTTGTGGCATTTGTTCCTGCAACTATCATCATCAGCTTCCAGTTTCTAGCAATGCATGCGCAAGAATGTAAAAAAGGCAAAAACGCAAACATTCAAGTCGAGCTAAGGTTCTAGTGCTTTGCGGTTGATTTTTTTTATTTCGTTCCAAGGAATCCTAGCGAGGTCACTTGTGTAGCAGAGAAGGAAAATTCTTACATACTTATTTAACATATGAAATATTAAAACATTTTTATTGTTTTATGTACTTAAAAACATTATAATCACAAGGATTAAATAATTGTCAGAACCATAACTAAACATTGCTGCTTACTCTCATTACTGCAGTGGCATTTGCTCCATGGCCATTGGTCACTTGAAATTCTCCTTTTATACTTCCAACATTTTTGATCAAAAATACAGATGGATCGTGATCGTCCCATGTAGTGCTTTCTGGATAATCTGCTGTAACCGATATATCTGTTTTTACCTATAATAACAACCGTGTATGATTTAAAACAAGCTCCGTTGATGAATTCGCAGAAAATAGTAAATACAATGATCTTCCAATAATTCCGATGGAAATACGTAGAAAACAATCAAGCCCAAGTAGCATAAGTATATTTGTTCTGGTGCCCAAACTTTTTTAAGTTGTACATTATCTTGCTTTACAAAACCAAGTATTATTTGCCTATAGTGTTGTTTGAATTTTTAGTATGACCTTTTAAAAAATTAAGATAGCAGAATATCTTAGTACTCAAATCAAAATTGTGTTAAATAAACGAGCTGGCAAGTGTATGTGGTTTGAACCATATTCGCTGTGATGAAGCATTTAAAATGTTAAGTAAATAGCTAAAGCATTTAAATATGAACCATCCTTTAAAATATGAAGTCAAGCATGATCACAATTTTTTTCATAAACTCACTCTCTACAATACTTAGAAATACAAAATGAGAAAAATAATGAGATTTTAAATTCTTTCATAAACTGGTTAAAGAACAAAGGGATGCAATTACCTGAATGAAGGGATTGGAAGAAAGTGCATATCTCTAACTCTTTACTAGCTGATCCTTGTGTAGAAGATACTTGTGTATTATGTGGACAGTAATATGACACTAGAGAATACATTTTGGATCACACTTAACATAATTAGGGTGGCCTCACTTACACCGGTAAGGAACTGATCAGTATCCCATCCGATAACAATTACAAATGTCAGTTTTTCAAATTATTAATCACAAAGGTCAATGAAAAATGGTAGTTCGGTTATACTGATAATACCAATCAGGGGATCTCCCGTGTTTGCATCAATATTCAATGAAATCATAGAAGAAGCGATGCCAAATTCAAAAAGATTTGAGCTTGGACCTATTGTATATTGGAAGGACATCCAACAAGATATTTGCACGCCCTGCAATTAAAATTTTCACTAAAGCTAAAATTAAATATAACAAATGGAACTTCCTTTCATTGAGATGAACAACAAATTGTTTTCTCCTAAAACTTATAAACAATTATGCTTTACAAAACAGTAGTCTAACTACCATATCCAACTGAAATTAAATTTTTGTATGATATACTATGAACACCCTAACATTCAAACCATGATCCGTCTTAACACTATGAATTAACTTCACAGATAAAGTAATTAGTTTGCTTCCTTCATGAGAAGGTTTAATAAACACCAGTCACTGCTAGTATGATTTTTTACCAAATTGATGATGCATAATTTAACCCAGCACAAGTACAGAGCAGTTTCCCATATTAATAAACCAAAATGCACATAAACAGTCTATATTCAAATTTTAATTATTTCACAAACAACAAAAATTACATACTCAAGCTAGTAAATAAAAAGTTACGACGAATAATGATACGGGAACTGATATTTTTGTAACAAAATTTGATTCACAATATACAATAAATGGTATGTACAAGTTGAATAAGAATATTCAGAAGCCACAAACAGCTTGTTGATTTGATCATAATGAATGCATACAAACCGGAGAAGGATGGTTTTTCAACACAGTTTCTAGTAACAAGTTGTCGATGGCTTTAAACCCATTTCTTTGAAGTAAACATAAAATATATTCCAGAAATTGGAAGTAGACTTTTAGTAATATTTTCAAATAATATCAAACTACAAAATAAAGATAATAAAAGCCAACAAACCTATCAAGCACCACTAGCTCAAGTGGCAAGACACTCTCTATAGACAAAGGTTCTAGAGGTCTAGGGGTTTGAACCATCGAGACATCAAAAAGAGTGCTCTCCTTAACTAAAGTATCATTTTATTGTAAAAAAAATAAAAGCCAACAAACCTAGAATCATTTTCGACCAATCCTTAGCATAGTAATTGTAGTCAAAACATGTTCATCAACAGCAAAATAATATTTGTAAATAGCAATAGTTTTGGTCGAAGCACGCTTCAAATAATTACTTTACTGTAATTAAAAGTGTGCTACTTGAATAATAAGAGTTGTTACTAATTACCATACTCTCGTTTGTATGAATATGTATTACATATTCAACATGGCTACTTGATTCTACCATGAGAATAACACATATCAAAGAGGAAGATAAAACCATTTTTTAGCCAGAAATGGAGGTATAAGTTGAGTGTTTTTGTGATTTTTGTGTGCATTTTGATTTTGTAGTTTGCTAATTTCCTTTTCACTAGCATTTGTATTCCTAAAAAAAACATCACAAGTTCATTTCAAAAAAAAAACATTTTATTTCAGTGCATTTTCATTTTACATTAGAATTTCTTTTTACATTTTTCTTTGTTCTTCTTAAAAAAAATATTTCAGTGCAAGTTACTACTCTGATTTGCTCACTGTTCTTCATTCCGCTCCTCCCCGTGCATCTATGCACATTACTTCTTTGCATCACCATCAACACACTTCTAAAACTCCCTCTGCTACTTCACACATATCCAGGCTGCCACCCACTACCAAGCAACACACAACTGCCGACATACTAACCACTGCCTGTCACCACTTTCCATTGAAACTCCACCCACTTTACTGTTCCTCAATATCCTATTCAACAATACTTCATAAAATATCCACTTATTTCCGCCATATCATAGTTCACATCACTGTCACAACAGCCTCTGACCTGCTCTTCCACTGTCCAAACCAAAACTGACATCTTTGCCTCAACTTTATACTGCTACCCATCAACATACCCCCTGTCTTCGAATTATTTTTCGTTTTATTTTGTGTGTGTTTGTGTTAAAAAAAATATTGTTGGGTTGAGTGTTTTTGGGATTTTTGTGTGCATTTTGATTTTGTAGTTTTCTAATTTCCTTTTCATTAGCATTTGTATTCCTAAAAAAAACATCACAAGTTCATTTCAAAAAAAAAAACATTTTATTTCAGTGCATTTTCATTTTACATTAGAATTTCTTTTTACATTTTTCTTTGTTCTTCTTAAAAAAAATATTTCAGTGCAAGTTACTACTCTGATTTGCTCACTGTTCTACATTCCCCTCCTCCCCGTGCATCTATGCACATTACTTCTTTGCATCACCATCAACACACTTCTAAAACTCCCTCTGCTACTTCACACATATCCAGGCTGCCACCCACTACCAAGCAGCACACAACTACCGACATAACCACTTTCCATTGAAACTCCACCCACTTTACTGTTCCTCAATATCCTATTCAACAATACTTCATAAAATATCCACTTATTTCCGCCATATCATAGTTCACATCACTGTCACAACAGCCTCTGACCTGCTCTTCCACTGTCCAAACCAAAACTGACATCTTTGCCTCAACTTTATACTGCTACCCATCAACATACCCCTTGTCTTGCATCAACAAACCACCAGTCACCCACTTCAGCCCATACTTCATCACATCACTTCAACCCATTTTTCTTGTAGTGTTCTGTATTCATTTGAAGGCTAGAAAAATATACCACGGGTTGACAAACCAATAGAATAAATTTAATAAGATGTATGCTAGTTGTAATACCCACATCATTGTGAGTTTTATAGTGATTTTTTTTAAATTCAATTTATACATAAATTTCCTTAGCAACTGTCAGACACCTTCAAGATAGCATGGATAATTGGCTGGAAGAAGAGCTAGATAATTGTATGAATGATGATTATCTTGTATTTGATTGTCCAAGTGTTCGTTTCTTATTTCTTTTCTTTTCGGCGCATGACAATGAACGTACATATTTTTTTGCTTATGTCTGAGGTAAAATAAATGTGATTTCAAAAGCACCTCGTAAATAATCATGCATACTGATGCATCCAAGCACATGCACACTAATTCATAAAAATCAATAGCACTAACACATTGTTTTTTTGCAAAATATGAGCTCAGTTGCTAATTCAAAATAGCCTTTGTAATTGTCTATATTTATCTATTGGAACCAAATAGGGTAGTCTCCAAGAGGGAATATTGCATCGGTGTCTAATAATTTGGAGATATTACTACTTATTTCTCTTTATATTGTGTAATAATTCGCATACTTATTTAAAAAAATTCCATGCATTTTTTCTGTCTTTGCATTCATTTCACATTGGGAAACCATAGCGAGTAAATCAAAATAAGCTTACCAATGATTATATTCATAGGCAATGTTGAAACCCAAGAGCCACCAATATTTGAACATCAAATCCTTCGATCAGAATTAAAAATGCAACCCAAAGATGTCTAATGCACACCTATAGAATTCAAGTAATCAATCAACAAAGAGCAATTTGAAATGCATAGAACAATAAGAAACATAAGGATTTCCCAAAGATAGATAAATGATTGTGATTTAAACTATAATTCAATTTTGTAGGCTTAGTATCATTAATACCCTTACGCGGCTTCTTTGTCCCAAATTAATCAGACCACTATACGTTGAGTCGACAATCAATTTATCATCATAAGTTGGAATTTGCAAATCTAGTTTCAAAAATGAGTCGCGATTTGCAGCACAGTTGCGAACTGAGTTGCATTGCAACTCAGTTTTGCAAATTGAAATGCAACTCTATTTTGAAACTAAGTTGCAAATTGCAATCACTTGCAGTTGCATTTCATTTTGTAATATATCATCTTCCTTTAATTATATCATCTTCCTTTCATTATAGACATCAAATATCAATTTTGTAAGAGCATGATAAATAAAATTAGTGTATAAATTACCTGTAACCATTGAATCATTTATACAAACATATATAATGCAAGTAAATATGACATTTACATTTAATATGTAAAACAACAAATCAACCTTATCGTCTAATAGATAGATAGGTAACTGTTTTAAACATAGGCTTCTAAATAGTTGATGGGATCGGTCTTCACTTTGCTAAATTAGCAAAGCAATAGCATCATTTAAAAGAATAAATTCCAAGATTATTTTGGAGTATTATCGATTGTACCACAAACTACCCCTTGGTACAAAAATTTGATATTGTCAGTTTAATCGTGACTGCATCAAAAAAAATTAATCTAAATAAAATAATGCAACAATAAGAATAAGTTATACTAGCTATGTCAAAACATAAAAATATCTTTAAGATGGTATAATTAAAATAATGCAACAATAAGAATAAGTTATACTAGCAATGTCAAAACATAAAAATATCTTTAAGATGGTATAATTAAAATCAAATGTTAATTACCATTAACCAATAGAACAAATATTGTATATGAAATCAAGGATTGACAAAATAGTGCTGACTACATTGAGATTTTTTTGAGGGTTTATCATTATTAGAAATCTATCTGTTATCAAATTATAAAATAGTAAAACAGAATGATTCAAAGACACTTGCTTCAATTTCACCATTGTTTCTTACTGAGAAGAAGCTGATAGTATAAAACTACCAAACACACAAATTAAAAATTTACAAAATCAGAGCAGTTCTACTTAGCAAAGAGTACTTGACATCGAAGTTTGAATCAAACCTAAACATCCACATTTGAATTGGAGTTTGAATAAATCCTTTTAATCATGTCCGAATGAAATCTTCTACAATCGATGAAAACGAAATTGGTATTTGATAATCCGAAAATCAAAAGAAGTCGAGATGAACTAGATTATTTTTCCTATTCGATTGGTGAATTTGAAAAAAAATACGATTGGTAGGATGAAATCGAAGAATGAAAATGAAGATGGAAGGAAACGAAGTTAAAAGAAAATGCAGGATGAGTGGAGGGAAAGCAAAAAAATTAAGAAGAGAGGCGGCAATTGTTTTTTTTAGTAAACAGTCATTCTCAGCGTTCTAAAAAACGTTTTAGGCTTAATTAAAATCCACATTGATATACCAGCGTTTGCGTTAAAAATAATCCAAATGAGATAACTTTTAACCGCATTCGGGGTATAAACGCTGAGAATAATTGCTGTTAAAAATGAATTTTGGTGTAGTGCGAAGATATTTTATTTAGAGGTTCCGCTTCCACCGATTTGGTGAAATAGTCGACTACCACTATAGCGTATTTGGTTCTGCCTCGGCCCATCGGCAGTTCGCCAATCAAGTCAATTCCCCATACTGCAAAGGGCCAAGGGCTGGTCATTTGAGTAATCTTATTTTTTGGTAGTCGAGGAATCTTAGCAAATTTCTGACATCTGTCACATCTTTTGACGAAGTCTAAGGTGTCTTTGTTTAAAGTGGGCCAGTAATATCCATATCGGAGTGTCTTCTTTGCCAGAGTCTGCCCACCAGTGTGATCTCCGCAGCTCCCTTGATGGATGTTGGATAAGATTTTCTTGGCTTCCCTTCCAGCAACACACCTTAATAAGGGGTTAGAGAAGTCGCGTCGATAGAGGATGCCTTCTTATATTGTGTAGCGGGAAGCTCTCCTCAAGATTTTCCTGACTTCGTTACGCTCGTTGGGTAGTGTGCCATCGTAAGTATTTCCGGATAGGAGTCATCCAAGTTTCTTCTTCGATTGCACCTATCAGATGCTCTTGTTCGAAACTTAGGGCTAGTTGTTTTGAGATGGCTACTATTCCAAAAATGGTGCTGTTCTTCATGCTAGCTTGCTTTGCCAGTTCGTCAGCCTCTCGGTTCTCCTCTCGAGGAATGTGTTTGATTAAATAGTGGTCCAACTGATCGAGTAGCAGCTTGGTTTTCTTTAGATATGATGTGAGTCATTCTCCTCGAGTCTGAAACTCTCCTAGTACTTGGTTTACGATAAGTTGAGAATCACTATGAAGACATAAAGAACCGACACCAATTTCTAAGGTCAGTTCTAATCCTGCTATTACTGCTTCATATTCTGCATCGTTGTTGGTGGCAGCGAATTCCAACCTTAGGGCATAGTGCAACTTCCTTCCCCTGGGGGTGATTATCACAATACCTGCCCCCGAGCCTTGTTCGTTTGATGCTCCATCTACAAAGAGATTCCACTTGATATCTTCTGCTATTTCAGATTGCTCCTTACCTTCGTTGGTAGTGAATTCGGCAATGAATTCGGCCATGGCTTGTCCCTTGATGGCGGTGCGAGGATGGTAGGTGATATCATATTGACTCGGTTCAATGCACCATTTAAGTAGTCGCCCAGAAGTGTCGGGGTGATGGAGTACCTGCGTTAGCGGTTGATCGGTTAAAACTCTGATGGAATGAGATTGGAAATAGTGCCGTAGTTTTTGTGGCGTGATTAGCAAACAGTATGCTAGCTTCTCAAGTTTAGGGTATCTGGCTTCTGCCTCCGTAAATCTCTTGCTTATAAAGTATACGGGCCGCTGTGCGCGGTTGTCTTCTCACCAAAGCGGCGCTTAGAGCATGGGACGATACAGCAAGGTACATGTATAGTTCTTCGCCTTCATTTGGAGTTGAGAGTACTGGTGGTCTCTGGAGGTGTTCGATTAGGTTAAGGAATGCTGTTGAGCATTCGTCGGTCCATTCGAACTTTCCTTTGTCTTTCTTTAGGGCTTCGAAGAAAGGGATGCATTTATCGGTTGCTTTAGAGATGAATCTGCTTAGGGCGGCTACCTTCCCATTTAGGCTTTGCATATCTCTTCGAGTGGATGGCATCTTGATATCTTTCAAAGCCCGGACTTGTTTGGGGTTTGCTTCAATCCCCCTGGCATGGACGATGAATCCCAAGAATTTTCCCGACGATACTCCGAAGGAGCACTTTAGAGGATTCAGCTTAATTCCATATTGGCGAAGTACTTGAAACATCTCGTCCAAGTGGCTTACATGATCGTTGGCTTTCCTCGATTTTACCAGCATGTCATCTACATAAACTTCCATAGTTTGTCCTATTAGTTCCGCAAACATCTTGTTGACGAGGCGTTGATAAGTAGCTCCGACGTTTTTAAGTCCAAAAGGCATTAATCTGTAGCAGTACAATCCCCGGTCAGTGATGAAACTAGTGTGGCCTTGATCGGGGGCGTGCATAGAAATCTGGTTATATCCTGAGTATGCGTCCATAAAAGATAAGAGTTCGTACCCGGCTGTGTTGTCCACGAGTTGATCGATTCGGGGGAGTGGGAAGCAATCCTTCGGACAAGCGTCATTTAAGTTGGAGAAGTCAATGCATGTTCGCCACTTCCTATTAGCCTTCTTTACAAGTACCGGGTTGGCGATCCATTCTGGATAGATGGCTTCTCGTATGAAGTTATTGGCAAGTAGGTTCTTTACTTCTTCCTCGAGGGCTGCTGATCGTTCTGCCCCCATACTTCTCTTTTTCTGCTTTACTGGCATCTTGGTGGGATCGATGTTCAGTACGTGGCAACGTACGTCGGGGGAGATTCTAGTCAATTCAGCGTGCATCCATGCAAATACATCCAAGTTGTGGCGAAGAAAATCGACGAGTTGATCCTTCAAATCTGCTCTTAACTGAGACCCGATTCTCAGCAGTCTACTTGGGTCGCGTTTGTCTATAGATACACATTTCATAGCCTCTACAGGCTCGGCGGTGGCCTCCTCCTCTTTGTCCCTGGGGTCTAATTCATTGAAAGGATCACTGGTATATCGAAGAGGAGGGGCTTTCTTTAGTTGCTATGCTTCCAAGTTTTTCTTCGAGAGAGTAGTCTATGCATCCTTCCCTTTATCCTTCCTGCGGTTATTGCGAAGTTCAGTTACATAGCAATCTCGAGCGGCGTCTTGATTTCCTTCTACTTCCCCTATCCCATTATCTGTTGGAAATTTCATCTTCAGGCACCAAGGGGCCAGGACAATCTGGAAGTCAGACAAGGCTGGTCTTCCTAAAAAGGCATTGTAGGCCGAGTGGTTATCTATTAGCACAAATGTTTGTTTCCGCACAACGGAGCAGGGATGACTTCCTATTTCAACAAAGAGGTCCAATTGCCCCAGGGGCATCTTTGCATCTCCAGTGAAACCATGTAGTGGTTTCTTGCAGGGAGACACATCCTTCATTGACAGCTTCATTTTGTCGAAAGCATGCTTGAATAGAATGTTTACAGAGCTTCCAGTTTCTACCAGAATTCAAAAAACTTTGGCTGGGACGAACCAGGCAGAGATGACCATGGGATCCATGTGAGGGTACTGCCTTCCTTCTAGGTCTCGCCTACTGAATGTGATGTCATTATCCTCTTTCCGCTTCGGGCGGCGTTCTTCCATGACGGAATTGATGCAGTCTTCATTGTTTCTAAGTGACTTTCCATATCTTTCACTTTCTGCCCAGTTTCTGTCGGCGATGTGTGGTCCTCCCGATATTGTATGGACCACTATCTTCTCTTGACTGGAACCGCTGGTGTTATGATATCTTCCGCCTGTCTCTGGGTGGAGTTGCCCTGGGTTCTCCTTGGTAGGTGCTGGAGTCCTGTCCTGACCCTTTACATAGTGTTCCAATCTCTTCCTTCTGATGTGTTCTTTAATCAGGTCTCGGAGATGACGGCATTCATTGGTATCATGCCCATGGGATTCGTGGAAACAGAAGAACTTTCCAGACTCGATTGCATGATCCGATTCCTTCTTGTACGGGGGGCGTTTGTATTTAAGCTCGCCTTGGGTGGCCAGGAAGATGTTTTCAACTATTTCATACAAAGGAGTGTAAGCGTCAAATCTTGGTCCTGACCGATATAGGCGTTTTTCTCCCTTCCTGCCCCAGCATTGTCTCGAGAGTCATTTCTTATGACATCCTTCGCTGCAGCGGGTGCGTTGCCATGAGCTGCCTTGGCTTGTTGCCCGGTCTGCCTTTCGGTGGCGGTGTCTTCAAGTCTCATATACTTTCCGGCTTCATGGAAGAAATCGGGTAAGGTAGCTGGTTTTTCTTTCGTTAATCTTCTAGCAAACTTGGTATCCGGATGTACTCCACTACAAAGAGCCATTAGGATAAGTTTCTCAACGGCATCTTGGACTGCGGCCGCTGCGGCGTTGAATCGGGTTAGATATTGTTGCACTGTCTCTCTGGGCTTCTGTTTGATATTAGATAGGGAATAAGCGTGGCTAATGAACTTTTCTTTCAACATTTTCCATGAGATGATGGATCCTTGGGGTAGATGGCAGAACCAGGAGGTAGCTAGATTTGCCAAGAATAGTGGGAAGCATTTACACAACACTCCCTCTGTTGCTCCGCTCATGAGCATATGCTGTGTGTATCTCTGCAAGTGTACAACAGGGTCAGAGGTTCCCTTGTAAGGTTCCATTGTTGGCATTTTCCATTCTCGGGGGGTGATGGCAGTTTCGATATTGCGGGTGAAGGGGCTGGTTACCCTAGCGCCTATTCCCTGATCCCTTTGGTCCCGTTGGACGCACTCTCTGAACAATCGCGCCATCCGTTCATCAGAACTTGGAGCGGATAGAAATGAGTTTGGTTCTTCTCTGCGGGATTGATTCCGTCCAGATGACCTCTAGGGATGGTATCGTTGATTACTCCTAACATTTTCCGGTGGCTGTCTTCGGTCTTCTGGGAGCATGCTGGGGTCAGCCACCGTTGGCCCTTGCCTCGATCTTCCCCTGCTGGGCTCTGTTCTAAGCATTCCCTCGGGTCCAACTTCGGGCTGGACTCCAGCTCGGCCTCGCCCATTAGTGTTCCCATGGTTAGGTAGCATGACAGGCTCAGCCATATCCGACCCCTTCCTGGTACCTTCCCCGTTGGGTTCGGTTCCAAGTGTTTTCTCTGGTCGGAATACGGGCTGAGTCTGGGCTCGGCTCCTACCATTGCTGTTTCTGTTGTTAGCCTCTTCGAAGAAGAAAGATCTTTGTCGCCTCCCAGATCCTCCAGACTGGGACTCACCCCATGATTCGGTGTTGCGGTTGGATTCTTCAGCATCCCTTAAGCGAGACATGAGTTGGTCCACCATGGCTTCTTGTTGAGATGCGAAGCGGTTAGTTACTTCGGCCACAAGCTTGTCCAGATCTTCCTTACTAATTGGTTGTTCCATAGCAGGAGCTGTCGGATTTGCCTGATTTCCATTTGTTGTTGAAACAGGACGATTCTCTTGATCTTTGATCACTGGATCTGGGATATTGCTAGTTGCGATGTTCTTTCCTTTGCTAGCATCTTTCCTCTGCCTGGGAGGCATGTTTTCCAAGCAATGAGCGATGCTGTTGGGAAGAACGTTGGGTGGGAGAAGCCGAAGCTTCTAGCTCGAGTTCTCAGTGAAAGCACCAAAAATGTTTGCACAAAAAATGGGCAAACACCTCTAAGTCGTATGATTTAGTCGATTTTAAGTTGTTCTTAGTGATTTGGGTGATTCATGCAAATATGTAAAAACCAGGGACTAAACTGTAAAAGATACACAGATTTATAGTGGTTCTGCCAGAATGTGCCTACGTCCACTTTATATGTTATTCTCCTTCACTCTTCAGATTACAAGTACAAAGCTTTGATTACAAGTATATGAAAGTTGTTTGAAAGTTCTGTCCGTGCTTGAGCTCTCAAACTTCTCTGCCATTGTTGTACCCCTACCCCTCTATTTATAGAGTGAGGATGAGGGTAGGGGTCTTGGATGTATATAGCTGCTGGCGGGTCTGGGCTGAAGTAATCTGGCCTGGCAACGTTGGTTCGACAAGGCCTTGGTCCGGAGATGGTTGGAGCAGCTTTCGGTCCGGTAGAGGTTGACTCGGTGGAAGCTGGTCCGATAGAGGTTGGCTCGGTGGAAGCTGGTCCGGTAGAGGTTGGTTCGGTAGAGGTTGGTCCGGTAGAGGGGGGTGAGTGTGAGTTTGGTTCGGTAGCAATGGAAGTGAGTTGGTTCAGTAGTGGAGGGTGGAGTGTGTTCTGATTCGGTAGGTTGGTTGGTTCGGTGGGACTTGGTCCGGTGAAGGGTGGGAACGCACCCAACAGGTTCAGATTTTCTAACATACATTGTAACGACCCAGAATTTCTGTCAATTAAAATTCGTACATTTAATTAATTTAAATATTAATAAATAAAATTTGTAAGTGGAATAAATTTTATTTCGAATAATTGCATTTAATTTGATAATTAAATCGATAATTTAATAGTTGAAATTATAGAAATAATTGCAAATCGAGTTTAATATGATTGAAAATGATTTGTAAAATTTTGTTATATCATATTGGAGTTAGAATGATGTTATAGAACTTTAAAATTTAATTAAAAGTTAAATTGTGAAAATTGAATATTTTAATATTTAATTGACGAGTTAAAATAGCCATTTTTCAAACAGTCTCGGATTTCGACGAAACTAGTTTCATCGGATCCGTAATGTGATATTATTATATGTTTTCAAATTTTGTGTCAATTGGATTTACCGTTTGTCCGAGGCGAGCCCAAACACATAGAAAATTCGTTGACTCGGTTTAATTTAAAATAGATCGTTTATTGCCGTAACTCGCACAGATGATCGAATTAGCCTCCGAAACACGTTCCATTGTGTTCGGAACGCAGGGTTAACCTTAGAAACACTAACCGACACGCTTCATTTGAAGTTCGGAAAATTTCGGATGAATAGTGTTTTTGGAAATTTTCTATATAAGGACTTCATAACTTCAATTTGCAAACAAGAACACCCAAAACCCTAATTTTTCACTCTAGCCGCCGGCTATATTATTCAATGGCCAGAAACACGTATCCTGCTCCCTTCGATTTCTTCCAATCCGTAAATCATTTCGAAAATCTTCTAACTACAAAAATGGAGAGCTCGAAGAGTACTTCAATCGCAACGGTGGAGATCTGAATTGACGTCGTATGGAGGCTATTTTTAGCTCGCGTTCATCCCGGGTTTGTGTGTGTTTTTCTAGTAAATGGGAAGGCTAAGCTCTGTCATTCTCTGGCCGAGCATGGAGCTCGCGTTGGCCGTCGACGTGGTGTGCCTTGATCGAGCTCTTGGAGGCCGTGGAAGGTGCGGTGGCAAACCCTAACGAACGGCAATGGGTTCGGTTTCACTGGTGTTGTCGCGTGGGGGAGAAGATGTAAAACGCGGCCTAGATTCTCGGGTTCGAGATTGAACGGCCAGGATTAAATTAGGTTATAATTTTTTTTAAAGAATTTGTAAATTAATTATATTATAAATCGTGTAACCTTTAAAATATTGTAACTTGTTCATACGAGGTCGGAATTGCACGAAACGAATTGCGACGGGTTCGTTTTGACGAGCACTACGCTATGGAGCTGGTTTGGAGTCGTTTGGAGCTAGTGAGAATTTCGGATAAAATTAAACGCACGTTTAATTTTATTCGAAATAAAAACGCGGAAACTGAATTAAAAGCGAGGTGAGAACTTCTCGCTCAATCGAATAGTTTCGATTTAAATTTTAAATAGTTATATTTAAAATTGCTTGATTGTATGTTTGAATGATGATTTTTATCTATTAGTTATTAAAATAGACATTATACGCCGTTAGTAAGTGGAGGTTATTTATTAAAAACATTTACCGCGAATATTTCACTGCAAAGTGAAATTGGTATTATTTATGTACTTGGAGTTGATTTCCCGCAGTATATAGCGGATGAGACCCTATTGCGCCGTCTATTAAGCGGATAATATTTTTATAAATCCCATATACCGCGATATTTCGTATTGGAACGGAATTGGTATTGTGCTAACATCTTTGGATGCAGGGAAACAGGTTGGAGGGATCCAACTGGATTCCTCACCAGTGTTTATTTGATTACAGATATTGTGATATTTGTTGATTATCATATCGATATATGATGTTTGGATGTCGTGCTTGATTATTTGGTGTGCTGCATCATTAGACCCATTTTTGGAGTTTTAAAAATGTTAAAATAATGATTTTGATTTTTAAGGGATTTTTAAAGTGATTTTTGAAACTATACGTTTATTAAATTTTCGAATTGATTCATTTTAAATAATTAAAACGTTATAAATTTTTATGTTATAAAAATTAGGATTTTTGTGAAATATAACCAAAGCATGATTTTTGAAATAAATAGTTGATAAATTTATAAAATGGTTTAAATTGGGAATTTTGAATTATTATAAACGGTTTATATAAAAGATTTCTAAGATTAATATTTATAAATTAAAAATATAGGAATTGTGAAACGATTTTTATTAAGTGTTAAAATGAAGTATACATGGATTTCACAAGTGAATAAAATTTATAGATTTATAAATTGTGAAGTTATGAAAAGAATAGATTTTGTAAAATAAAAGATTTATAAATAATTAACTTATAAATCGGATTTTGTTCATAAAGTTGAGTTATAAATTGAATTGATTTATAAAAGGGATTTTGTATAACTGAAGTTTTTATAAATAGAAATGGAATTTATAAACATTGTTTATAAATCTGAAATTAATTGAATTTGATAAATTTAATATAGAAGGTTATTAAAGGAGATATTTTCGCGATTTCGGATAGTGAATTATCCTTGAAAATAAAATGTGTAGAAAATATTGAATTTGGTTAGTGAAGTATATTCACGATTTTGGACAGTGAATATATTATTAAACAAAATGGATATGTTTTGGGAAAATGAATATTATCAAATGAAGTTAATTGTTTTAAAGATGTTTTAAAATGGATTAACTATCGTAACGTAGATTTCAACATTCATTGTTGAAATAGACGTTTTCGGAAAATAGAAGGAAATGGTAGACTATAACACTATTGTTATTGTAAATAATTTCTAAAAGGAAATATTTTGTATAGTATTGGGATTTATATATCTATTTTAATTTCGAATCCCTATACTAGTGATTTTGGGTCGTCGTAACGATGTTTTACGCAACATTCGTTTTGAATCAAATGAATGTGTTTAAGAGAACATTTTCCTAAAAAAATGAAATATATACTTAATATTGATTTAAGTATAGTGAATATTTTCCAAATGTTGAAAATAAATAGATTTGTGAATTACTTATCAATAAATAAGTATGGAAATGTTTTTCCAATGTGAAATGAAACGTTTTGAGAATTTATCTTTTTGAAGATAAATTGAAAATGAATAATTGAAATAGTATATTCATAAATATTTTGGAATGTAAATTCACTATGGAATTTATAAATGAAAAGGGGAATTTGTTTAAAAATAAATGTTGATTTATTTTTGAAGTGTGGGAATTAATTTACGGATTTGGAACGTAAATATAAAGTAAATCATTAAGGAATTATTTAATTGGTTTAAATGAACCATGTTGAAATGAAAGTATTTCCGCGTAAGGAAAATGTTTGAAATTTGTTTTCAAAAGTGGTAAAGGTGAAAAGTGATTTGAAAATTGTTTTCAAATGGTTGAAGTATGGAAAATATATACCTTGTAAAGATATTTTTGGAAAATAAATGATTTGGGAAATTATTTGGAATCTGGTGATGTTGAGCATACCTATTAATAGTTAAATAACCGACTATCAATATTTACCTTTGAATAGGTATTTGTTGTGATTGCTTGAATTTGAATGCCACACTTATTTTTGAATAAGCGCTCACTATTCGGATTAGCCGAGAAAGGACCTTGGGGTCGTATAACCCTTTCTGAATATGTGATACGTCGTTATGAATTGCATTTGAAGACCGGTGTTGAAGACTGGATATTTGTGAAAACGGAAGGATTACCATCGAATGTTTCTGCATCGCCTGATCTCCGATATAGAAATTAACCCTTTGTGAGGGAAAGTCCGGTCGCGATTAGTGAATATCCGGATACAAGGACTTCTTTGTAAGTGCCTTCGGTTCCGTTCGATCCTGGAACGGACTTGTATGGATGTGTGTCTGACGTTACAATTTGAGATGTAAAGCTGGTTTCTATCAAATATATTTCCGTTGGCGGCGGAGAATTTATTCTCTTAGCTTAACACCCTAGAGGTTATGTAGTTGATGGTTACTAGTGATACAGTCCCAAATTGGTAATGTGGCATACGAAGTGCTGTTGAGCATTTGATGATCAAAGCACAGCTTTTGTATAAAGCGTGACTTTGTGGACGAGACTTCGTTGGACCTCACACCCCGGAAATGGTCAAAACAGGAAAGATGCGACAAGTTTATTAGGGGGTAGCGCCCCTTTAGTGTATGTCATTCCTTCTGGATAAAGGTGGTATCATGGTATGGAGCCTAGATAGTTAACCTATGTTGTTGCTGCAAATTTATTGCTTTGTGGTTGTTGGAAATCGAGGACCCTTGGATATAGATCGGCTACGATCGGGGAATGACATATTCGTGTCAGTAGTTACCCAGTTAGGGGTAACCCGGCCTTGTGTTGGCAGAGATCCGGTTAGGTTCTCGGGTCATCTTTCCGGAGGCGTACCCATGTGGCAATGGGAAGTTCCTTGGCCTGACCATTTGTTGGAAATCCAAAGAAACAATACGATCTTATACAGTTTTAGTTGTAGAACCTATCATTCACTTATGGTGGCACCCCACTGTTTGGATGGTAGCTATAGTAGGCATAAGTGCGAAATGCCTATGCTGGCTAAGATTTATATCTTTACTTTCGAAATGTTTTCTACACTATGCACTAGTAATAATATCAAATGTTTCTTTTTAATGCGTATCAAGCATATTTGACTATCATAAGGAGAAATCTCCTCCGATTCTGCGTTTGCATTGTGTGTGTGTGCGGGAGGCCTTATGGTAGTCTCATTTTCTAAAAAGCATTGCGAATCTATTTTAAAATTATCCCATTCTTTGTTTTAAAGATAAACTGTTTTGAGTTCTCAGACCAGTCCCATGACTGACTCGGAGTTTATTGTTTTCCTTCCTAAACTCTGGGTGCCCACCAATTTCCACACGGGCAGTCTAGAGTCAGGTTATCAGGATATTCTGGAATTCAGGAGTTGCAGGAGGCAAGCTGGATGGCATGGCGTATTCACTAGTATATAGTATTTCTTTTCCGCTGTTTGTTGTTGTTTGTTGTTGTACACTCTGATGATGTAATGAAATGAAATGTGATGTAATGTAATAACTGATATAGTTGTTTTGTCTAAAGATTATTCATTTATCTATTATATGTTGTTCCGCTGCGATTGTGAGATTCTGATATTGTTTTCCGTTTCTTTTTTTCTCTCTCTCTTCTTTTATCTTTTTCTTAAACCCTAAGGGTTCGGTTTTCCGGCCTTCGATTGCTCGGCAGTTGATACAGTTGATGTATTGATGTCGGTTTTCGTAAGTCGAAGAACTGGTTCCTCACATTTGGTATCAGAGCATATGGTTAAGCGACAACCAAGGCTCTGTTGGGTATTACTCATTAGAGATAGTGTCAGTAGTACTCTAGATTGAGTGTGAGTGTAATAATAGCTATGAGCGCATATTTGTTAGTGAATATAAATTGTTTTGTATTGTGTTGACTTATCGGTTGATTGTTTATGAATTCTGGTCGGTGTGGGAAGTACAAACGTGATCGATAGGGGTTTCTAAACTCTTAAACAAGATAAAATGACACAGTATTGTTTTAAATTGGGTAAATGAAATAATTTTACCTTGATTATATTTTATATACAAAGGAATAATTTTTCAGAATTATTAAAGTGTATATGAATTGATTGTTTGGTTGTTGAATAAGTTAAATAAAAACAACAGCTGTAAAAGAATGAATTGTATAAGCAAATGAATTATAAGTATGAAGTTATAATTAAAATGATTTGCACTTGTGAAATAATCTTATATACAAGAAGTGAAATTATATAAGCAAAAGATTTATAAATGTGATTTATAATCTAAAAACAAAATTCCAGAGAAGTGTTTTGAAAGGATTTGATATTTTAGAGAATTGTTTTGGAGAAATTAAATCTCTAAACTCTTTTCGGTCGCTGGAAAACAATTCCGATGATGATTGCAACATCATCGGTGTTCATTTTCGGGTTTCCAAAAGAGGAATTGCTGCCAGATATTTTTAAATGGAAGTTGTTTGGAAAATTTGGGTTTGGTTTTGGAAATTCAAAGGATAATTTAATTGGTTTCAAAAATGGTTTTGAAAGTTTGAAAAGACTTCGGAATCCTATTTAAAATATTTATGGGAATGATAAATGAGTTGATAACTTATACAATTGGAATTTTGATAGAATAAATTTAACTTAATGGATGGAGTAAAATTAAAGGAAGTATAAGTAAATCAATAAAAAATCCAAGTGGTAATTGCTGAATATAAGTTGTATAACTTATGAAATGAGAAAATGAAAGTGAAACGAATTGTTAAAAATGGTTAAACAATTTTTAATAAATCTGAATTTGAATAAGTGATGAAAATTTGACTTTGGTAAAGGTTAAATAGAAATGAAATCTGAACTGAATTTATAAGTGGAAACTTAAGTTAAGTTAAACAAATGATGTTTGAAATGGAATATAACTTAAGTGAAGTTGAATAAAGTTGATTTTGGTATCAAAGTAAATTAATAAGTGAATTAATGAAGTGAAGTCATTAAGAATTGAACTTGAGTTATATAAATGAAATTCAACCTTATATTGTTAAAGGAATTAGCAATTGAATAAATTAATGGATTGAATGTTAATCAATTGATTGTAAATAAATTGATATGGAATAAAGAATGTAAGTGTTAATTCATTAAAAGCTAATGTTATTGGAAGTTGAATAATTGAATGAGAATCAATTTAATATCAACCAATTGGAGTTAAAAAAAGTGTTGGACCAAATTGAATGTAAATTAAATAATTTGGTTATGTTATTTGATTGTTGATTGATTGTATATAAATTCATTAAGTGTTAATGAAATTAAATTAGTGAAATTGAAAGCTATAAATCATTAAATTCAAATTGGAAGAAAATGAATTTGAATAAAATTGAATTTGATTGAATGGAAAGTAAACTAACTTAAATGTAAATTAGTGAATGTAAACTAATTGAAATTGAATATGAATGAATGTTAGTAAATCCAATGTTAATGAATCAAATGTGATTTAAATTGGAAAACCAATTCATTGAATATTAATGAGAAGTGAATTTATATTGATTTGGGTATGGATTTGCTGGATGTTTCTTAGTTGGATGATAGTTGTTTGATGGTTGCATTTGTTGCTTTTATTGCATTTGCTATATTGGCATATATAGTTGTTGATATATATTGTATATTGATATTATTTTCATATATACATGTTTCTCATGGTTTGTTGAATGTTTAATAGGTGCGGATTGCGCTTGCTTGGCATTTGGAGCTCGCTTTCACGCTATATTAGCCGTATATGCTCGCTAATAAAATATAAGGTACACATCTCGGATTAAATATCGTACTTTTACACTTTTTTCCCTACGGTATGCCTCATCACTTGATGGGATGTATATTTGTGATATATATACTGTCATTTTTTTCGGATCGAGCCGCACAAAGGAGACTTTGGCGAATTTTTTCGAAAATTTAAGGCGTTAGAATATTTTTGAGAAGATTGAGAAATTTTTGAAATCTAAGTTTGGATTTGGAAACTTAGTAAAGATTTTTCAAGAAGTTTAACCATGAATTTTGGGAAAGTTAAACACATAAGAGATTTGAAAAATCCAATTTGAGTGGTTTGTTTTGGAAAGTTAATGGATTCTGTAACTTTTTCTTACTTGGTAATTTCGAGGACGAAATTATTTTAAGGGGGGAAGTTTGTAACGACCCGGAATTTCTGTCAACTAAAATTCATACATTTAATTAATTTAAATATTAATAATTAAAATTTGTAAGTCGAACAAATTTTATTTCGAATAATTGGATTTTCTTTGATAATTAAATCGATAGTTTAATAGTTGAAATTAGAGAAATAATTGCAAATCGAGTTTAATATGATTGAAAATGATTTGTAAAATTTTATTATATCATATTGGAGTTAGAACGATGTTATAGAACTTTTAAAATTGAATTAAAAGTTAAATTGTGAAAATTTAATATTTTAATATTTAATTGACGAGTTAAAATAGCCATTTTTCAAACAGTCTCGGATTTCGACGAAACTAGTTTTATCGGTTCTGTAATATGATACTATTATATGGTTTCAAATTTTGTGTCAATCGGATTTACCGTTTGTCCGGGGAGAGCCCAAACGCATAGAAAATTCGTTGAATCGGTTTAATTTAAAATAGATCGTTTATTGCCGTAACTCACACAGATTATCGAATTAGCCTCCGAAACACGTTCCATTGTGTTCGGAACGTGGGGTAAACCTTAAAAAGCGCCAACCGGCACGCTTGGTTTGGAGTTCGGAAAATTTCGGATGAATAGTGTTTTTGGAAATTTTCTATATAAGGACTTCAATTTGCAAACAAGAACACCCAAAACCCTAATTTTTCACTCTAGCCGCCGGCTATATTATTCAATGGCCAGAAACACGTATCCTTCTCCCTTCGATTTCTTCCAATCCGTAAATCATTTCGAAAATCTTCTAACTACAAAAATGGAGAGCTCGAAGAGTACTTCAATCTCAACAGTGGAGATCTGAATTGACGTCGTATGGAGGCTATTTTTAGCTCGTGTTCATCCCGGGTTTGTGCGCATTTTTCCAGTAAATGGGGGGGCCGAGCTCTGTCATCCTCTGGCCGAGCATGGAGCTCGCGTTGGCCTTCAACGTGGTGTGCCTTGGTCGAGCTCTAGGAGGCCGTGGAAGGTGCGGTGGCAAACCCTAACGAACGGCAATGGGTTCGATTTCACTGGTGTTGTCGCGTGGGGGAGAAGATGTAAAATGCGGCCTAGATTCTCGGGTTCGAGAATGAACGGCCAGGATTAAATAAGGTTATAATTTTTTTTTAAAGAATTTGTAAATTAATTATATTATAAATCGTGTAATCTTTAAAATGTTTTAACTTGTTCATACGAGGTCGAAATTGCACGAAACGAATTGCGACGGGTTCGTTTTGACGAGCACTACGCTATGGAGCTGGTTTGGAGTCGTTTGGAGCTAGTGAGAATTTCGGATAAAATTAAACGCACGTTTAATTTTATTCGCAATAAAAACGCGGAAAATGAATTGAAAGCGAGGTGAGAACTTCTCACTCAATCGAATAGTTTCGATTTAAATTTTAAATAGTTATATTTAAAATTGCTTGATTGTATGTTTGAATGATGATTGTTATCTATTGGTTATTAAAATAGACATTATACACCGTTAATAAGCGGAGGTTATTTATTAAAAACATATACCGCGAATATTTCACTGCAAAGTGAAATTGGTATTATTTATGTACTTGGAGTTGATTTCCCGCAGTATATAGCGGATGAGACCCTATTGCGCCGCCTATTAAGCGGATAATATTTTTATAAATCCCATATACCGCGATATTCCGTTTGGAATGGAATTGGTATTGTGCTAACATCTTTGGATGTAGGGAAACAGGTTGGAGGGATCCAACTGGATTCCTCACCAGTGTTTATTTAATTACAGATATTGTGATATTTGTTGATTATCATATCGATATATGATGTTTGGATGTCGTGTTTGATTATTTGGTGTGTTGCATCATCAGACCCATTTTTGGAGTTTTAAAAATGTTAAAATAATGATTTTGATTTTTAAGGGATTTTTAAAGTGATTTTTGAAATTATACGTTTATTAAATTTTCGAATTGATTCATTTTAAATAATTAAAATGTTATAAATTTTTATGTTATAAAAATTAGGATTTTTGTGAAATATAACCAAAGCATGATTTTTGAAATAAATAGTTGATAAATTTATAAAATGGTTTAAATTGGGAATTTTGAATTATTATAAACGGTTTATATAAAAGATTTCTAAGATTAATATTTATAAATTAAAAATATAGGAATTGTGAAACGAGTTTTATTAAGTGTTAAAATGAAGTATAAATGGATTTCACAAGTGAATAAAATTTATAGATTTATAAATTGTGAA
This sequence comes from Allium cepa, assembly GCA_030765085.1. Taxonomy (NCBI): domain Eukaryota; kingdom Viridiplantae; phylum Streptophyta; class Magnoliopsida; order Asparagales; family Amaryllidaceae; genus Allium; species Allium cepa. The sequence continues at coordinate 916,214,184 of CM060928.1, forward strand.
GTTATGAAAAGAATAGATTTTGTAAAATAAAAGATTTATAAATAATTAACTTATAAATCGGATTTTGGGTATAAAGTTGAGTTTTAAATTGAATTGATTTATAAAAGGGATTTTGTCTGATTGAAGTTTTTATAAATAGAAATGGAATTTATAAACATTGTTTATAAATATGAAATTAATTGAATTTGATAAATTTAATATAGAAGGTTATTAAAGGAGATGTATTCGCGATTTTGGATAGAGAATTATCCTTGAAAATAAAATGTATAGAAAATATTGAATTTGGTTAGTGAAGTATATTCACGATTTTGGACAGTGAATATATTATTACACAAAATGGATATGTTTTGGGAAAATGAATATTATCAAATAAAGTTAATTGTTTTAAAGATGTTTTAAAATGGATTAACTATCGAAACCGTAGATTTCAACATTCATTGTTGAAATAGACGTTTTCGAGAAATAGAGGGAAATGGTAGACTATAACACTGTTATTATAGTAAATGATTTCCGAAAGGAAATATTTTGTATAGTATTGGGATTTATATATCTATTTTAATTTCGAATCCCTATACTAGTGATTTTTGGTCGTCGTAATGATGTTTTACGCAACATTCGTATTGACTCAAATGAATGTGTTTAAGAGAACGTTTTCCTAAAAAAATGAAATATATACTTAATATTGACTTAAGTATAGTGAATATTTTCCAAATGTTGAAAATAAATATATTTGTTAATTACTTATTAATTAATAAGTATGGAAATGTTTTGCCAATGTGAAATGAAACGTTTTGAGAATTTATCTTTTTGAAGATAAATTGAAAATGAATAATTGAAATCGTATATTCATAAATATTTTGGAATGTAAATTCACTATGGAATTGATAAATGAAAAGGGGAATTTGTTTAAAAATAAACGTTGATTTATTTTTGAAGTGTGGGAATTAATTTACGGATTTGGAACGTAAATATAAAGTAAATCGTTAAGGATTTATTTAATTGGTTTAAATGAACCATGTTGAAATGAAAGTATTTCCGCGCAAGGAAAATGTTTGAAATTTGTTTTCAAAAGTGGTAAAGGTGAAAAGTGATTTGAAAACTGTTTTCAAATGGTTGAAGTGTGGAAAATATATATCTTGTAAAGATATTTTTGGAAAATAAATAATTTGGGAAATTATTTGGAGTCTGGTGATGTTGAGCATACCTATTGATAGTGAAATAACCGACTATCAATATTTACCTTTGAATAGGTATTTGTTGTGATTGCTTGAATTTGAGATGTAAAGCTGGTTTCTATCATATATATTTCCGTTGGTGGCGGAGAATTTATTCTCTTAGCTTAACACCCTAGAGGTTATGTAGTTGATGGTTACTAGTGATACAGTCCCAAATTGGTAATGTGGCATACGAAGTGCTGTTGAGCATTTGATGATCAAAGCACACTTTTGTATAAAGCATGACTTTGTGGACGAGACTTCGTCGGACCTCACACCACGGAAATGGTCAAAACAGGAAGGATGCGGCAAGGTTATTAGGGGGTAGCGCCCCTTTAGTGTATGTCATTCCTTCTGGATAGAGGTGGTATAGTGGTATGGAGCCCAGATAGTTAACCTATGTTGTTGCTGCAAATTTATTGCTTTGTTGTTGTTGGAAATCGAGGATCCTCGGATATGGATCGGCTACGATCGGGGAATGACATATTCGTGTCAGTAGTTACCCAGTTAGGGGTAACCCGGCCTTGTGTTGGTAGAGATCCGGTTAGGTTCTCGGGTCGTCTTTCTGGAGGCGTACCCATGTGGCAATGAGAAGTTCCTTGGCCTGACCATTTGTTGGAAATCCAAAGAAACAATACGATCTTGTACGGTTTTAGTTGTGGAACCTATCATTCACTTATAGTGGCGCCCCACTGTTTAGATGGTAGCTATAGTAGGCATAAGTGCGAAATGCCTATGCTGGCTAAGGTATATATCTTTACTTTCGAAATGTTTTCTACACTATGCACTAGTAATAATATCAAATGTTTCTTTTTAATGCGTATCAAGCATTTTTGACTATCATGAGGAGAAATCTCCTCTGATTCTGCATTTGCATTGTGTGTGTGTGCGGGAGGCCTTATGGTAGTCTCATTTTCTAAAAATCATTGTGAATCTATTTTAAAATTATCCCATTCTTTGTTTTAAAGATAAACTGTTTTGAGTTCTCAGACCAGTCCCATGACTGACTCGGAGTTTATTGTTTTCCTTTCTAAACTCTGGGTGCCCACCAATTTCCACACGGGCAGTCTAGAGTTAGGTTATCAGGATATTCTGGAATTCAGGAGTTGTAGGAGGCAAGCTGGATGCCATGGCGTATTCACTAGTATATAGTATTTCTTTTCCACTGTTTGTTGTTGTTTGTTGTTTTACACTCTGATGATGTAATGAAATGTAATGTGATGTAATGTAATAATTGATATAGTTCTTTTGTCTAAAGATTATTCATTTATCTATTATATGTTGTTCCGCTGCGATTGTGAGATTTTGATATTGTTTTCCGTTTCTTCTTCTTTTTTCTCTCTCTTTTTATATCTTTTTCTTTTTCTTAAACCCTAAGGGTTCGGTTTTCCGGCCTTCGATTGCTCGGCAGTTGATACAGTGAACGTATTGATGTCGGTTTTCGTAAGTCGAAGAACCGGTTCCTCACATACATGTTAGAACACAAACCTTAAACATACAAGGAAGCAATGTCATCTTCTGAATCTTCATGTTGAAAAGACACAATTAAAAGTGAAACCGATTCAATGCCAAGTAATAAAACTTGAAAAATAAATGATCTTCCGCCTGGAATAAAACGATTGGTTGAAAATGGATCCTAAAAAAGATGGTAAAACCAGATGGCTATATTAACAAATATAAGCAAGATTGGTAGCCAAAGGATATAGTTAAAAGGAAGGTTTGGACTTCTTTGATACTTATTCATCGGTTACACGAATAACCTCTATAAGAATGTTAATAGCAATTGCATCCATAAATAATCCTGAGATTCATCAAGTGGATGTAAAGATGACATTCTTAAATGGAAATCTTGATGAGGAGATTTACATGGAGCAACTCGAGTTTTTATTTCCAAAGCAAATGAAAACAAAGTACGTAGATTAGTAAAATCATTATACGAACTAAAACATGCGTCAAAACAATGGCATGCAAAATTTTATAGCGCCATGATGAAAAATGGTTTCCATATAAATGAATGTGATAAATGTGTTTATTATAAACAAATCGGACAATCATACATGATGATTTGTTTATATGTAAACAATATGCTAATCTTTCGTCCAAATAGTAAAGTAACAAAGACTATAAAGAAAATATTAATCAACAATTTCGACATGAAAGATTTAGAGGTTGTAGACGTTATTTTGGAAATCAAAATAATAAAAACACATAATGGAATTGAACTATCTCAGTCACACTATATGGAAAAAGTGATTGAAAATATCCAAAATTATGGAATTAAAGGAGTAAGAACACCTTTTAATCCATCGAAAGTACTGCATAAAAACATTAATGAGAGTGTAATGCTACTGGAATACTCTCGTTAAATCGGATGTCTAATATACCTCATGAATTACACAAGACCAGATATAGCTATGCATAAAGTCGACTGAGCAGGTATACAAGCAACCGGGGGAAGGAATGTTGGAAATCACTAATGAGAATGTTGAGATATTTAAAGAGTACCACGAACTTTCCCTACATTATGAAAAATAACTTGCCATCTTAGAAGGATATAGTGATATAAACTGGATTTCTGATTTAGAGGAATCTAAATCAACTAGTGGTTATGTCTTCCCCCAAGTAGGAGCAGTAGTGTCATGGAAATCTACTAAACAAACATGCATAGCTCGATCCACTATGGAATCAGAGTTCATCGCTTTACATAAAGCAGTCGAAGAAGCCGAATGGCTTCATCAATTTTTATAAGAAATTCCATTTTGGCCTAAACTTGTACCATCCGTATTCAGACACTGTGATAATCATGCAGCGTTAAGCAGAGCTCAAAACTTGGTGTATAATGGAAAATCAAGACATATTCATCGACGCTATAACATAGTTAGGTTGTTACTCTCAAATGGAACTATTTCTATTGATTATTTGAGAACTACTGATAATCTTGCAGATCCATTTACTAAAGGATTATCAAGAGGGCCGCACATCGAGGGGAATGGGTTTAAAAGCCTAAACCAATTAGAGTTATCATATACGGAAACCTATCCTAGCGATTGGAGATTCCATGGACTAGGATCAATAGGCAAGCCAGTTCTTAGTAACTCAAGAAGTAATGCATTTATTTGGACTTAGCCCTACTCCATTCCTATGGTTCACAATAGAATGTATGCCTACAGAAGTATTAAAAGGATAAAGTTATGCTTTTTAATGATGACCATATCTTAAAAATAACAAGTGGGGCATACATAGGATACTCTTAATGGTTGCGGTCACCTATGTTAATGTGAGCTAGGTCGGCTCTACGAGAATATTAATGGCTTAAATTCTCTAAAACACTCGCAGAACCAAATTTGTTCAGGACCAAAATGAATACAACCAAGATATTGGATGTGAAGGGAAATAATGCTTTGTAAAGCTTATTGTCTGGTTATGCACAAACGATCGACGGTTCAAGATGAAATAACTCACCATTGCCAAGCATATCCGATAAGTTTTAACTAGGGAAAGTTCAAAGTAAAATATCTACTTATCCTCGATATAGCATTATTTTCATATGAACTGTGTGATATTTCACTTTGTGTGGGGAGACATATATCATCATTCATGTGGGGGAATGTTAGAGGCCATTTATAGTGAATGAGATATTGTCCCACATCCCCAAAAATAAGTTAATGTTCATGCTTATATACTACTTTCCTCAAACTCATATTGGCCCTTAAGGTCAGGTAATTTTGTACGAGGCGAAGGACCTATATGGCCATGATCTAAAAGATGAGCGCGCGCGTCGTCCGCCCGTCTCGTACCGAACAGGGCGGGTGCGGGTCCAATAAAAGTGGACCGTACTATATTTTTGCTGCACATAAGTAAACTGTTTTCTACTGTATAAATTCAAATAGAAGCAACTAGTGGATTGGAAATGCACGTTGCGAACTTTCTGACCGGACGTGGCTTTTCAAACAGAAATAAGCACTGCAGACATAACTGTTGTAGACCGCAATTGTTTATGGCCGTTGCAAATGAAGAGGCATGACTGTTGCAAACCGCGACAGTTTTTGGCCATTGCAAATGAAGAGACACGACTATTGCAAACCGCGACAGTTTTTGTCCATTACAGATGAAAAGATGCAGATGTTCCCAACAGACATAACCATTGGGAATTAGCTTATAAACCGAGAAGGAAACCTAATCGTAACTACTCCAAATTTTCTCCTTTTCCTCTTCATTTCTTAATCTCTACAGTCCGTGCATTTCTGCATATCACACAGAAGATCATACATATCATAATCTCGAGCAGGTCACGTCTGCTGTATCTTAGAAGACTTTGAATAAAGTCTTAAGGAGATTGTTACGACAAACCTCAAATGAAATATCCTTCTTCAATCGATTAGATTTCTGTTTACCTATATATTTCTATGCATCATTCTCCAATCTTTCCATTTCAACGTCGTGTTGTTTCTGCAAAGTAATACAATGCTTGTTTACCACTATAGTTTAATACAACAATTTGTTGTCGTTATTGCTATAGTTTGTTGATGTAGATTAATAAAAACATAGTTATTGTACAAAATTACTAATACAGAATTGCAAACTAGTGGAAATCTGATTTGTAATTTTGTGTGACGAATTTATAACATATTGGTCTCTGTTTTGGTATACTGATTGTATAACATCTTAAGACTTTCCTATTTTCACTAAAATAGAGATGGCGACAGTTGAACTATCGACAAAAATCACTCTCCATAACAGGCCTGATCCGTTTGAAGGAGATAGTGATGACTTCATAACATGGAAGAATCAAATGTTGTTTTATCTCACCACGTTAGGGCTGCAGATGTGTATTGAGGAGGATGAACCAAAGCCTAAAGATGGACAAATTAGAGAAAAAGATGCAGCTGTTTTTTAGAATTGACTCATGGTAGCATTCAGACTTCTTATGCCGAAATTGCTTTCTGAATTATCTTGGTAAAGTGCTATATAAAGTATATCAGCCACATCAGACAACAAAATCCCTATGGACCACACTTGTAAATAAATACAAGACGCGTAATGTCAGTTTGAAGAAGTTCATAGTAGAAAAATTCATGGAATACAAAATGGTGGATTCCAAATCCGTAACTAGTCAAGTGCAGGAAATCCAATTTATTATTCACGTACCTAAAGCAGGACATCAAGTTAGAGAATCGTTCCTTGTTAAAGGATAATAGGAAAATTACCACCATCCTAAAGAGACTACCGCAACTATTTTAAACATAAGAAAAAGGATATTTCCTTAGAAGATCTCATTGTCAAATTAAAAATTAAGATAGATAATCATGGAATAACACAACCCAAAGGTGAAGAGGCACTTTTTACAAAAGGGTCAAAGAAGAAAGGACACTTCAACAAAAAAAAAAGTGAGAAAGGCACTAGATAATCAATCCAAAGATAATCAAATAAAGAAGTTCAAAGGCGAATGTTGGGTCTGTGGAAAGACTGGGCATGAAGCTAAAGATTGCAGGCACAAGAAGACAAATGAAAATTCGGTGGCAAATATAGCAGAAAATTTGAGTTCAACCATTGAGGAGATGAACTTTTTAGGAGTTGTTTCAAAATGCAACTTAGTACATAACATTGCACAGTGGGGGGTAGACACAGGCGCTGCTCGCCATGTCTATTTTGATATATCTATGTTCTCCACTTACGAGAAATACGATCAGGAAAGAAACTCTACATGGGTAATTCTGCAGTTTCCTTATCGAAGATAACGACACCGTCACTCTCAAATTTACATCCGAAAAAATTGTGAGACTAAGTGAAGTTCTTTGTGTTCCAAATATCCACAAGAACCTTATCTCTGGATCTACGCTCTCAAAGAAAGGCTTTCATTTGGTCTTCAAGTCTGATAAAGTAGTTATGCCTAAGAATGGAATTTATATAGGAAGGGGTTATTTATGTGATGGCTTATTTAAGGAAAATGTAGCCGTGGTCGATAATAAAACTATGTATTATGATTGTGCTATTAAAAAAAATGAAGTTTCTTATTTGGTTGATCATGAAATTTACTATGGCATGATAGATTAGGACACATAAATTTCTAAAAAATGAAAAAAATTAGCAAACTTAGGATTAATTCCTAAATTCCAAGTAAATTAAAACTACAAATGTGAGACATGTGTAGAAGCAAAATTGGTTAGAAAACTATTTCATATTGTTGATAGAAGTACAGAACCACTAGGTTTGGTTCACACTGATTTATATAATTTTAAATCATTACTTACAAGAGGTGGAAAAAAAGTACTGTATCACTTTTATTGATGCCTATACACAATATTGATACGTATATTTTTTGAATAGTAAACATGAAGAAATTACATCGTTTATAAAATATAAGGCTGAAGTCGAAAATCAGTTAAATAAAAAAAATCAAGATATTGAGATCTGATCGAGGTAGAGAATATGAATCACCATTTGAACAATTCTATGCAAAAAAGGGTATAATTCATCAAACAATAGCTCCATATTCACCACAACAAAATGGTATTGCCGAGAGAAAGAATAGAACATTAAAAGATATGTTAAATGCAATGATGTTGACCTCTAGTCTACCGACGAACTTGTGGAGGGAAGCCTTAAATATGTCTAATCACATATTAAACAAGGTTTCCTCACAATAAAATAGGCACAATTTCATATGATTTATGGAAAGGACACATACCAAGTTTCAGATACCTCAAAGTATGGGGGTGCTTGGAAGAAGTTCTAGTTCAGCCTCCCATGAAAGTCAAACTTAGACCAAAAACTATAGACTATCACTATCTAGGGCCGGCCCAAAATAGTAGTGCCTATATATTTTTGGTATTCAAGTCTGATATAGCTAATATTAATGTCAATAAAATCATAGAATCTTGAGATGCCTCATTTTTTAAAGATGTGTTTCTACACAAAAGAAATGAAGGAAATTATGTCCCTAAAAAGACAAGAGAAGAATCAAGCAAGCCACATGATGATAAAACTCGTCATGAAATTGAGGAAGTGGAATTAAGAAGAAGCGTAAGAGCAAGAACGTCCAAGACATTTGATTCAGATTTTCTAACATACATGTTAGAACATAAACCTCAAATATACGGAAGCAATGTCATCTTCTAAATCTTCATGTTGGAAAGAAGAAGTCAAAAGTAAAAGTGATTCAATTCTAAGTAATAAAACTTGGGAAATAGTTGATCTTCCGCTTGGAGTAAAACCGATTGGCTGCAAATGGATCTTCAAAAAGAAGATAAACCAGATAGCTCTATTGACAAATATAAAGCAAGATTAGTAACCAAAGGATATCATCAAAAGGAAGGTTTAAACCTTTTTAATATTTATTCACCGATTACACGAATAACCTATACAAGAATGTTAATAGAAATTGAACCAATATATATCTAGAGATTCATCAAATGGATGTAAAGACGACATTCTTAAACGGAAATCTTGATGAGGATATTTACATGGAGCAACTTGAGGGTTTTATTTTCAAAGAAAATGAAAACAAAGTATGTTGATTAGTAAAATCAATATATGGACTAAATAAATCTCCAAAAAAATGGCATGCAAAATTTGATAGTGTCATGATGAAAAATGGTTTTCGTATAAATAAATGTGATAAATGAGTTTATTATAAACAAGTTGGACAATCATATGTGATGGTTTGTTTATATGTAGACGATATGATAATCTTTGGTCCAAACGGTAAAGTAATAGAGACCATAAAGAAAATGTTAATCAACAATATTGACATAAAAGATTTAGGAGTTGCAGACATTATTTTTGGAATCAAAATAATAAAAACACTTAATGAAATTGAACTATCTCTGTCACACTGTGGAAAAAGTGATTGAAAATTCCAATATTATGGAATTAAGGGAGTAAAAACACCTTTTAGTCCATCAGAAGTACTACATAAAAACACTAATGAGAGTGTAACGCAACTGGAATACCCTCGTATAATGGGATGTCTAATGTACCTCATGAATTGCACAAGACCGATATAGCTTATGCAGTAAGTCGACTGAGCAGGTATGCATGCAAACAAGGGAAGGAACACTGGAAAGCACTAATGAGAGTGTTGGGATATTTAAAGAGTACCACAGACTTTTCCCTACATTATAGAAAATATCCCGCCGTCTTAGAAGGATATGATGATGCAAACTAGATTTCTGATTCAAAGGAATCAAAATCAGCAAGTGGCTATGTCTTCACCCTAGCAAGAGCAGCAGTGTCATAAAAATCTACTAAACAAACGTACATAGCTCGATCCACTATGAAATCAGAGTTCGTCGCTTTAGATAAAGCAGGTGAAGAAGCTGAATGGCTTCGCCAATTTTCAGAAGAAATTCCATTTTGGCCTAAATCAGTACCAGCCATATGCATACACTGTGATAATCAAGCAGCGTTAAGCAGAGCGTAAAACTTTTTATATAATGGAAAGTCATGATATATTCGTCGACACCATAACACAGTTAGGAAGTTACTTTCAAATAGAACTATTTCCATCGATTATGTGAGAACTAATGATAACCTTGCAGATCCATTTACTGAAGGATTATCAATAGGGAAAATTGACTGTGCATCGAGGGGAAAGGGTTTGAAAGCCTAAACCAACAAGAGCTATCATATATGGAATCCTATCTTAGCGACCGGATATCCCAAGGACTATGATCAATAGTCAAACTATTTTTGAGTAACTCAAGAAATAATGCATTTGTTTGGACTTAGTCCTACTCCAGTTCTATGGTGCACAATAGAATGCATGCCTACAGAAGTATTAAAAGGATAAATTTATATTTTTTAATGATGAACATATCTTGGAAATAACACGCGGGGTATATGTAGGATACTCTTAATGGTTGCAATCACCTATGTTAGTGTGAGCTGGCTCGGCTCTATGAAAATATTAAAGGCTTAAATTCTCTAAAACACTCGCAAAACAAAATTTGTTCAGGACCAAAATGAACATAATCAAGAGATTAGATGTGAAGGGAAATAATGCTTTGTAAAGTTTATTGTCTGGTTATGCACAAATGGTTGACGGTTCAAGATGAAATAACTAACCAATTAGCCAAGTATATCTGATAAATTTTAATTAGGGAAAGCTCAAAATGAAATATCTAATTTTCCTCGATGTAGCATTATTTTCATATGAACTATGTGATATTACACTATGTGTGAGGGAGACATATATCATCATTCATCTGGGGGATTGTTAGAGGCCATTTATAGTGAATAAGATATTGTCCCACATCTCCAAAAATAAGTTAGTGTTCATGCTTATATACTAATTTCTGTAAACCCGTACCGGCCCTTAGGGTCAGGTAATTTTGTGCGAGGAGGAGGACCTATATGGCCATGAACTAACACACACGTGCGCGTATCGCCCGCCCATCCCTTACCATACCGGTCGGGTGCGGGTCCAATAAAAATGGACCGTGTTATATTTTTGCTGCACAGAAGTAAACATTTTTCTATGGTTTAAATCCAAATAGAAGCAACTAGTGGATTGAAAATGCACATTGCGAACTGTCTGATTGGACGCGTCTTTCGAAATAGAAATAGGTGTTGCAAATGAAGAAACATAACTGTTGCAAACCGCGATTGTTTTTAGCCGTTGCAAATGAAGAAATGCAACTGTAGCAAACCATGACAGTTTTGCAAATGAAGAGATGCAGCTGCTGCAAACTGTGACAGTTTGTTTTTCATCGCAGACGAAGAGATGCGGTTGTTCCCAACAGACATAACCTTTGGTAATTAGTCTATAAAAGGTGAAGGAAACCATATCAGTAACTACTCTAAATTTTCTCTTCTTCCTCTTCGTTTCTTAATCTCTACAGTCCATACACCTCTGCATATCACACAAAAGATCATACACATCACAATCTCAAGAAGATCACGTCTGTTGTATCTTGAGAGACTTTGAATAAAGTCTTAAGGAAATTGTTATGATAAGCCCCAAACAGAATTTCCTTCTTCATCGGTTAGATTTCTATTCACTTATATATTTATATACATCGTTCTCTAATCTTTCCATTTCAACATTGTGTTATTTCTGCGAAGTAGTACAACGCTTTTTTATCACTATTGTTTGCTGTAGTTTGTTGTTGTAGATAAATTACAACATAGTTATTGTTCAAAACTACTAATACAGAATTCCAAACTAGTGGAAATATGATTTGTAAACTTGTGTGACGAGTTTATAACATATCGGTCTCTGTTTTGGTATATTGATCGTATGACATCTTAAGACTTTCCTGTATTCACAAAAACAGAGATGGCAATAGTTGAACTATCAGCAAAAACTGCTACCCACAACAGGCCTGATCCGTTTGAAGGATATGGTGGTAACTTCATAACATGGCAGAATCAAATGTAGTTTTATCTCACTACGTTAGGGCTGTTGAGGTGCATTGAGGAGGATGAACCAAAGCCTAAAGACGGACAGACTAGAGAAAAAGACGTAGCAATTTTTCTAGAAATTGACTCATGGAAGAATTTGGGCTTCTTGTGCCGAAATTACATTCTAAATTATTTTGATAAAGTACTATATAAAGTATACCAGCCACATCAGACAGCAAAATCCCTATAGATTGCACTTGCAAATAAATACAAGACGCACTTTTCAGTTTGAAGAAGTTCATAGTTGATAAATTCATGGAATACAAAATGATCGAATTCAAAACTGTAACTAGTCATGTGTAGGAATTCGAACTTATAATTCATGAACTTAAAGCAGAAGGACATCAAGTTGGAGAATCGTTTCTTGTTGAAGCTATAACAGGAAAATTACCACCATCCTGGAGAGACTACCGCAACTATCTGAAATATTAGAAAAATGAGATTTCCTTAGAAGATCTCATTGTCAAATTAAAAATTGAGGCAGATAATCGAGGAATAACACAACCCAGAGGCGAAGAGGCACTTGTTACAGACGGGTCAAAGAAGAAAGGACACTTTAGCAACAGAAAGAAAAAGCGAAAGGCATAGAATTCTATCCAAAGATAAGCAAACAAAGAAGTTCAAAGGCGAATGTTGGGTCTGCGGAAAGACTAGGCATGCAACTAAAGATTGCAGGCAAAGAAGACGACGGACAAATCGATGGCTAATATAGTGGAAAATTTGAGTTCAACCATTGAGGGGATGAACTTTTCAGGAGTTGTTTGAGAATGCAACTTAGTACAAAACCCTGCACAGTGGTGTAGACATGGACGCTAATCGTCATGTCCGTTCTGCTATATTTATGTTCACCACTTACAAGAAATACGGCCAGTAAGAAAAACTCTACATGGGTAATTCTACAGTTTCCATGATCAAAGGTAATAGCACCATCGTCCTTAAACTTACATCCAGAAAAACTGTGACACTAAGTGAAGTTCTTCATGTTCCAGATATTCACAAGAACCTTATCTCTGGGCCTATGCTCTCAAAGAAAGGCTTCCGTATGGTCTTCGAGTCGGATAAAGTAATTCTGCCTAAGGCTGGAATTTATATAGGAAGGGGTTATTTATATGATGGCTTATTTAAGGCAAATGTAGTCGTAGTCGACAATAGAATTATGTATTCTGACTGTGCTATTAACGAAAATGAAGTTTCTCGTTATGTTGAGCAGAAATTTCACCATGGCATGATAGATTAAGATATATAAATTTCCGAAAATTGAAAAAATTAGCAAACTTGGGATTAATTCCTAAATTTCAAGTAGATAAAAACTTCAAACGTGAGACATGTGTAGAAGTAAAATTCGTTAAAAAAACTATTTCATACTTTGATAGAAGTACAGAACCACTAGGTTTGGTTCACACTGATTTTTGTGATTTTAAATCATTACCTACAAGAGGTAGGAAAAAGTACTTTATCACTTTTATTGACGACTATACATGATATTGCTATGTATATCTTTTGAATAGTAAATATGAAGCAATTACATAGTTTATAAAATATATGGCTGAAGTAGAAAATCGGTTAAACAAAAAAAAATCAAGATATTGAGATCTGATCGAGGTGGAGTATTTGAATCACCATTTGAATAATTCTGTTCTAGAAAATGGTGTAATTCATCAAACAACAGCTCCATGTTCACCACAACAAAATCGTATTGTTGAGAGTAAGAATATAAAAATAAAAGATATGATAAATGCAATGCTATTGACCTCTGGTCTACCGATGAACTTATGGTGGGAAGCCTTAAATATGTCTAACCACATATTAAATAAGATTCCTCACAGTAAAACAGGAACAATTCCATTGAGTTATGAAAGGACACATACCAGGTTTCAAATACCTCAAAGTGTTGGGGGTGCTTGGCAAAAGTTCCAATTCCGCCACCCAAGATAGTCAAACTTGGACCAAGAACTGTAGATTATTACTATCTAGGGCCAGCCCAAAATAGTAATGCCTACAGATTTTTGGTATTCAAGTCTGATATAGCTGATATTAATGTCAATGCAATCATAGAATCTCGAGATGCCTCATTTTTTAAAGATGTGTTTCTGTACAAAAGGAATGAAGTAAATTATGTCCCTAAAAGGACAAGAGAAGAATCAAGCAAGCCAAATGACGATAAAACTCATCATGAAATTGAGGAAGTTGAACTAAGAAGAAGTGTAAGAGCAAGAATGTCCAAGATGTTTGGTTTCGAATTTTGAACATACAAGGAAGTAATGTCATCTTCTAAATCTTTATGTTGGAAAGAAGCAATCAAAAGTTAAATTGATTCAATTCTAAGTAATGAAACTTGGGAAATTTTTGATCTTCAACATGAAATAAAACCGATTGGTTGCAAATGGATCATCACAAAGAAGATAAAACTAGATGGCTCAATTGACAAATATAACACAAGATTGGTAGCCAAAGGATATCGTCAAAAGAAAGGTTTAGACTTCTTTGATACTTATTCACTAGTTACACAGGTAATCTCTATAAGAATGTTAATAGCAATTGCATCCATATGTAATTTAGAGATTCATCAAATGGATGCAAAGACAACATTCTTATATTGAAATCTTGAAGAGGAGATTTATATGGAGAAACCCGAGGGTTTTACTTCCTAGCACTACAACAAACAAGATCTTTAACAGCGTTTCAAAAACTATAAAAGCTGTTAACAACATTTTTACATATGTTGTATATCAAGATGCAGTTATATGTCATAGATACACAATGTCAAGAAATAAACGTTGTTGAATGTCCTTTTTACAGCGTTTTCCAAGTGTCATGAAATCATTTAACCGTGGTTGGTCTAATTTAATGGCATTTTTAAAAAACGATGTTAAAACAATTCAACGGCGTTTTTAAACGCTGTTAAAACATGCAAAGGCGTTTAAAGATGCCGTTCAATTGTATTTAGTTATGTTTTTAGATACAATTTAACGGCATTTTTAACGTGGTAGAATGTTTTAACAGCGTTTTAAAAACGCCGTTAAATTGTATACAATGCTAGTCAATTAGGCTTTTTCTACTTTTCTATAAATTCCATTTCAGTAAACATCAGTCGTAATGTGTATATGTACCACATTTCAAAATTAGCATTTATATCAGTGCCACATTTAAAAATCAACATATTGTATCAATACCACATTTTGGATACATATTTAACAACCAACGTATGAAATTTCATAATAAAAATACACAATATTCTTACACCAAACATAAATTGTTCATCATCAATAGTTCTTAAACAAAATATAGGACAAATAGCAATAGTAAAACAAAAGCAAGTAGTACATACGTTAAAACCAAAAAGTAGTTCTAGCGGCAAAAATAACTTCGATCCATAACTCATTGCAACATTTTTTGCATCACAATCATCTATCTACCTGTAAAGAAAAAGTAATTGAATTATCTCAAATGATAGTTTAATTGATGTTCATAAGTCTACATCACTACATAACAATACAAAGATGGAGGATGAATGCTTTAAAACTCTTTACAACTAGTAAAAAGATTAGAACGACCCATAAAATAACAGCTGCTATATTTAAAACATTAGTATACGTGACGTTAACTTTGTAGACTCATAAACTTAGTGTACTAAACCATTAATATAATCAATGGACTGGAAGTATGAACAAAATAGTATAATGCAAAAGTATAATGACAACAGTAGAACGTACCTCGTCAAGTATGACAACATCTCTTCAACCATTCTCAACCACCATATTATCTTCAACCTTCTACCCTTGAATAAGTATCACAAATCATGCAGAGCCTGTCAAATAAAAATGATTTGTGAAGTTAAACACCCATCCACATACACAGATACATCGATATGGAAGAAAATACAACTGTAGGGAACATATCATGGTTGCTTCTAGTGAAACATGAACAAAACTTAGCTTAACTATCATGGTCAAAGTCGTGTACAGTCAAGCCTAGACTAAATCCATGTGCACCTGTGATTGGTATTGGCGAATCCATGTGTACTAAATATCAGGCTAACAGTATTCATGGAAACATATTTTCATAACTAATTATTCTTACTGACCACATATAAATGTGAGGAGCAAAATATCTTTTTGTTTCATCCAATGTTGATATTGCATTCTTAAAACCTAAGAACGCTAGTACATGGAGTTCCTTTATTTTATTGCCAGACTAGATACAGTTAAGGTTTCAACGCCTTAAATCTTTGAAAGAAAACTGTGTCAAATTTTTAACATAATATATAATGTATAAGAATATTATTGTTTTTCTATAATAATAAAGCATCACTTCATAATTTACAAGAATTGCACGTCAGGATAGCTATGGATAACGTGCTAAAGACATCGCATTACGGGAAGAAGATGTTTTCTTTTTTCTTTTGCTTTGATAGAAGAGTTGAGACGTACCCTTTGAACACGATGAATAGCTTAGGCACACTTGCTAAAAAACACAGTGAATAGATGAGGCACAATTGCCTGAGATAAACCCTTTGAACTGGCTGAGCACAATAGGGGATGAAACACACATAGTTGAACCAAGCGCATGCAAATACAGGGGAACTGACACGAATGGAACCATATTGAAGAATTGAAACAGACTGATGTAGACTAAAAGCAAACTGGACCACATATATAGGGAACTGAACAAAATGAGAAGTTGGAATAGTCGTAGTGGAAAGACAAGTGTTGAACGAAGGCGAGGACTTGATGCAATATAGAAACAACTAGAGAAAACTGCGATTTGAACTGAAACTAACAGTGCATAGTTGATATATGAATGCCATGCACAAGCAATTGAGACCTAAACTAGGATATGGATGAAAAGTGCAGATCCAATGTATGTTACCAGAGGATAAGCTATAGTGGCACGAAGAGCCAACATGAAAGCTAATGCACTGGTGGAAAATATGGCACATACTATGGAGTGATGCAATTGCACTTTCACTCGAATAGATCAAATGCTTTCACTCAAATAGATCATCTGTGTGTGCAAGTATGTACATGTACATATATATATATATATATATATATATATATATATATATATATATATATATATACATGCATGCATTTACACACACGCATGCACACTCGCACACATATAATATTTTATACTAAGGTTGTAGCACCAATTTAGCACCCTCTTCATATTTTATGTGTCCATTATGTCAAACTTTTTTTTTGATAAATAAATCTGCTCATGTCATACTTAAATTATGTCCACAGAAATTTGGTTCATTTGAGTAGCTTTAAAATAGTGAAGTTGATATTTTAAATTCGATTTTTTTAATCATGACATTGATATTTATTAAACATAATAAAGGAAAATACATCACATTGTTACCCCTATAGCCCAAACCTAGCCCAATTAATAGTTAAAATAGCCTTTTCTTGATTGGTATTTTAAAAGGCTAGAAGTTTCGAAATAATCTCATTTCGGTAGACAATATTCATAATGTAGATTGAAGATCTACAAAATTTTGTAGCATTTTGAATAATGTACCTAAAGATATGCAAGTGGTATTATAATAGAGAGATGCCATGGAATCTTCCTATTTTATATTTATATTTTTAAAAAATCTTCATTACTATTATGCATGACACTGGCAATACATTGTTGAATTCATATAATATTCTTAAGTATGCTATATGACATATACACCATAAGACATTGCAAAAGTCTTACCATGTATAAGTTGGCAACATAGAGAGCTGAAATAGATGTCTATGAAGTTGTTTTCAGGACAGTAGTTCTACCACAAGACAAAGCAGGGCTTACTTTCCAGGAAAACACAAGCAACAGGAAGTTCCATGGAATGAATTGTCCAACAACTCCAATCGGCTCACACAGACATGATGAGGCCTATCAGTAGGTTTAACAAGTCCATATATCTTGTTAGCCCAGCCTGTAACCATGAGACATGCATAAGAGATGTCATGGTAACAAGATTATATATAATTTTTGCATGGTAATTAATAAATACAAATGTATTGGAGAATCAAGCTTGCCAACATAATCTTAAATGAAGCGTGTAACCATGGGAATCTCAATGTTAGCCGACTGTTCACAAGGTTTTTAATTATCCCATGTCTCTGGTGTACCTATTCTCTCATTGTATGGTACGCGTGACCATTTCTGCAAAATTATAACACATATGCGCTTATTAGTCATCTCCCTCTCTTGGAAATATCTAAGTGATAAAATGATTTGAATTACAAGTTATAAGGTCAGTTGGATATATTCCAAGTGAACATCACCCAAGTAAAGCTATGATGACTTCAGTTCTCCATGGGCGACTAAAGTCACTCAGATAACTTTGTTTTTCAGGTGATGAAAATATTTGAAGTTCATCGCTTTGGGCAAACTTTATCATCTGAAGTCCCTCTATTTGTCATTGCAAAATTCTCCCGAAGTTAAGCTCTTATCGAGTGACTAAGAGTCGCTCAGATGACACTATCCGATCGAGTGACCAAGATTATTTACGCCCATGCTAAGTCTTGGTAACAAAATTGGTTTGCATAAGCCTAACCAATATGATAAATGTAGATTGAAAGAAGTAGGACATATCACTTGCCTTTTATTCCTGTTACTAATTGTTTTGTCATGCAAAGTGTGCAGTCGCTATACATATATGCGCCTACATTGGCTATATGACTAGTACAATACATATACAGTATCCCATCATGCAGTCGTAATTTATATCATGGAAAATTTGAATGAACATTGAAAATATTTATGATAATATTTTAGAGAGTGTAAACACTATCATGGGTAAGCATGTGGTCAGGGATGAAATTCTTTTTCATAGGTATAATTTGCAAAATATTTTTATATAGGTAAACTGTTTATAAAATGTAAATGAATATTTTGCATACTACTATTTGAAATTTGCAAATTTTCCCAAGGACTATATGAAAAAATTTCTCTACATTATCCCTCGTCATAACTTCATTATTCCATTTTCATGAGGTAAAGAGAAAACGAAATATTCTTCAAGAAAGCGACCTTTAAAATTTCTTGAAAATCTTTACATAATCCCAGGCAAATCATCACCCAAAGTTTGTACTTCTTTCTCTTGCACGTCGACAAAGTTTAGCTTAGCAATCATTAGAGTTTGGTATGGTTTCCAACAAACATCATAACGAGCGGTGATATTCACAATCTCCAATAAAATTTGTATAAGTAGACACCATATGATGCACACATTTATAGTTAGCATTGTTTCCTTTTTTAAATTAACAAAACTATAGTTGATAGAAATGTATTATTCACTACATTTTTTTTGAAATGGTCATCAAGTGTCTTAATATAAAACTTTATATTATATTCCCCAATATTTATTTTTATACTATTTTGATAAATGGACATTGAATAAATATCTGTTATATAAAACTGTGCTTTATCATTATATAAAACTGTGCTTGTATATCCTTGAATACTCGTCGATAAACTTAAAACAGGTGGATGTAATGATTTTTTCAATTCCAAGTGTTTTTGAAAAGTTTAAGTACCGCTTTCTGCTATTAACTACAGATATAAATTCATGAAAACACATATTTTCAATATATAGCTGAAACATCAAAGAACAGTTGTTTTAAAAGGTGTTCATCCAAATGCTTAAATGATTCACTTCACCTTTAGCCATCTCATGCCTTATATATTCAAATTACAATACACTCTAACCTAGGATATCATAATGTTGCAAATAATATTAGGCCAAGTTGACAAAGCTAAAACAAAATAAAGGTTGTTTTTACCTTTTTCACGCTACTCATGACTGGTATTCAAATTTAGAAAATAAGAATAATGTGGGGTTCAAATCCAATTACCTAAATGAAAGATCATAGAATTAATACATATGAATATCACATGTCTAAATGAAGGCCAATTAAACTTTCAGGTGATCCACGTTAAAAAAAATCTTTGAGGCAGAAACAAAAGTTAGGAATAGACACATCCTATTTTACACATACCTTGGTTGAAAACTTTAGTTGGAAATATTATAGAACTAGGACTCTAGAAACAAGAATACTGCTAACTGACATAGAAATGAAAAAGAATCTCGAGATAAAATGCTCATATAAGATGGTAGTTTTCTTGTTTTTATTCAATCCTAACCTTGCCAACTCAACCATCCCATATAGCAAAAAGAACTAACAACCCAATGTGCTAAAATTAGAATGTTCAAATCAAATATAGGCATGGAATTCATATAATGATGAGCTGTTTAATTAATCTAAAATAGAATGATGAAAATTATATTGTAATATAAATATTAGTTTGAAAAAAATACTAACTGTAGTTTTGTATAGAATGTTGTATTTTTCGACATCATATTCATCATCCAACGCTATGTGCTCTATGCTCTAAAGAAAGAAGAAACTAATAGAACCATTGTCCAAGAAAGAATCAATCCACTTATAAAGCCAGGAAACAAATTTTTAGAAAATAACGTATAATTATGTATGTTGTTCAAAAATTAGAATTGCTCGTCCTATTGCTTGTATTATTAGCTCACTCAGATTATATTACCATATGTAAATAAAGAGTATCTTAGTATTGAAGAAGCTATGGGTTCTCTAGAAAAATATAACCAAAGAGTATCTTAGTATTGAAGAGTACGGTGGTATATTAATGTCTCTGCTTTGCTTTTCTTCTGTCTTTTCAGATGTAAATGGAACTTAACAGGTAAAATTTTTGTTCCTAATTTGTTCAAAGAACTCAATCTTTATTGTTTTTATTTATCTGTAAACTTGTGAGAAATGCTGTCATAATAATCCAATTTATAGGATTATATGTCATAATAATTTGCTGCTATACAAAACTCGATGAAAATATCAAAAACCAGCTGGAAACGAGAAATGCATGGCTGAAAGATGCTTGTGAACAGAAAAGGTTCGACTACATATAACTAACTTTTGTCTTATGTTGGCTAGTACTTACCCACTAGTTTGTATAATATCCAAAGTACATAATTTACCTCTTTGATAGTTCCAATGAGACGTTGTTCGATCAGAGGTGATAAGCAATTTTAATTTGTTCTTGTGATGAAATTCAAAGGAGTTTACCACAATTACATAGCAGGTTTACTTTATTTTCGTACAAAAACAAAAAACAAAGGAATTCAAGGAGGTTCACATGGTGAGCAATTTTATTTTATTTTGCAAAAGAATTCAAAGAAATTCACATTATACTACAAAAGGATAGCTTATGGCATTACCTTTTGTTCATCTGGAGATCATACTGAACGATCCAGTTTTGTAAAAATAATAATAAGGAATATAGCAAATCATTTACCAAATCTGATATAAGTTGAGAGTCCAAAAATATTGTCTAAAAATAACAAAATATAAACCACGACAAGAATATCAAGACCTCGAGCAACGACATCTGTGCATAGTAAGACTCCCTTTTCTGCTTTGTAGAAATCAAAGAAAGTGGTTGTTCTTTTTTGTTGCTTCTATTTTCCATGAATATCATAGCAATCAATTTGAATGTATTTGAGATGCTTGGAGTGGAACTTGACTGAACTGCAAGACAAAAAGAAAACCATTATCTTGTTTGATTTGTTTCTCTTCAAAAAGCATAGAGAACAATAAAACTTTTGTCACTAGGGACAATACAATAGCCTTTCTGCAAACCTTCAACGGGAACTAAATAAGAGCAAAATCAGCATGCAACAATAAGAGTTTAACAATTTTGGAACTTTAATAATGTCCAAACATCGACTGGCTCCATCTCCTATCACTCTCCTCCATCTCCTCCATCAGCTCATTGAACCTCATCCTCTCCTTTTAGTGACTTACCGAATAGGAACCTTTTAGTGACATAGAACTAGGAAGAAAGAAGCTGTTGTGGACTAGAACAAGAGGCCTGAAGGAGGTCTTGAGGAGGGAACAGTAGTTGAAACCTTGAATGGATACTAAGGGAGGAAGGCGATTTGGGATCTAATAGCAAAAAAATTTTAGGGGTTCTTTCTTTTTACTTTTCTAGCGATGGTTGTGACAAACAAAGATATTAAAGTTTCCTAATCTAGTTCTGCTGATCATTTGGAGGTTGGATTAGGCAAGAAAGGAGGCTGTAGGGTTTCCTGAGCAAAGTGTGTAAAGAGGATTTGGGAGTGAAACATAGAGCAAGGAAAATGAGAGGGAAGAGCAAGGAAAATAAGAAGGAAGGAAAATACTGACCGCCTTTATTTTTGTTTCATGGAGGGCGGGGCATATAAACTTTATTTCTTTGAATCTAGGTAGTCAAAGATGACATGAGGCACTCCAACGCTGACAAATATTGCTATGAAATGTATATTTTCTTGTAGTGAAAGGAAATGAACATAAAGTGTGTGGATTAGTAAAATCATTATACGGACTAAAACAAGCTCCAAAACAATGGCACACAAAATTCGATAGTGTCATGATGAAAAATGGTTTCCGTATCAATGAAAGTGATAAATGTCTTTATTAAAACAAGTTGGACAATCATACATGATGATTTGTTTATATATAGATGATATGCTAATCTTTGGTCCAAATAGTAATGTAATAGAGACCACAAAGTAAATGTTAATCAACAATTTCGACATGAAAGATTTAGGAGTTGCAGACGTTATTTTGGGAATAAAAATAATAAACACACCTAATGGAAGTAAACTATCTCAGTCGCACTATGTGGAAAAATTGATTGAAAAATTCCAAAATTACGGAACTGAAGGAGTAAGAATGCCTTTTAATCCATCGGAAGCACTGCATAAAAACACTAATGAGAGTGTAATGCAACCAGAATACTCTCATGTGATAGGATGTCTAATGTACCTCATGAATTGCACAACATCAGATATAGCTTATGCAGTACGTCGACTAAGGAGGTGTACAAGCAACCCAGTGAAGGAACACTAGAAAGCAGTAATGAGAGTGTTGGGATATTTGAAGAGTATCACGACCTTTTCCCTACATTATGGAAAATACCCTGCCGTCTTAGAAGGATATAGTGATGCAAACTGGATTTCTAATTTAGAGGAATCTAAATCAACTATTGGTTATGTCTTCACCCTAGCAGGAGCAACAGTGTCATGGAAATCTACTAAACCAGCATGCATTGCTCGATCCAATATGGAATCAGTGTTCATCGCTTTATGTAAAGCAGGCGAAGAAGCAGAATGGTTTCGTCAATTTTTAGAAGAAATTACATTTTGGCCTAAACCTACACCAACCATACGCATACACTGTGACAATCAAGCAGTGCTAAGCACAGCGCAAAACTTTGTGTATAATGGAAAGTCACGATATATTCGTCGATGCCATAGCAAAGTTAGATAGTTACTCTCAAATGGAACTGCTTCCACTAACTGTGTGAGAACTACTGATAACCTTGCAGATCCATTTACTAAAGGATTATCAAGAGGGAAAATTGACTGCGCATCGAGGGGAATGAGTTTAAAAGCCTAAACCAACAAGAGTTATCTTATACAGAAACCTATCCTAGCGACTGGAGGTCCCACGGACTAGGATCAAGAGGTAAACCGGTTCTGAGTAACACAAGAAATAATGCATATGTTTGGACTTAGTCCTACTCCATTCCTATGGTTCACAATAGAATGTATGCATGCATAAGTATTCAAAGGATAAAGTTATGCTTTTTTAATGATGACCATATCTTGAAAATAACAAGTGGGCGTATGTAGGATACTCTTAATGGTTGCGATCACCTATGTTTGTGTGAGCTAGGTCGGTTCTATGAGAATATTAAATGGTTAAATTCTCTAAAATACTCGCAAAACCAAATTTGTTTAGAACCAAAATGAGCGCAATCAAGAGATTGGAAGTAAAGGGAAACAATGCTTTGTAAAACTTATTGTCTGGTTATGCACAAACGGCTGAGATTCAATATGCAATAATTCACCGATTAGCCAAGTATATCTGATAAGTTTTAACTAGGAAAATTTTATAGTGAAATATCTACTTATTCTCAAAATAGCTTTATTTTCATATGAAATGTGTAATATTACACTTTGTGTGGGAGAGACATATATCATCATTCATGTGGGGGATTGTTAGAGGCCCTTTATAGTGAATGAGATATTGTCCCACATCGCCAAATATAAGTTGATGTTCATGCTTATATACTTCTTTCCTCAAATCCATATTAGCTCTTACGATTAGGTAATTTTTTGCAAGGGGAAGGACCCGTATGGCCATGAACTAACACACATGCGTGCATGCCGCCCGCCCGTCCTGCACTGAACCGCGTGTTTATGGGTGTGGGTCCAATAAAAGTGGACCGTGTTATATTTTTGTTACACAGAAGTAAACAGTTTTCTACTGTTTAAATTCAAATAAAAGAGACGAGTGGATTGAAAATATACGTTACAAAATGTCTGACCGGACCCGGCTTTTTAAATAGAAATAGGCGTTGCAAATGAAGAGACGCAGCTATTGCAAACCTCGACTGTATTTAGCCATTGGAAATGAAGAGACGCGAATGTTGCAAACCGTGATAGTTTTTTATCCTTGCAAATGAAGAGATGTGACTGCTACAAACACGACAGTTCTTGGTCGTTACAGACGAAGAGATGCGGTTGTTCCCAACAGACATAACCAATTGGAAATTAGCCTATAAAACTGTAACGACCCGATATTTTCAACCATTCGCATCCATTATAAGTGCATAGGCAGACACTCATGCCAGAATTGAATTGCTCAAAATACCCTGTTGTAAATAAAATTTTGGCAAACCTCAGAATATACAGTAAATAAAAATTACAGATCACAGACATAGAGTATATAAAAATGCAGCGGAAGAAAAAGAGATAGTAGTTCATGAAGCTACTGTATAAAATATAAGATACATCAGAGTTAAATAAGATACAATAGAAGAGTAACAGGATACATCAGGTACAAATCAGATACATCACTGAACCACTGGATACTGAAACAAAATAGATAGCTGGATCTTCAAGGAAAGCTCCAACGCCGAAGGTGAATCTTGAATGTTAACTCAATCAATCTGACCTGAGCGTAAAGCAAAACACAAAACCCTCGAGTCAGGACATAAATACTTATAAACTGTAAATCAACTCAAGTGAACAGTAACAAAATGCATCAGTAACTTAAAGGATGCTTGGGACCGCCCATCCTCTAAGGATCCGTTAAACTATTTACTATGTAGTAATATACGCTATATACGGTAGTGTCTAATCAGTAAAGTATAATCATATAGAAAATAGCGTTAAGGGAACCTTAGCGCGGTCGGATCTTTAAAACCAAAATCATAGTGGGCTCGATATAAGGATATGACACGGCACGCGAGGCAATGCCAGGGTGGATACACCGTTTGCACTCCCGGACCGGTGGTGACGGCAAGCCAGCAGCTTCCGCCCACCTCGAACAATACCCCCGAATCAAAGTGGCGCCACCGAATCGAATCACAACAGTAATAGAATGGTTTCCGATGGAGCATGCTCGATGAAAGGGTGCGACCCTTTGTGTAGCCCGGTATAGCTCCTGTTTTAGTCATATATGCCAACTCACGGAAGTTGGGTCCACGTAATATACCTCGAGAACGTCGCCACCATCCTACTTCATTCTGGAATCTCCACCGCGTACACAGTTGTTAAAGTGGTTTTCGGTATTGGCCGGCTATAAGACAATATCCGATCCCGGTCTCTTTAACAACCAATCGTTATTATAACCCGTAGTTATAACTTTAAAACAATATTTTATACTTCAAAATAAAATATCCTTTTCAATCCAAGTCTTTATCAAAATAAAGATTAAATCATTTCCAAAGCCATTTCAATATATCATCGTAAAATATCTTTCAATTCAAATATTTATCAAAATAAATATCAAGTCATTTATAACCATTTCAATATATTAAATTTTCATACCCTTTCAACGCTACCTTTCAAATCATTTTAATATATCAAAATATCATAACCTTTCAAAGCTTCAGTTCCAAAATATCATATCTTTCAGAACTTCTTTTTAAATCATGTTAATATCAAAATGTCCTATCTTTCAAACTCCGTTTTCAAATCATTTAATATCAAAAATATCATATCTTTCAAAACTTCGTTTCAAATCATTTTAATATATCAAAACATCATATCCTTTCAAAACTTCGTTTCAAATCATTTTAATATATCAAAATATCGTATCTTTTCAAACTTCATTCATTTCAAATCATTATTCATTTTATTCAATCTAAAATACCATTTCAATTCATATTTCAAAACAGTTTATATTCCAAAAATTCTTTTTTATTATTTCAATGAAGTTATTATGTTTAATAATTAAATTATTAAATTTCCAAAAATTTCAACTTCCAAAGTTTATTTATTCACTTAAGTTTATCAAAACAGTGAAGATTCACTTTTCGCATCGTTTAGAAAACTCTACGGAAAGTTACATTCAAAACAGTTCAATTTAACAAAAGGCAACGTTTAAAAATGTTGTAATAGAGTTTTCTTAAATTTCAAATAAACTTAGTTAAATTCAACAATTTATAGCACTTACAAAAATTGCTATAATAGCTTTTAATTCAATTTAGCTTTTTAGTTCATTATCATCAACTACAGCATTTTCAAATGCCGTAATATCATTTGCATTGTAATTAATAGCATTTCAAAAATACAGTCAGTTAACTTCAAATATTAAATATAATTTCTCAACCAATTATATTTTTATTAAAACATTTTTTAACTTATAAAGTCATACATTTTCACATTTATAACATCATTTAATTTTTCCTCAAGTTCATGATCTTATAAAAGTTAAATTTCCATTCAAAAATCAAGATTTAATAATAATTCACTTATTAAATTGCAATGTTCAATTTTAAATCCATTACATTAAATTTCAACTTAACACTTAAGTTCAAATTCTCAAATATAACTTAGTTTTATTTTTATTTGCTTAACTAAAAGTTCACTTTACGTCAATTTCATAAATTTCCAATTCTAGTTATATTTTAAAGTTTCAACTTAAAATATTTATTCATTTCACATTTCAACTTTACTAAAAATCATAAATATGATAAAAATCATTTCAAATTCATTTAAATTCAAATTATCACAAATTTGTCATAATTTCATACTCAATTAAATTTCCAATTAAAATTAAATCAAAATTTCCAAAATAACTTACGTTCAAAATTTCTAACTTTTTTATTAATTCATTTCACTTACAATTATTCAGAAAATCAATAATATTTTACAAAAATCTTATTTTTATTAAATTTCAAATCAAAATATTATAATAATTAAATTTCTAAAATATTTTAAATTTTTTAGAAAAGCATATTTTAACTACGGGCCTGTATAAAATTTTCTACGCTAGGTAAAGTGATACGGGTAATATATCATTTCAACCCGTAATTTACAAAGAAAATCCGGGTTTTATCATTTCAAACCCGCAATCCCAAGTCAAAATGAAAAATTTAAAACCATTCAGGCCTATCATTTCAGCCCGTAATGATTCTATTCTAACAGGGAACTTGTAGTGTAATCATATACAGGAATAATATAAACAAGGTCAATATCACAATATACAGTCATATATCAGATGTCAGGTGAAAATTAACAGTTTAAACATGGTAATAACATGGTAATAACATGGCATATCATATCATATGATCATCATTATCTTGCATAAACATTTTATATTACTAAATACTTGTCATCAATTCTTTTCTCATAAGTATAAATGTCAGAGTGAGAAAGACTCACTTTTTCAAGCTGAAGACCAAAACAATAAACACAAGTGCAATTCCAAAAGCACAACAAGCACGATATAGCATGACTTTGATTTGAATGAATGGAGAGCCTTGATATTTGTCTTGTAAACAATAACCAAAACAAGATAATATACACATAAATATTCAACGCAAAACAATGTTGAAACAATGAAAATACGAAGCAACAAAGGAATAGATTACTTGAACTTGCTTTAACCATTCAAATGCTTGGACTTGGAGGTTCTTGGGTTCAGCCATGATGATGATATAGCTCAGGTTTGGCACCATAACTCACGGCTAGAAGGAGTATGGAGTGGTAGGGTTATAACATAAAGCATACAATTGATCAAGGCAACATATATGAAGTTTTTGAGCACAACAAGGCTCGGCCTTGGGTCAAGTGGGGCTTGGCCATACTTGTACAGGTTTGGACAGTAGATGGAGGGGTGTGGGGAGGTCTGGAAAAGGTGGTGGTGGCGGCCTATGGTGGTGGCCAAGGTGGTGGATGAAGGTGGTGAACTAATAGTGGTGGCTAGGGCATTGTTTTGGACATTATTTGCAATTTTGTGGAGTTTTGTCATCAAGGGAGGTGTGGCCATGGATGGATCTGAAATGATGGCTGGAGATGATGCCAAGGAAGAGTGGTAGGGGATGGTGGAGAGTATGGTAGTGATGGTGGGTGGTAGAGGCCAATCCAGAAAGCATAGAAAACTAGGCAAAATACATAGAAAATGAGAAGAAAAAGGTAGAAAAAGATGTAGCCATTACCATATTTTTTTCTCAAGATGGAGGCCATGATTTTTAGGGTTGAGAAAGAGAAAAATTTCGTGATGAATGAGCAAGCGAAGTCGGCTGGAGATGGTATGGGGAAATGCAAAAAAAAAAAAACAGATGTATTGATGACAAAAGAAACTGCAAAAGAAACAGTGAAACGTTTTTACGTTTCTTAGCCTTTAACCCTTTCAAATTTCTCATATATATATTTATATACATCTAAATAACTGAAAATAATTAAAATCTCAGTTAAAATTCAAAAGTATAACAGATAAACAAAATATTAATTAGATATGATTAAAACAAGAAAAATAGCACAGAAAATGAAAACTTGACTTAAGAATTAGAAATAACTTCAATATACTTTGAAAAAAATTTACTTTAATTTAAATACATGTAAAATGAATAAAATAAAGTAAAACACAGCAAATAAAAGTGAGTGCATAAAATAAATAAATAAATTTTAATTATATATAATTAAATTAAGAAAATGGCTTAAAATTGTAGACTAGGCTTTATAAATTGAAATAAATTCAAATAAACTTTAGAAAAATTATATTATCATTTTAAAAAATACTTAAAAGTCAAAATATACATAATATAACATATTATCACATATTAAAATAAAATATAACCAAGAAGAAGTAACTTATACAATTTAAAATAGTTATTGTTAAATAACCCTATATACGCACAATATTGTAAAGGGTATAACTTCCACAATTTACATCCGATTTCAACGAAACGAAAAGTGGTGTTTTTAGAATTTTATGTACTTTCATAATAAAATAAAAAAATTAAAATTTTAAACTTTTAAAATTTGAAGTTAAAAGTCACAGTTTGACTATTTTGACCAAAATCAACATTTCAGGCAAATATTCAACTTACACAAGTTTGGAATTATAACTCATATAAAAATCAAGATTATATTTAAATAATAAATTTAATAATCATTTAAAATAAGTAAAATAAGTTTTTTAAATCAAAATCTTACATTAAAAATAATTAAAATATACAAAATTTTGTTTTTACAAAATACAGGGTTGTTACACTCTGCCCCACTCAAAACTTTTCGTCCCCGAAAAGAAATGAGGTATGGAAGGGCACAGAAAAGATAGAGTGAAATAGGATTAAGATAAGATGACAAGAAGATGGAATTTATACCTGATAACTGTTGTTATAGGTAAGTTTTACAAGGTGGAGGTGATCTTTCCAAGATCCTCTAGAATCAAGAACACAAGCACGAAAAAGGTGGATTCAAAATGATTACCAAAGGTCTATCAAAGATTATAGAAAGATTTTTAAACAAAAATATTATAGAAAGATGCCTATACCGGTCTATAGCAAGATAAGGATGATAAGGACAACCAAAAGATAGTTTGAAAAACAAAATAAGGAAATGAATTTGAAAGCATGGAGATTTCAACTTAAACAGAGAATAAATCTTTACACAAGTTAACTAAATCTTAACTATCTCAAATTTCGTTATCTTATTATCCAATCATCTTAAATTAACAATTTTTAGAACCATGGGTTTGAAAAATAATCATTTATTACACTCACATTGTACTTAATAAATTTTATTCTTCTTTATTCCTAATTAAAATTAAATTTATTCCTCTCAATATATTTATCACTTATGTTAAACATACTTACACTTATTATAACTACTTTCTTTTATTCTTAGTTCTTTTAAAATTTATTTATTGTAAGTTATTCAATTACCCTTTATTATATTTACCCCTGTTAATCATTTTATAATTAAAATTTAAGTGTATAACATTTATTATAAGTACTCAAATTTTATTTATAAAATCTTTTTATATCGTATATTATCCAATTATATTTTAACTTCTGAAATTTTGGTAAGTTATATTTGAATGCAATTGTATTATACAAATAAAATTTCCAATTCAATCATTGCAAGCTTAAATCATTTATTCAAAAAAAAAATTATTTTCTTTTTATAATTGAAATTATTCTTTAAAAATAGAATTTAAGAATTAAATTTCCGATTTCTTCAGACCATTTAGAGATAAGAAATAATATATATACATATATAATATGTCAAATCAAATTTCAATCACATATATATATATATATATATATATATATATTATAAATCAAGTAATATTTTGGAAATTCAAATCAATTTAATTTCCCAAAACAAAGCTGTAGCAAGACCACAGAACAGTCTCTTAACTTCGAAACTCGAAAATGAACGTCGACGATGTCGCGATCATCACCGAAGTTATTTTCCAGCGACAAAGAGAAGAGCACTAATTTTAAACCTTTAAAATTCTTTGAAAACAAATTCTATTCAAAATACTTTAAATAATATAACCTTTTAAAACTTTAAACCAAAGTTCGAAATAATCGGAATTTAAATCCTCAAATTCTTGTTTTAAATTCATTTCAGTTCCCAAATAAATTTATAAACAAATATTTACAGATCTATTTGTAGAACAATAAATGATAAATCAAGTATTATCGTTTCAAATTATCAATTCAAATCATTTCATTAAGTTCCATAAATTTACTTATATATCAAAATTTATTCCATTAACCAATTTTTTTTAAATATATTGTGTCCGTTTGTTCTGTCAAGGTGTTTTGGAAATCTTATCAATAGCGCTGATCAGACGTATCGATCAGAAACCCAACTCAACATCAACGACTCAAACAACACAATATGTAAAACATTTTAATTTTAAATACTAGTTTACAAATACACTATACATGAACAGATTTTCAAAGAAGGATAGAGATTCAAATTTTTGATTAACACAAATCAAAGGAGATTATGATTTAAAAATAAGTTGGAAACAAGGATGACATGATTAAATAACAGAATAGGAAGATGGATAAGCTTATATAAATCACGGGCAACCTTAACCGGTTCAACCGTGACTTAACGAATAAGATCAATGTTGATTTTTCTAGGGTAAATCTACATTCGATCTCAAGAGTTAGAGTTTGAAATAACAAAAGATTTTAGCATCTAAACCAATGATAGATAAGAATCTCCGGTGAATCGATGCTAACTGCAAAGGAGTTTTCCCCCCTTTTCAATTAAATTTGAAATTGGCGTGACTGCCGACTCACTAGAAAGATCATTCGAAGCGGAGTTGTGGAATGCTCCAGAGTCAAAAGAAGATGAATAGTGAGGGATACGAATGGATTTT
Organism: Allium cepa; assembly: GCA_030765085.1. Classification (NCBI taxonomy): domain Eukaryota; kingdom Viridiplantae; phylum Streptophyta; class Magnoliopsida; order Asparagales; family Amaryllidaceae; genus Allium; species Allium cepa. The sequence continues at coordinate 916,245,514 of CM060928.1, forward strand.
GGAACCTTAGGGAATGTTCCAAAATTCAAAGGAATCGAGTCAAAAGGGAGAGATTCAAACTCGAATGAAAGTGATTCTGTAAATACATTCACTCCATATGCTGAGTTTTGCCTAGAGCTACCAAAGCTCTGATACCAACTGTAACGACCCAATATTTTCAACCATTCGCATCCATTATAAGTGCATAGGCAGACACTCATACCGGAATTGAATTGCTCAAAATACCGTGTTGTAAATAAAATTTTGGCAAACCTCAGAATATACAGTAAATAAAAATTACAGATCACAGACACAGAGTATATAAAAATGCAGCGGAAGAAAAAGAGATAGTAGTTCATGAATCTACTATATAAAATATAAGATACATCAGAGTTAAATAAGATACAACAGAAGAGTAACAGGATACATCAGGTACAAATCAGATACATCACTGAACCACTGGATACTGAAACAAAATAGATAGCTGGATCTTCAAGGAAATCTCCAACGCCGAAGGTGAATCTTGAATGCTAACTCAATCAACCTGACCCGAGCGTAAAGCAAAACACAAAACCCTTGAGTCAGGACATAAATACTTATAAACTGTAAATCAACTCAAGTGAACAGTAACAAAATGCATCGGTAACTTAAAGGATGCTTGGGACCGCCCATCCTCTAAGGATCTGTTAAACTATTTACTATGTAGTAATATACGCTATATACGGTAGTGTCTAATCAGTAAAGTATAATCATATAGAAAATAGCGTTAAGGGGATGGTGAACCTTAACGCGGTCGGATCTTTAAAACCAAAATCGTAGTGGGCTCGATATAAGGATATGACACGGCACGCGAGGCAATGCCAGGGTGGATACACCGTTTGCACTCCCGGACCGGTGGTGACGGCAAGCCAGCAGCTTCCGCCCACCTCGAACAATACCCCCGAATCAAAGTGGCGCCACCGAATCGAATCACAACAGTAATAGAATGGTTTCCGATGGAGCATGCTCGATGAAAGGGTGCGACCCTTTGTGTAGCCCGGTATAGCTCCTGTTTTAGTCATATATGCCAACTCATGGGAGTTGGGTCCACGTAATATACCTCGAGAACGTCGCCACCATCCTACTTCATTCTGGAATCTCCACCGCGTACACAGTTGTTAAAGTGGTTTTCGGTATTGGCCGGCTATAAGACAATATCCGATCCCGGTCTCTTTAACAACCAATCGTTATTATAACCCGTAGTTATAACTTTAAAACAATATTTTATACTTCAAAATAAAATATCCTTTTCAATCCAATTCTTTATCAAAATAAAGATTAAATCATTTCCAAAACCATTTCAATATATCATCGTAAAATATCTTTCAATTCAAATATTTATCAAAATAAATATCAAGTCATTTCTAACCATTTCAATATATTAAATTTTCATACCCTTTCAACACTACCTTTCAAATCATTTTAATATATCAAAATATCATAACCTTTGAAAGCTTCAGTTCCAAAATATCATATCTTTCAGAACTTCTTTTTAAATCATGTTAATATCAAAATGTCCTGCCTTTCAAACTCCGTTTTCAAATCATTTAATATAAAAAATATCATATCTTTCAAAACTTCGTTTCAAATCATTTTAATGTATCAAAATATCATATCCTTTCAAAACTTCGTTTCAAATCATTTTAATATATCAAAATATCGTATCTTTTCAAACTTCATTCATTTCAAATCATTATTCATTTTATTCAATCTAAAATACCATTTCAATTCATATTTCAAAACAGTTTATATTCCAAAAATTCTTTTTTATCATATCAATAAAGTTATTATGTATAATAATTAAATTATTAAATTTCCAAAAATTTCAACTTCCAAAGTTTATTTATTCACTTAAGTTTATCAAAACAGTGAAAATTCACTTTTCGCATCGTTTAGAAAACTCTACGGAAAGTTACATTCAAAATAGTTCAATTTAACAAAAGACAACGTTTAAAAATGTTGTAATAGAGTTTTCTTAAATTTCAAATAAACTTAGTTAAATTCAATAATTTATAGCACTTACAAAAATTGCTATAATAGCTTTTAATTCAATTTAGCTTTTTAGTTCATTATCATCAACTACAGCATTTTCAAATGCCGTAATATCATTTGCATTGTAATTAATAGCATTTCAAAAATACAGTCAATTAACTTCAAATATTCAATATAATTTCTCAACCAATTATATTTTTATTAAAACATTTTTTAACTTATAAAGTCATACATTTTCACATTTATAACATCATTTAATTTTTCCTCAAGTTCATGATCTTATAAAGTTAAATTTCCATTCAAAAATCAAGATTTAATAATAATTCACTTATTAAATTGCAATGTTCAATTTTAAATCCATTACATTAAATTTCAACTTAACACTTAAGTTCAAATTCTCAAATATAACTTAGTTTTATTTTTATTTGCTTAACTAAAAGTTCACTTTACGTCAATTTCATAAATTTCCAATTCTAGTTATATTTCAAAGTTTCAACTTAAAATATTTATTCATTTCACATTTCAACTTTATTAAAAATCGTAAATATGATAAAAATCATTTTAAATTCATTTAAATTCAAATTATCATAAATTTGTCATAATTTCATACTCAATTAAATTTCTAATTAAAATTAAATCAAAATTTCCAAAATAACTTACGTTCAAAATTTCTAACTTTTTCATTAATTCATTTCACTTACAATTATTCAGAAAATCAATAATATTTTACAAAAATCTTATTTTTATTAAATTTCAAATCAAAATATTATAATAATTAAATTTCTAAAATATTTTAAAATTTTTGGAAAAGCATATTTTAACTACGGCCTGTATAAAATTTTCTACGCTAGGTAAAGTGATACGGGTAATATATCATTTCAACCCGTAATTTACAAAGAAAATCCGGGTTTTATCATTTCAAACCCGCAATCCCAAGTCAAAATGAAAAATTTAAAACCATTCAGGCCTATCATTTCAGCCCATAATGATTCTATTCTAACAGGGAACTTGCAGTGTAATCATATACAGGAATAATATAAACAAAGTCAATATCACAATATACAGTCATATATCAGATGTCAGGTGAAAATTAACAGTTTAAACATGGTAATAACATGGTAATAACATGGCATATCATATCATATCATATGATCATCATTATCTTGCATAAACATTTTATATTACTAAACACTTGTCATCAATTCACTTCTCATAAGTATAAATGTCAGAGTGAGAAAGACTCACTTTTTCAAGCTGAAGACCAAAACAACAAACACAAGTGCAATTCCAAAAGCACGACAAGCACGATATAGCATGACTTTGATTTGAATGAATGGAGAGCCTTGATATTTGTCTTGTAAACAACAACCAAAACAAGACAATATACACATAAATATTCAACGCAAAACAATATTGAAACAATGAAAATACGAAGCAACAAAGGAATAGATTACTTGACCTTGCTTTAACCATTCAAATGCTTGGCCTAGGAGGTTCTTGGGTTCAGCCATGATGATGATATAGCTCAGGTTTGGCACCATAACTCACGGCTAGAAGGAGTATGGAGTGGTAGGGTTATAACATGAAGCATACAATTGATCAAGGCAACATATATGAAGTTTTTGAGCACAACAAGGCTCGGCCTTGGGTCAAGTGGGGCTTGACCATACTTGTACAGGTTTGGACAGTAGATGGAGGGGTGTGGGGAGGTCTGGAAAAGGTGGTGGTGGCGGCCTATGGTGGTGGCCAAGGTGGTGGATGAAGGTGGTGAAGTAATAGTGGTGGCTGGGGCATTGTTTTGGACATTATTTGCAATTTTGTGGAGTTTTGTCACCAAGGGAGGTGTGGCCATGGATGGATCTGAAATGATGGCTGGAGATGATGCCAAGGAAGAGTGGTAGGTGATGGTGGAGAGTATGGTAGTGATGGTGGGTGGTAGAGGCCAATCCAGAAAGCATAGAAAACTAGGCAAAATACATAGAAAATGAGAAGGAAAAGGTAGAAAAAGATGTAGCCATTACCAGATATTTTTCTCAAGATGGAGGCCATGATTTTTAGGGTTGAGAAAGAGAAAAATTTCGTGACAAATGAGCAAGGGAAGTCGGCTGGAGATGGTATGGGGAAATGCAAAAAAAATAGATGTATTGATGACAAAAGAAACAGTGAAACGTTTTTACGTTTCTTAGCCTTTAACCCTTTCAAATTTCTCATATATATTTATATACGTCTAAATAACTGAAAATAATTAAAATCTCAGTTAAAATTCGAATGTATAACAGATAAACAAAATATTAATAATTAAATATTAATTAGATATGATTAAAACAAGAAAAATAGCACAGAAAATGAAAACTTGACTTAAGAATTAGAAATAACTTCAATATACTTTGGAAAAATTTACTTTAATTTAAATACATGTAAAATGAATAAAATAAAGTAAAACAAAGCAAATAAAAGTGAGTGCGTAAAATAAATAAATAAAGTTTAATTATATATAATTAAATTAAGAAAATGGCTTAAAATTATAGACTAGGCTTTATAAATTGAAATAAATTCAAATAAACTTTAGAAAAATTATATTATCATTTTAAAAAATACTTAAAAGTCAAAATATACAAAATATAACATATTATCACATATTAAAATAAAATATAACCAAGAAGAAGTAACTTATACAATTTAAAATAGTCATTGTTAAATAACCCTATATACGCACAATATTGTAAAGGGTATAACTTCCACAATTTACATCCGATTCCAACGAAACGAAAAGTGGTGATCTTAGAATTTTATGTACTTTCATAATAAAAGAAAAAAAATTAAAATTTTAAACTTTTAAAATTTTAAGTTAAAAGTCACAGTTTGACTATTTTGACCAAAATCAGCATTTCAGGCAAATATTCAACTTACACAAGTTTGGAATTATAACTCATATAAAAATAAAGATTATATTTAAATAATAAATTTAATAATCATTTCAAATAAGTAAAATAAGTTTTTAAATCAAAATCTTACATTAAAAATAATTAAAATATACAAATTTTTTTTTTACAAAATACAGGGTTGTTACAAAAACGGGAAGGAAACCCGATCAGTAACTACTCTGAATTTTATTTTCTTCCTCTTCATTTCTTAATCTCTACAGTCCATGCGCTTCTGCATATTATGTAAAAGGTCATAAACATCACAATCTAGAGCAGATCACGTCTATTGCTTCTTGGGGACTTTAAATAAAGTCTTAAGGAGATTGCTAAGACAAGCCTCAGACGAAATTTCCTTCTTCATCCGATTAGATTTCTGTTTACTTATATATTTCTATACATCATTCTCTAATCTTTCTGTTTCAATGTTGTACTGCTTCTGCGATATATAACAACGTTTGTTTATCACTATAGTTTAATACAGTAATTTTTTGTTGTTAACGCTATAGTTTGTTCTTGTAAATTAATTACAACATAGTTATTGTTCAAAATTACTAATACAGAATTCCAAACTAGTGGAAATATGATTTGTAAACTTATGTGTTGAGTTTATAACATATTGGTCTCTGTTTTGGCATACTGATCATATAACATCTTAAGACTTTTCTGTTTTCACTAAAATAGAGATGGCGACAGTTGAAGTATCAGCAAAAACTGTTACCGACAACATGCATGATCCAGAAAAGAAAAGAAGAGATAACGTTTTTGGCCATTGCAAATGAAGAGATGCGACTGTTGCAAACCGTGATAGTTTTGGCCGTCACAGACAAAGAGATACGGTTGTTCCAAATAGACATAACCGTTGGGAATTAGTCTAAAAAAGAGAAGGAAACCTGATCAGTAACTACTCCAAATTTTCTCTTCTTCCTCTTCATTTCTTAATATCTACGGTCCATACGCTTCTGCATATCACACAGAAGATCATACACATCACAATCTCGACCAGATCACGTCTGTTGCATCTTAGGAGACTTTGAATAAAGTCTTAAGGAAATTGTTATTACAAGCCCCAGACGAAATTTCCTTCTTCATTCGGTTAGATTTCTGTTTACTTGTATATTTCTATACATTGTTCTCTAATCTTTCTATTTCAACGTTGTGCTATTTCAGCGAAGTAGCACAATGCTTGTTCATCACTATAGTTAGTTACAACAATTTTTTGTTGTTATTGCTATAGTTCGTTGTTGTAGATTAATTACAACATAATTATTGTTCAAAATTACTAATACAAAATTCCAAACTATTGGAAATCTGATTCATAAACTTGTGCGACGAGTTAATAACATTTTGGTCTCTGTTTTGGTATACTGATCGTACAACATCTTAAGACTTTCCTGTTTTCACTAAAACAGAGATGGCGACAATTGAACTATCAACAAAAACTTCTACCCACAACAGGCCTGATCCGTGTAAAGGAGATGGTAATGACTTCATAACATGGTAGAATCAAATGCTATTTTATTTCACCACGTTAGGGCTGCAGAAGTGCATTAAGGAGGATGAACCAAAGCCTAAAGATGACCAAACTAGAGAAAATGACGCAGTTGTTTTCCTAGGAATTGACTCATGGAAGTATTCGGACTTCTTGTGCCAAAATTGCATTCCAAACTATTTGGATAAAGTACTATACAAAGTATAGCAGCCACACCAAATAGCAAAATCCCTATGGACTGCACTTGCAAATAAATGCAAGATGTAGAATGTGTGTTTGAAGAAGTTCATAGTAGATAAATTCATGGAATACAAAATGGTGGATTCCAAATCCGTAGCCAGTCAAGTGCAGGAACTCCAACTTATAATTCATGAACTTGAAGAAGAAGGACATCAAGTTGGAGAATCGTTCCTTGTTGAAGCGATAAAAGGAAAGTTACCACCATCCTAGAGAGATTACAACTATTTAGAACATAGGAAAAAGGAGATTTCCTTAGAAGATCTCATTGTCAGATTAAAAATTAAGGCAGATAATCGCGGAATAACACGACCCAAATGCGAAGAGGCACTTGTTACAAAAGGGTCAATGAAGAAAGGACACTTGAAAAAAAAGAAAACAAGAAAGGCATCGGATAATCAATCCAAAGATAAGCAAACCAAGAAGTTCAAAAGCGAATGTTGGGGCCGTGGAATGACTGGGCATGTAGCTAAGTATTGCACGCATAAGAAGACGAATGGCAAATAGTTGGCAAATATACTGGAAAATTTGAGTTCAACTATTGAGGAGATGAACTTTTTAGGAGTTGTTTCAGAATGCAACTTAGTACAGAACCCTGCACAGTGGTGAGTAGACACAGACGCTACTCGTCATGTCTTTTCTGATATATCTATATTCTCCACTTACAAGAAATACGATCAGGAAGAAAAACTTTACATGGGTAATTCTGCAACTTCCATGATCAAAGGTAATGCCACCATCGTCCTTAAATCTACATCCGAAAAAACGGTGACACTAAGTGAAGTTCTTCATGTTTCGAACATCTGGAAAAACCTTATCTCTGGACCTGTGCTCTAAAAGAAAGGCTTCCGTATGGTCTTCGAGTCAGATAAAGTAGTTTGTCTAAGGCTGAAATTTATATAGGAATGGGTTATTTATGTGATGGCATATTTAAGGCAAATGTAGCCATGGTCGGCAATAAAACTATGTATTCTGATTGTGCTATTAATAAAAATGAAGTTTCTTATTTGGTTGAGCATGATATTTTACTATGGCATGATAGATTACGACATATAAATTTCTGAAAAATGAAGAAATTAGCAAACTTTGGGTTAATTCCTAATTCCATGTAGATAAAAACTACAAATGACGTGTAGAAGCAAAATTGGTTAAAAAACCATTTCAAACTGTTGATAGAAGTACAAAACAACTAGGTTTGGTTCATACTTATTTTTGTGATTTTAAATCATTACTTACAAGAGGTGGGAAAAAGTACTTTATCACTTTTATTGATAAATATACGCAATATTAATACGTATATTCTTTTGGATAGTAAAGATGAAGCAATTACATCATTTATTAAATATAATACTGAAGTACAAAATCAGTTAAATAAAAAAATCAAGATATTGAGATCTGATCGAGGTGGAGAATATGAATCACTATTTGAACAGTTCTGTGGAGAACATGGTATAATTCATCAAACAACAGCTCCATATTCACCACAACAAAATGGTATTGTCGAGATAAAGAATAGAACATTAATAAATATGTTAAATGCAATGCTACTGACCTCTGGTCTACCGGCGAACTTGTAGAGGGAAGCCTTAAATATGCCTAATCACATATTAAACAAGGTTCCCCATAATAAAACAGGAACAATTCCATATGAGTTATGGAAAGGACACATATCAAGTTTCAAATACCTCAAAGTGTGGGGGTGCTTGGCAAAAGTTCCACTTCTGCCTCCCAAGAAAGTCAAATTTGGACTAAAAACTGTAGACTGTTCCTATCTAGAGCCAGCCCAAAATAGTAGCGCCTACTTGTTTTTGGTATTCAAGTCTGATATAGCTGATATTAATGTCAATACAATCATAGAATCTCAAGATGTCTCATTTTTTGAAGATGTGTTTACACACAAAAGGGATGAAGAAAATTATGTCCCTAAAAGGACAAGAGAAGAACCAAACAAGCCACATGATGATAAAACTCATCATGAAATTGAGGAAGTTGAAATAAAAAGAAGCATAAGAGCAAGATCGTCTAAAATGATTGGTATAGATTTTCTAACATACATGTTAGAACACGAACCTCAAACATATAAGGAAGCAATGTCATCTTCTAAATCTTCATATTGGAAAGAGGCAATCAAAAGTGAAATTGCTTCAATTCTAAGTAATAAAACTTGGAAAAAAGTTGATCATTCGCCTAGAATAAAACCGATTGGTTGCGGTTGGATCTTCAAAAAGAAGATAAAACCAGATGGCTCTATTGACAAATATAAAGCAAGATTGGTAGCCAAAGGTTATCGTCAAAAGGAAGGCTTAGACTTCTTTGATAATTATTCGCTGATTACATGAATAACCTCTTAAAGAATGTTAATAGCAATTGCATCCATATATAATCTATAGATTCATAAAATGGATGTAAAGACAGCATTCTTAAATGGAAATCTTGATGAGTAGATTTACATAGAGAAACCCGACGGTTTTATTTCCAAAGGAAATGAGAACAAAGCATGTAGCTTAGCCATATCATCATACGGACTAAAACAAGCTCCAAAACAATGGTATGCAAAATTTGATAGTATCTGGATGAAAAATGGTTTCCGTATAAATGAATGTGATAAATGTGTTTGTTATAAACAAGGTGGACAATCATACATGATGATTTGTTCATATGTAGATGATGTGCTAATCTTTGTTCCAAATAGTAAAGTAATAGAGACCATAAACAAATGTTAAACAACAATTTTGACATGAAAGATTTAGGAGTTGCAGACGTTATTCTGGAAATCAAAATAATAAAAACGCCTAATGGAATTAAATTATCTCAGTCACATTATGAGGAAAAAGTGATTGAAAAATTCCAAAATTTACAGAATTAAAGGAGTAAGAACACATCTTAATCCATCGGAAGTACTGCATAAAAACATTAATGAGAGTGTAATGCAACTGGAATACTCTCGTGTCATAGGTTGTCTAATGTACCTCATGAATTGCATGGGACCAGATACAACTTATGCAGTAAGTCGACTGAGCATGTATACAAGCAACCCAGGAAAGGTACACTGGAAAGTACTAATGAGAATGTTGAGATATTTAGAGAGTACCACGAAATTTTCCCTATATTACGGAAAATATCCTACCGTCTTAGAAGGATATAGTGACGCAAACTGGATTTCTGATTTATCAAAATCAACTAGTGGTTATGTCTTCACCTTATAAGGAGCAGCAGTGTCATGGAAATCTACTAAACAAATGTGCATAGCTCGATCCACTACGGAATCAGAATTCATCCTTTAGATAAATCAGACGAAGAAGCAGAATGGCTTCGTCAATTTTTAGAAGAAATTTCATTTTTTCCTAAACCTAGACCGGCCATATGCATACACTATGATAATCAAGGAACATTAAGCAGAGCGTAAAACTTTGTGTATAATGGAAAGTCATGACATATTCATCGACGTCATAACATAGTTAGGCAGTTACTCTCAAATGGAACCATTTCCATTGATTATGTGAAAACTACTGATAAGCTTGCAGATCTGTTTACTAAAGGATTATCAAGAGGGAAAATTGACTGCGCATCGAGGGGAATGGGTTTAAAAGCCTAAACAAACAAGAGTTATCTTATATGGAAACCTATCATAGCGACTGGAGATCCCACGGACTAGGATCTATAGGCAAACTAGTTCTGAGTAACTCAAGAAGTACTGCATTTATTTGGACTTAGTCCTAATCCATTCCTACGGTGCACAATTGAATGCATGGCAACGGAAGTATTAAAAGGATGAAGTTATGCTTTTTAATGATGACCATATCTTGAAAATAACAAGTGTGGTATATGTAGAATACTTGTAATGGTTGCGATCACCTATGTTAGTGTGCGTTGGGTCGGCTCTATGAGAATATTCAAGGCTTAAATTATCTAAAACACTCGCAGAACCAAATTAATTCAAGACCAAAATAAACACATCCAGGAAAATGGATGTGAAAGGAAACAATGCTTTGTAAAGATTATTTTCTGGTTATGCATAAACGGCTGACGGTTCAAGATGAAATAACTCACTGATTAGCCAAGTATATCCGATAAGTTTTTACTAGGGAAATTAAAAGTGAAATATTTACTTATCCTCGATATAGCATTATTTTCATATGAATTGTGTGAAATTACATTTTGTGTGGAGGAGACATATATCATCATTCATGTGGAGGATTGTTAGAGGCCCTTTATAGAGAATGAGATATTGTCCTACATCGCTAAAAATAAGTTAATGTTCATGCTTATATACTACTTTCCTAGAACCCATATTGGGCCTTAGGGTTTGGCAATTTTGTGCGAGGATGAGGACCTATACGGCTATGAACAAACACACACGCACGCGCCGCCCTCCCATCCCGTACCGAACTGAGAGGTTGCTGGTACGGGTCCAATAAAAGTAGACCGTGTTATATTTTTGCTGCATAGAGGTAAAAAGTTTTTTACCGTCAAAATCAAATAGAAGCAACTAGTAGATTGCAAATGCACATTGCGAACTGTCTGACCGAACGCCTCTTTTCAAACAGAAACAGACGTGCAAATGAAGAGACACAATTGTTGCAAACCACGACTGTTTTTAGCCGTTGCAAATGAAGAGACGCGACTGTAGCAAACCGCTATAGTTTTTGACCATTGCAAATGAAGAGACGCGACTATTGCAAACTGCGACAGTTTTGGCTGTTACATATGAAGAGATGCGGTTGTTCCCAACAGACATAACCTTTTGGGAATTAGCCTATAAAAGGAGAAGGAAACCTGATCAGTACTACTCCGAATGTTCTCTTCTTCCTCTTCATTTCTTAATCTCTAAAGTCCATGTGCTTCTACATATTACATAGAAGATCATACACATCACAATCTTGAGCATATCATGTCTGTTGTATCTTGGAAGAATTTGAATAAAGTTTTAAGGAAATTGTTACAACAAGCCTCAGATGAAATTTCCTTCATCCCGTTAGATTTCTATTTTCTATACATTGCTCTCTGATCTTTCCATTTCAACATTGCGCGATTTCTGGGAAGTAGTACAGCGCTTATTTATCACTATAGTTGTGACGACCCGGAAATTTTGAACATTTGAAAATGTAATATTTAATTGATTTTAAAATTTTGGAAGTTATTTAACTTGAATTCCAATTCTAATTGTGAATTTGACAATTGAATTATTGGCTTTTATTTATTGAAGTTGGGTAAGGATTTGAATCTTTAATTTTGAGCTTGTTAAAAATAATTTGATGGCTTAGGAAATTCATATTGATAATACTGAAGATAATGGAAGCTTCAGAATTTAATTTGAAAATGATTTATTCAGTTTTGAAATTATATCGTTTAAATCGATATTTAAAAATAGCCTTTCGAGGCACAGTCTCGGAATTGGACGAAACCAGTTCCATTGGATCTGTAATATTGTATTATTATCAGATTTCCATTTTCTAGTGTTTGGAACGATCATTTGGCCGTACGATAAGCGAACGCATTGAAAATTTTATCGAAATTTAATATTATAGCTGGTCCAAAAACCTATCTTCTCCATACGATCGAATTTGGACTCGAAACCTTTTCAAATATGTTCGAAATGGGGGTATAACCTTATGAACACCTAGCGGTACACCTCGATTGGAGGTCAAATTTTTGAGTTGCATTTATCGATAAAATTGGAATTTGAATTTGAATTTAAAATTGAATATATATTTACATTCAATGGGAAGATTTAACACGTGCTTCCCCTAATCTAACACCTGTCTTCAATTTCAACACGCGTCGTTTATAAGAACTTTTATCATCTCATTAAAATAAAAAAACGAACGAGGCATTTTCGTTTAAAATAAAAGAGGAAAAAATGTGGGACAAACAATTTCGTTCAAAATACAATACAGCTGCTTCAAATTTGTAATGGCGGCTCTTTCAGTTCAAACTAAAAAACCAACTCTCTCTTTCAATTGACATCGCGATTTCAAGCATCCATATCTTCGTTCAATTCAAATTCGAAATCCTCAGCTCGAATTCACGAAATCGAATCAGGGATAGGGCGTGGCGTCGTTGAGCGCGAAGTGGTCGCGCGATCGCCAATCTCGAGCCTACGAATTAGGGTATGGGTTTCGTGAAGATAGTGAAGCAAGCACTGGCGGCGGCGCGTTGACATGGGGTGTCGCGAGGTTTCGTGGTGGTGTGAATTTTTGTATTGCAGTGCAGGCATCTCGAGTTCGAATTCAAGACTGGAGAAGGATCTCGTGCCAGTGGCATGCGTAATGGTGATCAAGGCAGGGGTTGGCTCTGCCAGGTGATGGTCGGAGGAGTTGGAATGTTGCGGTGATGCAGGCAACGAGAAGGTAGGGTCGGCATGATGGCAGTTGCTGGCGAATTAATAATGGAGTCTGGGTTCGTTGGTAGGTATTGTTGTCACTCTAATTTTATTTATTAAATAATTTTTTGGATAAGTATAGTTAAATAGAGAATTTTTTTTTCAATAAGGAAAGAGATTTCTGCTTTTAAATTAAAAAGATAAACGGTAAAACAGAATATTTTAATATGAGGAGTTTAAGATCTATATAGACTATGTTGAGTATGTATGAAGTTTTAAAAATAAATATATACATATACACATTTTAAGTTACTAATTCATTTAGATTAATAGATTTTGATGGTTAACTTGTTTAATTGATTTGTTTAAGTTTTTCTAGTTTACTAAGATATTTTAAAATAATCGAGTAAGGAAAATAATTTATTTTAGTCACTAAAAGAATTTTTTTCAAAAAAAGAAAATTTGTTAATTTTTTTTATCGTTTGTTTAAAATTAACTTTTTAGTTAAATAAATTTATTGAAAGAAATTGGTTTAAAAACAAAACCATTGAATAATTAAAATTACCAAATGAAAGTTGATTATTCGATTATTTCGAATATTAATGAATTGTATAAATGTTTATACAAGGTCTAAAATGGAGAAACAAGCCGGATTGGAAATCAGTTGGAATGGATTGCAAAACAAAAGCAAAGGTGAGATCTCCTCACTCAATCAGATTTTTCCGATTGAAATTTTAAATAGTTAAATTTAAAATGGTTGATTGTATGCTTGGACGATAAATTATTATCAGTTGTATTGATTTAGACCCTATGCGCCGCATAATAGCGGATGATATTATGTTAAACTCGTATACCGCGATATTCCACCTCGAAGTGGAATTGGTATTATATATGTATTTGGAGTGATTGATTTCCCACATTATACAGCGGATGAGACCCTATACGCCACATTATAGCGGATGATATTATATTAATCCCATATATCGTGATATTCTACCTCGAAGTGGAATGGGTATTTAATTATTGTGCTAACATCTGTGGATGCAGAGAAACAGGTTGGAGGGATCCAACTGGATTCCTCAAACATTTTGATTTGTTTTCAAAAATATGTGTTGATTATTATAATCTCTGTGTGATTATTTGTGATTGAAACTGTTGAAGGCTATAATTTAGCCGAAAATGTTTTTGTATCATATGATACCAGAAATAAATAAAAATTGGATTTTGGAATTTGGGTAGAAAACATATAATAGATTCATTTAAAGAATTAAGTGAATTTAAAAGAATAAATTTAAACAGATAAAGTTTTATTTTGAAAACTTATTAAATAAATTCCAAAAATATGGAAAATATTTAAATAAAGGAAGTTCGAGTAATATTGTTTAATAGTTGAAGAAATTAGTTAAGTTACGGATTTTAAATATTTAAAGAGATAAAGGAATTTATTTCAAAAGGAAATAAAATTTAGAAATTAAATTTGGGATTTAATTTGGAGTTGAATGAATTTTAGAAATCGACTTGGGATTTAATTTGGAGTTAAAATAAATTTTAAGAATCGATTTGGAAATTTGATTTGGTGTTTTGGGCATCAATTGGGAAATCGATTTGAAATCGATTTGGTGTTTTAAAATAAATCTTTGGAAAATCTATTTGGAAAATCTGATTCGGTATTGGAAAATAAAATTAGAAATCAATTTGAAATTTGATTTGGTGTTCTAAAGTGAATGTTTGGAAAATGATTTGAAAATCGTATATTGGTGGATATTTGAAAATTTAAATTTACAATGAAAATTTGTAAAGGGAAGGGGACTTTATTTTAAAAATAAATATCGGTTTATTTTTAAAAGTGTGGAAAGGAATTTACGAATTTGAAACGTAAATTTAAAATAAATCCAGAAAGTTTATTAATTGATTTGAATGAACCATTTTAGAATGGAAGGTGTACTTTCCCTGGAAAGTCGATTATATTTTTAAAATTGCATTTGGAATAAAATTAAAAGTTCTAGATTTGGTTTTAAAAGAATAGTGTTGGGGAAATTATTTTTTTGGAATTGTTTTAAATCTTTAAAGTAAAGATTTATTTAATTAAGTACAGAATGGATTATTTTAAAAGATTGAATTGATATTTGATTAGAAAATAAGTATTCGAATATTTATACTCTATCTACTAATTTTATTTTAAAATTAGTTTGGACTTAAAGTCTTAGATGTGATAATTAGTATAATGTTTTCGTAACCAATATTTAATTAAGTATTTAAGATGGTTTTATTGTAGATGCTCCAAGAATACTTTGGATAAGTGATTTGAATTATTTTAAAGTATTTGAACTCAGCAAATTTTCAGTGGAATTAAATAAATTTTTGGAAATTTATTCCACGTGAGGGAAATGATTTGAAATTTGTTTTCAAATGGTTTAAGTGTTAAAATTATATCTTAGGAAGATATTTGAAAATAATAATTGGGAAAAAATTATTTATATTTTGGTGATTGTTGTGAATGTTGATTGATAGTTAAATAACCGACTATCAATATTGGCCTTTTAAATGGCATTTGAATTTCGATGCGACTAGGGATCGAATTCCAAATGGATATTCGAAAACCACATTGAACCTTTGTGATTGTGATGGATCTTTTATTTAAAAGATCAAAGTGGAAATTTGTTGTGATTTGTTTGAAATCTGTTTGAACACTTATTTTTAAAAAAAAGCGCTCATTATTTGGATTGGCAGGGAGAGAACTTTGTGTGATAAAACCCATTCCGAATAATGATACGACGAAATGGGATCGCATTTGAAGACGGTGTTGAAGACTGGGTATTTTCGAAAACGAAAGGATTACCTGTCGAATGTCTCTACACCGGGTTGCTCCGGTATAGAGATTTTACCACCCTTCGTGATGGGAATTCCGGACGTGATTAGTGTATATCCGGATTTGCAAGGGCTTCTTTGGAGTGCCTTCGGTTCTGTTTGATCCTGGAACGGACTTGTATGGATGTGTATCTGACGTTACACTTTAAGATGTAAAGCTGGTTTCTATCAAATGCATTTCTGTTGGTGGCGGAGAATTTATTCTCTTAGCTTAACACCCTTCTCTAAGACGTACGAGCTCAGAGGTTATGTAGTTGATGGTTACTAGTGATACATTCCCAATTTGGTAATGTGGCATACGAAGTGCTGCTGATCTTTTATTGATCGAAGCATGATTTTGTGCAAAGTGTAGCTTTGTGGACGAGACTTTGTCGGACCTCACACCCTGAAAATGGTCGAAACAGGAAAGATGCGGCAAGCATATGAAGGTCGCACCCTATAGGGTATGTCATTTCCTTCTGGAAAAGGGTGGTATCATGGTATGGTGCCCAGATACTTAGCGTATGTTGTTGCTGCAAATTTATTATACTTTGTGGTTGTTGCTTTGTGGTTGTTGCTTTGTGGTTGAGGATCCTCGGATAAAGGTCACAAATGATCGGGGGATGGCATACTCGTGTAGTAGTTACCTAGTTACAGAGGTAACCCGACCTTGTGTTGGCAGAGAGCTGGTTAAGTTCTCGGGACGTCCCTTCAGAGGCGTACCCATGTGGCAGTAGGAAGTTCCTTAGCCTGACCATTTGTTGGAAATCCAATCTCCAATACGCGCCTTGTACGGTTTTGGTTGTATAACCTGCCATTTACTTATGATGGTCACCGCTGTTTAGATGGTAGCTATAGTAGGCATAGTTCGAAAGGTCTATGCTGGCTAAGATTAATATTATACTTTCGAAATGTTTTCTGCACTATGCACTAATAATAATATCGAAAGGATTTTGCGTATCAAGCATGTTTGACTATTGTAGGGAGAAATCTCCTCCAATTCTGCGTTTGCATTGTGTGTGTGGCGGGAGGCCTTATGGTAGTTTCATTTTCCAAAATTATAGCGGATTTCTTTTCCTTTCTTTGTAAAAATAACTATTTTAATATCTCACACCAGTCCCATGACTGACCTGGAGTTTATTATTCCCTTTCTAAGCTCTGGGTGTCCATAATTTTCCATACGGGCAGCCTAGAGTCAGAGTATCAGTTATTCTGGAGCGAAGCCGAAAAAATGTGCTGTGAAGATCTGGAGTTGAAGCTGGATGGTGAGACATATCATTATACTATGTATTATCCGCTGCGTTGGGATTGTTGTAAGTCCAGTTTTAATATGTATTAGATGCTGTAAAATGCCTAGTATTGAATGGTGTCGTTGTAAACTTTGATAATGTGATGTATGTAAAACCGATATAGTTCTTTGTTTTAAAGATTATTCATTTATTCATTATATTTGTTCCGCTGCGAAATGTGAGATTCTGTTATTGTTTCTGTTTCTTATTCTATCTTCTTCTTCTTAAACCCTAACGGTTCGGTTTTTCAGCATTCGATTGTGCGGCATTGGATACCGTGGATGTATCAATGTCGACTTTCGGGCGTCGAAAAATTGGGTCGTTACATTTTTGGCATCAGAGCAATTGGTTAAGCGACAACCTTGGCTCTAGTGGGGTTACTCATTAGAGATAGAGTCAGCAGTACTATAGAATGAGTTTGAGTGTAATAATAGATTTGAGCGCGTATTTGTTTGTGAATATAAAAATTGTTTTATATTGTGATGATTGGTTTGTTGAGTGTTATATGGATTCTGGTTGATATAGTCTGTACAACTCTATCGATAGGGATCTCTAAACACTCGTACAGAACAATTCGACATGATATTGTTTTAAAATCAGGGTAAATGAAATAATTTTGCCCAAATTATTTTTATACACAAAAGGAAATGATTTCCATAAATTATTACAGTATATATATGGTTTATTGGTTATTAGGAAGTGATAATATTAATTTATTATCATTGAAATTGAATAAGAAATTTAAATCATAATAAAAAGTTGAGAAATAAAATCCATATGCAAATAGGGTTTGTAAATACAAATTATAAATGTGATCTATAATTTGAACTAAAATTCTAGAGGAATATTGGGAAAATGTTTTTGAAAGAATTTGAAATTTTGGAAATCAAATCCCTTTTTAGTTTGAAAATGAATTTCAAAGGTTTGGAAAATGTTTTGAAGGGATAAAAGCTCTAAACTCTTTTCGGTCGCTGGAAAATAATTCCGATGATGATCGCGACATCATCGGTGTTCATTTCGAGTTTCCAAGAGAGGAATTGCTGCCAAATTATTTTAAATGGAAGTTGTTGGCAAACTGGATTAGGCTTTGGAAATTCAAAAGAAAATTTGAATTGATTTCAAAAATGATTTTTGAAAGGTCGAAAAGACTCTGGAATGTTATATAAATATTTATGGAATATCATTAAGTTGATAACTTGTAAAGTTTAAAGTTGTTAAAGTAAAATTTAACTTAAAGAGAAGTTAGAAAAAGGTAAATGCGGAAATAAAATAAGTTGGAAGGAAAAATTTAATTCAAGTAGAATTAAAGAATGAAAACTAAATAAAAAAATGGTTTGAGATAAAATGAATTGGAATTTGTAATAAATTAATAAATGAAACTAATTTAAAATAGTGACATGAATCAGTTGTGAATGAAAGGTAGTTGATAAAATTCAATATTCAGAAGTTAAATTGAATCCAAATAGAATTGAAAGTGTAAATTGAATGAAAATGGATATATAACTTCAATAATGAAGTAAAGATGGCATCAGAAGTTAGTATTCATAATTTTGTAAAGGAATGTGTAAAATGATTTTTGAATATAGAAACTGGATATGGTTGTTAAATAGCATACAAGTATTATAAAGGAAATGGAATTGGGATTTGATTTCGAAGATAGATTTGAATTGCTCGAAAAAGGTATGTATTTAAATTTCAGTATGAAATTTGATGACTTTCTTATCTAGCCACTTGGTTTTTCGTTTTCTTTTTGAATCTAGGGGCCTGTGGTGCCATTTTGTAGTCGTACCGAGCTAGCCACGCAAAGGAGACGTTGGCGAAATTTTTCGAAAATTTAGGGAGTTAGAAAATTTTCAAAATTTTTGATAATTCAAAATTTGAATTTAAATTTAAATTTGAATGGTTAAGGAAACAATGTTATTTGGAAAACTATGGAGGTGGTTGGGAAGTTATGAAGTAAATAAAGTTGTTTGGAACTTATGATTGAATTTGGAAAGTTAGTTGAAATGATAATGGGTCCCAAATAAAAAGATTTGCTTTGACAAATTGTTGAAAACTATTTGTTTTGAGAAAATATTAAATGGGTTAAGGATCATTCTTCTTCACTAGTAATTTCGGGATGAAATTCTTTTAAGGGGGGAAGGATGCGACGATCTAGAAATTTTGAACATTTGAAAATGAAATATTTAATTGATTTTAAAAATTTGGAAGTTATTTTAACTTGAATTCCAATTCTAACTGTGAATTTGGCAATTGAATTATTGGATTTTATTTATGGAAGTTGGGTAAGGATTTGAATCTTTAATTTTGAGCTTGTTGAAAATAATTTGATGGCTTAGGAAATTCATGTTGATAATACTGAAGATAATGGAAGCTTCAGAATTTAATTTGAAATGATTTATTCGGTTTTGGAATTATATCGTTTAAATCGATATTTAAGAATAGCCTTCCGAGGCACAGTCTCGGAATTCGACGAAACCAGTTCCATTGGATCTGTAATATTGTATTATTATCGGATTTTCATTTTCGTAGTGTTTGGAATGATAATTTGGCTGTACGATAATCAAACGCTCTGAAAATTTTATCGAAATTTAATATTATAGCTGGTTCGAAAAGTAATCTTCTCCATACGATCGAATATGGACTTGAAACCTTTTCCAGTGTATTCGAAATGAGGGTATAACCTTATGAATGCC
Organism: Allium cepa; assembly: GCA_030765085.1. Classification (NCBI taxonomy): domain Eukaryota; kingdom Viridiplantae; phylum Streptophyta; class Magnoliopsida; order Asparagales; family Amaryllidaceae; genus Allium; species Allium cepa. The sequence continues at coordinate 916,265,328 of CM060928.1, forward strand.
TAGCGGCATGCCTCGATTGGAGGTCAAAATTTTGAGTTGCATTTATCGAGACAACTGGAATTTGAATTTGAATTTAAAATTGAATATATATTTACATTCAATGGGAAGATTTAGCACGTACTTCCCCTAATCTAACACCTATCTTTAATTTCAACACGAGTCATTTATAAGAATTTTTATCATCTCATTAAAATAAAAAAAACGAACGAGGCCTTTTCGTTCAAAATGAAAGAGGAAAAAATGTGAGACAAACAATTTCGTTCAAAATACAATACAGCTGGTTCAAATTTGTAATGGCCGCTCTTTCAATTCAAACTAAAAACCCAACTCTCTCTTTCAATTGAAATCGCGATTTCAAGCATCCATATCTTCGTTTAATTCAAATTCGAAATCCTCAACTCGAATTCACGAAATCGAATCAGGGATAGGGCATGGCGTAGCGCGAAGTGGTCGCGCGATCGCCAATCTCGAGCCGGCGAATTAGGGTATGGGTCTCGCGAAGATAGTGGCGCAAGCACTGGCGGCGGCGCGTTGACATGGGGTGTCGCGAGGTTTCGTGGTGGTGTGATTTGTTGTATTGCAGTGCAGGCATTTCGAGTTCAAATTCAAGACTGGAGGGGGATCTCGTGCCAGTGGCATGCGTGATGGTGATCAAGGCAGGGGTTGGCTCTGCCAGGTGATGGTCGAAGGAGTCGGAATGTTGCGGTGATGTGGGAAACACGCAGGTAGGGTTTCGGCATGATGGCAGTTGCTGGCGAATTAATAATGGAGTTTGGGTTCGTCGGTAGGTATTGCTGTCACTCCAATTTTATTTATTAAGTAGTTTTTTTGGATAAGTATAGTTAAATAGAGAATTTATTTTTTTCAATAAGGAAAGAGATTTCTGCTTTTAAATTAAAAAGATAGACAGTAAAATAGAAAATTTTAGTATGAGGAGTTTAGGATCTATATAGACTATGTTGAGTACGTATGAAGTTTTAAAATTAAATATATACATATACAAATTTTAAGTTACTAATTCATTTAGATTAATAGATTTTGATGGTTAACTTGCTTAATTGATCTGTTTAAGTTATTCTAGTTTACTACGATATTTTAAAATAATGGAGTAAGGAAAATAATTTATTTTAGTTACTAAAAGAACCTTTTAAAAAAAATTGTTAATTTTTTTTATCATTTGTTTAAAATTAATTTTTTAATTAAATAAATTTATTAAAAGAAATTGGTTTAAAAACAAAACCATTAAATAATTAAAATTACCAAATTAAAGTTGATTATTCGATTATTTCGAATATTAATGAATTGTATAAATGTTTACATAAGGTCTAAAATGGAGAAACAAGCCGGAATGGAAGTGAGTTGGAATGGATTGCAAAATAAAAGCAAAGGTGAGATCTCCTCACTCAATTAGATTTTTCTAATTTAAATTTTAAATAGTTAAATTTAAAATGGTTGATTGTGTGCTTGGACGATAAATTATTATCAGTTGTATTGATTTAGACCCTATGCGCCGCATAATAGCGGATAATATTATATTAAGCCCATATACTGCAATATTTCACCTCAAAGTGGAATTGGTATTATATATGTATTTGGAGTGATTGATTTCCCACATTATACACCGGATGAGACCCTATGCGCCGCATAATAGCGGATGATATTATATTAATCGCATATACCGCGATATTCTACCTCGAAGTGGAATGGGTATTTTATTGTTGTGCTAATATCTGTGGATGCAAGGAAACAGGTTGGAGGGATCCAACTGGATTCCTCAAAGATTTTGATTTGTTTTCAAAATTGTGTGTTGATTATTATAATCTGTGCGTGATTATTTGTGATTGAAACCGTTGAAGGCTATAATTTAGCCGAAAATATTTTTGGTATCGTATGATACCAGAAATAAATAAAATTTGGATTTTGGAATTTGGGTAGAAAATTTATAATAAATTCATTTGAAGAATTGAGTGAATTTAAAAGAAGAAATTTAAGCAAGTAAAGTTTTATTTTGAAAACTTATTAATAAATTCCAAAAATATGGGAAAATATTTTAATAAAGGAATTTCGAGTAATATTGTTTAATAGTTGAAGAAATTATTTAAGATGCGGATTTTAAATATTTAAAGAGATAAAGGAATTTATTTCAAAAGGAAATTTACAAATTAAATTTGGGATTTAATTTGGAGTTGAAATGAATTTTAGAAATCGATTTGGGATTTAATTTGGATTTAAAATAAATTTTAGGAATCGATTTGAAAATTTGATTTGGTGTTTTAAAATAAATCTTTGGGAAATCTATTTGGAAAATCTGATTCGGTATTGGAAAATAAAATTAGAAATCAATTTGAAATTTGATTTGGTGTTCGAAAGTGAATGTTTGGAAAACGATTTGAAAATCGTATATCAATGGATATTTGAAAATTTAAATTCACAATAAAAATTTGTAAAGGGAAGGGGACTTTGTTTTAAAAATAAATATCGATTTATTTTTAAAAGTGTGGAAAGGAATTTACGGTTTTCGAACGTAAATTTAAAATAAATCCAGAAAGATTTATTAATTGATTTGAATGAACCATTTTGAAATAAAATTAAAAGTTATAGATTTGGTTTTAAAAGAATAGTGTTGGGGAAATTATTTTTTTTGAATTGTTTTAAATCTTTAAAGTAAAGATTAATTTAATTAAGTATAGAAGGATTATTTTAAAAGATTAAATTGATATATGATTAGAAAATAGTTATTCTAATTTTTATACTCTATCGACTAATTTTATTTCAAAATTAGTTTGGACTTGTAGTCTTAGATGTGATAATTAGTATAATGTTTTCATGACCAATATTTAAGTAAGTATTTAATATGGTTTTATTGTAGATGTTCCAAGAATACTTTGGATAAGTGATTTGAATTATTTTAAAGTATTTGAACTCGGCAAATTTTCAGTGGAATTAAATAAATATTTGGAAATTTATTCCACGTGAGGGAAATGATTTGAAATTTGTTGTCAAATGATTTGTTTTCAAATGGTTGAAGTGTTAAATTATATCTTGCGAAGATATTTTGAAAATAATAATTGGGGTAGAAATTATTTTAAATTTAGTGATTGTTGTGAATGTTAATTGATAGTTAAATAACCGACTATCAATATTGGCCTTTTAAATGGCATTTGAATTTCAATGCGATCGGGGGTTGAATTCCAAATGGATATTCGAAAACCACATCGAACCTTTGTGATTGAGATGGATCTTTTATTTAAAAGATCAAAGTGGAAATTTGTTGTGATATGTTTGAAATCTGATTGAACACTTATTTTTAAAAATAAGCGCTCATTATTCGAATTAGCCGGAAGATGACTTTATGTCATAAAACCCATTTCGAATAATGATACGATGAAATGGGATTGCATTTGAAGACGGTGTTGAAGATCGGGTATTTTCAAAAACGAAAGGATTACCTGTCGAATGTCTCTGCACCGGGTTGCTTCGGTATAGAGATTTTATCACCCTTTGTGATGGGGATTCCGGACGTGATTAGTGAATATCCGGATTTGCAAGGGCTCCTTTGAAGTGCCTTCGATTCCGTTCGATCCCGGAACGGATTTGTATGGATGTGTGTCTGACATTACACTTTGAGATGTAAAACTGGTTTCTATCAAATAAATTTCTGTTGGTGGCGGAGAATTTATTCTCTTAGCTTAACACCCTTCTCTAAGACGTACGAGCTCAGAGTTTATGCAGTTGATGGTTACTAGTGATATATTCCCAATTTGATAATGTGGCATACTAAGTGTTGCTGATCATTTGTTGATCAAAGTATGACTTTGTGAAAAGTGTAGCTTTGTGGACGAGACTTCGTCGGACCTCACACCCCGAAAATGGTCGAAACAGGAAAGATGTGGCAAGGTTATGAGGGTCACGCCCTTTAGGGTATGTCATTTCCTTCTGGAAAAGGGTGGTATCATGGTATAGATCCTAAATACTTAACCTATGTTGTTGCTGCAAATTTATTATACTTTGTGGTTGTTGCTTTGTGGTTAAGGATTCTCGGATAAAGGTCGTAAACGACCGGGGGATGACATACTCGTGTAGTAGTTACTTAGTTATAGAGCTAACCCGGCCTTGTGTTGCTAGAGAGCTGGTTAAGTTCTCGGGACGTCCCTTCAGAGGCGTACCCATGTGGCAGTAGGAAGTTTCTTAGCCTGACCATTTGTTGGAAATCCAATCTCCAATATGCACCTTGTACGGTTTTAGTTGTATAACCCGCCTTTTACTTATGGTGGTCACCACTGTTTAGATGGTAGCTATAGTAGGCATAGTTCGAAATGTCTATGCTGGCTAAGATTAATATTATACTTTCGAAATGTTTTCTGTACTATGCACTAATAATAATAATATCGAAAGGATTTTACGTATCAAGCATGTTTGACTATCATAAGGAAAAATCTCTTTCAATTCTGCGTTTGCATTGTGTGTGTGGCGGGAGGCCTTATGGTAGTTTCATTTTCCAAAAGCATAGTGGATTTCATTTCCTTTCCTTGTAAAAATAACTGTTTTAAGATCTAACACCAGTCTCATAACTGATCTAGAGTTTATTGTTCCCTTTCTAAACTCTGGGTGCTCATAATTTTCCACACGGGCAGCCTAGAGTCAGGTTATCAGTTATTCTGTACCGAAGTCGAAAAAATGTGCTGTGAAGATCTGGAGTTCAAGCTGGATGGCGAGACGTATCATTATACTATGTATTATCCGCTGCGTTGGGATTGTTGTAAGTCCAGTTTTAATATGGATTAGATGTTGTAAAATACCTATTATTGAATGGTGTCGTTGTAAACTTTAATAATGTGATGTATGTAAAACCGATATAGTTCTTTGTTTTAAAGATTATTCATTTATCCATTATATTTTTTCCGCTGCGAAATGTGTGATTCTGTTATTGTTTCTGTTTCTTCTTCTATTTTCTTCTTCTTAAACCCCAACGGTTCGGTTTTCCAGCATTCAACTGTGCGGCATTGGATACCGTGGATGTATCATTGTCGACTTTCGGACGTCGAAAAATTGGGTCGCTACAATAGTTTAATATAGCAATTTATTGTTGTTATTGCTATAGTTTGTTGTTGTAGATTAATTACAACATAGTTATTGTTCAAAATTACTAATACAGAATTTCAAACTAGTGGAAATCTGATTTGTAAACTTGTATGACGAGTTTATAACATGTTGATCTCCGTTTTGGTATACTGATCATATAACAAAAAGTGCTACAAGAAACTTTGGCCGACAGCCTTATTGGAGGAGGATTTGGACATGTTTACAAAGGATGGATTGATGAACAAACATTTACAGCTACCAAGCGTGGATTTGGAATGGTTGTTGTTGTTAAGAGACTTAAAGCTGATTGTTTTCAAGGCCACAACGTATGGTTGGTGAGTAGCTTCGTTATGCTAATGTTACTTAATCTTTATTAAAATTCGAATTTCGATTCTACTACTTTTTAACTAAACTTGGATTGTTGAATGTGTTAGTACCATAAAGAAGTGTGTCAGTGATTCAACATTTATGCTGAATAGAGTCATCTTTTAATTTATATAAGCTGTGATCAATTTCTATTGATCATTGGTGCCTGATGTAAATGTAAATTTATTTATCTAAAAATAATAGCAGATGGAGTTTGATTTTCTAGGTAAACTCGAACATCCCAGTATAGTAAAGCTAATTTGATTCTGCATGGAAGGGGATAACAGGCTTTTAGCTTACGAATATATGCCTAAAAGGAGTCTGGATAACCATTTTTTAGAGGTAATAAATACCGGTCATGTATAAATATGTATATATTTTTTATTTTCTATATTTTAAAACAAGGAAAGTAAACAAAAAAACAATAAAGAAAATATATTTCAAGAAAGTGGGGAATAGTCATGCATTGTTAGTATTCCAATAATTGTTAGTGTGTTCAGGACATTTAAAATGTGTGCATAAATTGACACATTGTGAACCGAGTGCCTACAATTTTTCCCCACAAGAGAATCATACATGATTATAACATTTTAGACGACGAACTATATGTGCAAACATCTTAGCTTTACATTATCTACATTTACCAGGAGGTCCTCAAGCTCTTCCTTGGGAAACCAGATTAGATATAGCAATTGGTGCCGCCAGGGCAATTGCATTTCTTCATTATTCTGAAAGCCAAGTTATATATCGAGATGTCAAGTCTTCCAATATTTTTCTTGACTCAGTAGGACATTATAAAAGATTATTAAATTTGAAGTATATAAATCCCTTTTTTACATCGTAAATTGTGTAAATTACAAATGTCGGCTATAGTGTGAGACTATCAGATTTTGGCTTGGCTAAAGCAGGTCCTACAGACTTAATTTAACACATGCTTCATCATAGCCTAAAAATGATAAATGTACACCCTTAATTTAACACACGAAATGTACATATAGGGCGCCTAACTACAATGAATGATGTATATAGCTTTGCGATTGTACTATTAGAACTATCAGGGCACAGAGCTGACATGAAGTCAAAATCAGGTCAAGAGCACTATCTTGTGGATTGGGCAAAATCCTTTTCTTAGAGATAGAAGAAACACATCTCGATAATGGACTCCATATTAGAAGGTAAATACCCAAAAAGGGGAGCTTATGGGTTGTCACACTTGCATTGAAGTGCATTAACAGTGATGCTAGGCAAAGGCCATGTATGTTGCAAATATTAGAGAAGTTGGAGCAGATTCGAAGCTTGAAAAAAGTTTTGGAGGTCGAGAATGAAACACCTTTAAATGGTCCTATAAAATCATCAAAGCATCATTTAAGAGAAAAGTCATTTGCTTTACCATTGCCATCACCTTCACTTACATTAAACAGAACAACTAATTGAGCGCTGTAAAGATTTGGTAACGCACGCTTATTTTTTGTAATGTGCAATGTAAAGTACGCTTTTTATGTACGCGAGGACTATTTGCCTCCTCTTATAATTCTGCTTGCTTAGTTAAAAGATGTCCACTTCCTTCTTTTATTTCTTTAACCTTGGTGTTTTAATCTAATAGTTTTGTTTTTTTATGTGTGTTTCTTATAATGTGCTGTTAAATGAACCATGTTATTTTCTCCTTAATACTAGTTTTTAACAGTTAAAGCAATTAAATATTTCATCTACTTGATACATGTTCATTTGGCAATGTTATACTGGGTGATTTGGAGATCGTTTGGTCAAACGTAGAGGTAAGGATCCTTCTCCCATCATTTACTTTTAAATGTCATCATGTGCCAACATAATCAAAGCATATGTTATTTGTGAAACAATAAATTAGTAGGATCCACGCTGAAATTGATGAAGCAGATTTCATGGATAAGAGGTACAGTAAATTATAGATGGAGATCTGTTGTATCACTTTAAGAGAGAAGAGGTTCACATGCGCAACCATTTGCATCCTTCTCTTATTTTTTAAGAAAAGTAGTATGAGAAACGAGGAAGAGTAAGATCGAAAAATCTTTGTTTTAATACAGATGTGCTATATTATTTTCAAAATGATCGTTAGGGAGATTTATTTACTACTACTTGGCTGAAATAAAATACTCCGAAGCCCAAATTTTATGCCTACATTCTACCATTGTTCGCATGATAAACGCAAATTTTCCTCCGGTTTATTTTCTACTACATAACCTTAGGCCTCCCTGCTTTGCTCTCTTAGGTTTTTTTTACCACAATTTAGAGTTTGAATTCTCCTCCTCCTTGTTCTTCTTGCATTTTGGCATTAAAATTTGTAGAAATTTTGAATATTTATCTTTTCTTCCAATTTAGGTAACACTCTCTGCAAATCGTGGAAATACTCGATCCACGCAGCTGTCAATCACCAATTGGCTATTGCGGAACCCCATTAAATTTACAAGGCGAGATTCCAGTTTAAATCTTTTGCAATTTCAGTTCAATATTACGTCTTGCGATCTTTCATTTTATCATTTCTCAAAGCCTTCTTCATTTTGAAGGTAAAGGTATAATCTTTGCTTCATTTGCTATATGTTTTTGCATTTATTCTATTATTTATACCTTAATTATCATCTACTCTTATTTTAATAACTTTACTCTGATTTTGTTTCAATGTTATTAATTAGAAAACCATTTTAGCAGTTTCAATGACTAATTTATGATTGAGAAAGAAGAATTTGATGAAATGAAATTCACTAATTTTTCATATATCTGAAATTGATACAATGGTTCCATATATATTGCAAACTGTGCATGAGACTGGAAATAATGTTACAGATAAATGAGCTTTAAAGGAATAAAAGAATGATTTGGCCCATCAGCTTGCAGAAAGAACGTGCAATCATCTTGGGTCGAGTTGGTATGCAGAATCCCGTATTTGCAAAGATGGTATACTTAGGGTTATGTAGCCACAACCCTCTTCATTCTTCATTTTAACTCCCCCCTCAAACCATAGTCTAGGATTTGGAGAAAATTATCAGAAAATGTCAAATATTTCCAAATTAATTCCTTTACATCAAAAATCTTCTTCTAATTCCTATATTGTTGGTTTGATAGAAGCAATAATTGTTGGAGAACTGTTCTTCGAAACCTGATTCAGTTTTGAGACTCCTCTTTTCTGTTGATTTCGATTTCAGTCTTCAGTCCTTTGAGCAGCTTTCTAATGAGTTTTTTTGTTCTTCGACATGGCTGCTGATGATTTTCACCATGAGGTCATCTTGGAACCTTGAGAAATTTCCGGCTGAAAGAGGTTTAGTAAGAATGTCTGCTCTTTAGTAAGTTCTAGGTATGTGATTGACTTAGAGTTTATTTTTGAGAATTTTCTCTCGAATAAATTATATATCAGTTTCGTTGTGCTTTGTTCTACAGTGTAGAACTAGATTTGATAACATGTATACAGTGCTTTTGTTGTCGCACCATAGAGTTGGTTTGATGTCTGACTCTTTTTGTAGTTCACGGAGTAATGACCGTGTCCACATAATTTCGACAGTTGCACTTGTCATACTTCTATACTCTGCTTCAGTATTAGATCTCGATATAGTTGACTACTTTTTTGAACACCACGATACAGGATTATTTCCAACATAAATGCTGTATCCTAAAATAGACTTCATGTCATCATGGTTTGTAGCCCAATCAACATAAGCAAATCCAATTATATTGAGATTTTTGCCCGTTCTTAGTGATAAACCATATGTAGCAGTCCCCTTCAAGTATCTTAGGATCCTTTTTACAGCTTTCCAATGCTAACTTAGTGGTTCCTGCATAAATTGAGACACTTTGTTAACACTAAAGGCTATATCTGGTTTGGTTATGGTAGCATATTGTAATGCTCCCACAAAACTTCTGTATTGTTTAACATTAAAAATTAGTTCTCCCTTGTCTTTAGAAAGTTGTGGGTTACATATCATAGATGTTGGCTGAGAATTGCTCCATCCATCTTAGATTTGCACAAAATTCATTGATGTACTTCCTTTGACTTAAGATTATTTCTGAATTCGATTTCTTGATGGCTTCTTTGCCTAGGAAGTAGCCTAAATTTCCAAGATCCTTAATAGAAAACTGTTTGTCTAAGTAGTGGATCAGATCATTGATTGTAGTGTCATCATTACCCGTAATAATTAAATCATCAACATATATTAAGACATATACAATGAATTCTTTGTTGATTTTGATGAATAAAGAGTTGTCTGATTTTGTTGGCTGATTTCCCATTTTGAATAGTGTAGTTTTTAGTCTATCAAACCAGACCCTTGGGGCTTGTTTAAGGCCATATATTACCTTATTTAGCTTACACATATGATCAGAACTTTGATTATATCCCTGTGGTTGTTCCATATAGATTTCTTCTTTTAAAATTCCATTTAAAAAGGCATTGTTGACATCTAATTGCCTGATATTCCATTGTCTGTGTAGAGCAATAGTAAGAATCACCCTTATAGTAGTTGGCTTGACTACTGGAGAATAAGTTTCATTAAAATGAAAACCATACTGTTGTTTATACCTTTTAACAACCAGTCTAGCTTTATGTATGGCTATCAATCCATCTGGATTCTTCTTTAGTTTATATGTCCATTTGCAGCCAATTTTTTTTTTGTCTGGTGGCCTGATAAGATCCCATGTTTTGTTCTTGATCAGTGCATTATACTCCTCATCCATAGCCTCTCTCCAATGTTTGTCGTTACTGGCTTGTTCAAAGGTCTCTGGCTCCTCTGAGATTATGATAGCAGTATTGGTTTTTGTCTTGAATATTCCACTTTTGATCTAGCAATCATTGGATACCCTGCTCTCACTTGAGTTTCTTCAGTATTTACTTGGTTAGAGTTATTTCTGTGTTGACTCTGTTGATCACCAGAGACTTCATTGCAAATTTGTTGAGTCTGGTTGTTCGTGTAGGATGGAGATTGACTAAGATAGCTGGATTCCTCTACTGGCTCATAACTTGACTGATCAGGTGCTTCAAGTTGTGAATCATTACCTTTTGCAGTCCTCTTTGTTCCTTTTATTGCCGAGTATTGGGGTAGACAGGTAATTCAGGTATAATGCTCTTGGATTGTATGTTTTCTTAGTTGTCTTTATATCTGAATTGCTAAATGGAAATACATGTTCATTGAAAACAACATGTCTATTAATAAAAAAAAATCCAGTGTATCTAGACAATTGTATCATTTTTAATTGGAAGGATACCCTAAGAATGTACATTGTTTATATCTGAAATCAAGTTTGTTAGTATTTTATTGTCTTAAGTGAGGAAAACATAGACATCCAAAGGGTTTTAAAAAAGGGTAGTCGGGTTTAACACCAAATAGTTTTTCTATAGGACTGACCCCTTTAAGTACTATTTTTGGTAATCTATTAATTAAATACACAGCATATTGAATGAGTAATGCCAAAATTTCAAAGATAAAGAGGCTTGAGCCAAAAGAGTAAGGCCTGACTCTACATTATGTCTATGTTTTCTCTCAATTAAGCCATTTTGCTCAGATGTGTAGGGGACAAGTAGTTCTATGAACTATTCCTTTACTGTTAAAGAAGTTAATAAGGGATTTATATTCAGATCCTCCATCAGTTTGTATAATCTTGACTTAAATCTAGTTTGCTTTTCAACTAATGAGATAAAATGCTGTACAATATTATAAGTTTCAGATTTGGCTTTTAAGAAATATGTCAAGCATGTCTAGAAGAAGTATCAATAAATGATACATAATACCTATAATCATAATTAGAACATAATGGGGCTGGACCCAAAAGATCAATAGCAATCAATTCCAAAGGTTTTGAATTGTGAATACATAGTAGGAGAAATGTTAAAAACCAGTTTGTGGCTCTTATCCATCTGGGAGTAAGTACAAATGTAGAGTGCGGGAATATTTTCAAAACATATCTTGTTCTCATTAAGTACTTGCTTAACAACATTTACATTTGGGTGGCCAAGTTTGCAGTGCCATAGATCAAAAGTACTATTATTTTTCTTTGATTGAGTACTCTAAGACATATTACAACATTTTTGATCTTTTACTCTACCACTACAATTAAATACTTTGAATTTGTAAAGGCCTTTATCTGCATCACCCTGCAAAAGTGTTTCCATAGTTAGTACATCTTTAACTAAACAGTACTTAGGGTAAAACTCAAAATAAACACTGTTGTCTCCAACAAATTGAGAAACACTAATGAGATTCTTTTTAATCTTTTGAACTTTTAATAAGTTGTTTAGAAATAATTGCCTTGCACCTTTGATATATGCCCTACCAGTATGAGTAATTCTAATAGACTCACCATTGTCCATGCTAATTGACTGTTTACCTTTGAACTCCTTGTTTCCAAGATTAAGATTGTCAAGATTGCTTGTTAGATGCTTTGTTGCCCCTGAGTCAGGATACCATGCTTCATCTTGTAAGTGTTCTATGTTTGTTGTTTGGTTTCCGTTGCTTTCTGAATGATTGCTTGAATCTTGTTATGCTTAAGACATGTTTGCACTCAGATTTGCATTCTCTAATTGTTGTTGTTCTGCCCCGTCACATGGTTTAAGTTTAATCTGAAATAGCATTTTAGGGCTGTGTGACCCACTTTCTAGCAAATTTGAAACCTTGGTTTGTTATTGTTGTTGTTCCACCTTAGTCTGCCATTTCCTATTGATGATTGATTGCCTCTTTGTTGATGATCTGATTTGTTGTTGAATTGATTTTCACCCCTGTAACTAGATGCATAATTGACAGACATGTCAGATTCAATAGGTTTTTTTCAATCAATTCTCCCTTCATATGCAAGAAGAATTAAATGCAGAAGAATTGAATGCACATCCTCTATGGATGGTGTTATTCCTTGAGATGAGATAACGGCCACCATTGCCTCATATTCCTCACTTAGACCATTTAATACGATTAGAACTTATCCAGTGGCAGGGATCTTGTGCTCTGCTGCCTCAGGAAGGTCACATATTGTTTTGATTCTTGTTAGAAATTCTCCCATAGTTTGATTATCTTTTATGATACTATGTAGTTGTCTTTTATGATGCATAGCTTTGGCAGCTGATTGAGAGTTGAATATTCTTTCCACTGTTGTCCAGATTCCATGTGCAGTTTTGCTGCCAATGACTTGAGACAGTAATTTAACACTTATAGAGGAGAAAAGTCATGATGATTAGATTAGACTGTCTTGCCTTTGCCATCTTGTGAATTCCTAATTGCTGACAGCCTTATTTTCTTGACTAATTATGAACATCGGAGGAATAAGAATGGTGCCAAGGAGAAATCCTTTAAGGCCATAACCTCTGATAGCTGTCTCAACTTGAACTTTCCAAAGAAGATAATTATCTGCTTCAAGATGCGTGGCGATCAATTGACTTTGGGGGCTTACAACAGTTTTAATAAGATTCTCTGTTGCAGTTTGATGTAGGTTAGAAGGTGTTGCAGAAGTAGCTGAACTTTCATTATCTTCTACCATAAGAACTGACGGAAAGGAAGGAATAAAATATTGAAATGAATAAGGCTTACAGTTTCAGAAGACGACCAGAATGGTGATAATCTATATGTATACAACCAGATCTCAGATCATGATCTTTGGCTGATGAGTTCTTGGCGAGGTAATGACAGATTTTCAGACTTTCTTGATGATTTTATTGACTTTGATCTATTTTTCTGATGATTTTTGAATAAAATAAAACTCTACTGCAACCAAGGTCTTGTATCTTCAGATATGGCACTGAGAAATGTATGAATCTGAGCAGAAGCTTTAAAAGAAATCCCAGTTGATGAGCTAACTCTAATGGGTAGTCTGAAAATCAAGCGATGAATCAATCTGATGATTATTTAGATTGTAATGTGCCAATCAGATATGTCGTTAAGCAGAGAATTGGCTCTGATACCAAATTAGAAAACTATTTTAATAGTTTCAATGAATATTTTATGATTGAGAAAGAGGAATTCGATTAAATGAAATTCTCTGATTTTTCATCTATCTGAAATTGATATAATGGTTCAATATATAAAAGTGTAAAGCTGTGCACGAGACTGGAAAATAATGTTACAAACAAATGGGCTTTAAAAGAATAAAAGAATGATTTAGCCCATCATCTTGCAAAAAGAAAGTGCAGTCATCTTGGGTCGAGTTGGTATGTAAAAGCCCGTATTTGCAGAGATGGTATACTTAAGGTTATGTAGAAGCAACCCTCTTCATTCTTCATTTTAACTTTTTTGATGGTATTTGATTTCAGCTTCTCAAAAGCCTTATAAATGCCAGCTGATATTTTCCTCCTGTAAATCATCGTCGCTTTTGACCTTGGTTGAAATAACATTTTACATTTTTAAGTGCATCGGTTATCTACTTTTGGAAAATAGAGGAACATAGTTTACTAGGTGGTGGTAAAATTCAGTTTTATGAAATGACGAGCTAATAATATATTAATTAGCTTTTTTAATACGTTGGTAGTCTACTTAGATTCATCATTGTGTTTAGAATTGACATTAACTGGTTGAATTCTACACGAAATAGCATGTGGAATATGCCGGTACTTTTATCAAGTTCCTTTTTAGCATGGTGATGACATAATTAGTGACATCTTATCTTTTTTGCCTCATACATCAACTAATAAAATAAGTTGGAAGCAATTTAGGAATTTTTTAGCAAACCAACCGTTTAATTGGGAATCTTTGTATTAAAAACATACTAGCATACCATGTGTTGGTATTTTAGGTAACATTATGGTTATAATGAGTCTGTTGTGCACGTATGTACAATGCGGACTGGTGTTTGTATGTTTTATATTTCCAAACCTAGTTTACAAAATCAAAGTTAAGCTTTAACAACTTTGATAAAAATATTACTTATGTTGGTTTTATCATTTTCTCGGCTGCAAATATCGATATGATAACAATGTTTCAAAAATGCAAGAATTATCTAGTCTCAAAATCAATTTTGTTAAAACAACCTTATTATTATATAATTAAGTTGTATTTAACCGATTGAATGTTTTTTTATCTTTTCTTTCAGGTCAATAGTATTTAACAAAGCATCACCAATTCTATGTTACTAGCTACATGATTATAAAAACCGCCAATGTTATAATGGCTTGGCGTATTATGTTAGGTTTAACCAATGGGCATATCCCATAGCAATGTTTAGAAATAAAAAAGGGCTATGAGAACGATCTTTCAATGTACAAAGTTCAATTTTGTACGTTGTAATGTTTCTTTGGATTGGCAAGTTGGTTGTTGCATTTGTTCGTGGCTTACTAATGCTTATAACAAATGGTTAAGAATTAGTCTGTAGCACATATTTTTGCTTACAAACTAAAAGGTTACCCGGTTCTTTATGTTGATGTTCTTTATCTAAAGCTCATATTAGCAAATATATTTAAACCTTTTCTTTTCCTCCCATGTAGTGTGCCAGGTACAAACATTTTGTTGCTTTTTCATGTAGAAGTCAGGAAGCAATGCAACCTTTTGATGTGATATATACTTGTTTAAACCACTCGGGTGCAAAGTAACTAATGGTAATCCTAGTGCTGGTTCATGTTCTATTATGCTCTTGGTTTAAACTTGACTAGATCAAAATCCAATATTTTAGGAGCATAATTTTCATCCAGTATAATGCTTTTTGAGGTTTTATATTACATTGTATTATTTTAGTTGTGCATTGTTCGTGCAAATGTACAAGTCCTTTATTTTTTGAACAATGTGTAATTTGGTGCATTATTAGCGTCATTGGATTTAGTTTTCAAACTTATTTAATGCGGTTTAAAAACCTATTTAACGCAGTTTTTGCATTATTCATATTTGGTGTTGTTTTCTTATTAGTTTGAGTTGTTCTTATAACAGATGTTGATTTTAGGTTAAACAAACGTTCAACATAAGCAGTTCATGCAATTTATGTCTAGTTTTTATATTTGCAGTTTTTTTTTATGCGTTGTGCAATTTGAACATTTTTAGGTTATATTGGATATTTTTTTAGCTTTTCTATAATTATCAATTTTTTTATGTTTATAAAGTGGGTTGAACGGCTTGACCTATGTATGAAGATGGTTGAGTCATGTTGACCATTCTAATAAATGAATCAAATGGATTGAATCATTAAATGGGTCGATTCAATTTTGATCCGACTCATTATGATCCGACCCGACCCGTTTAACAGATCTACATAAAACTCATTTGTCCGCATACTATTTTTCTGAACACAATTCATTGTGTGTATACATGGTGGAAACTTCTATATTTTAGGAGGAAATATCAAACTTTCTTTCACTGGTTAACAATTTATATAAAGTGGAGTCTCACTAGCAATCACATACACAAGGTGGAGTGTGTGTATACATCGCCAACACTTAATTATTCAATGTAATGCAATTTCTTAATATAGTTTTAATAGTTTACAATATTGTTATTTGCATTTAACTAAAATTTACATGGAATATTTGTCGGTCGGTTTATCCACCATTGTGCAGTTATATTAGTTTTTATTCGAAATTATTCACTATTCAGTTTGGATAGACTTCATGTTAGGGATATTCAACTTCAAAATAAATTTGCGTTTTCCACACAATATGGGCATGAGATTACCACTTTTTATGTGCATCTTCCATATAACATCTGCCAAATTACTTAAGTGCCATATAACTGTTCAAGTGAATTTTACTCATAACTTATGTTCTCTATTCCATTCGATTAAGTTTGATGAATACAGTCAAATTTTTTCTTTGCTGCATGAACTATTAGATAAGCTTACAATGCATATTTGGATTACATCATATAAAACTATTATCAACATATATATGGTAACATACCTAAATAGTCAATGCATATTTGGATTACATCATATAAAACTAACTTATTTAATTATTTTTATATACATCCAAATATTGTAACTTTAATTTGTAAGGACCATGTATTCATGTTTAAGTTCTTACATTTCTTTACTGCTTCTTTTTGTCTAGTTGTCGTTGTTATAGACAATGCATTTGGCTCTACATAATATGCAATGTTTGACCTACTTGATGCATGTTACATTAGAATCAAACTGAAAACCTCATACCGTCTATATTTAGATATATATGGAAAATTTATTTTCTCTCGAGAAGAAAGTCTTACATCTTTCAAATTTAGTATTAAAGTACATGTACAACAATAGGCTTTTGATACATGTTGAAAAACTACACTTTATAATTATAATATATCATCATATATTGTTAATCCTCTGTAAGATTTTTATTTGCATACTATTGTTGGAGAAAATACCTTCAAGTGATCATTCTATAGGAATAAAAAAAAACCAACATAATGGAAAACAACTGGATCGTGATTATAGTGAGACAAAACAAACAGAGATAAACACCATAATAGACAGTCACAGATCAATGTAATGCATAAAAATCAATAAGACCGGTATTTATAGTGGTTCCACTACCGTAATGCAAGTGTACAGCCACTTGGGGAGAGGAGACTTTATTTGTCACTGAAAGATTATTGTTGCAAGATTGATTCACTTTTGGAGGCTATATATAAGAAGAATTTACAATACAAACAAAATTCTGCAGAGTTTCAGCTCTATAGGATGGCTATAATTATTGTCCAGAAGCTCCAGTATTTATAGAGTGAAGATAGGAGGAGGGATATCTGCTACATAACAGCTCTGAGGTATGGTTCGACATCCATCTGGACCAGCAAAGCCCAATTCCTGAACCAAACATCTAGAGCGGCACTACTTGGTTCGGCATGCATCTGGTCCGGCACAATTTGGTCCGGTCATTCCAACATTTGGACCGGCATAAACACATCTCATTTTATTCAGTAGTTGAATGAGAGATCTGGACCAGCAAGCAAACTGGAGCGGCACAATACCGAACCAAAAATTTGGTTCGACATCACACAAGCACCATCGCTCCCATTGGAGCGGCTAACTACCAAACGAAAATTTTTGTTCGGTCTTCCCCAAATCCAACACCGCTCAAAACAGAAGCGCATCCACCAAACGAACTCATCCCAGCTTCTTTCTCCAAAGCTTCTCTTCTGCCTCCTGCCGAATGAACATTGCCGCTCCATCTCCAAACAACACCGAACCAACCACATGGTCCGACATTACCATCGAACCACCTTGCTGGTTTGGCAACTCAACCCAAAACACTACATCATCGAACAAATATCCAAACCCTCACTACTGGACGAAGTCACCACCACCAGATGAGATATCTCTTCCGATATCTTCCTCCACCGAACGAACAGGCTCGGCCAGCTGGTCAAACTTGCTTCATGACTTCGCTATCTATCCGCGACTTCCTCCCCTGTGCTTCCTTTCTATGTCTATTATGGAATTAAGGTAGCAACTCCAACAATCTCCACCTTGTTACCTTATTCCATATGAGTCATCCAACTCCACCTACACCTTTATGCTCCATGAAATGGATACTTACCCAAAGAGCTTTGGCAATGCGATCACCCATTACACTTTTCAACGAACTATGGTAAGGCCACCGCCCATCGACAAAGTGTTCAAAATATCCAGTCCGTGTATAACCTATCAATCTCTACCATGAAAACAAACTTCTCAATTATCTGACTCAACTCTCCTCCCATGCCACCCAGTGGCACCTAGCACTTCATTAAACGAATCAAGTTCGAGCAATGCTTGAACTTAGTAACATGCAATGACTTGGTAAACATGTTTGATGCATTCCACTTTGTGTGAACCTTCTGAAGATGAACTAGCTTCTCTTAATTCATTGAGACAAGAAACGACTCTCTCACCTCAACATGCTTCGTCCTCGAGCTGAATTCTACATTTTCAGCTAAGTGAATTGCACTCTGACTGTCAAAGTACATCCATGTCTTCATATATGAAGCCCAAGTCACACAATAATCGCCTCAAATAAAGCGCCTTCTTAACTGCTTCAAACGCAGCCATGGGCTCTGCCTCTGTATTTGACAAAGCCACAATCGTCTACAACCTTGGTCTCCAACTGATCATTGTCCCACCATGGTGAACACATATTCGAAGGTTGACTTCCTTCAATCTTTATCATCGGCATAGTAGAAATCACAAAATCCAACGAAGTTGGAATCGCTTCCTCTGCCGCTAAACACAAGTCCATGGTTTGGAGTTCCTCTATGGTATCAGAAGATACACTTCACTGCTTCCAAATGCATCTTTCCTGGATTTTCTGTGAACCTACTCACCAATCCAACCGCTTGTGCAATGTTAGGCCTAGTGCAAACCATGGCGTACATCAAGCTGCCAACTACACTTGCATATGGGACCTTCATCATATAAGCCTTGTCCTTTTTCCAAAATTGGAGAGCCTTTACTAGAATGTTGTATGTGCAAAGGCATGAGTGTGCCGATTGCCTTTGCCCCTTCCATGTTGAATCGAGCAAGCACCTTTCAAATGTACTCCTTTTAAGTGAAACTCAAAAGTCCTAGCTTTTTATCCCTTTGGATTTCCATACCCAAAATTTTCTTTGCTTCTCCAAGGTCTTTCATTTTGAATTCCGCTTTTAGATTACGCATTAAACTATCGATTTCAGCCTTATCTTTGGAAGTAATCAACATATTATCCACATATAATAGTAGGTACACCCATCTACCATTCTTTAAATGCTTAAAGTACACACAAGCATTTTTGATGCTACGTTCAAAACCAAGTAAAAGCATAAAAGAGTCAAACCTCTTGTAACATTGTCTAGGCGACTGCTTATGTCCATACAAAGACTTTTTAAATTGCAAACCCAATTTTCTTTCCCATTTAGAATATATCCTTTTTGCCGCTTCATGTAGATGGTCTCATCCAAGTCCCCATGCAAGAAAGTGGTTTTCACGTCCAGTTGCTCCAGCTCCAAGTCATGAGCTACAACGATAGTGAGCAAAATGCGGATGGATGTATGCCTCACTACTAGAGAGAATATCTCATCATACTCCAATTCCTTTCTTATGGAAAACCAATTAGCAACTAGTCTAGCCTTGTATCTCTCATCATCCTTCACCTTGAACACACATTTGCAACCTATGGCTCGGCTTCCTTGAGGAGGTGGTACCAAATCCCAAGTCTTATTCTTCTTCAACAACTCTAACTCCTCTTTTATAGTGCACATCCACTTCGAACTCTCACATGACTATAATGCATCATCAAAGTCAAGCGGCTCCTCAAGAATCACATGTAGGGCATATCAAACTGATCACTAAGGCTAAGGTTCGGAAACTGCCAATCACCATCCTTTCGGGCGGCTTAATAGTCCTACGACTGACCTAGCTAGATATTACTTTGCCTAAACTCCTTTCAGCTCCACCTTGAACTAAACTTCCTCTAAATTCATGCACATTACATGCACTACTAGGAGGTACCTACAGACTATCCTATGATGTTTCATCAACAGCGTTTTCCTTGACAGCATCAACAACAACTCTACTATTTTGCTAAAACACGGAAACTTCTTCCATCTCCTTAAGCCTATTAGAATCTTCTGATGTGGTAGGTAACTTCTCCTTTGGATTGAATATAGCAGACTCATCTAAAGTAACATGTTTGGAATGAACAATTTCCAATCAATAGGGTTCCAAATTCTATGGCCTTTGATACCATTAGTGTATCCCATTAGTATGCCCTTGTATGCTCTAGCCTCCAACTTGTCATCACCTGTATGATGAACGTACACAGGACAACCAAAAATTTGGAAGTAACCATGATGCCAAAGCCTTGTGGCTTCCAAAGCACGAGAACTGTCTACTCCAACACACGACTCTCCCAGAATTGTGGTTCCTTTCAACAAATACAGATTTCGAAACACACCTCTTTTCATAAGAACTAGTGCATCTCTCAAAACCTGTAGACTATCCTTCACGATAGTTATCTTGCATCCCAAAGATGCCAATTTTCCTAAAGAAACTAAGGATTTCCGAAGACTTGGGACATACCGGACACCTATCAAAGTGCACATCACTCCATCAAATATCCTGATTCTCACCGTACCTTCATACATTGCTCTGCAGCTAGCATTACCCATAAGAATAATGCTACCCTCTCATCCAACGAAAGAATTGAAGTAATCCTTATTATGCGTCATATGGAAAGATGCTCCCGAGTCCAGCACCTAATGGTCTGAGACATCCGATACTGCCGTAGACAACACATCGTCAGATGCATAATTCTCCACTGTAAATGATGAAGATCCTTCTTCTTCAAATCTGGACAATCCTTTCTCCAATGACCAGGTTTCTTGTAGATAATGCACTTTTCGTTCTTAGACCTTCCTCTCCTGCCATTACCGGGCTTCCTGGCTTGGAACGCCCTCTAGAGTACCAATTCTTCTTATCTTATCTACCTCTTTCAACAAACAGGCCATGACTACTACTTCCACGTCTACTTCCTTCACTTATCTCCTTCATCTAATCTCTCAAGCCCTCAGATAGAAGGCCTGATTTCATATCTTCCACTGTCAATGTGTCTTTGGCAAAGATAAGACTGTTAGTGTAACCAGTGTAATGCTCTAGAAGAGAACACAAAAGAATCATTGCCATTTGCTCCTTATCCATCTTCAAGTCAACAGTCTTCATCTTCATTACAAGATCATCAAAGAATAAGATGTTCCTTCACTAGAATATCCTCTCTCATCCATACGGTGAAAAATGTCTTCAGTAATATCAAACAGTTAGTCAGAGATTTCTTCAAGTAGAGATTTTCTAGTTTGGTTCAAAAGCCCCAAGCAGTGGTCTCACTGCTAATCTATGAGATGGCATACTCTCCCATAGCTAGTTGAAAAGTAGTAAACGCTCATTTCTCCATCTCCTTCCTTTTCGTTGCTGAGATGTCAACCTTCAACTCCTTAGTGAAAAACACTTCTAGATGGACTTTATTCCTCATTAGAAAAGCCTTCATTGTCCATTGCCACTTCTCGAAGTCTTTATCCTCATTCCATTTCTCAATTGCCAACTATGACCCTGATGCGATATACATCCCTCTAGTATAGGGACTTGTAACAACTAGAGTTCCTTCATCTACTGCCATAGCATCTAACACTCCTCAATCAATCTTACAGCTCTGTTATCAGACTGTTGGGGAAATCCCTTCAGATGATCCGTCTAAGGGAATAAAAAACCCAACACAGCAGAAAACAACTAGATAGTGATTGTAGTGAAACAAAACAAATAGAGATAAACACTAGAACAGACAGACACATATCAATGCAATGCAAAAAATAAATAACACTAGTATTTATAGTTATTCCGCTACCGCGAGGTAGTGCACGTCCACTTGGGGAGAGAGATTTTATTAAGCACTGAAAGATTAGAGCTATAAGATTGATTCACTTTTGGAGGCTATCCATAAGAAGAATTTATAATAAACATAAAATTCTATAGAGTTTTAACCCTCTAGAATGGCTGCCATTGTTGTCCAAAAGCTACACTATTTATAAAGTGAAGATATAAGGAGGGGTGGCTACTATATAGCAGTCCTAGGGTATGATTCGGCACCCATCTGGACCGGTAAATCCCAATTCTCGAACCAAACATCTGGAGAGGCAATACTTAGTTCGGCATGCATCTGGTTCGGCATTATTTAGTCTGTTCATTCCAACATTTGAACCGGCATAGACACAAGGTCCGGCGGTTGGACGAGAGATCTGGACTGGTAAGAAAATTGGAGCAGCATAATACCGAACCAAAAATTTGGTTCGCCATCACACAAGCACCACTTCTCCCATTGGAGCGGGGAACTACCAAACGAAAAATTATGTTCGGTCTTCCCTAAATCCAACAATGTTCCAAACAGAAGTGCATCCACCAAACAAACCCACTCCAACTTCTTTCTCCAAAGCTTCTCTTCTGCCTCCCACCGAACGAACATTGCTGCTCCAACTGCAAACAAGACTAGACCAACTACCGAGTCTGGCATTATCATCGAACCACCTTGCTGGTTTGGCAAGTCAACCCCAAAACACTACATCACCGAATGAATATCCAAACCCTTACCGTAGGACGAAGTCACCACCATCAAACGAGATATCTTGTCCGACATCTTCCTCCACCAGACGAACTGGTTCGACCAGTTGCTCAAACTTGCTTCGCGACTTCGCTTCCAGCCTACGACTTCCTCCCCCCATGCTTCCTTACTCCATCTACTATGGAATCAAGGTAAAAATTCCAAAAACTATAGTAACATTTTGCAAATAGCTTTCGCATATCAACCTATTAGAACTTGGTAACATGCCACTAATGAATCATTTACTTCTTCAGCTTGGGAGATGATCATGTATAATGATAAGTTATGAGCAATTGCCTGGCCTCTTATGCACATGGCATATAGTCAGTTTTATAGAGGGACATGTTATGGTTTCATCAATTCAACTTACATGTACTTTGATAGTTCATTATTTATCATATAGACTATTTACTTTGTTTGTGACAGAAGAATGAGGAATTTAGGTGATTGGGATTTACATTGTAGATTGATTTAATGACTGAAATTATTATAATTCAAATAAACAAATGATATGAAACTTAATAGTTAGATATAATTTACTAATATGTAACCGGAAGAATTTATACCAGGTAAAAGAGTCAAGCTTTCAACACCTACCCTATGTGTATGTCTTAGTACATGACACTAAAATGATGAGCATATGGACAATCGCTGATTTTCATGTTCTAATCTTGGGTTCAATCTTTCTATTCAAACCGTAGCTTCAAACTTTCTTAAAAAAATTCCGATACTTTTGTAAAAAATGCTAAGATAAAAGCGTGTATGATTTTCATAGTAGTATTTTTTGGTGGCATAACAAGCTATAAGTCCATGACACAAAATATAATGTTATAAACATCACTGTTTGAAGCCGATAATGTCATAAACCTCATTGATATGGGAATATTTATTCCCATGTAACTTTCATGTTCGATTGTATATAAAATTCAGCTGCAAATCAACAAAATGTATGAATACACTTTTCGATCAACTTGCTTTAACTTTAAATTCATTAATATTTAATAGTAATCAAATGTAGCTTTTTTATACACTAAAATCACAAGGACATTCTTTTCATATATGACTATATAAAATGTTTCTTGTATTACAGGGCTATCAATGGATATCCAAAAAATCTGAAATTCATTCGTATCTATATATCAAAAAGCGAAAAAATATGCGATATTAAAAAAAACGGATATAGATGTGGATATATGGGCATCCGCATTCGAAAATTATCCACCCGCTTTTTTTAGAACTATATATTCTATTTTATTTGTTTATAATACAGTGAAAGAGAAAGAAATGTATTTATTTATCATGTTAGTAGTTTACATTATATGAATAAAACATATATTAATAGCTCAAAACTATTCATTATCATATTTGTTAATCTTGAATACGTTTATAATTAGTGAGATTGAAAAATGACTTATGTTGAATCAAAAATTTCTATGTATATACCTTGATTTATCACTCATTGGATGATAGGATAATTACCTGATATCACTCTGTATCTGCGAATTCAGATATCTGAAAATAATTTTGGATGTGGATGCGGATACTTCGTTGTCTATGTCTGAATTTCAGTTGACATGCCTATTAGTCAATAGCTGAACAACTTGAAAAACATATAGAAAACAGCAGGAGAAAAGGTAGGAGTGTCGTCGATGAAATTCCATTACAAGACAGAACAATTAGCGGCAGATGGGGTCTATGGTCATCAACGGCCCCGTCGTGGGAGAGGCAACGGCTAGCCATTATATTAATTAACCAATTAAATAATTAATTTAATTCCTATTACATTTTAAAAATATTTAAAAGTACAAATTAATTCCTAAAAAAATAGTTTAGCAGATCCATTCACCCTAAGGACGGCTTATGATCGGTTAAATTAGTATTTTCGATAATCTTCATATAATTCGAATATTTAATGTTATTATAATTCTAACTCACATGACCAGTCCATATAACATTTAGTCGGTCCACTAAGAAACTTCGATAAAGTTGAATGCGTGTAACACGAATTAAAATATAACCATTGGATAATTAGTTATGAATTTTTAATTGTATTTAGTATGATAAAATTATGTAAAACAAAATATTCAGCAGAAAAATAAATTTACTCGATCGTATGTCGATCTAAAGTTCTCCGGATGATATTTTGCCGTGGGAAGCTGCTAGTTTTAGTTTATCAAATAGCCGTCGGAAGTCGATTGGTAGCCGTTGATTATATTTCACCAATTAGTCGTCGAAAATCTGGGTTGTTTTTTATTTCTAATGTCATTCGTCTCCCATACAATACATACATATCAATATATATTGTAGCTCGATTTCATGCATATAAATCAAACATATATAAACCCAAATCACATATAAAACATCAATAATAAAAAACATCAATATTTACAACAAATCAAACTCAAAAAACCACCATACAACAGAACATTCCAACAACATGTACAAAATCAACCTCTTACATCTCAAATGTCTCAATCATCTCAAAACAACCTAATACATATCAATACAACCTAAATCAACCTCAAACATTCATCATCTCCTCAAAATGTATCAAACATATCAATATACATCATCCTCACCTCTAAGTTCATATATGTACAATATCCCAACACAAACTAAAGGAATCATACTATCACTCCTGCTCCGGAACCAGTTGATAAAGGAAATGTGTCATGCTCCTGCACATATGCAACGATA
Source organism: Allium cepa (assembly GCA_030765085.1). Lineage (NCBI taxonomy): Eukaryota > Viridiplantae > Streptophyta > Magnoliopsida > Asparagales > Amaryllidaceae > Allium > Allium cepa. Next base: position 916,290,475 of record CM060928.1, read on the forward strand.
TACTCGTCCATCAATGCCACCTCTACAACGCGATGGAAGTCTCGTTCCTCCAACTCAGCAATCTTAGCACTTAGGTCCTGAGCTTTTTGTAACATCCTCCATTTAAAGCCCAAAACTAACCGCTAAGGATGTTGCAGTCATCCATGGTTATTAATCTTTGGCGATAAAATATGGCTTTGATTAATAATATCAATAATCAGAAGCACATGGATATAAAAAAATTTCAAACAAAATTCAGAAATAATTTTACATTCCATTTCAAAATATGATTTCATATTTATTACATAATCTCATTTGTGATTCTATGTTCATAGAAAATATAATTGTTACAAAATACTCCAAAAGAGACATATGAAGATGCCTCTTTGGTTGATCAAAGTAAAATGCTTAGCAAATTATACAATTTTGTCATTACATCCAAATAGACAAAACCAAACTACACAGCGGAAATAGATAAAGCTCACAATAGCTAGATTGCCTCGTGCATGTCTCCAGAAGCTTATTTGTCCAACTGAAAACCTGAAACCCTTACTCACGACGTACATAAATGAGTATCCAAGAGTTTAAGGGGAAAAACAAAAACTTTTGATTAGATAATGATTAGGTGTGACTAATAACATACAATCTCGAACCAAATAAATATCTAGTGAGACCATGTCACTGAGCGAAATGGATCTTTTTTACTAGTATCATAATCAGAACTAATTAACCATATACTTTGATCCTACAACCACATGATTAGAACAATAATAGCATTTATAGTTATGCAACTTATACAGGACTACACATCCCAATTTATTTTATCAGGTTACCCATCTTACCCATCACAATTTAAACTTACTATCCATCTCATTTTAATCAGACTACTCATCTTATAATTATGTGAACTATCCATCTCACATTTAAACATATTCAAAGTTATGTGGACTATCTGACCTACATGGAATTATTACTTGGATTACCCATCCTCTACCATGATGACTACCCATCACATATGGTTCGACTGCTTAAATTATAAGGACTATCCATCATACATGGTCCATTTAATTTACAATGATGTAGACTATCCATCATACATCCCATAATTTTCCTAGGATGACTATGAACCCTTTATTAACCTCATAGAAACTATCCATCTCTGGTATGATGTAACGTCCCGCCTTTTCGCACGATTTAAACCGACACACGTGCCAATTCAAACCATACAGAAGGGCGGATTGTTATGGGGTAAATAAGAAAAACAGAGAAGAAATAAACAAAACAGAATCTCACAGCGGAAGGATAAAATATAATAATCAAATATACAGTTCATGAAGCTGTTTTACAAAAAGTATTTTATTTTACTTGTACAATAAATATCAGAGTTACACATACCAATACAATTAATGCAGCGGAATTAAATGGTGTAGTGGAATAATATAGTAGATACTAGTAATACAAATCTTCGTCTTCGTCCTCCAGAGCTAAATCCTCAAATCCTGAAACGCTCGGACTGACCCGAGCGAATTGAAAAGACAAAACACTCGAGTCAGAACTAAAAGATCTTATGTGAGTTAAATCAACAGGAGTAAATATGAGTGCAGTAACTCAAGAGGTGCTCGGGATTTACATCTCCTAAGGATCCGTTAAACTATTTACTATGTAGTATATTGCGCTATTATAATAGTGTCTAATTGTAAAATAAACTTACTTTTTAATAGCGTTAAGGGGTTACCTATATAGCCCTTAACATAGAATATATTCCCATAGTCTACACAGTACCGTAATCTCCCCCGTACTGGGCGTCGTCAGAGGGCACTCCATAGGTATGGTACAAAACAAAAATCGTAGTAAAGGCTCGGTATGTTAGGTGACACGGCACAACTAGGCAATGCCAGGGTAGATATACCAATTGCTATCCGGGCTGGTGGAAACGCGTAGCCGCAGTTACCGCCCACCTCGAAAAAACTCCCCCAAAATCAAAAATAGAAGTGGCCACTGAATCAATCCAAAGTCAAAGTATAATATCGAAGAGGAGCGTCCGATCAGAGGTATGACCTCATTGGCCTGAGAATCACTCCTGTTTTAGCCACCTTATGCCAACTCACGGGAGTCGGGTCCACGTATTTACCTTACAGGAAACGTCGCCACCACCTACTTCATTCTGGAATCTCCACCGCGTACACGGTTAGTCAAAGTGGTTTTCGGTATCGACAGAGAGTATGTCCATATCCGATCCCAGTCCCTTTGCCAACCCATCGTTATTAAAACACCGCAGTCATTAAAATTAGTTTATACTTTAAAACAGAATAAAATTTTCCATTTCGAAACTATGAATACGATATCAATTTAACCCAAAACAATATGATAGCATTTTATCTCAAATATAATTCTTTTCCAAAATCATGCTGGTTTAAAATTTAAAATATCTGGAAACCAAATATTTGAAATATACTTTCAAAGCATAATATTTCGAAATTCAAAATTTTAAAACCATAACTTTTAAAACTTGAATGGTTTGGATATTCAACGAATGTAAAATAAATGGTTTAACATTAAAGTTACTTTGTAAAGAAAAATAATTTCCATGGCCTTTCAAATATATTTCTTTATTTAAAGTTTAAACCATAATTTAAATATCACTTCAAGTTCCAAAAACCCCTTCAATTTCTATATATATATATATATATATATATCCATTTGGAGTATTAATATTTCAAAACTAAAATTGGATTTTCTTCTTTCAACAATTAATATTCTATTATTTAGTCTTGAATATTCATATAAATTCCATAAATAAAACTCCAATTTCTAGCAATTAAATATTTTCTCAAATTTACTTTATACTAGAATTTTCATTTTTTATTCATCTTGGAAAATACAGTCATAAATATCATACCTTAAAATTTCCAAACTTAAACATATAAGATAAATTTCCAAATTCCATTTTCTCAATTTTTCATTTTTATTCAACAGGTTTATACACAACTTAATTTTCAAATTTTTAACTTCATATGTATATATATATCGAAGAATAATATTTTATAAAATATCAAAATCAAATTTTTATAAACCGTATCCCATCCAAACCATAGAAATCACTTTAAAATAATTTATATATAGACCATGGTGCCTGTATATAATTTTCTATCCTATGGTCAAGTGATACGGATATTTATCATTTCAATCCGCAATTTAAAAATAAAATTTGCGGTTGTATATCATTTCAAACCACAATCCCGAATGAAACGAAAAATGCATGATAACTTGCAGTTTAATGATATAAAATAAAACATCCATTCATCAACATCATCCATCATCCAAATCACAATCATCATCCAATAATAATTCAATATCAATATATATCTGATAATATATATCGGGTAATAACTGGCGGTTATATTCAAAAATAAATTTAATCAACTATTAAACTAACAGTTTATAATTAGTATGAAATTTTATAACTGTTTACTAGCAGTTCCTATGCAAATAAATAAATTCTAACTGTCACTTAATATGCAATAAATAAAATAAATTAACAGTTAAATTAAATGACGCGATTTAGCAAATATGGTGAACAAACATGCCAAACAGTTATAAATAAATTTCTACTCGTATCTAAAATAAATTTAACAAACATAAAAACTTTTAGAAGTTGTGAGTGGGTTAAAACACTCACCTTTTGAATTTAAATCGAATTTAAATCTGATTTAAACCCAAAATTTTGACGGTCTCCAAATCCATTCAAACCAGTGTCAACAGATCCGGAATTTTATTACGATCCTAACGAAAAAAATTTCGTGTGAAACGGAGATCGTATGTGAAAGTTACGAGTTAAAACGATTTGAAAACAAATTAAAATAAAAAAAATAAACATCACTCACTTAAACCGAAGCCACATAAGCATCTCGTTACAGCGTCTTTACCCTGAGAATGGAACGCACGCGACGAACAAAGCATTAGAAAGAAACCCCTAGCCGCCGAAACAAACCCTATTTATCACGCCTCCACCCTCGACTTCGACAAGATCCACTCCATCGCCAGCACGCCGCCATCACCCTCCATCTATGTCGCGAGCGCGACGCCCTCCGCCGCCGTGTGGTGCTGCCAGGCCGAGCACGAAAATCACTGAATCCTCTTCAATTTCTGGCGAATCAGCTAACCAATTCGACAAAGCCACCATACCGATCAACTGCCCCTCGCCCCCTCTACCCGCAAGAACTTCCCGATCGATGAATCGTGGAAGATCCACCATTGATTGACCATCCATACCATGAACGGCCGAAACTAGTTTGCAATTTTCTGGACGAACAAACAACTGAATCGAGAAACGAATCACGGATCTGTGACGTATACATCGACAGCTACAACATATATTTTTTTGAGAATTTTCTGGAGAGTTTGAATTTTCACTTTTGATTTTGAACTGTTGATAGATCTAGGTTTTGCAACCATTAAGGAAGAGAAAGAGATGAAGAAAATGAAAGTATAGACAAATGATAGAAAATGGAGGCCAGGGTTTATAATCGTCTATTTATAAGTAGGGTTGGATTGGAGTAGATAGACCAGACAGATGAACGTACGGAACAAACTATGGCCCAATAAGCCCGTTCTAACCCCGGAACGAAATATGTTAAACCCATATAACCAAATAGGTATTTTAAAATATTCTGAACGCGATGGAAAAAGTTTCACGTCCAAATTCGATCATATGAAGAAGTTATGCTGAAAACAAAATTTCCAAATTGATTTCAAATTGATTTTAATTAAATAGATTTCAAGGCATTTCGCGTCCGTACGATCAAACGACAGGTCCGATCGATACGAAACTTGAAACCCTACAATAATTCACCGATATGGATCCGATGAACTGGTTTCGTCGAAATCTGAGTCCGTAGCCAAAATGGCTATTTTTATATTCATTAAATAAATCATAAAATCCACTTTTATGTTTAAATTCTAAAATTTGACCAAATTTTATCGCTTTTATATTTCTTAATCAATTTAAATGGTTTAACAAGTTTAGGTGTGAATTATAAGCTGATAAGTTTATAAATTGCAGTGTTAATTTCTCCACTTCCTTATATTTAGAAATTATAAATTAAATTCTCAAAACTCATTTATTAGATTTTCAACTTTTATATTCTCACCTATTATCCAAAATAAGGATACCGCTAACATTGGTTCATGATTTCACATCATTATCCTCAAAGTCCATTTAAATTTCAATAACGTAATATTTAACCGTTAAATTCCATTTTATTATGCAATAAATGCAATGGTTGAATTTGATACTCTAATTAAGTTTATAAATCCTGCTTCCTATAATTTAAAACAACCCATGGTCCTATTATAAATAGAATTAGCATAAATTTTGTCTTATAAAATTAACCCTCTACAAATACAAACAAAAATCTACGCTAACTGCACCATTTAAATCAATTAATTGTAATTGAGTCTACATTAAATGTTATAAATTATAAATTGGAACCTCCATAAATTTGTTTATTGATTTATAATCTTTCTATTCAGTAAATATACATTTTATGGGTATAAATAACATTTGAATTATAATACACTTCATTAGTGCAGGCTTCATTTCTTATAAATTCCCTTTTATTAACTAGAACACATTAACAAAACAAAATAAATAAATTTAGATTTATTTCAATCTATTTCCATTCTTAACTTAATATACTTAATGAATGGTTAACCTAAATAATTGTTACCCTTTTACATTCAAAATCACTTACAACCATTAATAACAAAAATGTTGCCATAGATTTAGATTCAATTAAATAAATTAGATGAATGGGTAAAACTTTGTAATTATTCCAAATGCCAAATATATTTATGCATTAATTACTACTTATTATTATGAATTCATTTATTAATTTACTAGTTGCCTTTGTCATCTTATTTCCTATATACTACCAAACTTCCTACGTAGTTATAGTTTATCAATATCTACATACCTAGGCAAATCAAGTTCTTGTCCTTTCTGTTATTTCATTTAAATCAAGTATGCACAAATAGATTGTTAATTAACTTATTCCTACCAAATTATTTACATACATTCAGTTTCAAATTTTATAGAATTAAATTCTAATTACTTACCACTTAATCCAACAATTATATATTCTATCCAACATGCATTTAAATCTTTTTATTTTAAATAAATTTATTCAATGTTGACATCCACTAAATAAAATTTACTTTCATTTATATAGTTGCAATTTAATGCAGTTATTATTTCATTAATACTATTTCTGCTTTATATCTTCCAGTATTAATTTCACAAACCAATTTAATCAACAAATTATAACTTATAACCACAAACGCCAATTTACGTTATTTCAAATATATTGCCATATAAACATTTAAAATTGTTAACCTTAATTTACAGTTACTATATCTAATTCCTACATTTACTCAAATAAAATCTTAAGACTTTTATTTTATTCTAAATTAGATTAGAAATCATATTAAATTAACTCATTTAATATCATCAAATTTAACGGGTCGTTACACTCTCCCCCACTCAAAACTTTTCGTCCCGAAAAGGAAAAAGAAGGGAGAAGGAAGAATTTAAACAGTACATCTTATTTCAAATATTAACATATAAACAATAATTTACTAAATTAATTTCCTTAAATTAAATATACCCGTTTTATAATCATTATATCCTTTTATACTTAAATAATTAAAGTTGGAAAACATTTTCAACAAAATTCTAAGTCCAAAATTTTCGGAAAATTTTGGCAGAGTCTCCTTTGTACGGAGAGGCTCGGGAGAAAATAAAATATTTAATATAACAAATATCATATATAATATTCAAACTTATTATATCCCAACCCGGGAAAAAATATACAAAATAACGCTACAAAACGTAATCCGAAAACGTACCTATTTGTCGGGCAATTTACTCTTATTATTATGGAACCAAAAGCAGTAGCAATTGTTTCCATAACCTGCATTTCACTTATAAAATCCAAAGGGTTAACTATTTATATAAAGTGAAATATTTTCATGGTTTCAAACACTAACAACAATCAATACAGCAACCATCAATTTTAACAAACAGCACACACTACAAACAACAATCATTAAATCAAACAAACAAATAGTTGTTCGGGTTAAAAACTTGAAATGGTACGGAGTGAAAAATAACTATCCAGTGCATCATTTACTCAACAGTCTTAGATGGGACAAAAATAGATTATTTATTCATCCAACAACTTCAAATTTCCTTACCCAACCAACCATAGATCAAACAATAACAATTCAAACCAACAAATCAAATTACCTTATATAAATTCTTTACATACTCTAGTTGTTTGATTTCCTTTCTTTTATTCATACCACATAAATTTTCCTTTTTATCATTTACATTTATTTCTAACAAACTTCAAATTTTATTTCTCATTAAATGGTTGTTTCCTTATTTCTATTTATTACTTACAATTATCCATTTATATCTATTCAGGTTATGTAAGTTTCTGTTATTTGTATTACATTTAATGCACTTCTCAATTTCAATCATTCATTAAATGCTTACATTCTATTATATTTAATTACTGTAACCCTTTTTAATTACACTAAATTCTTAACCTTATAACATTCATTCTTATAAGTAAAGGATTTTATTTATTCATTAACTATGGTTTGCAGTCATTTATTTATATTTCCTACTTTCCATTATATTAAACTAGTAGTATTTATATCATACTTAAGTTTATAACCATTAAATTCTCATTTATAATAACAATTCATTGAATACTTCATTATTTCCAAAATTTTCTGTTTGTATAATATTCTATTCCAATCTCTTCTTTAACATTTCAACTTTTCATATGTGGTAAGTTATATATATTAAAGAAAATGCAAAAGAACTTATACAAGTTTTATCTCATCTTTTAATTAATTAATGTTCAATAAATCTTTAATTTTTCCCTTATAAGTTAAAAATTTAACTTCCTTTATAGCTTAGCATTTTAGTCTCTTATTTTATTTAGGGTTTCAATTATTAGTTAAATTCTGTTTCACTACCATAATTGAAACAATTAATTAATGGAAATTAAGAATTAAATTCCGGGTTAAATTTCAATAGATAAGTATATTTTTATAACTTATATACCTCTAATTATTTTTAAAACAATTAAAATTTAGATATTTTCAAAATAAATCTGCAGTAGAATTTACTACAGTGGCCTTTCCCCTTCGAAACTCAAAAATAAAAATCGATGATGCGGCCGCCATCACCGGAATTATTTTCCAGCGACAGAGAGGAAAGTACATAACTTATTTTCTCCAAAATCTTCTTTAAAATAATTCTTCCGAATTATACTAAATATTTATATAAGAAAGTACTTATAAGCCAAATCATTATATTTCATAAATCCTTTGAAAGCAAATTTTCAAAAATCCCGGACTTAAGTCCTAAAATTTCCAAATTTCATTGATTTTGATTTCAATCTTATTTTACCTATTATTTATAAATTTTATTCCTAACAACCCATCTATTGCAACCAAATATAGATATCATTTGAAAATTTTATTTTATATATAGAAAATATAATAGGCAAAGTTATTTCACCTATATTAAAACAAATATTATGTTGGTCTGTCCTATTAAGTGTTTAGAAATCCCTATTGATGTCATAGCGTCCCATGCACCAACCAGAATTTATAAATACAAAACGGAATAGATTAACACAATATCAAAATCTTTTTATAACACTAACAAATACGCCCTCTCATATATATACACTCAGCGACTCCCATAGGGTATTACTACCCTATTAACCAAGAGTCAACCCCACAAAGCTAAGGTTTATCGCTAAACCAAAGCTATGATACCAACTGTAACGTCCCGCCTTTTCGCACGATTTAAACCGACACACGTGCCAATTCAAACCATACGGAAGGGCGGATTGTTATGGGGTAAATAAGAAAAACAGAGAAGAAATAAAAAAAACAGAATCTCAAAGCGGAAGGATAAAATATAATAATCAAATATACAGTTCATGAAGCTGTTTTACTAAATATTTTATTTTACTTGTACAATAAATATCAGAGTTACACATACCAATACAATCAATGCAGCGGAATTAAATGGTGTAGTGGTAGTAGATACTAGTAATACAAATCTTCGTCTTCGTCCTCCAGAGCTAAATCCTCAAATCCTGAAACGCTCGGACTGACCCGAGCGAATTGAAAAGACAAAACACTCGAGTCAGAACTAAAAGATCTTATGTGAGTTAAATCAACAGGAGTAAATATGAGTGCAGTAACTCAAGAGATGCTCGGGATTTACATCTCCTAAGGATCCGTTACTATTTACTATGTAGTATATTGCGCTATTATAATAGTGTCTAATTGTAAAATAAACTTACTTTTTAATAGCGTTAAGGGGTTACCCATATAGCCCTTAACACAGAATATATTCCCATAGTCTATACAGTATCGTAATCTCCCCCGTACTGGACGTCGTCAGAGGGCACTCCATAGGTATGGTACAAAACAAAACTCGTAGTAAAGGCTCGGTATGGTAGGTGACACGGCACAACTAGGCAATGCCAGGGTAGATATACCAATTGCTATCCGGGCTGGTGGAAACACGTAGCCGCAGTTACCGCCCACCTCGAACAAACTCCCCCAAAATCAAAAATAGAAGTGGCCACTGAATCAATCCAAAGTCAAAGTATAATATCGAAGAGGAGCGTCCGATCAGAGGTATGACCTCATTGGCCCGAGAATCACTCCTGTTTTAGCCACCTTATGCCAACTCACGGGAGTCGGGTCCACGTATTTACCTTACAGGAAACGTCGCCACCACCTACTTCATTCTGGAATCTCCACCGCGTACACGGTTAGTCAAAGTGGTTTTCGGTATCGACAGAGAGTATGTCCATATCCGATCCCGGTCTCTTTGCCAACCCATCGTTATTAAAACACCGCGGTCATTAAAAATAGTTCATACTTTAAAACCAGAATAAAATTTTCCATTTCGAAACTATGAATACGATATCAATTTAACCCAAAACAATATGATATCATTTTATCTCAAATATAATTCTTTTCCAAAATCATGCTGGTTTAAAATTTAAAATATCTGGAAACCAAATATTTGAAATATACTTTCAAAGCATAATATTTCGAAATTCAAAATTTTAAAACCATAACTTCTAAAACTTGAATGGTTGGATATTCAACGAATGTAAAATAAATGGTTTAACTTTAAAGTTACTTTGTAAAGAAAAATAATTTCCATGGCTTTTCAAATATATTTCTTTATTTAAAGTTTAAACCATAATTTAAATATCACTTCAAGTTCCAAAAACCCCTTCAATTTCTATATATATATATATATATATATATATATATATATATATATATCCATTTGGAGTATTAATATTTCAAAACTAAAGTTGGATTTTCTTCTTTCAACAATTAATATTCTATTATTTAGTCTTGAATATTCATATAAATTCCATAAATAAAACTCCAATTTCTAGCAATTAAATATTTTCTCAAATTTACTTTATACTAAAATTTTCATTTTTTATTCATCTTGGAAAATACAGTCATAAATATCATACCTTAAAATTTCCAAACTTAAACATATAAGATAAATTTCCAAATTCCATTTTCTCAATTTTTCATTTTTATTCAACAGGTTTATACACAACTTAATTTTCAAATTTTTAACTTCATATGTATATATATCGAAGAATAATATTTTATAAAATATTAAAATCAAATTTTTATAAACCGTATCCCATCCAAACCATAGAAATCACTTTAAAATAATTTATATATAGACCACGGTGCCTGTATATAATTTTCTATCCTATGGTCAAGTGATACGGATTTTTATCATTTCAATCCGCAATTTAAAAATAAAATTTGCGGTTGTATATCATTTCAAACCACAATCCTGAATGAAACAAAAAATGCATGATAACTTGCAGTTTAATGATATAAAATAAAACATCCATTCATCAACATCATCCATCATCCAAATCACAATCATCATCCAATAATAATTCAATATCAATATATATCTGATAATATATATCAGGTAATAACTGGCGGTTATATTCAAAAATAAATTTAATCAACTATTAAACTAACAGTTTATAATTAGTAATAAATTTTATAACTGTTTACTAGCAGTTCCTATGCAAATAAATAAATTCTAACTGTCACTTAATATGCAATAAATAAAATAAATTAACAGTTAAATTAAATTAAGCGATTTAGCAAATATGATGAACAAACATGCCAAACAGTTATAAATAAATTTCTACTCATATCTAAAATAAATTTAACAAACATAAAAACTTTTAGAAGTTGTGAGTGGGTTAAAACACTCACATTTTGAATTTAAATCGAATTTAAATCCGATTTAAATCCAAAATTTTGACGGTCTCCATATCCATCCAAACCAGCGTCAACAGATCCGGAATTTTATTACGATCCTAACGAAAAAATTTCGTGTGAAACAAAGATCGTATGTGAAAGTTACGAGTTAAAACGATTTGAAAACAAATTAAAATTAAAAAAAATAAACATCACTCACTTAAACCGAAGCCACGTAAGCATCTCGTTACAGCGTCTTTACCCTGAAAATGGAACGCACGCGACGAACAAAGCATCAGGAAGAAAACCTTAACCGCCGAAACAAACCCTATTTATCAAGCCTCCACCCTCGACTTCGACAAGATCCACTCCATCGCCAGCACGCCGCCATCACCCTCCATCTATGTCGCGAGCGCGACACCCTCCGCCGCCGTGTGGTGCTGTCAGGCCAAGCACGAAAATCACCGAATCCTCTTCAATTTCTGGCGACTCAGCTAACCAATTCATCGAAGCCACCATACCGATCAACTGCCCCTCGCCCCCTCTACCCGCAAGAACTTCCCGATCGATGAATCGTGGAAGATCCACCGTTGATTGACCATCCATACCATGAACGGCCGAAACTAGTTTGCAATTTTCTGGATGAACAAACAACTAAATCGAGAAACGAATCACGGATCTGTGACGTATACATCGACAGCTACAACATATATTTTTTTGAGAATTTTCTGGAGAGTTTGAATTTTCACTTTTGATTTTGAACTGCAGATAGATCTAGGTTTTGCAACCATTGAGGAAGAGAAAGAGATGAAGAAAATGAACGTATAGACAAATGATAGAAAATGGAGGCTAGGGTTTATAATCGTCTATTTATAAGTAGGGTTGGATTGGAGTAGATAGACCAGACAGATGAACGTACGGAACAAACTATGGCCCAAAAAGCCCGTTCTAAGCCCGGAACGAAATATGTTAAACCCATATATCCAAATAGATATTTTAAAATATTCTGAACGCGATGAAAAAAGTTTCACGTCCAAATTCGATCGTATGAAGAAGTTATGCTGAAAACAAAATTTCCAAATTGATTTCAAATTGATTTTAATTAAATCGATTTCAAGGCGTTTCGCGTCCGTACGATCAAACGACAGGTCCGATTGATACGAAACTTGAAACCCTACAATAATTCACCGATACGGATCCGATGAACTGGTTTCGTCGAAATCCGAGTCCGTAGCCAAAATGGCTATTTTTATATTCATTAAATAAATTAAAAATAAATCATAAAATCCAATTTTATATTTAAATTCTAAAATTTGACCAAATTTTATCGCTTTTATATTTCTTAATCAATATAAATGGTTTAACAAGTTTAGGTGTGAATTATAAGCTGATAAGTTTATAAATTGCAGTGTTAATTTCTCCACTTCCTTATATTTAGGAATTATAAATTAAATTCTCAAAACCCATTTATTAGATTTTCAACTTTTATATTCTCACCTTTTATCCAAAATAAGGATACCGCTAACATTGGTTCATGATTTCACATCATTATCTTCAAAGTCCATTTAAATTTCAATAACGTAATATTTAACCATTAAATTCCATTTTATTATGCAATAAATGCAATGGTTGAATTTGATACTCTAATTAAGTTTATAAATCTTGCTTCCTATACTTTAAAACAACCCATGGTCCTATTATAAATAGAATTAGCATAAATTTTGTCTTATAAAATTAACCCTCTACAAATACAAACAAAAATCTACGCTAACTGCACCATTTAAATCAATTAATTGTAATTGAGTCTACATTAAATGTTATAAATTATAAATTGGAACCTCCATAAATTTGTTTATTGATTTATAATCTTTCTATTCAGTAAATAGACATTTTATGGGTATAAATAACATTTGAATTATAATACACTTCATTAGTGCAGGCTTCATTTCTTATAAATTCCCTTTTATTAACTAGAACACATTAACAAAACAAAATAAATAAATTTAGATTTATTTCAATCTATTTCCATTCTTAACTTAATATACTTAATGAATGGTTAACATAAATAATTGTTACCCTTTTACATTCAAAATCACTTGCAACCATTAATAACAAAAATATTGCCATAGATTTAGATTCAATTAAATAAATTAGATGAATGGGTAAAACTTTGTAATTATTCCAAATGTCAAATATATTTATGCATTAATTACTACTTATTATTATGAATTCATTTATTAATTTACTAGTTGCCTTTGTCATCTTATTTCCTATTTACTACCAAACTTCCTACGTAGTTATAGTTTATCAATATCTACATACCTAGGCAAATCAAGTTCTTGTCCTTTCTGTTATTTCAATTAAATCAGGTATGCACAAATAGATTGTTAATTAACTTATTCCTACCAAATTATTTACATACATTCAGTTTCAAATTTTATAGAATTAAATTCTAATTACTTACCACTTAATCCAACAATTATATATTATATCCAACATGCATTTAAATCTTTTTATTTTAAATAAATTTATTCAATGTTGACATCCACTAAATAAAATTTACTTTCATTTATACAGTTGCAATTTAATGCAGTTATTATTTCATTAATACTATTTCTGCTTTATATCTTCCAGTATTAATTTCACAAACCAATTTAATCAACAAATTATAACTTATAACCACAAACGCCAATTTACGTTATTTCAAATCTATTGCCATATAAACATTTAAAATTGTTAAACTTAAATTACAGTTACTATATCTAATTCCTACATTTACTCAAATAAAATCTTAAGACTTTTATTTCATTCTAAATTAGATTAGAAATCATATTAAATTAACTCATTTAATATCATCAAATTTAACAAGTCGTTACATATAATGTGGACTATTCATCTCATATCCTATAGTTTTCTAGGTTGACTATGAATCTGTCATTTAACAATTTGATTCATGTTGCCCACATGATTAACCTATGTCGATTAATGGCCCCAATTAGGTTACCTCCCTTAAAGTTATAACATTCCAAGCTGACATACATTGGTATCCCCAAAAAATCAATGTCAAACTCATTTGAGGAAATGCATTGGTATCACCAATGATAGTCTTATTTATAAAACATTGTGTTTATCAAAACTAACTACTTTAGTGTCCCAAATGATAGTGTCAACATCTACAATCAAAATAGTGATGCTATCCCCAATGTTTAAGATCAAAGTCATAAACCAATAGGCTCATCACCCATATTAGGTTAATCTAGATCAATGCCAACGTACTAATAGTGTCGACAAAGAGGATTAAGGCTCTATGCCTTTAATCAAATAACATGTAAAATCCATGGCGTTACAACATTGTCGACCTCTATCCAAGGTCGAGGACATCGCTTAAATTCTTTTAAGTACTAAAACTCTATGTCATGACGACGTCGACGACATAGATAAAATATAGGTTACCACCATTTTTGAACAAAGCTCGGTGTTTGTAAATACAAGTATAACATCTCCAACATTAATGAACGACGACATCAATACAAGCGACGTCGTTATAAAAACATACTAACTAACTTCTGCTATTATGTCGTGAATTATATATAGAAATAAGGTCGATGTTAAAAATGACATCGAGATTGATCAAAAGGATAATATAAAACAATTGGCTAACTGCCGAATACCAAACATATTGGGTCGCTGACCCTGATAAATACCGGTAACATGACTAGCAAAGCCATTAAAAGTTTTATACCTAACTTGCTTTGGCTATTATGCCATAAATATATAAAGGCAAAGTCGAGACACGTAAGAAGAAATGCGACATCACTTATATATGAATCACGAAGTGCCAGTGTCATCGATAGTAAGTTGTCGATGAGGTTGGCTTCCTTGTACTTGGAAACCTCGCATAACTATTGAAGTAATTGTCCTGTGCTTCCTTTCACTTCGACGTCAATACTTATGGACACGGCACTTCTATAGGCACAAAGAGGATACATGCGACATAGTATTACCATGAATATCCAGAAAACTGATTTATTACTAATAAAAGTAAATACCTTTCACCAAAACATATTCATTGTCAAATTTCCATTGGACAATAAAATTTATTATTTGCAAAATAAATATTACATGTCTTGTATTGAGTGGTTGGGAATACCGAGACATCAATATTTGAGTACAATTGATTTGGTCTCTTCATTGATACATAAATTTTATGATGAAAGACATTCACACACATGTGTTTAAATATAAAATTTAGCTTCCCTACACACCAACTATAATTTTATAAATTTTTGAGCTGAAAAATTCAAACTAAAACAAAAATAAGTAAATAGGTTCTTACATGATGAAAGTTATATTAATCTAATACTTATAGCATATTCACAAACATTCTTTTTTTCTAAATCCGTGGTTAAAATGAATTTTAGAAAGATGATATTCATTCGATAATTTAAATATGTTATAAGTTTTGAAATGTCCCCTTAATAGTGCAGACTAAACTTAGGTTGTAGGATACTTTTACTAATAAAATTATCAATGGATTTAATGATAAAGTTTGAATTGACTTTCATCTTTCTACCATGTAAGTCGTAATATTATAGTAATAAAATGTATGTTTTTATATACTTATATGATTAGAATAATTTTTTAGGACTATTTGAATTACGAGTCTAGATTTGTCAATGGATATTTTCGAATGCGGATAGTGCCATATCTGCATTTTCATTTGAAATCATTTTCGAATATCGAATATCCGCATCTGAGGATACAGACATGTATCAGATAATTATCATATCCATTAACAATCGATAAATCAAGAAACATAAATTTTAATTTTAATTTAAAATTACTTTTTTCAATCTCATTGATTATAAAAGTATGCAAATTCAACAAATATGATTATAATAAATAGTTTTTGATTGGTTAATATGCATTTTATGTACATAATATAAACTATTAACTTAATAAAATAATAAATATATCTCTTTTATTTAACTAAAATATATATAAATAAGGCATAATCTTGACAGCTTTCGTATCTGCGTCCACATCTATTTTTCCAAATACCGGATATTTATCTGCTTTTCAAATACGAATGTGGACAGATTTGAGGTTTTTTGATTATCCATTGATAGTCTTACAACCAGTCTTGCACTACAAATCATTTGTACCACAATAATATAATACATATCATCTACATGCATAATCACGTTCTTTTATTCTTATCGGTTACCATATTCTCGTCGTACACATCTTCCTCCACCATCTATATCGCCTACATATCATTTTCATCTGCCCCATTCCATCCTTTGTCGCCCCACCTTTATATTCAGCTCCAACATCCCCATCTACAACAGCATGCACCTCTACAGCGGACTAACCTACGAAAGCCTCCTGTGAAGCAGCATGTATACATCCGTTAACATGCCTAAGTCCCATTATGATCGCCGTGTTATTGCCGCATCGAGTCGAACCTTTCTATATACCTCTCGATCATGCCTTTGAATCCGTCCAAGTAGGCTTCCTAGTTCGCAATTGCGGCGCTCAGCCACGTTCGTATGTCGACGATCTTGGATTATGTTATAGAGGTAGTTCCATAGTCGATCCAGTCCTAGATGGACTCGATCACACCTTTAAGTAGGATTTTGTAGAGATGGATGATGAAGTCAAGCTTGGCATCGTTGGTGGTTACAAAGATCTAGTTAGATACGAAAGTTAGTTCGGAGAGAGCGGCGAAAGCAACGGGTAAGGAGATTTTGAATAACTCTTCCTGGTTGTGGATGGAGTTGGTGTTTTTAATGAAGGAGATAATGGTGAAGCAGGAGTGCGGGCACCAGATAATAGGGCCGATGGCTTTTATCGAGTTAATGGTGGAGATTTTGGATTATTATTAGAGTGTTTATTCAAGTTTAGTATGAATGTTTTTTTACCGTGTCTGTTCCAATCGAGTTTAACGATAATTCTTAGTTAAACCCATCTACTAATCAAATATAACTCATGTCAATTGTGCTTGTTTGGATTTGGCCAACATGCTTATGATCGTCCCAACAATTTTTTAATTGATTTATCATAGAGACTCATGCATTTGAAAATAAGCCTTAACCCAAATTTTACGATTTAAAATCCATTCATACTATGCCAAAACAGTTTGAAATTAATTGTGGTTCAAAGGTCTGCTCTTATGATGAGCTTTCAAACATTTATGCATCGGCAAATAATATGCTTCTTATTTATTGAAAATTCTAAGAGAAAATGGGTTATCTCAGTTTTGACAAAGATATGTAAGTTTCCATTATAGAGGAAGGAGGAAACTCTTTGTATTGATACCAAAATTTAGTATAATATGAGTACAAAGATGTGAATGATGGAAATTAGGTAGTTTAGTTACTTGTTAGGCATAAAGTTATTAGGATTTTTGATGCGCAAAACCTAACAACGGATAATTTTGTTGCAGAAGCCTATCCTAGAATCTTATATCACGCAAGTGTTGGATGAAAATATTAATATTTGAAGATAAACAATGGTAAAGATAGATCTAAACATAAAGAAGAGCAACACACAAGATTCCACCCAACAACTATTTATATTGATTCTCAAAAATAATTTTTAAAATTAACCCGCCAAATAAAGTCAACAAAACATAAATAGAATCTATAAACAAATTGAGAAATGTTGACAAGAAGTTTTTTTAATATCTCAAAGCTATATTATTAACAAGAAATGCTATTAACATTTCAAAAAAAAGTTTTAGAATTGACCAATCTCTTTGAAACTTTTTTCTAACGAGTTGATTAGGATGGGTTGCATGTGGAGGATGACCTTACGAAAATGTTAACCATAGTTAATACATCCAATCAACTCCCCGTTTGAGTGAGTCGGAAGGGTTATTTGCATCTCCTTTCATGTGGGAAGTGAGATATTGATGATTTGTCTCTTTTGACTGTATCGAAAGGATCATTTTTCCACTTAAAGGAGAATTTCCTTTCCACATCATCGCTTCTGTTATTTTTGGAAAGAACCCTTTCCAAACAATATTGAGTACTCCTTTCGAAGGTATCCCTCCTACTAGCATGACTTAGTATTCATGTGTTGAATCCCTTTTGAAACATCCCTTTCGATCAGGTCGAAAGGGTGATAATTCTTTTAAAGCGGGCTCGATGTATGATATACGAATCCTATATTAAAAATGTAATGGGAATAATATCTCAAACAATATAAGTTTCATGAACTTATTATAATCGAATTACTATCATCATCTGAATTTGACATTTGAATTTACATTGCCTAAGTCGATCTCATTGCATCGTATAAGACATATAAGAGTCAAGAAAATAAGTAAGCATCATGTGCAAATGGTCGTTAGCTAAGCTAATGGCCGAAATGATATTTCTCATGATCAAAAATCTATGTTGAATCCACGCGCTTCCTACTTTTTGCATTTATATTAATTAAAAATACAGGAATGAGAGGTTTTCCCCCAAATTGATTTAAGGTTACAAAGGTTTGATTTGCTATGAATTGAGAGAGAGAATTTTGATTTCCAAAAATTCGATCCCAAACTCGGACTCCTAGGGTCATATTTATGGATGCGGATTGACCCCCTTTGGCGCTCATCCTTTCGCCTCAGGTGAAAGGCCTTCCTTCAACCTTCTGCGCGAATCCCTTCGACATGGTCAAAAGGCCTTCGTTCAATCTTCTGCATGCAACCTTTCGACGTGGTCGAAAGGCATTCCTTCAACCATCTGCGTGCCTTCTTTTGATGCGGTCGAAAGGTATTTCTTTTAACCTTTTGATGCGGTCGAAAGGTATTTCTTTTAACCTTTCTCATTCATTCTTATGCATTCACCTTTTCATATAAAACCTTTCGACCTAGACGAAAGGATTTCCTTGTCAACCCTCCACTGCCATTAGAGTTTGAGCATCTCCTTTACTTTGCTTTTTACTGGATTGCTTTTGACTCCATTGAAGGGGGGTAGGAGCACTCTTCGCTCTACGTTGTTAAGCTGCTATAAGTAAGAGATGAGTTAGGCTTCCACATAGCTTCGACAGGAATGGTGAGTGACGACCGGATCTTAACACTAGGATGCGGGGCCATCGTGTTGAGTTTTCACCATGCCTTCGAAGGGTTCCAACCATTTCGAAAGGCTTGCTCTAGCTCTCGAAAGGTATGTATTGGAGTCACTTCTTCAAGTAATAAATTGACAATGATGGAACCCACTATTTTGAAAGAATTGGTTCTTATATGCGAGTTTATCATCCAATATCTTTGAAAGGTGTTGCGAACCCATACGAGCCTTTCTTATATTTATGGATTTATCTACGTCGAAAGGTCTAGATGAGGCGGAAGGGTAGCTTTGATTTCTATTTCACTCTTTCAAAAGCTTTTGTTTCGCTTGTTATTTGTAAGGGCACCTGGAGCTTGCGACTCCTTTTGAAAGCTATCATAGTGCCTTCGAAATGCTGTTTTTCAACTTCGACGACACCCATGCCTTCAATTCTTGTGGAGCCTAGTGCTTGTCAACATGCCTTCTTTCATACCTTTATTATAAAGGGAATTTTTATGGCTAACATTTTCCCCCCGCCCCCTATATGAAAGAAGCTTTTGTTCTTTAGGACAAAATTTAATGACTACTTCATTCTTAATGACAATATTTTCTTGCAAAGATCAAAGTACATAACATTTTCTATTGTTAGATCAAGATTTATATAAAAATATGTTCAGTAATTTGTTTTCCATATAATTGAAGATGATGTTAGTATAGTAGAGTTCCTGAAATCCAATTTCAAAAGTAATTGGTTGACCATCATCTAGAATTAAGAAATTCACAATTGTAAATGATTAGGAACCAAGGGCTCTTGTTTAACAATAATGGAATTCCCACCGTCCCACTTTTGTACTAATAAAAGAAGTTCATAAATTGAACTCTCATCATATCAATAGAAAACCATGCATATATCAATTAAAGCCTAGAGTTTTATGCTGGTGACAACAGATGTTTGGTAATAAAAGGCCATGAGCTGTCGTCTAGAAATCAGTCATAGAAAACCATGAATCCTTATTTGGGATGATTAATAGGTATGTAGAAACCTCTATTGTAAACAACGTTGATCCAGGGACCGAGATTTAAATAATGATCAATGTTGTTCAAAAGTTAATTATAATGAACTAGTTATCCTGAGTCGCGTAAAAAAATAAAACAAACTCAAAGTCTTAATCGAAGACCAGAAGTCCATCGAGATCTCAATACCAGCTGCCTTGGAACCTAGATTTGGGCATCAAAAAGTCAAATCCAAAAGTCAATGGTAAAAGACCCCAAATCCAAATTCTGGATACGAGTGATCAACGTCGCTAGAGGTAGTAGCTAACTTCATTGGCCAAATATAGGCTTCTGTTTTAGTCATTTTATTTATGACGCGAGTGTCAAAGCTATCCATCATCATTCTCTTACTACATTCCACTGACGTCGCTAATTCAACCACTATGTTTTGGATATCATCCACCGCATACACAGTTGATAAAGTGGTTCCAATATTGGCAGAGAATATGCCAATAAGAGGCACATGTCTCTTTAACAACCAAACGTCATTTTACACACCGGTTGATATATTTATATTTTGAAAACAATTCATATTTGATATCAAAATATCGTATTCACTTCAAAATCAAATCCTTTCGAGCTCATCATATTCGCTTCAAAATCAAATCCATTTCGAAATCATCATATTTGCTTTAAAAATCATATTATACTTCAAATGTCAATTCAGTTCAATATATCGATTTCACTTCAAAATTTGTTTCGAATTCGATTTAGGTTATAACTTCACTTTAACCCAGTTCGTATTTAAATCCGAAATTAAATATAAACATTCCACCCTTTTGACTGGTTTGAACTTTAGAAAATAGTTTAAATAGTTTTTAAAATAGTTAAAATAGTTTAATAGAAAATAATTTGAGTATTAAAAATGGTTTATATAGTAAAATTGTTTAGACAAAATAATTTAAATATATTAAGAATGTAGATTTAAACCGTTTATACTAAAATAATATGCTTGGAATATTTCAAAGTCAAACAGGTTCAATTCCAAATTTGCCAATTCAAAATCAATTCAAATTTCCATTTCGATTTAATCGATTCGATTCTGATTTCAAGTCGAATTCAATTTCAATTCCAAATTAATTTCAATTCCAATTTCAAATTAATTCGATTGCAATTCCAAATTAAGTTAAATTCCAGTTCCAAATTAATTTAAATTCCAACATCCAATTTAATTCAACTATAATTCCAAATTAATTTAAATTCCAATTCCAAATTAATCTAAATTCTAATTTCCAATTTAATTTCAAATCCAATTCCAAATTAAAACCATTTTGATTTTTAACATCGAAATTCTATTCCAAATATCGATTCAAACACTTAAATCAAATTTTACTTCAATATCTAATTAAAAATCCAAATCTTAAAATCCCCCCCCCCCCCCCCCCGAGATCCCTATAGAGCGAAAGACTGGTGATCTATAATTAAATTCGAAGCTCAATTTCGAAATATCATTTTATATCACCTTTTACTTAGAAATATTCAAAGTTCGAATAAAAGTCCAATCTTTTAAAACAAATCAATTTTCTGAAATTCACGTCATATTTCGATTATAACTTAAAATCTCAATTTCAATTATTTAAACATTTCTTGTTTTCAAATTTAAATTTAAGCATTCTATCAAATTCAAAAATAATTCGATTTCCAAAAAATCAATTTTATTTCTTAAATAAATCATTTTAAACAATTCCAAATCAAAAAATTCAAAATCATTTAATTTAACCAATCTAGTGCCAGTATATAATTTTCTATCCTATGGCCAAATGAATCAATTATTTCAATTTAATTCTAGGGATGAATATATACCATTTCAATCCAAATCGAAGTTCCATAGGCATATATCATTTCAACTTATTTCTTAATTTATTCGAAATAATTCAATTTACAATTTTATATGTTGTAAATAATATGTAAGATGATAACATGATATACAAAAATAAATAAACATCCAAATTATCAACCAATAGTATCCAACCAATCACCCAAATAGTCAATAAAATTCACAACAATTTCATAATTATCGATATCGGGTATTTTACGGGCGACTAAATTCTAATTAATTTAACCGTCAATTCAAATTCTATCAACAAATTCAGATATCAGTTTTAATGTCAACTAAAATTTATCAAGCAATTATCAACAAAATTTAAATCACTTCACGATATAATTTAACCGACATAAAAATTATTACAGACAATTATGAGCGTATAAACACTCACCTTTGATTTGTCGATGATTTAAAATCAAATAAAGACCCAAATTCGAATAGTTTCAAAGCTCAACTAAACAAGTTTCATAATGTTCAAAATTTTGATACAAACGCAACGGAGAAAATCGCATATCAATCCGAGCTCGTATGCAAAAGTTATTCGAGTTAGAACATTTGAATTTAAATATAAAATAATTAATTAATAAATAAATAAATAAATAAAATGACATACGTTACCTTCTTCTTCCTAATTCACGTGAAGGAGAACCCATCAACATGCACGTCAAACCTTCAGCCGCACATCACCTTAAGTGCTCGTATTCTGATCAGAGCCTTCCCCTGCGCGCGCCTTCCCACTTACCGCCGCCTGCGAGCATTTGACCTCTACCGCTCTCATTAATGTGAAAAACATTGAAAATTGCCATGACTTTCATCTAGGATTATGATGATTTCATGATGTAATAGCTCGTCGAGATCTACAACTTTCACGTTGGAAGAGCTTGTCGAGATCTACAACTTTCACGTTGGAGTTTGAATTTGATGAATAGATTGAGATGTAAAGAGGGGAGAAGTTCGATCAATTCTGACCATGAGAAAAGATGAAGACGGTGGTTTTTCACTAGATTTTCTGAAATAAAATAATAATATTTTCTCGATATGCGTGCCGTATTTATATAGTTAGGTCAAAAACCGTCCGAACTCCAATTGAGACGTGTCGCTTGGCGTTTATAAGGTCTTACCCCTATTCCAAACACAATGTAACTTGTTTCGGGGCCTAATTAGATCGTATGTGAAAGATAGATTTTCAAAGTTAATTTATTTTATCGAATTTCTTAAATTGATTTCTACTCCTTCCAATCTTGCATGTCCAAACGACAAGTTTGATCGCCACGAAACATGAAATCTTACAATAATTCACTATTACAAATCCGATGAAATGAGTTTCGTCGAAATCTGAGACAGTTACCAAAATGGCTTTTTTTACTCGTTAATTAAAATATAAAATTCCAATTTTAATTATTCACATTTAAATCCAAATTTAAATGTTAACCATCTTCATTCATATTTAAATAAAATTTAAATCAATTTTCAATGCCATTTTCGTTCTTCTTAAATCTGGAATTCCATTATTTAAATAATTCCACTATTAAATACAAATAATTTAATTACCCGATACATCAGTACTAATAATTCATTAAATTTTTATTTTTAACCATTTTTATTCAAATAATTATATCAAATCCTATTGTTTAAAATAGTTAAATTTCCAGGTTGTTACATATTCCTCCACTCAAAAATTTTCGTCCTCAAAAAGGCGTTAAGTAAAGAATTCAACATACAATAATTTATTCAAAATTAATCAACTTATAAAACATTAAAATGTTATTTGAAAACTATTTCTACGCTTCTACCATGCCACTCTAAACGGCTTACGGAATATACAAGTTAGTTAACAAAACATGTTATAAAATTTTTAAAATATCAAAATTTTCTAACTCCTGGATTTATAGAAAATTTCGGCATAGTCTCCTTTGCACGGCTCGATCGAATTTTTTTAACAGTATAAAATATAACACAAATATAACCAATATATATCAAATATACATCTCATCTCATGGTGAGGCAAACCGAAGGGAAAAATATAAAATCGCGGTATGTAATCAGAGATACGTACCTTATTATTAATAATACGAGCCAGTTCACTCATATTAAGCAAGCAAAAGCACATAAAAACCCACGTATACATCCAAACATCTTTGTATGTACCTATCTCAACTCAATTTAAGATAATAGTTGCATATAAAAATATAGATGCATGTATAAGTCTAATATAACCATATAACATGGATTATGAATCCAAACAATAAATACAAACACAAATATACAACATACAATAATCATATGCAATCAAAACGGTAATAACAATGGTTTGCAACAAAAGAGACCATCCAACCATCAATATCCATCCAATTAATCCAATTAATTCATAACGATGTGAATTTACATTATCCAATATAAACTTTTTAATTTTTAATCCATTCATTTCTTATTAAAGTTCATTTCATTAACATTTTAACTGATTCATTTCAATTTATTTGCTCAACCAACTTTTATTCAATTAGATTCACGTTCAATTGATTTTTCATTTAATTTATTTAGTTCCAATTGATTTTCACACACTTATCAACATTAATGAATTCACATTCTATTAATTTATCCTCAAGTAAAGTTAAATTCATTTTTTTCACTTCCATTGTTCCATTTTAATAATTCATATAATAAATTACACTTAAATAGTTTAACTCCATACCACATTCCATATATTTTAATTTGATTCACATTCACCTACTAATATTCATTTCATTAATCATACAATGGATTTATATTCAATTCATTCATTTTAGTTGATTTACATTCAACTAATTCTGTTTCAATCCATTTTTTTCAATCAACCAATATTCATTGTATTCACATTGATTGATTATAATTAAGTGTATTTACATTCAATCAAATTTGTTTCAATTATTTACATTTTTTTCATCACATTTAATTGGTTTACGTACCATTGGTTTCTTTCAATTTATTAACACTCATTACAGATCCTTTATATTTAATTTTATTCAACTTAATTTGTGAAATTCCAATTGTTTCTCTTTTTGTTTAACTTATTTCATATAAATTCGTTGGTAAGTCGTTTATAAAATTATTCCACTTAGTATATCCTCCCTTTTTATTATACTAACATCATTTATAAATTCTCTAAGTTTATTATAAATATTTTATACAAAACAATCATGTTTATTATTATTACTTCATATCTTTAGTTATTATTAATTCATCGATTCACTTCATTTATTCAAATTCATATTATTAATTTACTAAAGTAAATTTTGTTTTATAACTCAATTCACATTAATAAATATGATCAATCATTTAACCTCTCGCAAGTTAACATTAATTTATTATTTATTCCAATAACTTATTTCATATTATATTAGTTAACATTCATTTTTTTAATTTAAACTACTCCACTTGCATTTTTATATCAAATTAAAATTAAATTCAATTAACCATATTAATTTTACTTACACTTATTTATTTTATTTAATTTCTTTCACACTTAAATTACATTTCATTTCAAAATACATGTTCGTATTCATTTTCAATTCGTTTTATAGCTTAAATGAAATTAATCCACTTTACTAATTTATCTAGTTTCATTTAATATCCACTTCAATTTATTTAATATTAAGTTATACTTCATTTCATTTTAATTTATTACTCATTTTATTTATGTTTATTCAAGTTAAATGTTCTTATCATTCCCATTCAACAAATTTAAATTCGTTTTTAGCTTTTTAATTTTCAAATCTATAAGTTATACAATTTATTCATTCAAATTTCGTTTTGTCTAATTCATTTCAAAAACATTTCATTTTATTTACTTAATTTCACCAACTCTATTTAATTTGACAATGCTAAGCCATTATTTTATTCCGTATCTCAAATTCAAAATTTTCATTTGTTTGTTTAACTAAATTTTGACCATTTTAAATTTGGTTTATTTTTCTATTCAAATTTATAAGTTATATCTTATTTCTTTACTATACTGTTTTAAATTTACAAGTTAAAAACTCATTCCTTATATACTATTTTAAATTATAAGTTCAAAATTGTTCTCATATATTTATTAAATCATACTTAAAAATATTTCTCACAATCAAAACTTGTTTTAATCGAGAAATAAATTTCTTTTGGTAGCAATTTTCACTCAGAAACTCGAAAATGAACACTAGCGATGCTGCAGTCATCCCCAGAATTATTTCCTAGTGAGAAAAGCAAGATTAATGCTTCTATTTCTTTCAAAAATCCTTTCAAAATATATTTCTAACCGAAAAACTTCCAAATGATACTATTATTAAGTTTTAAGGCTTTGGAAAAAAAATTAAAAACAAAAGGATTTAAATTCTAAAATTATAAATTTTTAAAATCATTTCTATATTATAAATATACTTACACAAATTTCCTTACCTTATTACCAAAATATTTCATTAATTTACAACTTCGTCGTTTTAACTAATTCTTATTTTAATTGATTTCAATTCAATTTACTTGTTAATTGCTTCATAAAACAAAATTCATCAAGTATTCATTTTTATTTTAGTTCAACCAATAATAGATGGCAATTAAATATTATCATCGCCTAATAACTATCATTCATCAATAGTCATTATATATATAATATAATTTAGGTAAAATTATTTCATTTACCCGATTTAAAACAAAATTATGTCAACTTCCTCTTTTAAGTGTTTA
The DNA here is from genome assembly GCA_030765085.1 of Allium cepa. NCBI lineage: Eukaryota > Viridiplantae > Streptophyta > Magnoliopsida > Asparagales > Amaryllidaceae > Allium > Allium cepa. The sequence continues at coordinate 916,317,433 of CM060928.1, forward strand.
GAAATCGCTATCGATGATACAGCATCCTGCACATCGACCAGAATTCATAAACAACTCAACGGATAAGTAAACACAATATAAAACAACTTATAACACCAACTAGTCACTCTCCCATACACACACACACACACACACACACCCAAACAAACTCATTCTAGGATTACTACCCTATCTCTAATGAGTCAAACTGTACAAAGCCAAGGTTATCGCTAAACCTGTGACGCCCCACCTCTATACCCACGCTAGCCAAGAACACTACGGTGTAGTGCTGTCAACTAGCACGGAGAATAAGGCTGTTGAGGAGCGACCATCAATAGTTAGGCCTTATACTAGTATTGGTTATCTCAATAGGAGTGGTATATAAATATATTTTCTTTCATTTTTCATCTCTGATTTATTTTCTCCCATCGACATACCCCAATTCCAGTATAAAACGAACTACGATGGTTCGTAATAGTTTAGAACAGTAAATATAAAATATCACACAAATAATATAATGCGGAACACAAATCAAACAGAAAGTCTCATATATACAATAACTGATGTCAGTCACAATACATTTGATACAATACATATGACACGGTACATATGATACAACTACAACAGTCGACTAAGGAAGTTACATATACAAGTACATTAACGTATTTAATATACATGAATACATATCTTCCTATACAATTTTATAGACTACTTCAAATGACGACGGCTACTCCAAAAGATATGAAAGAACTTCATAGCTCTAGCGGCAACCCAAAGCAGAATATCTACAACCTGAAATACTCGGTCTGACCCGAGTATTAAATTCAAAAGAAAATAATACCCGGGTCAGTCTAATTCAAACTCAGTTATTAGTGCATATAAGCAATAATAATTAAATAATGAATAGACGACAGTAATTAAACCAAATAAGAATGCAATTCAGAATATTGAATTGAAATAAACAGAACAGTTCAAAGCATTGAAATATCAATTAAAATATTAATTCAAGTAGGGCTGCAGTACACGCACGCGTGCACTGCCTCGCCACTACGAAATATGGAATACGCAAAAAGATCCATAAGTCAAAACAAATAGAATATCATACACGCCATACCGTGTGGCTGCAGTTCACGCTTGCGTGCATTGCCTTGCCACTACAGTGATGATGTACCCATTGAATACCGTGTGGCTGCAGTTCACGCTTGCGTGCACTGCCGTGCCACTACAGTGATGATGTACCCATTGAATACCGACAGCAATCAAAAACTGCAGAGGTCAAGTTTGGACGACATAAATGCGAACCCAAATGTACACAATGGACGTACACTACTAGTTGCACATGAATAAAATGAAACTGGGGTGCAACATGGAACGGCACCAAGTAAATGGCACAAGGGACAGTATGATACAAATGCAAGCTCAATTAAATTGAACACCACATGTAGCAAGACAACCAGAACTGTTTGGAAAGGTAAACGATATTGCAAAAGACACCAAGTGAACATGATAAAACAACCTATCACTGAAACAGTACCAGCCTGAATTAGTGAAACAAGGCTACACATTCAAGTGTAACACGGTACAAAGCACAAAGGCTACAAGTGGAACGAGTATGTGTGTAGCAACAGCATGTTCACACAACTACACCAAATTCAACATGATGCAAGAATACTCAAAGACGCAAGGTGAACCATAGAACAACAGTCAGAATGCATAAAACTGGACAAAGCAGCACATATGCAAGGGTCAAGCAACAACCAGACCACATGAATTCACATGAGCACCAGACTACGCAATGAATACAATGCAACAGTGACTCAGAGCATAAACAGGAATGCAGCAGTGATGGATCCAAATGGAAAGTGCAACAACTTCAACAATGAAATGGTTTTGAATAACCATAAATGAATACTGCAACATGTACATGAAGACAACAACTATCTATAGGTTCCAGTTGCATTCAAATGGAAGAATACAGCAGAAAAGAAGGCACCAAATCAATAGAAATGAACACAGTGGCAACTACTTCAATGACACAGACCAATGCAACATATTCAAGTACAATGAACATGTACAAGTGAAGGCAGTGGCAACTGCAATAATATGCAGTGAACTCGAGAATGGTGAACCATGGAATACACATGAGATTTATCCATTTACAGACACGAATTTCAGATTCATGTAGACAGTGAACAACTTAATGGTACAATCACACAGGGGAGATTTCAAAGCCAACGGAAAATTTCAAGCTATAGCTAATGGCTAAAATCAGTACTTAGCAAAAGCAAGTCAATTTAGAATTCCATCAAAATATATTTTCACAAAGGCATGGCCGCAATATCAGGGGCATGATATGGAATGTGCACAGTAAGTGTACAACTAAATCAAGTACACATAGTAGTAAGAAGCAAGAAGATGGATTTAAAAAGAAACTCAAATGCAATTCAAGTGTGATGAATTGCTACAGCAAACCACAAGAACAACAGTTCAACTTCACTGGTAAATGCAGACCAGTGAACAACTAAACAAAACTGGACAGTGCAAGTGTCAAACTCGAGAGGAAAGGCAGTAGTACAACTTAGTTGCAACTGTATCAAAATACATGTAGATGGAGTGAGACAGTGTCAATTAAATGAAACTGAAAAAGGCAACAACAAATGTAACCACAGAAACAAGCAAGCGTATCATGGAACGGCAGTGCAACTTGACTCGATCATGCAACATGAAGAAGCCAACATACATGACTAGAGGCACATATGAACATGAAGCAATAACATATGTACATGAGCATGAATAACATGAAGCAGCACCATATAACTGCATGCGACAGAATAACATGATGTAATAACTTATGTACATGAAACTGACAGAAAGGCACTAACTCAACTTCAATCGAATCAGGAGAAACAACCTGAGCATGAACAACATGATCAACAACAAGTCAAAAACATTGAAAAAAACCCAATTAAAGCCGAGGCTATGGAGCACGAAAAACAAACAGTGACATGGTAATCAAACCATGGAAAACAAGGATCAATTCCGAGTCAAAATCATCCACATCGAGATGAAAATCAAACATTCGAATCAAAATACTGAGACGAATTAAATGTGAGTGAAATAAAATCACTCACCCTAGCCACGATTTAGAGAAGCCAATGTATCAAAGCCGTGAAATCATTGCCGTAGATATCAAATCACACAAATATACGAAATTGCCAAAACCAGAAATCATCTCCAACATCCATACGAAAATCGAAAACCTCAACATCTCAACAAAACAGTGCCGAGAAAACCAAGTAGAAATAGATGTGAGTAAAAACCACACAAGTTCAAATCGAAATCACTAAAATTCGAAGCAATAATCATCCAAGAATTCAAGCGACAAAACACACAAATAACTCGAGCCAAGAATTAGATGTGAGAAAACTCACCTTTGCCACGAACGGAAGCGAAGATGAACGAGCGCGAGGGCGAGCAGCCATTAATTGATGAAGCCCTAATTGGTGATGACGATCGATGGAGCACGAGGCCGCCGCCATTTTTTTTTGTTCTCTCGGTGGTTTTAGGTTTCGAACGAATAATAGAGAATGAGAAAGAGGGGATCGGGTTTAAGTCGAAGGAGAAAAAAAAAAGAAAGGGTATTGGGTTTTTAAAATTTTCACGGCCCAAAAACAAATGAACCACTATTTAAAAATCAAAGCCCCTCAAACTTTATAACCATTTGTAATTTTAAATTTTAATTTTAATTTTAAAAACTTCAAAATGGCAATTGACGAAAATATAAATCGTTTTAACGTCAATTATGAATTGACGCGAATATCGGGTTGTTACAGACTCCCCTCGTTAAAGAAATTGCATCCTCGCAATCATAAGGAATAAATGGACAAATGGTAACAACCATAAAGAACATCACCACAAGATGAAGAAATTAGAAATAGAAAGTTCACCATATAGAGCATAAAAGAGAAAGCCTGAACGAGTTTGCTCGATGAATTCTCTGGATTCCTAAGAGAAATCCATAGAATTTGAGAACCATTGAGAATCTCCACAAGAGAAACATCTTTATTTCGAAGGTGCTACACCCCCGAAGCAATGATGTGAATATAAGGTTGCTCAAGAATAGAAATCGGGAATCCCTAAGGCATTTCCGTAATTGGAAGACGTGGAAAACATCATGAATAGCAGAAAATTGAGTCGGTACACCGGCGTAATACAATATAAACGCCAAAGAAATCTTTTAATTTCATAAAAGAAATTCACAATTTATCAACAAAATCTAATTATCAATAGATAATTCAGAAATCTCAAATCACAAATATTCGATTATCAAAAACGATAATCAAATCAACAAGTATTCGATTATCGAAAATCGAAAATCAATCTTAAATCACAATTATTTAATTATCACAATTGATAATCAAATCTCAAATCGCAAATGTTTAATTATCACAAACGATAATCAAACCACAAATATCTAATTATCACAAACGATAATTAGAAACAATAAATATCTGATTATCAAAAATGATAAATCAGAAATCATAAACATCCAATTATCAAAACGATAATCAGAAATTACCACAACGGTAATCAAATTTCAAATCACAAATATTTAATTATCACAATTGATAATCAAATCTCAAATCGCAAATGTTTAATTATCACAAACGATAATTAAATCTCAAATATCTGATTATCACAAGCGATAATCAGAAACAGCAAATATCTGATTATCACAAACGATAATCAGAAATCACAAATTTTCAATTAACGAGTCCGAAATTAACCGAAATAGCAAACGCACATGACCCATAACCATGAGTTTTACTAAATCGTTTAATTCACTTCATCATTTCCTTGAAAGTGCAAAATGGTGTATTTTAAATAAATAACATTTTACGTTCTCAAACGGACAAGTCCGGAATTAAGCGAATCAGTAAAAGAAAGGGGTCATAGTCCTCGATTTTTCTGAAACGTTTAATTCGCTTCCTCATTCTTTTGAAAGCGCAAATCGTAAAAATTTTGAAAACAATTTTGATTTATATTTTGAAACATTTTTTTTTTAAAACACGTGATTAAAACAGCGACATCAGTAGCAACTTCGATAAGTGGATTTTCATTCATCAAAAGTGTCACAAGAATCTTCTCAAAGATAGAAAGGGATATCATACCCTAAACTTGTTTTCATAACAAGTCAATAACACACGAATTCACCAATGCACAAGAATTGATAAAACTTATCAATAGAAATCACGAAAATTGGTGAAGCACAAATTCTAGAAATCTACACAAGAAATCCAGAAATCACAAGATAAGAGTATAAGAACTCGAACGGGAGTATGAAAACTCGAACGGAGTATGAAAACTCGAACGGAGTATGAAAACTCGAACGGAGAATATGACATAGAATAAAAGATATGGCATAACATAAAATATCCATAATGACATACTACTATAAGTATGTAAATAATGATCAACAGGAGATCAACCGATAAGAGGTATGGCATAAATATGAAATACCCATACTGACATACAACTATAAGTATGCAAATAATGATCAACAGGAGATCAACCGATAAGAGATAATCAATATCACAAGAATCTTCTCAATGATCCAAAGAGGTATCATTCCCCAAATTTGTACTCATGACAAATCAATAACATATGAATTCACCAATGCACAAAAATAGGTGAAGCATAAAATTTCCAGAAATCAACATAAGGAATCTAGAAATCACAGAAAAAGGGAAAGAGGCCTATCACATGACGGTCCGAAGACCACGGGGAGCTACCCCACATGTGTGAATGGAATCACACAGATTGAGGTCAAGACTAACCAAAAAGTAGAAAGGTATGTGTGAATGGAATCACACAAGTGGTGTCTAGTCTGACCATCAGAACGATCATCATGATCAACGAAGAGTGTCAATTACACTTAGCATGTGTGAATGGAATCACACAGATTGAGGTCAGGACTAACCAAAAAGCAAAAAGGTATGCGTGAGTGGAATCACACAAGTGGTGTCTAGTCTAACCTTGCAATGAAAGAGACATCGCGCAATTGCAAGTCTAATTCATAAAGCGATCATCAAGATCAACGAGAAGTGTCAATTACACTAAGCTAGTGAATATAAAAGTTTAGCTTCATGTCCCATAACCACTAGCTTAACTTAAATATTTACGAACAAATTGTAGATCTTCACTAGAAAAATGTCACAAGTGGTTCAATCGAACAAGTCAAAAAAATTAACCGACGAAGTAAACGCAAGCGTTTCATACCACTTGTTTTGCTAAGCCGTTTAATTAGATTTCTCATACGAGTGAAATAAAGGTTTGTATATACTAATAGATTGGAAAACGGTTTAGGAAAAGAGTTTGATATTGAAAATAGAGTTAAAAACATTTTGATAAAAGAGTTTTGATATTTACTACTGGTATTGAAACATTTATATTTTTAAAGTGACAAATCACAAAAATGATCGTAGGAACAATCAATCACAAGAATTCACATGCAAATATGTGAATAGAATCCAAAGAAATCGATACTGTATCCATCAAAAGGTATGTTCACAAAAGTTCCGAAGAAAATGTTATCAAAGTTGCTAATAAATGATAGCAACAAATTGGGGAATTAACAAGAATCGATTAAATTTGGAAACCAAATCAATTCACTAAAATTCACATTCGAAGATGTGAATAAAATCCAAAGAATTCGATTCTTAAATCCATCAAAGTAGGAATATCCAAAAATTCCAGAAATAGAAGTTTTCAAAGTCGACAAAGATGACAACAACTAATCGAAAAAGAAGAATCGATTGACAAATGGAATAACGAAACAAAACGAGCATAAATGCATAAATGACTTCAACAAAAATAAAAATCAAGTCAATGCCGAAGTCAACAATTAATGGCCATAATAGAGTACAAAACGATTCAACATCATCATCAAAGGACTCAACGGCAAACCAAGTCAGAGTCTTGGAAATCAAGAATTTAGAAATTTCTCAAAACAAAGTGACCGAAGTCGAATGGAAATCAATCCGAGGAAAACATAAAATATCAAGTTCGGAATCGCTGAGATTCGAACAAAATCAATCATCGGCTAAACCAAATCAAAGCCGAAAACACAAGAATCAAAATCAAATGCATATGAATAAGCGTTAGGAATTCATACCTAACAATCAAAGATAATCATATGCAAATATGAGAGATAAAACGTCGACAAACAGTTGTAACACAAGTACTATCTAAGTTATGTTTTATATTTGTTCTAAACTCCAGGCTCTGATACCAAGCTGTGACGCCCCACCTCTATACCCACGCTAGCCAAGAACACTACGGTGTAGTGCTGTCAACTAGCACAGAGAATAAGCTGTTGAGGAGCGACCATCAATAGTTAGGCCTTATACTAGTATTGGTTATCTCAATGGGAGTGGTATATAAATATATTTTCTTTCATTTTTCATCTCTGATTTATTTTCTCCCATCGACATACCCCAATTCCAGTATAAAACGAACTACGATGGTTCGTAATAGTTTAGAACAGTAAATATAAAATATCACACAGATAATATAATGCGGAACACAAATCAAACAGAAAGTCTCATATATACAATAACTGATGTCAGTCACAATACATTTGATACAATACATATGACACGGTACATATGATACAACTACAACAGTCGACTAAGGAAGTTACATATACAAGTACATTAACGTATTTAATATACATGAATACATATCTTCCTATACAATTTTACAGACTACTTCAAATGACGACGGCTACTCCAAAAGATATGAAAGAACTTCATAGCTCTAGCGGCAACCCAAAGCAGAATATCTACAACCTGAAATACTCGGTCTGACCCGAGTATTAAATTCAAAAGAAAATAATACCCGGGTCAGTCTAATTCAAACTCAGTTATTAGTGCATAGAAGCAATAATAATTAAATAATGAATAGACGACAGTAATTAAACCAAATCAGAATGCAATTCAGAATATTGAATTGAAATAAACAGAACAGTTCAAAGCATTGAAATATCAATTAAAATATTAATTCAAGTAGGGCTGCAGTACACGCACGCGTGCATTGCCTCGCCACTACGAAATATGGAATACGCAAAAAGATCCATAAGTCAAAACAAATAGAATATCATACACGCCATACCGTGTGGCTGCAGTTCACGCTTGCGTGCATTGCCTTGCCACTACAGTGATGATGTACCCATTGAATACCGTGTGGCTGCAGTTCACGCTTGCGTGCACTGCCGTGCCACTACAGTGATGATGTACCCATTGAGTACCGACAGCAATCAAAAACTGCAGAGGTCAAGTTTGGACGACATAAATGCGAACCCAAATGTACACAATGGACGTACACTACTAGTTGCACATGAATAAAATGAAACTGGGGTGCAACATGGAACGGCACCAAGTAAATGGCACAAGGGACAGTATGATACAAATGCAAGCTCAATTAAATTGAACACCACATGTAGCAAGACAACCAGAACTGTTTGGAAAGGTAAACGATATTGCAAAAGACACCAAGTGAACATGATAAAACAACCTATCACTGAAACAGTACCAGCCTGAATTAGTGAAACAAGGCTACACATTCAAGTGTAACACGGTACAAAGCACAAAGGCTACAAGTGGAACGAGTATGTGTGTAGCAACAGCATGTTCACACAACTACACCAAATTCAACATGATGCAAGAATACTCAAAGACGCAAGGTGAACCATAGAACAACAGTCAGAATGCATAAAACTGGACAAAGCAGCACATATGCAAGGGTCAAGCAACAACCAGACCACATGAATTCACATGAGGACCAGACTACGCAATGAACACAATGCAACAGTGACTCAGAGCATAAACAGGAATGCAACAGTGATGGATCCAAATGGAAAGTGCAACAACTTCAACAATGAAATGGTTTTGAATAACCATAAATGAATACTGCAACATGTACATGAAGACAGCAACTATCTATAGGTTCCAGTTGCAGTCAAATGGAAGAATACAACAGAAATGAAGGCACCAAATCAATAGAAATGAACACAGTGGAAACTACTTCAATGACACAGACCAATGCAACATATTCAAGTACAATGAACATGTACAAGTGAAGGCAGTGGCAACTGCAATAATATGCAGTGAACTCGAGAATGGTGAACCATGGAATACACATGAGATGCTATCCATTTACAGACACGAATTTCAGGTTCATGTAGACAGTGAACAACTTAATGGTACAATCACACGGGGAGATTTCAAAGCCAACGGAAAATTTCAAGCTATAGCTAATGGCTAAAATCAGTACTTAGCAAAAGCAAGTCAATTTAGAATTCCATCAAAATATATTTTCACAAAGGCATGGCCGCAATATCAGGGGCATGATATGGAATGTGCACAGTAAGTGTACAACTAAATCAAGTACACATAGTAGTAAGAAGCAAGAAGATGGATTTAAAAAGAAACTCAAATGCAATTCAAGTGTGATGAATTGCTACAGCAAACCACAAGAATAACAGTTCAACTTCACTGGTAAATGCAGACCAGTGAACAACTAAACAAAACTGGACAGTGCAAGTGTCAAACTCGAGAGGAAAGGCAGTAGTACAACTTAGTTGCAACTGTATCAAAATACATGTAGATGGAGTGAGACAGTGTCAATTAAATGAAACTGAAAAAGGCAACAACAAATGTAACCACAGAAACAAGCAAGCGTATCATGGAACGGCAGTGCAACTTGACTCGATCATGCAACATGAAGAAGCCAACATACATGACTAGAGGCACATATGAACATGAAGCAATAACATTTGTACATGAGCATGAATAACATGAAGCAGCACCATATAACTGCATGCGACAGAATAACATGATGTAATAACTTATGTACATGAAACTGACAGGAAGGCACTAACTCAACTTCAATCGAATCAGGAGAAACAACCTGAGCATGAACAACATGATCAACAACAAGTCAAAAACATTGAACAAAACCCAGTTAAAGCCGAGGCTATGGAGCACGAAAAACAAACAGTGACATGGTAATCAAACCATGGAAAACAAGGATCAATTCCGAGTCAAAATCATCCACATCGAGATGAAAATCAAACATTCGAATCAAAATACTGAGACGAATTAAATGTGAGTGAAATAAATCACTCACCCTAGCCACGATTTAGAGCAGCCAATGTATCAAAGCCGTGAAATCATTGCCGTAGATATCAAATCACACAAATATACGAAATTGCCAAAACCAGAAATCATCTCCAACATCCATACGAAAATCGAAAACCTCAACATCTCAACAAAACAGTGCCGAGAAAACCAAGTAGAAATAGATGTGAGTAAAAATCACACAAGTTCAAATCGAAATCACTAAAATTCGAAGCAATAATCATCCAAGAATTCAAGCGACAAAACACACAAATAACTCGAGCCAAGAATTAGATGTGAGAAAACTCACCTTTGCCACGAACGGAAGCGAAGATTAACGAGCACGAGGGCGAGCAGCCATTAATTGATGAAGCCCTAATTGGTGATGACGATCGATGGAGCACGAGGCCGCCACCATTTTTTTTTGTTCTCTCGGTGGTTTTAGGTTTCGAACGAATAATAGAGAATGAGAAAGAGGGGATCGGGTTTAAGTCGAAGGAGAAAAAAAAAAAGAAAGGGTATTGGGTTTTTAAAATTTTCACGGCCCAAAAACAAATGAACCACTATTTAAAAATCAAAGCCCCTCAAACTTTATAACCATTTGTAATTTTAAATTTTAATTAAAAACTTCAAAATGGCAATTGACGAAAATATAAATCGTTTTAACGTCAATTATGAATTGACGCGAATATCGGCTTGTTACAAAACCTGGCTCTGATACCAACTTTGACGACCCACATTTCGAAAGGCTTAAATCGATATTAATCCATACATGTCCGACTTAAACAATCTGAAACATAGATAATCAATGCGGTTAAATAAGAAACATAAGAAAAGAAGAAGAAAACAAACACAAAATCTCAAAGTGGAAATGATAATATAATAATCAAATAACAGTTCATGAAGCTGTTTACTATACATTTGATTATAACCTATACACATTTATCAAAGTTATATACAAATACACATCAGAGATAAATAATAAATGCAACAGAATAGCATAATGCAAGGATCAATAATAGTAGTAATATACCAAATCTTCGTCTTCGTCCTCCAGAGAAAATCTTCAATATGCTGAAAAACTCAGGATTGACCCTTGCGTAATGAAAAGGAAAAACACTTGAGTTGGGACTAAAATACTCTTATATGAGTCAAATCAATATCAATAAATATGTGTGTAACAGCATCAGAGATATTTACGGGGTTTTACATCTCTTATCCAGTGTATAACGTGCGTACAATAATTTATGAGATGTTATGGGATTTTTCATCTCCTAAGAAACCGTAAAATTATTTATATGAAATATTATACACTATAATAGATTATGTCTATCAATAAAATAAATATCAAAATAGCATTAAGGCTTTACATTGATCCACCTTAACACATTTTTTACGGTTCTAAACTGTGACGACCCAGAATTTTCAAGCATGTAAAAATCGGGATATTTAATTGATTTTAATTATTTAAAGGTTAATTATCAACTTAAGTTACGAATATTATAATTTATTTGACAATTAAATCGTTGAATTAAATAATTTGAATTGGATAAAATATAAAACCTGAGATTTTAAGCCTGTTAAAAATAATTTGAAGGCTTGTAAAATTTATATTGATAGTACAGAGGATAATAGAAGTTGTAAAATTGAAATTAGCAGTGGTTTGTTCAGTTTTGAAATTTTATCGTTTAAATTGAATTTAAAATATAGCCTTCCGAGGCACAGTCTCGGAATTCAACGAAACCAGTTCCATTGGGTCCGTAATATTGTATTATTATCGGATTTCAAATTTCGTAGTGATTGGAGTTGCGGAGTGAGCATACGGTATATAAACCTATGGAAATTTACTGAGACAAAATAAATCTAAATAAATTATATTTACCGTTCTTTAATCCGACAAGAAGTACTACATGCCACCCTCTCTATCTCCTTCGTACCCTCTTTTCCTTTTCTTCCCCTCTACATAGAAATCGCGGTTCGAAAGAAACAAATTTAATGAAAAATCAATGGCCGAACTAATTTCAGATTCCTCTATTCAAACCCGTTGCTACTACTTCCCTTCACCCTCAAATCATTTCCCCAAAAAGAAACCAAACGCGAATCCTCTTCTATTTCTTCAAAAAAAAAAAAAGAATTCACGGCTGCCTTGTGAATTTGCGAACGAAGGAAGCTTATAATCGAGTCGAAATCGATTGCGCCCTTCGAATTTTTGCCGTATTAGGGTTCACTCGTGGCATGTGCTTGGCCGTAGCGCCTAGGGTTTAGGGAGGATCGAACTTGAGTTCGATTGCGAGGCGTTCAGATGGGGGTGAAGTCGAGGCACGAGGTAGCGTAGTGATTTGTGACACGAGGCCGATGTTGTTCGTGGCTAGGTAGGGTTCGAATCATGGGTGAGGTAGCGACGAGACAATGGAAGGAGAGTGAACGCATAGGGCCGGGAGAGTATGTTTCGAGTTGCTGCCGTTCGGCTAGGGTTCCGATATTGGTTTGGGTCAGGGGATCTTGAGGTATCGATTTCGATTGTTCTTTGGGAAGTAGAGGAGATCCGATCGAATTTAGAAACGGTAAGATAATTTGCTTTTAAATATTTCTAATTTAACTTAACCTGAATATGGGTGTCTGTGTGTATATATATATACTAGGATAATTTTTATCTCAGTCTAATTTAAACAGAAAGAAATTATATATATGTATATATATTTCAGTGAACCCATTCTGTTCCGATTTAATAGGTATATAAGTTAGAAGGACATTTTATTTTCCTTCGGGATTAAATTTTATGAAAACAAGAATGTATATATATATACACACCCATATATAGGATTATGAGATAACGGAAAAATTATATATATATATATATATGTATAACTTAAGTTTGAAACGGATAAGAATTTTAAATGCCAAAAGAAACTATATAAATTAGATTTTATGGGATGTATATAGATCATTTTTATATGTATATATATATATAATTTCAAAATGGAATTTTCTACTTTGAAATAAATCATGGGTTAATTAAATTGTTAAATTGGGAATTAATTGTAAGACTGATTCAGATATTAATAATTAAATTGTATAATGATTATACAAGGTTTAAAAGCAAGGAAACAAGCTGGATTGGAAATGGGATGCTAACAAAATTAAAAGGGAGTTAATCTCACTCAGTTAGATTTAAATTTAATTTTAATTTTAAATGATTAAATTTAAATAAATGTTTGAATGGTTGAATTGATTGTTGTGTTATATAGCAGTATATACTACACCTTGAAATGATTTCCCTCATTTTATAGTGAGGATATTTTATATTGTGCTAACGTCTGTGGATGTAGGGGAAAACAGGTTGGAGGGATCCAACTGGATCCCTCAACATTTATTTAAATTATTTAAATCCCCCTGTTATGATGATTTGATATTTGATGATGGATTATGTTGAAATATTGAATGCTATGGTTTGATCGGATATATTGGATATAATGAATTTCCTAAAATATATAACTTGGATGTTGGAAAGAAAATAAAGGAAGTGATAATTATGGAAATTTGAATAAATTTAAGAATGAAAAAAAATAAAGTGACATAAGAATTCTAACTAATAAATCTTGAGTATAGAAAGAAGATTTTTGAATTAATAGGAAGTTAATGAATTGTAAACTCCAGTGCTAATATCTAAAGGAACAAAACATTTATTTTAAATTTAAGATCTTAAAATTTGAAAGGAACAAAGAAGGAAATGGGAGAAGCCTGAAATTTGTATATTTCAGTGGAAAGATTTAAAATCAAACAGAAATAATAATAATAATAACAAAGTCCATAATTAATGAATTTTGAAATGAACCGAGCAAGTAAAGAGATTTATTTCAAATGGAATAAATTGGAAATCAATTTGGGAAATTGATTTAAGTGCTTGAAGTTGGAATTTTCTCTGGATGGCCAAGTACACGTTTTCAAAGGTAAATTTATAATATAAATTTTTTAAGTTGTTTCTAAAGAAAGCAAGCTTTGTAAAATTTATTATTTCTAATATTTAAATTCTAAAGTAAGTATTTTCCTCTTAATCTATTATAGTAGCAATTATATAAAAGTGACTTAGTATTTTGTTTTAAAAGTGTAAACCTAGTTTTACATTTTATTAAGTAACCATATTTTCAAATATTATTGAAGTACTTTTTAAAATAAATGTTTTAAAGTATATTTCAAAGTAAAGTGTTTTAAATTATTTTAAAAATCTAAAGTTTTGTGCTTGGTGATTCCAGTGGAAATAGAAATACTCGAAATTTATTCTGAGAAAAAGGAAGATAGTTTGAAAACTATTTTCAAAAGGGTTTGAAAGTGAAATCATATCTTGTAAAGATATTTTGAAGTTAATAAATAATCTGGGAAATTATTTATTGTGTGATAGTTGTTTGTGAATATTAATTGATATTTAAATAACCGACTATCAATATTGGCCAAATGCGTTGATCGTTTCGAAGAGACCGGGATCGAGATTTATTTCTCGGAAACCACTTCGGTCCAATTTGTACGATTCATGAAAACAATTTTGGATTCGAAGATGGAGAAGTGAAGTGCAAGGGCTAGTCGCTACTGATCCTGAGGATATTTCCAAAATGGATGTAGTAGGAATAGTGCCTTCGGTTCCGTTCGAACACTGGACGGACTTGTATGGATGAATGCTTGCGTAAACATCGTCAGGTGGACGATGGGCATTCTAAGGGATATGTTCTATAAAGGTAACGCTTAGCCTCAAGCCTCATCAACCGGGAATGACTGAAAGTCAGGGGTTATGCAGCAAGGCTAGGTGGGTAGCACCCAAGCAGGGTGAGGTCATTCCAGTCTAGATGTTCCTTTTTATTTCGGCTTAGTGGGCGGTTGCTGATCCCAACCGCGGGGTGATCTCACTCGGGATTATCCAGTAAGGGTGTCCCGGCCTTGTGTTGCAGAGGAGCAGGCGTACTCCTCGGTACGGTGATCTAGGCCCCGTACTGTAACAGGTGGTACCCCAGTGCCTAGTCATTAGTTGGAAATCCATTCTCCCTACGAGCCTTGTACGAGTTTTGTTTGTATTACCCACTCTCTGGCTAGTAGATGGAATTTAATAGATGTAACAATTTCGTCTATTTTATAAGTATTTGTAAATAGACCCTATTATAATATCAGAGGATTTCTATAAAAATTGTTTTAGCTATCGTAAGGTAAAAACCCGACATGTTTATATTGTGGCGTGGTCTTACGAGATGCTTTTGTTTTCAAAGAATTTTTGAAACTTTAATAATCAATTGGGTGTGATTTTCTCACGCTGGTATTCCAGAATGACTCGGGTGTTATTTAACTGTAATGCTCGGGTCAGACCGAGTATTATAGGATACATGATATGATGCTGTGGAGCTCAGGAGACGAGCTGGATGACGATACGTACTCTAGTACTTGTATATTATATATTTCCGCTGTGTTGAGTTGTGTATCCTTTTGAATGACATTGATGTTGAGCTGTAATTGGTGTACTCTGATGATGTAATATATAAACAAGGTATTTGATGTTTGAGTAAAGAGTATTTATTATTTATTAGATTTTATCCCGCTGTGATGGTTAGATTCTGTTATGGTTTTCTATTTTCTTCTTCTACCTCTTCTTCTTTAACCCAAATGGTTCGTATTTCTGTGCAACTTGAGTTGATTGTTATAGAATAGTATTGACTCAAGAAGTACGGATTTGTGGGTCGTTACGGTTCTAAACCAAAGTTATAATGGGCTCGTATAGGGATAAATATAACAAGGCACGTGAGGCAATGTCTAAGGTAGGATTCTACCAGTTTACTCTTTCTGACTGATCGTAACCCATCCGTCACTGACCATGAAAATCAATCTGAACAAAAGGTGCACCCATCGAGTCCAAAACAACAACATTAATACAAGTGATCAACATCGATAGAGGAAGCTAACCTCATTAGCCAAACATAGGCTCCTGTTTTAGTCATTTTAATTATGGCACAAGTGTCAAAGCTATCCATTATCGTTCTCTTACTTCGTTCCAGTAAACATCGCCAATACATCCACTATATTCTGGATATCATCCACCGCGTACACAGTTATTAAAGTGGTTTCAATATTGGCAAAAAGTATGCGAATAAGAGGTCCCGGTCTCTTTAACAAACAAACGTAATTTTACACACCGGTTGGTACTTTTATATTTTGAAAACAATTCATACTTGATATCAAAATTCATATTCACTTTAATATCAAATCCCTTTCGAAATCATCATATTCGCTTCAATAATCAAATTCCATTTGGAAATCATCATATTTGCTTTAGAAATCATATTATACTTCAAATGTCAATTCAGTTCGATATATCGATTTCATTTCAAAATTTGTTTTGAATTCGATTTAGGTTATAACTTCACTTTAATCCAATTTGCATTTAAATCCAAAATTAAATATATACGTTACAACCTTTTGATCAGTTTGAATCTTTAGAAAAATAGCATAAATAGTTTTTAAAATAGTTAAATGGTTACAATAGTTTAATAAAAAATAATTTGAGTATTAAAAATGGTTTATGTAGTAAAGTAGTTTACAAAATCAAAATAACTTAAATATTTAAAGAATATAGATTTAAACAGTTTATACTAAAATGATTTGTTTGGTACAGTTTCAAAATCAAACAAGTTCAATTCCAAATTTCCCAGTTCAAAATCAATTCAAATTTCCATTTTGATTTAATCGATTCGATTACGATTTCAAGTCGAATTCAATTCCAAATTAATTTCAATTTCAATTTAAAATCAAATCGACTATTCCAATTCCAAATTAATTTAAATTCCAATTCCAAATTAATTTAAATTCCAACTTCCAATTTAATTTCAACTCCAATTCCAAATTAATTTAAATTCCAATATTAAATTAATTTAAATTCCAATTTTCAGTTTAATTTCAACTCCAATTCCAAATTAAAACCATTTTGATTTATAACAATTCCAAATTCGATTCAAACACTTGAATCAAATTTTCCTTCAATATCCAATTAAAAATCAAAATCTTTGAATATAATTAAATTCCAAGCCCAATTTCGAAATATCGTTCCATATCACATTTTAGTTAGAAATATTCAAAGTTTGAATAAAAGTCCAATCTTTTAAAACAAATCAATTTTCTGAAATTCACATTATATTTCGATTATAACATAAAAATCTCAACTTCAATTATTTAAACATTACATGTTTTCAAATTTAAATTTCAGCATTCCATGGTCAAATTAGAAAATAATTCGATTTCCAAAAACTCGATTTTATTTCTTAAATCAAATCATTTTAAACAATTCCAAATCGAATTTTTTTCAAAATCTTTGAATTTAACTAATCTGGTGTCCGTATATAATTTTCTATCCTATGGCCAAGTGAATAAATTATTTCAATTTAATTCTATGGATGGATATATATCATTTCAATCAAAATCAAAGTGCTATAGGTATATATCATTTCAACCTATTACTTAATTTATTCAAAATAATTCAATTTACAGTTTTATATACTGTAAATAATATACAGGATGATAACATGATATATAAAAAAATAAACATTCAAATTATCAACCAATAGTATCCATCACAACCAATCGTCCAAACGGTAAATAAAATTTACAAAAATTCCATAATTATCAATATTGGGTATTTTACGGGCAATTAAATTCTAATTTAATTTAACGATCAATTCAAATCCTATCATAAATTCATATGTCAATTTAAATGCCAACTAAATTTATCAAGCAATTATCAATAAAATTTAAATCACTTCACGATATAATTTAACCAACATAAAAATTATTTCAGTCAATTATGAGTGCATAAACACTCACCTTTGATTTGTCGATGATTTAAAATACAAATAAAGGCCCAAATTTGAACAGTCTCAGAATTCAGCCAAACCAATTTCATAATGTTCGAAATTTCGATACAAACACAATGGAGAAAACCGAACATCAATGCAAGCTCATATGCAAAAGTTATTTCAGTTAGAACATTTGAATTTTAATATAAAATAATAAATAAATAAAATGACATACATTACCTAATTCTTCCTAATTCACATGAATGAGAACCCATTAGCATGCACGTCAAACCTGCAGTCGCACGCCACCTCAAGTGCTCGTATTCTGACCATAGCTTTCCCCCACGCGCGCCTTCCCACGAGCCACCGCCGCCTGCGAGCGTTCAACCTCCGTCGTTCTCATGAACGTGAAAAACCCTAAAAAATACCATGACTTTCATCCTCGATTTCGATTATTTCATGACGTAATAACGTATATCAATTGTATGGATTTGAAGAGCTCATCGAGATCTACAACTTTCATGTAGGAAGTTTTTGAATTCGATGAACAGATTGAGAGATAAAGAGCGGAGAAGTTCGATAAATTCTGGCATGAAAACGACGGCCATGTTTTCACTAGGGTTTCTGAAATAAAATAATAACATTTTTTCGATATGTGTGCCATATTTATATAGTTAGGTCAAAAACCGTCCGAACTCCAATTGAGACGTGCAGCTTGGCGTTTATAAGGTTTTAACCCCATTTCGAATGAAATTGATCTAGTTTCGGGACCTAATTCTAATTCGATTGTACGTGGAAGAAATCTTTTCAAAGTTAATTTATTTTATCGAATTCCTTAAACTGATTTCTATGCATTTCAAGCTCACACGGCCAAACGACAAGTCCGATCGCTACGAAACTTGAAATCCTACAATAATTCACTAGCACAGATCCGATGAAACTAGTTTCGTCAAAATCCGAGACAATTACCAAAATGACTATTTTTACTTGTTAATTAAAATATAAAATTCCCATTTTTTAATTTTCACGTATAAATCCAAATTTAAATGTTAAGCAGCTTCATTCATATTTGTATAAAATTTAAATCAATTTTCGATGCCATTTTTGTTCTTATTAAATCCAGAATTCCATTATTTAAATAATTGCACTATTAAATTCAAACAATTTAATTACCCGATACATCAATACTAATAATTCATGAAAATTTTATTTTTGATCATTTTTATTCAATAATCATAACAAATCCTATAATTTAAACCAGTAAAAATACGGGCCGTTATAGTTGTGGATGTAAGTTCTTTAAACAACAGGTTCGCTTTATGATTTTTAGTTAAAAAAATCGTATGGACTAGGAGAATTTTTGAAAAAAGTGCCAAATTCTAATTTTAGATAGTTGGTCAATTTGAGTAAGAGAACATTAAAGGAAGAAGAAAGAAACTTATTGGAAGATGGATATTTTGTTTTGTTTCAAAAATTTGTGTATGTTCGTGTTTCTATAGTACATGAGGTTTCAAATATAATAATTATTCATACGAATAGGGATAATAACAATAATATTCATTAACTCAACAAATATGTTAATTATTATTTATAATAAAAACTTCAATAAATGATTCACATGTCCCTGTTTTTGATGTTGTTATGGAAAATGTCGCTATGGAAATGAATATGTAAATTTGGTCCCTATTTTTGAAAAATAAAAAACGCAAGGTGCCTTGCACTTTTCCAACAGAAAATGCAAGGTAACTTGTACTTTTCTGATTTTTGAAACTTTTTTCGAAAATTTTCAAAATTTTGAAAAGGGCATGTCAACTTGCACTTTCTATCAAGAAAGTGCAAGCTACTTTGCGCTTTCTAATTTTGAAATTATTTTTGAAAATTTTTGAAATTTTTGAAAAGCGGAAAAGCGCAAGCTAGTTTCGCTTTCTAATTTTGAAATTTTTTTAATGTTTAAAAAGCGCAAGCTAAATTGCGCCTTGTGATTTAGAAAAAAAGTGACCTAATTTGCATACTCATTTCTACATGGAGTTTTCTTATAACAACAAAAGAAATATGGACCTTTCTTGCAAAGCCCCTAAAACTTTGTCACTACATACTATTTTTCCAATCAATATTGCCAATTTACTTTTAATAATTAGTTCACGGTAACTATACCACAATAGTGCAAATATGGATAAAGATAATTAAGATGTTTAGGATTTCCTTTACTGAAATAATTTTGTTCATGCTGTGACAGTAAGTTTTTCAATTTACAGTAAATTAATGTACACAAGCAAAGCATAGCTGGGTCTTCACATAGAAGTTATCTTCTACACAATCACTGTCACATCTGTTTGCATATTTCGACAGATATTTTGTTATAATTTTAGGTAAAAATGGTTTGTGGTCCTCATTATTACTAGGAAGATAACTATATTCATAGTGTGTTATTTAAAATTTGTTAATTTATTTGCTAACTTATTTCAGGATCAAATATGTTAGTTCAATATCCAATAAATATATTAACAGTACTTTTTTCAAGGAGTAGAGAGAGTAGAGTAGTTGGAGATGCTTGTGAGAAAGTAGCAGTTGATGTTACATCATATAGTCCACAAGATTCCTCTAGTAGTATTGGTGATGTATATGATTCTAGAGAAGATTCGGTTCAAGGTGGAGCTGAAGGGAGTTTGGGTGATGGTATTGCTACTCAGGTTGGTCGTAGTACTATAAGAGATATGGTGATTAGAACTATCTTAGCTTTTGTGATAATTTGGACTATGCTCTTCATGTAGTCTAAGATGGGCCGATGGACCTTGATGACGTCATGGAGTCGAGTGATAGCTCGAAATGGATTTGTGCCATGAAGGTAGAGATGCAGTCATTATTGAAGAATTAAACTTGCGATTTGGTTCCACTTCCTAAAGGAAACCGTGCTATTTGGTGCAAATGGATATATAAGGTGCAGGACGATGGGAGATACAAAGCTAGGGTAGTGGCTAAGGGGTTTGCACAAAGGAAGGAAAAAGAGTATGATGAGATATTCACACCGGTTGTGTGCCATACTTCTATCCGGATATTACTTACTATTTTTGTTATTCATGAGTTGGAGCAACTTGATGTGAAGACCGCCTTCTTGCATGGTGACTTGGATGAAGACATCTACATGGAGCAACCAGAAGGTTTTGTTGTGGATGGTAAGTCAAATTTGGTTTGCAAGTTGAAGAAATCATTATATGTTTTAAAGCAATGACCTAGACAATAGTACAAGAGTTTTGATCATTTTATGCTTGAAAATGGTTTTGATAGAAGCATCAAAGATGCTTGTGTTTATTTCAAGAAGTTGAAAAATGATTATTGGGTGTATTTATTCTTGTATGTGGACAACATGCACATTACTTCTACGGATAAGAATGAAATCAACAATCTAAAACTTCAGTTTGAAATCGGAGTTCGTAATGAAGGATCTTGGAGAAGAAAGAAGGATACTGGACATGGAAATTGTGACGATCCGGAATTTTTAACAATTTAAATTGGAATAATTAATTGATTTAAATATTTAAAATTTAATTTTAAACTTGAATTCAAATATTATTATTATTTAGCAATTAAGTTATTGGATTTAATAAAGTGAAATTGGGTGAATTATTGAATCTTCAGTTTTAAGACTATTAAAAATAATTTGAGGGCTTATAAAATTTATAATGATGATACTGAAGATAATAGAATGGTTGAAATTTAATTTAAAGGTGATTTGTTCAGTTTTAATAATATATCGTTTATATTGATATCTAAAAATAGCCTTCCGAGGCACAATCTTGGAATTTGACGAAACTAGTTCCATTGAATCCGTAATAGTTAGTTATTATCGGATTTTAATTTTTGTAGCAATCGGAGTTGTCGTTTGACCCTGACAGCTCAAAACGCTTACAAACTATTTTCATCGATTTAATTTAAAATTGATCGTTTTCTTCTGTAACTCGCGCATATGATTGAATTAGCTTTCGAAACACGTTCCATTATGTTCGGAATGCGGGTAAAACCTTATAAACGCCTAGCGGCACTCCTTAAGAGGAGTTCAAAATTTTAAATGGCAATTAACGAGACGTTTTGGAAGTTTTATAATATAATAAAATTGGAAGACAACTAGTCAAAGATATTTTTATAAATAAACAAGCGTACTCAAGAAGCCATTCCCAAGTTATATTACGTCTTCGTATCCCTCAAGTTTCCAGACCGAAATCAAACGAAAAAAAATGGCAACAACCTTTCTCCTCATCCATTTATTTTACGCTGTTCTTCCCTCTACCTTTTCTTTTGTTTCTAGATCCATTAATTTGAAATTTCATGGACGTTACTAAAAAAAGAGGGGAAAGAAGAAAGAGCCAGTGCTCGAATTCGAAGCCGACTTCAACTCAAGCTCAAAGGTGACTGTGGGTCGTGATGATCGTGGGAGCGGGAGGCAGAGGGTTCGATCGAAGTCCTGGGAGTCGAGCATCGTGACTTCGGGTCGCGCGTGCTAGGTTTCATGTTCTTGGCTATGCACTGGAGGGAAGCTTGTACGCTGGCGGTGGTTCTGGGTAGCGTTCAGCGAGTGTTCCAAAAAAACGACGAAGAAGATGGTCGCTGCTGTTCATTTGGGAGGAAGGGATGTTGTGAAATATACTATGCGGTAGGATCGTGTAATATGGAATAACGGAATAGTCTAGGTAGATAAAGTAGGTAAATGCAAGGAGACACCAGGATTTTATACTGGTTCGGACCTCTCGTCCTACGTCCAGTCCCTAAGCTTCACTTAGGAATTTCACTAACTAACACCCTCACTACACCCGGAGGAATAGGTTTACAACTTACCCGAACAACCGTACGAGATTTCTTGCCTCAACTACCGAAGAGGACTTCAACTTAATTACTAAAATACAATATTCGACTTGTTGTGTTCTTTTCAACACTAATGAGTCTAATGTAGTAAAATATTCCTATAATCTTATCCTCGAGAGTATGCAATGTGTTTGTGAAGATTTAGGAAATGTGAATTGCTATGAATCAAAAGAATGTTATAAACAAAAACAGTGATTCAAGCAATAGATTGGTGATTGCTTTGAGAATATTTAGAGAATATGAACAAGAGAATGGTAAGATTAAAGCAAGAGAATTCGGTGCCTTAAATGATGTTAGAATCATGTATATATACTTGTAGAAGAGGTGAATATGTTGCCAAAGGTTGCAAACAAGAGATGCTTCCATTTCCATTGATGAATGGTTGCAACTCTTGGGAGGAAGAAGCTGTCTTTTCAGGTAAAATTCGCAGGTTTAAATTCAGTCGACTGAGCAGGCAATTCAGTCAACTGAAAATATGAAGTAAAATTTTCGGGAGCAAATTCAGTCGACTGTGTAGGAAATTCGGTAGACTGAAACTGTGTATGTGTATAAATTTGTTCCAGTTTCAGTCGATTGGCTGTTCCTGTTCAGTCGACTGAACTTATAAAATATGCACAGTGAAAACTTAATTGAAAATGAAGTTTATAAAATGTTTTCTAGTGTTCGTGCAAGCTTCTTGAGGATAGATTTTAACAATAAATCTAGACTAAGACATATATAAAAACATACTTTAAGTTTGTTTGGTATTCATCGATCTTCCTTTAGCATTTGCATATATTTCTTCCTTGTTTATTAAAACACATTGTCATTGATCAAAATCTTCGCGTATCAACATTCTCCCCCATTTTGATTGATGACAATACTGATTTATTCTAGAGATGTTTTACTTATTTTCTCCCCCTCAATGTATGCACTATCTTTCCTACAAAACAAAGTTAGTACCATGCATTTTCTCCCCCTTTGTCATCGACAAAAAGGAAGAACTAACAGTAGTAATAATTTATCAGAACAATCACCGAAGCATATTTGCATAATCATGGCTTAAGAAAAGTAAAAAATGTTGTGACAAACAAGCATAAAATGGCTATTTATACAAGCCACTAGAAATTTAAAAATACACATCAAACCAAAAAATTACTCATCTCTATCCCAGTCATATGAACCTTCTATTCCTGTTGGTTCACGTATGATGGGTCCTCCTGTTGGTGGTCTGTGTGCTCTTCCTCCTTGGCCACAATTAGCTCCGCTAGCGCTGCTACTTGTATGCTCTTCGGATGTCGTCCATGTAAACGTAGGTGCCGGACGTTTGCCGCGAGATGTTGAAGCAGTAGTGGTGCTTGAGCACGAGATTGCATCCCACAACTTGTTGAAGAATCCTTTGATTTTGTCAAGCTTATGATCTACCTTTTTAAGACGAGTGTCAAGAAATTGTTGATTTCTTGACAATATCCC
Source organism: Allium cepa (assembly GCA_030765085.1). NCBI lineage: Eukaryota > Viridiplantae > Streptophyta > Magnoliopsida > Asparagales > Amaryllidaceae > Allium > Allium cepa. The sequence continues at coordinate 916,341,722 of CM060928.1, forward strand.
CAAGGATTGGTTGGTAGTGAAGCTTGGGTCAACAAGACGAATTTCATCATCTTACTCGAGATGTTCTTCGTGGTGAGGTTGAGGAGGTGGTTGTTGTTGTTGTTGTTCTTGATGCCTTGCTTCCCATTCGGCGAGTGATATTATGCGAGGAGGTCGAGATGGGAGTTGCATTAGGCTTATGGTCCGGTGGTTAATTTGATGGACCATTGTATTCTCCGACTCAAGTAATGGTGTATCGACATTGAGGAGAAGTCGCATGATGTACTCACCAAAGTAGATAGTGCGCATTTTTTCATTATTAAAAGCGAGAAACTCATCAAGAATAAGCCGTACCCAATTGACTTATATATTGCCAAAAATAGCATAAAGAGCTCGATAGTTATTTGGGTAGACAATTTCGTACGAGCCCGTGCGAGGAGTAATTGTTCTCGTTAGGGCTTTATGGAGGATTATTGCCATAGGTCAAAGAGAGGTGGACTTAAAATCTCTAAAGTTGATATTATCATCCATAAATCGATGGTTTATATTGTCGCGAATATGTGGATTGAATTCTATCTCCTCTAGCTTTCTCCTGACATTTGGTGATTCTAAAATGTGTGCTATTCTATCCAAGGAAAACCAAACTTTCTTTCCACATACCTACTCCAAACACTATTGTTTGGATTTCTTGGAGTTTGGTGTCCAAGATTAAGATTAGCATAAAATAATTTGACCATTACATGATTTATGGCATGGTCATTTCTTTTCAAATCTAAAAGAGAAGTTAAACCTGCTGGATCTGTTAACGCTTGAATGTTGTAGGTTTGAAAGCTTTGGAAATCAACGAAAGAATGCTCGAAAATTCGGGAATTCTTCATCTTATTCCATCTAGTGATAGCGGTTCCATCGTAAAGCCATTGTGCTATTTGAGCAACAATTGGCTCGAAGGATGAAGAAGATGAAGCTCTTGATCTTTTTGGTGCCATTTGGTGAGATTTGAGTGGATTTTGAGGAATTGGGGGCTAGGGTTTCCAAATTAATTTGGGGAAGAAAGTTTGTAGAGGTAAAAAGTGAATTGGTAGGGTAAAAATTAGTAGTTAAAAGAAGAAGTTTGCCTGAGAATTGGCGTTCAGTCGACTGAATACGCTGTTCAGTCGACTGAATTGAAGGCCGAAAATTTTCTAGGCTGAATTCAGTCGACTGAACATGGTTTTTAGTCGAATGAATGTTTGCCTGAAAGTTTCTGTTATTATTTTAGTCGACTGAGCAGAAGATTCAGTCGACTGACTTGTTAATCATTTTGCTTTCTGTCATAAATTCAGTCGACTGAACAGAGGGTTTTAGTCGACTGACTTATGTATTTTGTTGTTCTTTGTTAATTTTGAAGGCGAACTCTTTATTCAAGGAAATATTTACAATTATATAGAAGTAATATCATGAATTGATTTCGACACTAACTATTTCTTAGGGGATGGACTTGGATTCTTTTCCCTTCATTCTTCGTATAATTGATATCCCATGAATTTGGACTATATTGAGGAGTCTTAGGAGACATCCAAGGATTCACAGGATCGATTGGTGTACGATAAGATGAAGAAGGATCAAGTGAGCTAACGGGGCGTGGTAGGGGTTCAGCCACTTCGTTCTTTTTTGATCCACAAAATCGTAAACCGATTTGCTCAAGGAAGCTTAAACGTCTAGCCGTAACCTTTTGTTCGAAGTATAATTCTCGTTGAATATCTATTTGTTGTTGTTGAAAGTGATGAATTTCATCAATCTTTCTTTTTTTGTCTGGAGAAATAAAGAGTCCGCGTTTTGCTTTTTTGGATTCTGGTGTGTAGCCGGTACGATAATTGTTCCATCTGAAAACTGGCTCATGTGTCGGTGTTGGAGTGGGATGTTTTGAAGATGTTGGAGTGTTTTCGACAGAAGAGGTGATGTTGATCGGGGAAAGAGAGTTGTTGGACAACATTTTTATAAAACCTTTATTTGAGAGAATGAGTTGTGAAAAAATAATATTTTTAAGATATATTTATAGTAGGAATTTTCTAAATATATAGTGGTTATAAATCCTTAAAGTTCTTTATCCACTTAATGATTTGATGGTTACCATAATTCTGTTAAAAATGTATGGTGAATATTATTTGACAAAATATTATGTAACATATTTGAAAAGTAAATTGAAAATCCCATATTTTCTTTATTCAGTCGACTGAACAGATAGTATTAGTCGACTGAATTGTATAGATTTTTCTCTACACGATATCTTTAAAAGACATTATTCCTAACTCTCGTCGTAATTTTATGAAGGAGTTTTCTAATAGAGGTTTAGTAAATATATCGGCAATTTGATTTTCAGTTGAAATATGTTCTAAATTAATTATTCCTTTTTCGATATTGTCACGTAGAAAATGGTGACGAATATCTATATGTTTTGTACGAGAGTGATTAACTGGATTTTTAGATAAGTTTATTGTACTTGTATTATCACAATATATTGTAGAATTTGTTAAATTTATATTAAAATCTTTAAGTGTTTGTTGCATGTATATAACTTGAGTGCAAGCTAAAGCAACTGATATATACTCTGCTTCACATGTGGAAAGCGAGACACAATTTTGTTTCTTACTAAACCAAGATACAAGTGATTTTCCAATGAAATGGCAAGTACCACTTGTACTTTTTCTATCTGTTCGAGATCCACCAAAATCAGCATCACTAAATGATACTAACTCAAATGAACACTCTTTTGGATAGAAAAGTCCGAAATCTTTAGTTTTTTTTAAGGTATCGCATTATTCATTTTACTGCTCTTAAGTGTGAATCTTTAGGATCGGATTGAAAACGTGCACATAAACAAACAATCATCATTATGTCAGGTCTACTAGCGGTTAAGTAAAGTAAGGAACCTATCATACTTCTAAACAATTTTTGATCTACACTTTTGCCATTTTCATCTCGATCGAGATGTGTAGTGGTACTCATAGGAGTAGGTTTAGAAGAAGTGTTTTCCATGCCGAATCATTTAATTAAATTAGCACAATATTTTTCTTGGTTTATAAAAATTCCATTTGTTAATTGTTTGATTTGAAGTCCGAGAAAATATGATAATTCTCCCATATGAGACATTTCGAACTCATTAGTCATTATATTTAAAAATTCTTTACATAAATTTTCATTTGTTGAACCAAAAATAATATCGTCTACGTATATTTGAATTATTAAAATATATTTGGTAGTATTTTTAATAAAAAGCGTTTGATCTACTTTTCCAATTTTAAATCCCGAGTTTAATAAATAACTTTTAAGTCTTTCATACCAAGCACGAGGTGCTTGTTTAAGACCATATAGTGCTTTCTTTAATTTAAATACATGATCCGGATATTTTTCATGTATAAATAAAGGAGGTTGTTCTACATATACATTTTGTTTAATAAAACCATTTAAAAATGCACTTTTAACATCCATTTGATAAAGTTTAAAATTGTGAAAACATGCAAAGGCTAATGGTTTACGTATTGCTTCAAGCCTTGCAACGGGAGAAAAAGTTTCTTCAAAATCAATACCTTCTTCTTGATTATACCCTTGTGCTACTAGTCTTGCTTTATTCCTTGTTATATTACCTTGTTCGTCTACTTTATTTTTGTAAATCTATTTTGTTCCAATTACTGATTGATTATTAGGACGGGGAACTAATTCTCAAATATCGTTACATTCAAATTGATTTAATTCTTCTTGCATTGCGATAATCCAATAATCATCTGTTGATGCTTCTTTTGGATTTTTAGGTTCTATTGATGAAATGAAAGCTACATGACCCATTTGATTTAGTTGATTTCTTGTTCTAACTTGAGAATTTATTTCTCTTATTATATTTTGAGTTGGATGATCTCGTAATATTCTAGGAGGAGATCTTTGTTCATTATTATTATTTTCAAGGTTTGTTTCTTCTATATTTATCAATTCTTCATCATCTTTTATATTTAAAGTTTTATTAAAATTTTCATCAAAATATATATGCAAAGTTTCTTCAATTAAGTTTGTTCGTTTATTAAATACTCGATATGCTTTACTTCGTTTGGAGTATCCTACGAAAATTCCTTCATCGGCTTTTGAATCGAATTTTCCTAGTTGATCTTTTGTACTTAAAATGAAACATTTTGATCCAAATATTTTAAAATAAGATATATTTGGCTTTTTATTATTAAATAGTTCATAAGAAGTATTTTTAGTTAATGGTCTAATTGATATTCTATTTAATACATAACATGCAGTAGCAACGGCTTCCGCCCAAAAATGTTTTGGTAGAGAACATCCATTTAATAATGTTCTTGCACATTCTTGTAATGTTCTATTCTTTCTTTCTACAACTCCATTTTGTTGAGGAGTTCTAGGAAAAGAAAAGTTATGACTTATTCCTTTCTTTTTACAAAAAGTTTCAAAAACTTCATTTTCAAATTTGCCTCCATGATCGCTTCGAATATTTTTAATTTTCCAATCTTTAGTGTTTTGAATTTTTTTGACAAATGTTTTAAAATGCTCAAAAGTGTCACTTTTATTTTTCATAAAAATAGTCCATGTATATCTTGAAAAATCATCAACTATTACAAATACGTATCGATTATGATTAATGGATTGAACTTGTGTTGGTCCTAATAAATCCATATGTAGTAATTCTAATAGTTGTAAAGTCGAAATATTTTTCTTAGATTTGAAAGATGATTTAGTTAATTTTCCTTTTTGACAATCATCACAGAGATTATTTATTTTAAAGTTTATTTTGGGTAAACCCCTTACTAATTCATTTTTAGAAAGTTTTCTAAGAGTTTTAAAATTTATATGAAAAAATCTTTTGTGCCATAACCAAGGATCATTAGTAAACACATACTTGAATTATGATTAATATTCATATTTAAAACATAAATATTTCTATCTCTATTTCCTTCAAAAACAATATTTTGGTTTTGATCAAAAATACTACATTTATTATTCGAGAAAGTTATTTTAAAACCTTTGTCACAAAGTTGACTTATGCTAAGTAGATTATGTTTTAAATTTTCAACTAATGAAACATTTTTTATAAAAGGTAAATTTGATGCACCGTAATTGCTCACATCTCCTTTGCCAATGATATAGCCTTTTGAATTATCTCCGAAGGTAACGGAACCACCATCAAAGTATGTGATGTTTGTAAGCATATCTTTGTCTCCGGTCATGTGTTTTGAACAACCACTGTCTAATATCCATTTCTTCCTTTTGAATGGGACCTGCAAATAAATATGAAATTATTGGTACCCACCTTTTAATAGGGTCCTAAAAAGTTAGAATTTAGGAAACCAAACCCAATTTGGTTTAGTATCCTTTTTATAAATATAGTCTTCATTATGATGAACATTATCCATAAATGTTTTAATATATTTATTTCTTATTAATATATTGTTAGTCTTTGGTACCCAAATTTTAATTACCTTGTTTTCTACTTTTGTTTTAATAGGTTTCTTTAGCAATATTTGTTGTTTTGAATCCATATTCCTCTTAAAATTTGTATTTTTCTTTTTAGGAATTTTTGACTCCTTTTCATATCCTAATCCATGTTTACTTGAAGTGGATTGAGAATTTTCAAAAATCTTAGATAAATTTTCTCTTCCTTCGTTAAAGTTAGAAACATTTTTAGTGATGTTATCTAATCTAGTTTGAAGACTATTATTTTCTAACTCAACTTGTCTAATCTTAGTTTTTAACTCATGATTTTCAGAAACAATTATGTCATTCTTTGTTTTTTGAGTTTCAATTTCTTGACTTAAAAGTGATAATTGAGTTTCCGAATTTGAATGAGATTTTTGAACTTTTTCAAGTTCTTCTTTTAAGATTTTCTTTTCATCTTTTAACATATCCCTTTCAAATTCAGCTTTGTTTTGATTTTCACGAGTTTCTTTGAGTTTCTTTTTAAGCATTTTTATTGTGCTTAAAAGTTCAGTGTTTACTTCAATTAAATCGTCGAAAGTTAAATTATTTACCTCAGATTCTTGAGCCATGAAGCATACATTTGCCTGTTCATTGTCGCTATCACTATCGTTTTCGAATGAAGATGAATCTGAATCATCCCATGTTACAGAAAATGCCTTCTTTTTGAATTTATCCTTCTTGTTTTTGTTGTTGAAGTTTTTCTGATTTTCCTTCATTTGTTCTTGACATTCTTTTTGCATGTGTCCTTTCTTGTGACAATTGAAGCATTCTATATTTGAGGATGAAGGTTTGTTCAAGAAATTCTTTTTGAATCCGTTTTTGTTTCCTTTTCTATACTTTAAGAATTTCTTGAAATTTTTGGCTATAAATGCTAGATCCTCATCTTCAGACTCTGATTCTTCCTTTTCCGCATGAAAAGCAACATTCTTTCTTTCTTGAGCTTGATCTTTTTTAGCTTGCATATTTACTTCATACAACATAAGATTTCCAGTCAATTCTTCCGGTTTCATTGTAAATAGATCATTTTCTTCCTCGATTGCTAGTACTTTTCTCTCCCATTCATCAGTGAGTGAATTTAGAACTTTAGACACAATGTCAAAGTCCATGTATCTTTCTCCTAGTCCGATTAGAGCATGATGAATGTCTTGAAATCTTGAGTACATGTCATTGATGGATTCATTTTGTCGCATTCTAAAGTTATGAAATTGATTCTTCAGCATGTATATCTTTGTTTGTTTAACCTTGTTTGTGCCTTCATGTATGACTTTAAGTGTTTCCCATATCTGATATGCAGTAGTACATATGCTAACATGGTTGAATTCATTTCTATCCAGGGCGCAAAATAGCATATTCATAGCTTTTGCATTTGCACTTGCTTCATTCTTTTGAATTTGTATCCATGTAGGATAATCGGTTGTGGGTACAACAAACTCTGCTTGAGTAGCATTCCAGGCTTCGAAACTTGTTGATTGCATATAAATCCTCATCCTTGTAGCCCAATAGTTGTAATTTAGTCCATTGAATGAGGGGTCTTTGGGTAGATTGTCCTTCCGCAAATGTGGAACTATAGGCAGATGTTGTGCTTGTACTTGCGTTATTTTTCATATTGTCAATATGTCTAATAACGGTGTTATGGTTATAGGACGGCCTTGCTCTGATACCAATTGAAAGATACTATGCGGTAGGATCGTGTAATATGGAATAACGGAATAGTCTAGGTAGATAAAGTAGGTAAATGCAAGGAGACACCAGGATTTTATACTGGTTCGGACCTCTCGTCTTACGTCCAGTCCCTAAGCTTCACTTAGGAATTTCACTAACTAACACCCTCACTTCACCCGGAGGAATAGGTTTACAACTTACCCGAACAACCGAACGGGATTTTTACAACTTACCCGAACAACCGAACGGGATTTCTTGCCTCAACTACCGAAGAGGACTTCAACTTAATTACTAAAATACAATATTCGACTTGTTGTGTTCTTGTCAACACTGATGAGTCTAATGTAGTACAATATTCCTATAATCTTATCCTCGAGAGTATGCAATGTGTTTGTGAAGATTTAGAAAATGTGAATTGCTATGAATCAAAAGAATTTTATAAACAAAAACAGTGATTCAAGCAATAGATTGGTGATTGCTTTGAGTATATCTAGAGAATATGAACAAAAGAATAGTAAGATTAAAGCAAGAGAATTCAGTGCCTTAAATGATGTTAGAATCATGTATATATACTTGTAGAAGAGGTGCATATGTTGTCAAAGGTTGCAAACAAGAGATGCTTCCATTTCCATTGATGAATGGTTGCAACTCTTGGGAGGAATGTGTCTTTTCAGAGAAAATTCGCAGGTTTAAATTCAGTCGACTAAGCAGGGAATTCAGTCAACTGAAAATATGAAGTAAAATTTTCGGAAGCAAATTCAGTCGACTGTGCAGGAAATTCAGTCGACTGAAACTGTGCATGTGTATAAATTTGTTCCAGTTTCAGTCGACTGGCTGTTCCTGTTCAGTCGACTGAACTTATAAAATATGCACAGTGAAAACTTAATTGAAAATGAAGTTTATAAAATGTTTTCTAGTGTTCGTGCAAGCTTCTTGAGGATAGATTTTAACAATAAATCTAAAATAAGACATATATAAAAACATACTTTAAGTTTGTTTGGTCTTCATCGATCTTCCTTTAGCATTTGCATATATTTCTTCCTTGCTTGTTAAAACACATTGTCATTGATCAAAATCTTCACGTATCAACATGTTGTGTGCGTGCGTGGGTTCACGGCTTCAGGTGAGCAAAGGAGGGATGGGTCGACTGGAAGAAGTAGGCTGGGTTGTGCTCAAATCGATCGAATCTGTAAGGTATAACAGTTTATTTTAATTAAATAAATATATATGTTCTCATGCATGTTTTAATATATAAAAGTTAATAGGAAATTATTTCATATAATTAAGGTTTGAAAATAATAGGGGTTTGAAAATGTTGAAGTTTATATAAATTAGATTTTGAAATCTATAAATTATTATCTTTATATGTATACATGTAATTTCAAGAGTGCATAAATATACATATATACTTATTTTCATTTTCTAGTTAATTTTTAACTAATAAAGATGTACTGGTTTAATTAGATTTAAATTATTTTAGTTATTAAGAAATTATTTAAAGGAAAATAAGTTCAAATTTGATTCATTAACCAATTGAATTATTAAATAGTACTTAATGGTTCGATTTCCATTCCGAATGTTAATAAATCGTATAAATGTTATACAAGGTTTGAAATTATGGAGAGACAAGCCGGTATGGATCGGATTGCCAATAAAACAAAGGTGAGTTAATCTCACTCCTTTGGATTTTTATTTAAATTTAAATGGTTAAATTTAAATAATTGGTTGAATGATTAAATTGATTTGATGTCAATGATGATCTGGTGACTTTTGGTTTTGGTTGGTTATCGAGTAAATGGTTGCTTGACTCGAAGTATTCGGGTTTTCAAATTGTTTTAAAATTAAGTCATAAATAAGAAAATATTTTCATTTTAATGTTGATAAGGGCTGAATGATTTGCGATTCATCAAATTAGTAGGGTAATTATAATGGATAATTAATTAATTCAATTAATTAATGATTTGGGTTAATTAATTAAGTTTATTTAATTTAGAATGATCATTGGGTAGTTTGATAAGTAATTACTTAATGTAATTAATAAAATATAATTACTTTGTGTAATAAATCAAGAGATTAATTAAGATAATTAATTAAGGAGTAATTAATTTAATTAAGTAAGTAAATAAAAATGTAGATAATTACAGGATGAGATAAATCAAGAGTGATTAATATTTGTGGCTTAATTAATGATTAATTATTTAATGTAATTAAATTTGATTAGGATAAATTGAAATGTAAACGGGAAATCCTTAATTTATCTATATTCAATGACGTAATTAAAGATTGATTAATTAAGATTAAGTAATAAATAATAAGTGACTTGGGAGAAATTAATTAATATAAGTAATTAAGGATTAATGTAATTAATATAGTTAATTAACTTATGAAGTAATTAAGATTACTTATTGATTTTGGTTGAGAATAATTAATATTGTGAAATTAATTAAAGTTAATTGCTTGAATATAATCGAAGGATAATTAATCCAGGGTGATTAATTGAGATGAATAATGAAGGGATGATTGATTAATTGATTTGAAATTAATTAATGTTAAATGAAAAAATCTAAGTGTTTGAGGTTAGTAATTCAATCAGGATTAATTAAATTAAATTTGTATGTGATTAAGCTTTGCTTATGAATGATTGAATGGTATTGGATGCCTTGAATGTGACTCGAAGAGGTCGGGGTCAGGTATTTGGAAAGACACGAAACCACTTCGAATTTTTATAGATTGATATGTGGAATCTATAGGCTGGAATAAAGTGATTTAAATGAATTGGACTATTTAAATCTAAATCTTGGTACTTAGAAAATGGATGTGTGGAATAAGTGATGTCTATACTAAATTGTGGCTTTGTAAATTGATACGAGTTACCTCAGGTTTTAAATAAGTTGTATGCTTTGTATTCCATGTTGGATGGGTTTACTCACGCTGGTTTCCAGGCTGACCCGGTGTTACTTTGATGTAATGCTCGGGTCAGATCGAATATTATAGATTTTTGGGTAAGGACGTTCTGGAGCTCAGGAGTCGAGCTGGATGACAGGAACATATAGAGTATTTCCGCTGTATTATATTATTGTACATCTGAGGCATGGTAAATTGTGTATATCCAGTGTCTGTATAAATGTGTAACTCTGATGTATTATAAATGTAATTGACAGAAACAGAATGCTTTTGTAAACCGTTATTATTTATTATTATATTTTATCCGCTGCGAATGTGAGATTTTGATGTTTCTGATCTTCTTCTTCTTCTTCTTCTTCTTCTATCTCTTTCTTCTTTTTCCTAACTATCTGGAATTTTCGGGATCGAAAATTTCGAGTCGTTACAGTTGGTATCAGAGCTGAAAGGTTAAGCGAGAACCATGGCTCTGGTGGAGATTACTCATTAAATAGAGTCCGTAGTACTCTAGAATGAGTTGAATATATATATATATATATATATATATATATATATATATATATATATATATATATATATGAGAGTGTACTTGTTATTTTCTTATATAAAAATTTTAAATGGTTTTATATAGAAATATATTTTGATATATATAGCAATATTTCCTTCTAATAAATATTAAGGTGATTGGTTGTTAAATCATTGGAATTAAATTAAGTAGTAATATAATACAACCAAATTGAAATCTTGAACTGGAATCAAATTAAGTGGTAACAGAAATACAACCAAATTAAAATTAAATTAATTGAAATAAAATTCTAAAATTAGAACTCAGAAATTAAATTGTTTAAAAACTTTAAATAAAGGTTAATTTGGTTTAAAAAGTTAAACCAACCTTTGAGAATTTAACTCGAATTTATATAATTTGAGATGGTTTAAAATTGAGATTGAAGTTGAATTAGTTCAAAATTGAATTTGATTTAAATTAATTGGATTTGTGATTGGAGATGGATAAGTTTAAAAAATTTAATGGAAAATTTAAATTGGATTAACTTGAAAAGATATTGAAATTGAAGTGAGTTCAATTGATATTAGTCCAAATTGATTGGAATAATTTGAAATTATAATTAAAGTTGAACAGGATTAAAATCAAATGGAATTTGATTTAAATTGGAAAAGGAATCAAGATTGATTCAACTTGAATTGGGGTTAAATAAATTTTAATAGAAATTGAAGTTATTTAAGTTAGAATTGAGTCAATTTAACTAGAAATGGAAATTTAAATTGAATTGATAGGGAAGTGAACAGTTTTGACTCTGGACTATTTTCAATATATTGTTTTAGTATAAACTTATTTTTCCAAGCTATTTAATAAATACAACCTTTCTTTTTAAAGCCAAATTATTTTATGTTTGTTTTATAATTATTTTTGGAACTATTTAACAATTTTTCAAAAAATTTATAAACTAATTATTTTTCAACTATTTAACTATTTTACAACTATTTTGCAATTATCTAAAATTTCTATAATTATTTAACTATTTTCCAACTATTTTACAATTAGTTAACTATTTTACAGCTATTTTACAAACTAATAATTATGTTTCAACTACTTATCTGTTTTTAAAATTTTCAAGTATTTTCTAAATATAAACTGGTCGGAGTTCAAACTGTTATTGATTAAATACCCAACTGAGATAAGGATTGAAGTGAAAATCCAATGGAATTGAGGCAATTGTAAATAAGTGAATGAAAATTTAAGTGAATGTGAATAGAAAAGAAATTGATTTGGCTAATAATCAATGAAAATAAATACATAGGATGTACGTATATTATTCTATTCGCGTAGTGATTTGATCCAGATTCGACCATAGAATTTGGAGATGGTTATATTGATCCGAGTTGGGATTTTTTTCCACTCGATTTTCCACGGCGAAACTGGATATGGATTTTTGATTGATTTTGGATATTCTCTATCATAGCTATAGCTATGCAAGGAGGATGACGGTCTCTGATCAAGACACTAGATCCGAGTCCGCACTAGGAAGTCGAGTGGACGATACTAGTTCAGAAGTGAAATTGTGTGATCAAGTGAGCGATCAGATTGGTATAGCGTACAGATGATAAGTGTACATCGTACAACTTTGAATGAAATTTATATTGGAAGAGTAATCAAATTTGAATATTTGATTTTGAATAAATAAAGTTATATATCTTTATTATATAAGATAAAACTCCCATTGTTGAATCTATAGCCAGAATAAAATTGATTTTGAAGGTGTTTGAAGTAAAAAAGGAATTGTATACAAGTTTGAAATGATCCAAAGTTTTAAAAATTATATATATCTGAATATATATATATATAAAGGATCTTATGAGGATTTTGGAAAAGTTTTGAGAACCTTTGGATTTGGAAAGGCTTTTGATTTTTGGGTAAAATCAATATGAGAATTTGGAAAGCCTAGTTTGAGAATGATTGATTTTGGGATAATCAATTTTGTGTAAAGGTGATTTATATGAAATTCATACCAGGTGTATGATTTGGAAGATACTATATATGCATATAGTATAAAGTATTTTGATAGATGGCCTTGGGGAAAAAAGGCGCTCCCTTGAAATGAACTTCTCAAGAGTGCCACCGGGTGGTGCTGCCTTGAGCCCCAAGGGGGTTCTAAAGTTGATCCTGTGAGGAGTCCGGACAAAACTAGTTCCTGAGGATTATGAGTAGTGTGTACCATAGCGAAAGTCGTGTGTGCCGCTAAGAGCCAACAGTTTACGTTTGATTTTATATCGGTAGACTGCGACCTATGATAACATAGCGAAAGTCGTGTGTGCTGCTGAGAGCCAACAGTCTACGTTTGATTTTACATCCGTATAATGCGACCTATGTAGGAGTGGAGAAGTTTCATTTTTGACAGTGAAAATCGAGGGGCGCTGATGCCTACAGTTACATGGACTTTTGCTGCGATGGCAACGTAACCCTGGAATGTAACTGCGATATGTTGTGGGTTCCATGGCGTAATCGAGGGGCGCGAAGTGCCTACGGTTACATGGACTTTTGCCGCGATGGCAACGTAACCCTAGAATGTAACTGCGATCTATTATGGGTTCCATGGCGTAATCGAGGGGCGCGAAGTGCCTACAGTTACATGGACTTTTGCTGTGATGGCAACTTAACCCAGGATGTAACTGCGACCATGGATGATGGTGATGATTTCCAGAACATTCTCACCAAAGATATTTCCTCTAAGAACTGTTTTCTATATTTTCAATAAAATTATTTTCCAAGTATTTTCACTGGATGTTGAAACGGGCTTATCAAGTACTTATAGATTTTCAGTCTTACGCCTGATCAACGTATGACCGAATTTCTGTGAGAATAAGGATGGACTGACTGAGACATCGAGTTATAAGAAGTATTTTTTATAAAAAGCTATTTTAATAGTACTATGTAAATTTAAAAGTATTTCTAAAAATTTTATAAAAAAAGGTGATGGAATTTTTGGGAAAATGAAAGAAAATTCAAACTGGAATTATGAAATTTTTTTGAATTCAGGAAAATTTAATGAAGTGATTTTTTGTAATAAAAATCGAATATTGATTTAAAAATTGGAAGTAAGCTAATTAACTAAATAATTATTTGATAGAGTATATTAATAAAATTTAACTCGGTTAAATAAAATGGATTGTAAGTTAATAATGGAGTTTGGAAATGAATTCAAATTGTAAATAGAATTCGACATGGATTTGATAATGAATTAAATAAGTGGAGATGTTGTAAAAATAAAAATAAAATAGAGTTGGATCGAAATAGTGATGGTTTGAATTACAAATAAAATTCAAATGTGATATGAATAATATTTAACGAAATTTGCAAGTAAATTAGATACAAGGGAAGTGTTGTCGAATGAAATGAAAGTGAATTATAATGGAAATGGTTTGAGTTGCAAACAAAACCTAGGTGAGTAGACATAAATTGAGAATGGCTTTGTAAAAATAAATTCGAAAATGAATTAAGTAGATGAATTAAAAATTTAAAATGGGATGAATAAATGGGTTAATTGAGTTAAATAATAAATGGATGAAGTCTGATTGAATGGAAATTAAATCAAAGTTTAATTGGAATTGGGTTATCAGAATGAACTTAAGTTATGAGGCGTATTAAATTGAAGTAAAGTTACTAGAGTCAATAAAAGCTTGGTTTCGAGTAGAATGGAAGACCGTTAAATAAAAGTTTGGGTTAAATTTATTTGGGAAATGGATACTAATATAAGCATCGAATGTTGTAAAGCTCAATGAAATAGATTTAAATGAATCCAGTGCGGAGATAAAATGAAATGTAATGAATGGTTGGTGAATAAATTAGAAATGAAATGGAATTAAATACATAATGAGTTGAAATTAATTTAAACTAATTATAAACTAAAATGGATACTCTATTAGGTAAATATCGCCGAATTTACATAAAAATAGTTGTCGTTTGACGTAAGAAAAAGTAATTAAAACTCTATAAGTAGGTAGAGATTAAATAAATTGATCTTAGGATCAATTGAATTGAATATGAGCTTGATTGGGTTAAAAATAAATTGAATGTAAGAAATTGTGTTGTAAACCATTAAAATTGAATGAAATGGCATATGAATTGGTTGAAAGTAATTGAATTAGCTTTAAATCATGTAAATCGCTTATGGAAAACGTTTAGTACTTGTTGCTTATGAAATGCATGTGTTTAGCTATTGAAAGTAAGTGAAATGCTAATAAATTTTCTATATATGGCACTTACATATTTAATTGAGTAAGTATAGGTACCTGAAGGCCGTTTGGCTGGATTTGGTTGCGCTAATTGCTAAAATAGTAAACCGCTTGCTTAAAATGCTAAATAAAGGTACGCCTATGCAATAAAAATAGGAAATATGAACTATTTTTGCTTTTCCGACTGGGTGGGTCGATGTATATATATTTATATCTTTTGTCAAATTGCAAAAGCTCCTCCGTACAAAGGAGACTCTGTCAAAAAAATTTGGAAATTTTGGGAGTTAGAAATTTTTTGAAAGGCTTTGGGAAATTTTTTGTTAGCGACAAACGATTTCAAATTGGAAATTGAAATAAATTAGTGGATGAAACTAATTTAAAATAATGATATGAATCGGTTATAAATGGAATTCAATATTCAGAATTGAAGATAAACTGAATTTATATGGAAATGGGAAAACTAATTTGAATAGAAATAGATATGAAACCTATATAAGGAAAGGTATAAAATGATTTGAAAAGTTACGATTGGATATTATTGCTAAGTAAGATATGCAGGTATTATAAAGGGAAAGGAGAATTGGTTTTGATTTCAGGAGATAATTTGAATTGCCCGACTAAAAGGTATGTATTTAAATTTCTGTATGAAATTGGATTGGGTTTTTAATCGAGCCGTTTGGCGTTTTGTTTTCTTTTGAAATTTGGGAGCCCGTAGAGGCATTTTGTAGTTGTACCGAACTAGCCGCGCAAAGGAGACGCTGGCAAAAAATTTCGAAAATTTAGAGAGTTAGAATTTTTTTGAGAAAGTTGTGATAATTTAAATTTGAATTTTAAATTTAAATTTGAATAAGTGGAGTAAATAAAGTTGTTGGAACCTATAGAAGGTTTTGGAAAGTTGATTGAAGTAATAGTGGGTCTTTAATAAATGATGTGTTAGGGCAAATGGATAAAACTGTTAGTTTTGGGGGAAAAGTAAACGGGCATTGGACCATTCTTCCTAACTAGTAATTTCGGGGACGAAATTCTTTTAAGGGGGAAGGAATGTGATGACCCGGAATTTTTAACAATTTAAGTTGGAATAATTAATCGATTTTAAATATTTAAAAGTTAATTTTAAAATTGAATTCACATATTATTATTATTTAGCAATTAAGTTATTGGATTTAATAAACTGAAATTGGGTGAATTATTGAATCTTCGGTTTTAAGCCTATTAAAAATAATTTAAAGACATATAAAATTTATAATGATGATACTGAAGATAATAGAATGGTTGAAATTTAATTTAAAGGTGATTTGTTCAGTTTTAATAATATATCGTTTAAATTGATATTTAAAAATAGCCTTCCGAGGCACAGTCTCGGAATTTGATGAAACTAGTTCCATTGGATCCGTAATAGTTAGTTATTATCGGATTTCAATTTTCGTAGCAATCGGAGCTGTCGTTTGACCCTGACAGCTCAAAACGCTTAGAAACTATTTTAATCGATTTAATTTAAAATTGATCGTTTTCTTCTGTAACTCGCGCATATGATTGAATTAGCTTCCGAAACATGTTCCCTTGTGTTCGGAATGCAGGTAAAACCTTATAAACGCCTAGCGGCACTCCTTAAGAGGAGTTCAAAATTTTAAATAGCAATTAACGAGACGTTTTGGAAGTTTTATAATATAATAAAATTGGAAGTCAACTAGTCAAAGATATTTTTATAAATAAACAAGCGTACTCAAGAAGTCATTCCCAAGTTATATTACGTCTTCGTCTCCCTCAAGTTTCCAGACCGAAATCAAACGGAAAAAAATGGCGACAACCTTTCTCCTCATCCATTTATTTTACGTCGTTCTTCCCTCTAACTTTTCTTTTGTTTCCAGATCCATTCATTCGAAATTTCATGCCCGTTACTAAAAAATAAAAAAATAAAAAAAAAGAGGGGAAAGAAGAAAGAGCCAGCGCTAGAATTCGAAGCCGACTTCAACTCAAGCTCGGAGGTGACTGTGGGTCGCAAGATCGTGGGAGGCGGGAGGAAGAGGGGTCGATCGAAATCCTGGAAGTCAAGCATCGCGACTTCGGGTCGCGCGCGCTAGGTTTTCATGTTCTTGGCTATGCACTGGAGGGAAGCTTGTACGCTGGCGGTGGTTCTGGGTAGCGTTCGGCGAGTGTTCCTAAAAAAAACAGACGAAGAAGATGGTCGCTGTTGTTCATTTTGGAGGAAGGGATGTTGTGCGCGTGAGTGGATTCTCGGTTTCAGTTGAGCGAAGGAGGGATGGATCGACTGGAAGCAGTAGGTTGGGTTGTGCTCGAATCGATCGAGTCTGTAAGGTATAACAGTTTATTTTAATTAATTAAATAAATATGTTCTCATGCATGTTTTAATATATGGAAGTTAATAGGAAATTATTTCATATAATTAAGGTTTGAAAATAATAGGGGTTTGAAAATGTTGAAGTTTATATAAATTAGATTTCAATCTATAAAATATTATCTTTATATGTATACATGTAATTTCAAGAGTGGATAAATATACATATATACTTATTTTCATTTTCTAGTTAATTTTTAATTAATAAAGATGTATTGGTTTAATTAGATTTAAATTATTTTAGTTATTAAGAAATTATTTAAAGAAAAATAAGTTCAAATTTAATTCATTAACCCATTGAATTATTAAATAGTACTTAATGGTTCGATTTCTATTCCGGATATTAATAAATCGTATAAATGTTATATAAGGTTTGAAATTGTGGAGAGACAAGCCGGTATGGATCGGATTGCCAATAAAACAAAGGTGAGTTAATCTCACTCCTTTGGATTTTTATTTAAATTTAAATGGTTAAATTTAAATAATTGGTTGAATGATTAAATTGATTTGATGTGCAATGATGATCTGGTGACTTTGGTTTTGGTTGGTTCTCGAGTAAATGGTTGCTTGACTCGAAGTATTCGGGTTTTTAAATTGTTTTAAACTTAAGTCATATATAAGAAAATATTTTCATTTTAATGTTGATAAGGGCTTAATGATTTGTGCTTCATCAAATTAGTAGGGTAATTATAATGGATAATTAATTAATTCAATTAATTAATGATTTGGGTTAATTAATTAAGTTTATTTAATTTAGAATGATCATTGGGTAGTTTGATAAGTAATTACTTAATGTAATTAATAAAATATAATTACTTTGTGGAATAAATAAAGAGATTAATTAAGATAATTAATTAAGGAGTAATTAATTTATTTAAGGAAGTAAATAAAAAGGTAGATAACTACAGGATGAGATAAATCAAGAGTGATTAATATTTGTGGTTTGATTAATGATTAATTATTTAATGTAATTAAATTTGATTAGGATAAATTGAAATGTAAATGGGAAATCATTAATTTATATATATTCAATGATGTAATTAAAGATTGATTAATTAAGATTAATTAATAAATAATAAGTGACTCGGGAGAAGTTAATTAATATAAGTAATTAAGGATTAATGTAATTAGTATAGTTAATTAACTTATGAAGTAATTAAGATTACTTACTGATTTTGGTTGAGAATAATTAAAATTGTGAAATTAATTAAAGTTAATTACTTGAATATAATCGAAGGATAATTAATCTAGAGTGATTAATTAAGATGAATAATGAAGAGATGATTAATTAATTGATTTGAAATTAATTAATGTTAAATGAAAAAATCTAAGTGTTTGAGGTTAGTAATTCAATCAGGATTAATTAAATTAAATTTGTAGGTGATTAAGCTTTGCATATGAATGATTGAATGGTATTAGATGCCTTGAATGAGACTCTAAGAGATCGGGGTCGAGTATTAGGAAATACCCGAAACCACTTCGAATTTTTATAGATTGATATGTGGAATCTATAGGCTGGAATGAATGATTTAAATGAATTGGACTATTTAAATCTAAATCTTGGTACTTAGAAAATGGATGTGTGGAATAAGTGATGTCTATAATAAATTGTGGCTTTGTAAATTGATACGTGTTACCCTGGGTTTTAAATAAGTTGTATGCTTTGTATTCATGTTGGATAGGTTTACTCACGCTGGTTTCCAGCCTGACCCGGGTGTCACTTTGATGCAATGCTCGGGTCAGACCGAGTATTACAGATTTTCAGGTAAGAACGTTCTGGAGCTCAGCAGTCGAGCTGGATGGTAGGAACGTATAGAGTATTTCCGCTGTATTATGTTATTGTATATCTGAGGCATGGTAAATTGTTTATATCCAGTGTCTGTATAAATGTGTAACTCTGTTGTATTATAAATGTAATTGACAGAAACAGAATGCTTTTGTAAACTGTTATTATTTATTATTATATTTTATCCGCTGCGAATGTGAGATGTTCATGTTTCAGATCTTCTTTTTCTTCTATCTCTTTCTTCTTTTTCCTAACTATTTGGAATTTTCGGGATCGAAAATTTCGGGTCGTTACAGAAATTATAAGGGATCGAAAGCATTTTGAGTTGAAACTAACTCAAAGGGAGTACATTGAGAAAGTGCTTTGCCGGTTTTGCATGGAGAATGCAAAGGCTTCAAATACACCTTTACCTTTGCATATGAAGCTTTTTAGTAAAGGATCACCTACTTGGAGGAAGACAACACTTATATGGAAAATGTTCCATTTGCTAAGTTAGGTTGGAAGTGTAATGTATGCTACGGTGTGTACAAGGTCCGATATTGCAAATGACGTTGGGATGGTTAGTCGATATATGGCTAATCCGGGGAAATCGCATAGGGAAGCTATGAAGCTTATATTGAGATACCTTAGAGGCACATCATGTTATGGTCTTGTTTTTTGCGGTAGTAAGGCGATGGATTTCAAGTTGGTTGGTTATTGTGATTCAGACTATGCCGGTGATAGGGATCGAAGAAAATCAACTTCCAAATATGTCTTTACACTTGATAGTAGGGCCAAAAGTTGGAGATCTAGATTGTAGACTGTAGTTGCTTTATCCACTATGGAGGCAGAGTTGATAGCCGCAGTGGAGGCGGCAAAGGAATCACTCTATTTGAAGCGATTGTTGTGTGACTTAGGATTCGAGCATGATAGTATTGATCTTTGATGTGATAGCCAGAGTGTTATTCACTTGGCAGAGAATTTGGCATTTAGCTCACGGACTAAGAATATTGAGGTGAGAGAGTTATTTCTAGTAGACATGGATGAGGATAAGCAAGTATATTTTCGAAAAGTGCACACAAATGATAACGCGGTGGACATGTTCACTAAGGCATTGCTAGTTGGCAAGTTCGAGCATTGCTTGAACGTTATTTTCTTAGAGAAGTGCTAGGTTCTACGAGGTGGCGCGGTTAAGAGAGGAGCTTTGTGGTAGATGAGGAAGAGTGTCCGTGAGAGATTGAGGTTCTATCTTCTTGGTAAGTGCTAGTCTTTGGTGAGATAGCTTAGGATTTTGATGGTTTCAACATTTCATTAGCGGACGGAGGTTTTTCCTGAACTTATTGGTGTAGTGCAATGGGCGGTGGCTTTGCCGGAGGTCATTGGGAATGCATTCATGTTTGACTAAAGGTAGAAGAAGTGATAGTTGGTGCTATCGGTTGTTCTTGATGGTATGGTACCATTGGAGTTGGAGATAGATATAGTGTCGAGGTGGAGTGTTAAATTTTTACGACACTATATGGATAATTGTGGAGGTCGAAAGTAGCTTCATAATAGAGAAAATGGTTCGCAAATCGTAGTTTCGAGGTGGAAGTTATAAGGGAAAAGTGAAGTGGACTGAATTGACAGGGTCAGACATCTGAGGAAAAAAATCGAACATCTGACCCTTCAGCAAATCTGCACCAGACCTATTCCAGAGAAAGAGGTCGGACTTCCTCAGACGTCTGATCCTTCAGCAAATCTGCACCAGACCTATTCTAGAGAAAGAGATCATACGTCTGACCAAAATGGTCAGAGACGTCTGAGTCTGTGCAAAATGGTTCCAGAGCTTTTAGTCAGACATCTGACCAAATGGTAAGACATCTGAGCTGAAGAGAAATTTTTCCAGTAACATAAGTCAGTCTTCTGACCATTTTAGCCAGACGTCTGAGGCAACTTCCACATGTTTTTCATGTGTGGACTTGGCATGAAGATTTGTGATTACTATAGAGGCAATTTCGGAATATTGCCTAGGGTTTCTATTCTCCTATATAAGCTAGCTTTAGGTTTCAAATCGAAAACAACGCAAGTAACCGCAAGAGAATAGCCTCCACAAATTAGGGTTTATCAAAATCTAAATTTCTTCAATTTTCTTATCCACAAATCAATTTCTAATTAGAATTTTGATCATTATAATCAATCTCTTGTATTTTTCTCATCGATATTAATCTAAGATCTCTCTTCAAGTGGATGTACACTAATACAATGTTTGTGGAACCACTATAAATCGCTGTGTGATTTATTTTTAGTTATTGCTTTGATTTCTATATTGCTTGTTTGGGATTGTGATTGCTTTTGGATTGGTTGAGATTAGAATTGAGTTATTGATTGGTTGTTTTTATACTTCTTATCACGATCCTTTCTTCCCTGTGCTTATGGTGTTTCGATTTGAGTGGTCTCGAGTTAGAATTCCGCCCCAACATATGAGCACCAGCTTGAAGATTATTGATAGAAGCATGAGACTAAAGTTTATTAGTCTATGCATGTAGACAAGATGCATAGTTTGTGCATTTGACAGAGGCAAAACAGTGGCAGTTGAATGTGAATTACTATGGTGACAAGTAGGCGTGGCATTGGATGGCAATGTGAGGTGAGCAAGTGGGTGTTGAAGTCCTATTGTATAGAGATCGCATGGCAATGTAAGGTTGAAGGCTAGGCGACGCTATATACATCTAGGTGTTGCATGATGATGAGGTTATGCTCTGCTAAAGCAATTGATGGAGGATTATAGAAAAAAAATGTTGTAGTGGAGTTCAGAAATGTTCCCATGTATTTATATCTATCATGTCATAATGGTACCCATTCAGGAAATGTTATATGCCATCTGTGTTGCTGTTTTTTTGCATCACTATACTTTAATTAACGAAGTCTGAAACAATTAATTGTTAATTTTGATACTACATTTTTCTCATTATTTAGGGTCCAAATTCCCGACACTACAATGGCACAATATAGATATTCTAAGGATGTTCAGTGTCAGTCTATGCTTCTCACTCAACAAACTTAAAATGATAGGCCAATGAGGTTTCATACAAAGTAATACATCCATCATTTCTTCATGCATTTTTTTTTGCTGTAATTAATATTTTCCAATTATATAATTAGATCACCTTAATCATCATGATAAAGTACACCTTATTATTGTTCATACGCAACAAACACTTCTCTTTTGTATGTAAAGCAATAAATAATATGTATAACCCATGTATTACACATGAATTAATATATATTAAATTATATAATATATGTATATAATAAGTATAAGAATCCGTACAAACTCTATTGCAGTATGCTAGAGTAACTGCAGTAATTGAGTAACTGCGGTAGTGTCTAATACATTGAAATTTGTATAACCCCTTTACATAATATGTATGGGTTATAGTGATGATAGTATATGGTCTGATGGATGTTTCATCTTGTTTCTATTTTTTTATTGCTGATCTTCGGTTTAGCTGTTTGGTTTAAGTTTTTTTGGGCAAACTGCAGTGGTGTTTTTATCACCATTACTAGTTGTTCATTGATATAGTGTTAGGATAAGGAAATTATTGTTTGAGATATCAAGATAAGTTATATTCTTGAGGTTTCCAATGGATGCTGGAATTTGTACCAGTGAGGTTTTGGTTAATTTACTGCATTTGTAAGCTCGTTGAGTTTGCTAAGTTTCCCAATAGAGAATGAGATTGTCCCAGATATGCCAGTGAATCTTAGAGTTAGTTTCCTTACTCTGCCCTTTGCGTAAGGTTCACATTAGATGCCTTGCCATTGGCAGCAGTCGGTTGATTCTTTCTAGCTGGGTAATATTGAAGAACTGTAGAAAGATTTCTTCAACTTTAGTAGTACTTCTAATTTATTTTTGTGGCAAACAAATTTTTTGTTTAATGATGTTGATGATACTAAGGCTAAAGGCACAAAGAAGATGATGAGAATTAAGAGAAACGAGGAGGTAACCATATTTCCTGTTGCGATGATTATTACATGTTGAA
This sequence comes from Allium cepa, assembly GCA_030765085.1. Taxonomy (NCBI): domain Eukaryota; kingdom Viridiplantae; phylum Streptophyta; class Magnoliopsida; order Asparagales; family Amaryllidaceae; genus Allium; species Allium cepa. The sequence goes on from CM060928.1 coordinate 916,364,619, forward strand.
TTGGAGTAGAGATAAGAATGACAGACTTAGAACAAGCAATGGTTTAATGAAGATAATGATAGTTAACCTTAAGTGCAGATATAGCTTATAATAGAGAAATGTACAGTGTTCAGCAATGGAACATGGTACATGAATGTACATGGATATATTAGTAATATGCACATGCTCATAATAAATTTTATTGATGTTATATATATATATATATATATATATATATATATATATATATATATATATATATATATATATATATATATGTAGTGTGTTAAATTACAGGGAAAATCACTCTTAAATAGTCTTGGAGGCCACTTATCAAAAGCATGGAAGTCAAAGAAGACTCGCAAGACAAAGGGTGGATAATTTTCCTACCTGCAGGTTTAACTATAACTACTGCTAATTTTCTGGCATATTCTGTTGTATAATCCACTCAAATAATTTTTAGAGTTTTAAATATTTCAAATTAACATATGAATTATTTTTGCAAGTTGAACTTCCTGCTCGATTAGAGAACAAAGAAACTAAGGAGGCAGAGAAGTTTGCACATTATTGACTAAGTGTTCTTCTTTATCACTTGTTAATTATGATATGTGAATGCAAAGTGTGTTCATAAATATATATCATGTAGTTAGATTCCAAAAGGTTTTAATTACTTCACCTATAAGTATGTTTATATATTAGTAGACTCGGTCAATGTCCATTATGGGTCAAAAATGTTATTTTTTGTCAATATGCTATCCAAACCGTCCTTATCTCACAATGTTGGATTGCTAGCTCTGCATAAATCTCTACAATTGAGCAAATATTTGCTTAAATCAGTAAATGACTAATCATACATCTTCCCAGTAAATATAATAGATTGAAGATAATGTTTGATATATTTTATGTTGGCAAGAGCACTCAAAGTAGAAACTAAAAAGAGGTCCAAAGCAGTCTAATTGATATTTACTATTGTATCCAAACGTAGGATGCATGGTGAATGCATAGGATAGTAGCTGATGATGATAGTGGTTATGATAAGTAAAACTAGTCATTTACTCATATTGTTATCAAAACATATCTTATTTTAAACCTCAGTATTAGTTCAAATTAGAGGTTAGTTTTGAGTATAATAGAACTATTAGAAGTAAAAGTGGCGATTTAGACGATGACAGTGGATATGATGGGCAACATCGATGGTGATAGAATGAAATTGTTTGCTAAACATCATGAAGAAAGTGCACTAGAGTGGCTACATTAAGAAGATGGGCATTGTGTCTGTAGATGTTGTTCTCTTATTTCTTACCTCTTACTCTCTTACGGAAGTTCTATTTCCTGATGCACTAAATGGATAGAAGCCAAACTGCACTTTCCTTTTACTTTATTTTACATTAAATAGATTACACATAGTTTGTATACATATAGTTTGATTACATATAGTACCCACTACATTGGCTTGCTGCATCGTATTTTAACTTCTAGCTACGTATTTTTTCTTCCTTTGGGATGCTTTTACTTTGTGAATATCTGACATAACAATTACTAACATCTTGATTCCTTATTTATATTGCAGTTGTTAGAGAGAAAATATCAAAAGGAAAGCAAGATTAAATCAATTGTTTGACTGATTTATAAGTAAGTTGATACAAATATGTATGAAATATTATGTATGAACATGAGAAAAGTTGCTAGAACGATATGTATGAAATACTACGTCATGTTTGGATATTAGAAAAGTTGCTAGAACAAAGTGTATGAAATACTATATCAGGATATGGAAAAGGTTGTCTGAATATGTATGAAATATTGTGCTCTAATTTCCATATTTTTTATCTCTGAAAATATATTATTTATATGCAAAGAAGAATTGGGTAAATGGATATTATATATGTGAAAAATGTGAAACGAGGACAAATAAAATCTGTAAATCAATATTACATTTAATAGCATTTTAGAAACGTTGTAGTTTAATAAAATGCTATAGAAAGTAACCGTGGGATACTATTACCCAAACTCTATATTAACTAAATAAACGTTATAAAAATATGTACAAAAAATGTTATACGTAAACCAACACTATATAAGTATCAAATTAAATGCTATAGAATATTCAAACAAAACGCTACAGAAAGTCACCATGGGATAATACTTCCTATAGCGTTTTGGCTTAATAGCACAGGAAAAACGATATAAAATATTTTTTCATAGCGTTTTTGTTCCTGCTATTTAAAGCTGAAGGTCTACCATAACATGTTGTTCCTTAGCGTTCTCTAAAACACTACTTAAATGCTATGAAAGCCCCTGTTTATTGTAGTGGTCAAAGCTTGTCACCTGATTTTTCCAGCTTCCACTTTATCAGATGGCAATATTCCTTTGGAAAGATACTTGAAAATAGGTGACATCCAAGTGTCACTATGACTGTCATTTGTTCTTGGATAATCAATCCTCTCATTTGGGACTTTTTCACTAATCTCATTTCCTTCTCTTTCTTGTGCCATGGATTGAGATCTAGTTAGGACTAACAATTTCTTCCTGTATTCAGGTATTCCCTTTTCAAAAGTTGGATTTTCTTGGTACTCTACTAGTACAATTTGGGTTCCTGGGGTCCTCTTGAACTATCCAATTTTGCTAATGAATCCGTCTGAGAGTTTTATGCCCTTGGAACTTGATGTATAGAAAAATCTTCAAACAAGGCGAGCATTTTCAGTACCTTCTTTACATATAAAGAAGTTTGGCATACTTAGTCTGATATACTTGCTTTATTTGGTTTACCATCAATTGAGAATCACTAAAGACTTGAATTTGTGGGATTTTGAGCTCTAAGGGTAGAGTCTATCCTGCTACCATTGATTCATATTGGGCTACATTATTTGTCGTGGGAAACCTTAACTTCATTGCATAGTGTAGGCGGTGTCGGTCTGGCATTATTATGACATAGCCTGCTCCATCTCCTTGCTCATTTGATGCACCATGCACAAATAACATTCATATGGGTTTTTGATCATTTTCTTTCTCCAATTGTTCTTTAACAAAGTTTGTAAACTCATTAATAAAGTCTGCCAATGCGTGTCCTTTGATAGCCCCCGTGGTCGAAATTCAATGTCTTATTGACTATGTTCAATTCCGCACTTTGCTATTCTACTGAAGTTTCAGGCTTACTGAAAACTTGTTTGAGTGGAAAATTAGTCAATATTCTGATTGGATGGGCTTGAAAGTATGCTCTAAGTTTCGTGCTAAGTATCAAGCAGTAAGCTAATTTTTCTATTATTGGGTACCAAACCTCTACTTCCATTAACTGCTTACTCACGTAATAAACAGGAAGTTGAGTTCCACTTTCCTTTTTGATCAAAACTGAACTAAACGCATGCTCTGAAACTGCCATGTACAAGTACAAGTCTTTATCATTCTCGAAATTGGATAGTATTGGTGGTTTTTCAAATTTTCTACTCTTGAAAGACTTTCTTACAATTTTTTCCCCATTCAAAATTTTTTCTTCTTCTTGATCACATTGAAAAAGAGAATGCACTTATCGGTCGCCTTGTAAATAAATATGTTTAGGGCTGCTAATCTACCATTTAAACTCATTACATCTTTACTAGTTTTGGACTCAACCATGTCTCTGATAGCTTGAATTTGGTCTGAACTGGCCTCAATTCCTTTACCACTCACATTAGCCTAAAAATTTCTCAGATTGGACCTCGAATTAACATTTCTAGGGATTCGGTTTCATTTGATATTTTCAAAATACTTTGAACATCTCTTTTAGGTCTTTAAGGTTACTTTTAGCTTCATAAGATTTTACTAGCATATTGTCAATATAAACTTCCATATTTCGTCCGACCTGTTCACTACACCAGAAAAGCCATTTCGCGAAGGTCTGAATTCCAAAGCCATGGAGAAATGCGGAGTGACAAAAATTTAGCCACGGCCCTAAGCCTTGGCTGTGCACATATTTGCCATGGCTTTGGGCCGTGGCAATATGTGGTCAGCCACGGCTTAGAGCCGTGGCATATATATGTTTAGCCACGGCTTAAAGCCATGGCTAATTCTTGTTTAATTAGCCATATTGTTTTGTTGTTTGGTTGGTATAATTTTTTTGGTGGATCTATAATGTACTTTGGCTCTTTACATTGCTTATTCTTAATTTAGTCAACACCTTTTCTGTTTATTGTATATTTTAGCTATCAACTTGTGATATATATCATTCAGTTGACAATAGAAGTGGATCTACAAACTTCATTATGTTACTGGCTTCGTTTTTTGATTCTATTATGCAATTAAACATGCTCTTGTTATTGCACGCAAAAAATAACAATGTTATTCTGCTCATTCTACCGCAGATATGGAGGTTGATAAATGTATTATTGCTTTTATCATATATTTCACAAAGGCCTTCAAATTTGGAAATCTATAACATGGCCTGAAATTTTCTCTCCAGCTTCAATGTCATTTACAATCGCACTAAAATTTGTGAATTTCTTGATTGTTATATGCTTGAAATCTTCCACTACCATATTCTTGTCATACAAATTTCCACTATCATTGGCTTTTCCTTTTGAAGCAGTTTGTCTTATCTTCTTAGAACATGCTTCTGTAAACAGGAGAATGAGAAAACTAGGCATTACTAAAGGTACAGAAATGAAAACTGTGAAACTTTCACGAATTGGCAGCACAACTGCAACTTGTCTAGTTTAATTTAACCAAGTCCTTGTTATTTTATAGTGCAAAAGAATTATGTTCTATAATTGTTTTACCATGCTTTTGTTAGGAACTTTAGTACAGAAGCATCTTTTTTATCACAAAGCTAAAAAATACTTGTTTATATTACTGTTTAAAGATTATGAACCCAGATTTACTGAGATTCACCTGCAGGATGAACTGATTTAACAGGGAAGGCTGTATGTGTGCGTGCACGTGTTATATCCTTCTATTACTGGAGTCTGCTCATCTGCGATAGGAATATGCCGGTGGCCTCTCTCTCATTCCTACATACCATATGAACAGCATTAAATATTTTGCAGCAAAAAGGTAGGATTTATTAGATATGATCCGTAAACCAATTAGAAGTCCATCTCCTCTTGTGCATTCATAGAAATAGTCCGTTATTTGAAGCAGTTAAATTAGATCATGTTTTGGTATGTTACACATAAGATGATCTATATTGCAATACAAAAGCGTAAGGAAGAACCTAAATGGCTACGGAGCAAGGTGGAGGCATCTGAAACTCAAAACTTCCATCACTAAAGTTGAAATCAAGCTACATTTTATAGAAGTATCTGTTTCAGCAAGCAAGAAATTCTTAAAATAGAGATGACAACAAACTGAACTTTGCAGCACATATTAAATATCATGGGCTGAAAAGTTGTTGATATAAAATTGAGTTCTACATTTTTGTCTATTTAGTAACAAAGTGCAGTGCACCTGATGTCTTTCATTCCATTTTGGAATGAATTCATTTCCTAATAATTGAAAAACATGATCTCGAATCTCGGTCGTTAGTAACAATCAGGCTTTTGCATTTGATAACCGCATATAACCAGTACCTGAACCATATGTTATTTCCTTATTTCATTTCATGCTGCATTTCACAATAAAAGTAGCTTTTAGAAAGAAACCAATAGGTAACAATGCAACTTGTATCTCCAAATGCAGAAATATTTAGTGAAGATGAAAGCTTTGTTGCTTTTTTCTTTTTTCTTATTATGAAATTTCTTTAACATTGTCTAGCCAATTTATCTCTCGTATTATGAAAATGCAAAATGTTATCAAAAATATTGTAGGTTCAAAACCGATTTCTAAATTCACCTTTTTTCGAAAAAAAATTCGAAAGTACTTAATCAAATGCATTTACATTGTCATGAAAACCCAAAATTGCAAACCAAATAATACCTAATGTACTTTTTCCAGAGTTAAAATGGGTCCTTGGACGATGTCGTAAAAAATGTGGAGATAGGTATTGAATAAAAGAACAAACTTACCTTTTTTAAATCAAGCTGAGGCCCGGGTAATAGCTTCAGTATCTCTTTAATCCATCGCCTGCACTAATGCATTTAGTTTTTCATCATACAACAAAACTACATATAGAGATGTATTACACAGAAATGAAATATAAAATTGTCAATGTACTAATCATTATTATTTTCATTGATGACACAACCATACTATAGCATGTAAAAATGAATAATAGTGAAAAGTAAAACTGATTCTCATGCATGTTAAAACTACAATTATGATGCTAAATATAAATGTATGTCACTAGTGAATAACATAATTTATTTATATTAAGAGAGTATAATTTCTCGTTTAATGAGGATAAGAAATTGCTATTGCACGATATTTTATATTCCTATAGCAATATTAGTGGCAGCAACATAATGCAATGGGATTACAAAGAAACTTTGTATGATGTACTCTTAGCAAAGTTGTACTTCCTATCAATATTAGTTTAATCATCACTACATCTTTCTACGATATTGAACCAGTTTTCAAACAATTACATATTTACAATTATTTGTTATACAATGTTACTAAATTAAACTGAAAAGACAATATGCTTTTGAACCGAATGTCAGCACTATGCTTTTCTTACCAATATACTGCAACCCTTGTAATCATGCTATGATTATCTAAATTTTATCTCAAAGGAAAGTTTAACAATTTTCCACACGTCGATGATAAAAAGCTAGGATAACTCTATAACGTGAGTCCTCCATGCCCTCAAAATAAAGTACAAATCCAACAAACAAAATCTAATTACACTTGCATCAAAAATAGTTCACAGCAAAAATTAATTTTAGTGAATTTACTTTGCATTCCTAAAATAATAATTGGAGGGGATATATATATATATATATATATATATATATATATATATATGAAAACAACTGATTTGCACTTTGCATTACTTAACTTATACAAAGAAGCTAAAGCAACTAAAGAAAAGATGAAATTGCAACAAGGTCGGCACAAGTGTTTTTAGATGTGTGCCTAAGATCGTGAGAAAAATATGTATAAAATTCATTTATTATCTCCAATCCTAACTCTCTTTTTCTTTAAAAGAAAAGAATGAATGAAACTTAAACAACGAATATACATTAAACTCAACACATACTTCGAGTTGTTCACATGGTTTTAATGTCCACCTTCGTTAGTAGAGCTCAAACTCGTGATCTTTAGTAACTAAACTCACATCACATGTCCGCCTTCATTACTAAAGCTCAAACCATGTTCGTTCCAAATTTGAAGTTACAAAAAATATCAACAAAGAGCCGATAGATTATAACAGTAGAGGTATTCGATATAATTGGTGATATACAAAGCTAGACAACATAAGATTTAAATTACCTGAAACATAAACTAGACATATCAGAAGTAAAAGCATGTAGTACTCAAAACACATGATGAATAGAAATATAAGGCATGACAATATAGGACTTTCTAAACTAAGACGCTAAATCGAAACATGGAAACTGAAATATGCTGAATACTAAAAGAAGATGCCTTAAAAACATGTCACAACTGAAACTGAATTATCAAACGGTGGATAGAAACTAAAAGTTACTGCCTCACTATATATGCCTCTAAAACTAAAGTGTGCAAACATGCTATGAGATGATATTTTATGAGAAAATATGCCACAAGCTGATCTAGCTGAAACCAAGGCATAAATACCCAGGAACAAACACATGCAGCTACCAAACTACTGAAGCATATGTCTATTCAGTAATACAACAAAATATGTTGTAAAACTAAAATAGGCAGTGAACTATCAATAATATACAAAATTTACCGCAGAAAATATCAAAGAAATGGCGTTATCTAGTAAGAATCAAATTTATATCAATGGCGGTATACAATGTCTGGCTTTACATGTTGAAATAGTTTATTATATAAGTTTATCTGAAGATGAAGATTTAACCCAAGCACATGGTCCCTGTCCACAATGCTAGTTACTAGATTTCTCTCTTCTGTTGTATTTGCATCAATCAAAATCCAAAAGATCCATTGTTCAAACAAAATAAGCACCTCAACCTCATCTAATTCAACTTACATGCTCTAAATGGAAATCTCGAAATACCATCGATACCTCAAAATAGATAATTATTTTGTCAATGTTCAACAGGAAGACATATTTAAAGCATACAAACCATGAAATATGGATAAATTTACATGAATGAAAGATGAAACCGGAATTTAACAGTACAATGCAAATGTTCTAAACCTCAAACACAACCCTAAGCTAAAATGTTTCACCACCGCTAACACAGCAAAATACCAAAATGAAAAAACGGGTCTTTTTTTAACTACAAACAAATCCATGCATCATACAAAAATCAACGAAATGTTCACATAAAAATAAACCAAATAAAATGCACCAATCTCTAGTCACAAGCCTGTACTCACAGTGCAACCCAGATCACCAACGCAGCCAAAACAGCACTCACCGGCATCAAACTCACTGCCACACCCGACTTATCAACAACCACTTTATCAGAATCGGAATCCGATGACAGCGCTAGCGATCCATCAAGAGATCCAAAGGGTGGAGCCGGAGGCGAATCCGGCATCGATGATGGCGAATTCGCTTCTGATGTTGGCGTAGGAGCGTCCACTGCAGGTGATGGCTCTTCCACTGGAGTATCCGCTGCAAGCCCTGGCACAGGTGCGAGCTTTACCAAACAACTCCGTCAGCAAAAGAATTTTCATGGTGATTGAGAATACGAGCTATTCACGTCTACGTCGGAGCGATAGGGATTTAGGTGAAAATCGATGAGAGTTGGGGCGCGGGATGGAAATTATTTAGCAATGGTACACGGGTTAATTTTGGAAGGGGGCGTTTCTTTTTTTTAGAAGGCTGTGGGCTTCGTTGAGATGCATACATGGTACGGGAGGGAAATTTGTTTTATAACATTGGAACAGTTTAGGACTGTTGTTAACTTGACACAGCCCAAAACCATTGTAATTTATTTTACAACGGCTAAAACCATGGTTAAATCGTCACGGCTCATGACCGTGGCAATTTTTCCGCGTTGGGGTGTGGTAAAATAGGCAGCATGATGTAGTTATTCTTTGAACATTCCGTTGACCATTCTTTGATAGACAGCCCTGCATTCTTTAACCCAAAAGGCATTGCTTTGTAGCAGAAAATTCCCTAATCAGTAATGAAACTTATATGTTCTTTATCCGCTTTAATCATGGATATCTGATTATATCTCGAGTAAGCGTCCATGAGGGATAACAATTTGTGTCCACTAGTTGCATCAACAACTGATCTATTTGGGTGCAATAGGTAACAATCTTTTGGACGGACTTTGTTTAAATCAGTATAATCAACGCAAGTCCTCCACTTGCCATTCAACTTCTTTACAAATACTAGGTTCGCTAAGCACTTTGGGTAGAAGACTTCCCGAATGAATCCATTTTCGAGGAGCCTTTTTACTTCCTATTTTAAGGCGTTGGACCACACTTTATCCAATTGTTTCTTCTTCCATTTAATAGGGATTGCTTCTGGATTAATGTTTAGTGCATGACACATAACCGATGGATCAATATTAACCATATTTGAAATGACACCATGCAAATATGTCTTTGTGAGATTTAAGAAACTAAATCAAGTCTTTCTTCAAGCTGCTTTCCAACTCCTTTCCCACTTTGACTATTTTGGTTATATCACCTGAGTCTATACATGTTTCCTTAAGATCTTTTATAGGTTTTATCCTTTCCACTTCCCTACGACAATCAAACTACGTGATGATTTCTCCTTCCTCTTCGGATTTAGCATCAGTCCTCTTTCTCTTGCTTCCAGGAGAAATGTACCCTTCAAACATACGTTTATTAGTTTTATTAGATCTAACTTTTTCTTCGAATGTTGGTTGTAAAGATCCATCATTTAAAGGCTGAAAAATAGTAGAAGAATCAAAATAAGCATAATACTCCCTTTTATATTGATCAAGCGTTGCAAAGTACATCTCATGGGAGCTGAATTGTCCCTCGCGGATAGTGCCCCAACTCCTCTTAAGAATTTACCCTTAGATATTTCGGTGAGATAAAAGCGTCAACCTCATCAAGTGCGGGTCGGCCAAAGAAAACATTGTAGTATGATAGTTGGTTGATGACTACCAAGAGAACTTCAAAAGTCTGGCAGCACGGCGACACTCCGATCTACACTAACAACTTCACTTGCCCTATTGGAGTCGATCCCTTATTGTTGAACCCAAAGATGCGGTCAAGGTTGGGTTCTATTTTGTTCTCTGGAATGCCCATTTGATCAAAGGCATGTTTGAAAATGACACTAACCGTGTTCCCTGTATCCATAAGAATTTTGGACGCTATAGTAAGCCCAATTTGAGCCATGATCATGATGAGGTCGTTATGAGGGTGATGGATCCCTTTCTTCCGCTCTTGGGAAGTAACAACATAAGTTGGCATAGGAAAGTTGAGTCACAGACTTTTTAACATGGGCTTTTTTAAAATAGAGAACACTCTTTTTCTAACTTCTTTTATGTATCTGTTTCTGGCCCCTTTGCTAGTCCATGCCAAGTGTGACCCCCCAGTGGATTACATCAATCCTATTAAATGGTGGACTTTAGCTCAATTGATCTTCTACTTCCAAGATGTCGGCAGCATTATCAAGAAATTTGCACCAGTTCGTAGTATCTTTTGTTTGTCTTGGATGAATTCCTTCAAATACTATTCACGAATTAGTTTCTGAATGATTCCAGCCAACACACAACATTCATCAGTTTTGTGGCCATTTGCTTTGTGATAAGCGCAAAAGTCCTCCCGTTTTCCCTGTTCAGGGTAATTTTTAGCCTTAAATGAGGTTGGGAATTTAACAATCTCCTTAATCGTAGCATAGATATAAAACAATGGCTTGTTTAAAGTGACTGAATTAGTATTGGGCTCTTCCCACCTTGGTTTCTTATGTCCCGGGTCCAAACTGAATCTTACACTTTCTTTTTTAGGATTAGCTATCTTTTTAGCATAACATAATTCATCCATTTGAATGAATTTATTAGCCTAAAAATGGAAGTCTTGTAGATCTTTACAGCCATGGATAAAGAGTTGTTTCCAAAATGGTGTATTCTCTATAAACCTAAAATGTACTACAATGAGCTTAACCCTATTATTCATATATTTAGCTTTCAGCGCTTCTATGTTGAACCTCTTGAGATGATCACCTAGCGATTCTCTCTGTCTAGCGATTCTCTCTGTCTTTGCTTAATGTTCGCTAGAACAGTATAATCGATGGTTGGATTTTTGCATATACAGAATTGGGCAGAGAATTCATAGGAAAATTATCCATGAATAGATCGTCTGTCTATATCATTTAGCAGCTATCCCTTGAAGCGTTATCGAACACAATTTGCATCGAATAGCTCCAGAAGCATTATACAGATACATCTTACTATCAAAGTCAAGTGATCATCAGGGCCAGTAGTTCCATGATACTTCAAAGTTGGGATCTTGACATGAGATGGGATAACTGTTGACATGATTTCATCTATGAATGGTGCTACTCGTTCATTATCATTTGCTCTCTCATCCAAAATCCTCTTCCCCTCGGCATTTAGAATGTCTTTGACTGCTTTTTCCGCTACGTCTTTCAAATAAGCTTCGGTGTCATGATAGATATTTTGGTTTAAGCTATATTGTTCTAATGTCGAGCTTCTAGATTGCTTAAGAGATTTGTCCAGTATCCTTCCCAGATGGTCGACGTTAATTAGGCAACGCTCTTTTTTCTTTGATGATGTCACATCAACTTTGCTATTGCCCTAATTGGTATTGGCCTTTAAGTTTCTTCTAGGATAGATCACTTCATCTCCAATCTTTTGTCTTGCTATTTTAGAATATTTTTGAGATAGTGTTGCTTTAAGAAGCTCTTACATTTCCAGCAATTTTTTCTCTAAGTGCTTTATTTTGATTGCATTGTCATCTTGTTAAACTGGGGTTGACGGTTGCCCTTGCATAACTCCCTCCAAGTTGAAAATTGATGTTATGTTTTCTTCTAGAGTTGTGTTGTGAAAGGCATCTTCGTCCATTCGACTAATCCTTTTAGATTTCATTTTCCTACACCAAAATAAACAATCCATAATCAGTCTATATGTTAACCACAAGGCCAGAGGCTTGAGCCTTCCTTTTAGCACCAAAAATATTAAACAGAAAACTTGTTAACATCTCAAAGCGTTATTATTAACAAGAAATGCTATTAACATTTCAGAAGAAAGTTTTAGAAGGAACTAATTTCTTTGAAACCACTTTCGAACCAGTTAATTAGGATGGGTTGCATGTGGAGGATAACCTTATGAAAATGATAACCATAGTTAAGAAATCCAATCATGCTTTCGAGCAAACTGAAAGGATTAATTGCATATCCTTTCATGTGGGAAGTGAGATATTAATGATTTATCTCTTTCGATTGTACCGAAAGGATCATTTTGCCACTATGAGGAGAATTTACTTTCGACGGCATCACTTCTGTTATTTTTGGAAAGAACTCCTTCAAAAAGATTTTAAGTACTCCTTTCGAAGGTATCCCTCCTACTAGCATGACTTAGTATTCATGTGTAGAATCCCTTTCGAAACATCCCATTTGATCAGATCGAAAGGGTGATAATTCTTTTAAAGTGGTCTCGGTGTATGATATACAAATCCTATATTCAATATGCAATGGAAATAACATCTTGGACAATATAATTTCCATGAACTTATTAGCATGGAAATACTATCATCATTTAAATTAGACATTTGATATCATGACACATGATGATAGTCTGATTCGAATTTATATTGTCTAAGTTGATCCCATTGCATAACATAAGAAATATAAGAGTTAAGAAAATAAGTAAGCATCATGTGCAATTGGTCATTAGTCAAGCTAATGGCCAAAGTGATCTTTCTCATGATCAAAATCTATATTGAATCCATGCACTTCCTCCATTTTACATTTATATAAATTAAGTTACAAGAATGAGACCTATTCCCCAAATTGATTTAGGGTTACAAAGATTTGATCTGCTATGAATTGAGAGAGGGAATTTAGAGTTCCCTGAATTCGGTCCCCAAACTCGAACCCCTAGGGTCATATTTATAGATGCGGGTTAACCCGTGCCCATTCTTTTGCCACAATCAAAAGGCCTTCCTTCAAGCTTCTGTGCAAATCCCTTCGACATGGTCGAAAGGCCTTCATTCAACCTTCTACATGCAACCTTTCGACGTGGTCGAAAGGTATTCCTTCAACCATCTGCGTGCCTTCTTTTGATGCGGTCGAAAGGTGTTTCTTTTAACCTTTCTCATTCATTCTTACGCCTTCACCTTTTCATATCAAATCTTTCAACCTAATCGAAAGGATTTTCTTGTTAACCCTCCACTATCGTTAGAGTTTGAGTGTCTCCTTTACTTTGCTTTTTACTGGATTGCTTTTGACTCCATCGAAAGGGGGTAGGAGCACTCTTCGCTTTGTGCTATTAAGTTGTTGCAAGTAAGAGATGAGTTGGGCTCCCACATAGCTACGAAAGGAATGGCGAGTGATGACTGGATCATAGCATACGGGTGATGGGCCTTCATGTGGAGTTTTCATTATGCCTTCGAAGGGTTCCAACCATTTCGAAAGGCTTGATGTTGCTTTCGAAAGGTGTGTATTCGAGTCACTTCTTCAAGTAGTAGATTGACAAAGATGAAACCCACTATTTTAAAGGAATTGGTTCTTGTGTGCAAGTCTATCGTCTAATATCTTCAAAAGGTGTTTCGAACCCACACTAGTCCTTCTTATATTTGTGGATCCATCTATGTCGAAAGGTCTAGATAAGATAGAAGAGTAGCTTTGCTTTTTTTTCCACTCTTTCGAAAGCTTTTGTTTCGCTTGTCATTTGTAAGGGCACCTGGCGCTTGTGACTCTTTTGAAAGTTAACTCATTGCCTTCGAAACGCTGCTTTTGAACTTCGGCGAAACTCATGCCTTCAATTCTTATGGAGCCTAGCGCTTTTCAATGTGCCTTTTTTCATACCTTTATTCTGAAGTGAGTTTTTATGGTTAACAAGAAGGAGTCTTGATCTCTATAACAATGGCTCTTAGTGTTTGGAGATGAAGAACAAAGACGGAAGAAGAGAAAGATACCAAGTACTTTTCTATACTTTTCCACTCTCTCTTCTAGACTCTATTCATAATATCAATTACTTAATGCCTAAGTTAATATTTTATTGCAAAAAAATTTATTAGCCAATTAGAGAGAGAAAGAAGCATAAACAAATATGCCTACTAGTTAAGGGAAACAAAAATTTCTCTTTCTTTCATTTGCATATTTGTTTCTTTCTATTTGTGATTTGTATCATCAAAATTTAACACTCCACTTTGATGCAAAATCATATATCTGCAACACATTCTTAATCTCCACCTTTAATCAAACCGTCTCTTCAAAGCGAAAAATAAGAAAGTGGCCTCATCAAGTAAAACACATAAGCCTACCATATTTAGATCAATCACCACTCCTTTCTTCTTAATCATACAAAATCACAAACTGCTAACACCACCTATAAGTGACGCATCCCACACCATGAGATACACCATACAATTTGGCCTCAAAAAGCATTTGTAATACTACAAAATCACATATATGATAACTTTCCATTATAGAGGAAGGAGGAAACACGTTGTTATATTTGTACCGATACTAAAATTTAGTATATTAATATGAGTACAAAGTACTTAGAAATTAGGTGATTCGGATTTACATTGTGAATTAATTTGGGAACCGAAATTATTAGTACCATCACAATTCAAATGAAAAAATGATACGAAACTAAAAAGGACGGTATAGTTTAGTGATAAGCAATGGAAGAATTCATATCAAGTAAGAGAGTCAAGCTCTCAATTTCTACCCTACGTTTATCTCCCAGTGCATGGTACTAAAATCAGGATTATATGGGCATTAATCATTTTCATGTTGTAAGCATGGTTTGATGTTTTCTATTCAAACTCTAGCCTCAAATTTTCTTAATTTTTTTTCGTATTCTTATAATAAATGCTAAGATAAAGTTTATGATTTTCGTAGCACATATTTTTTCTTGCATAAGAAGTTGCTATGTGTATGGCACAAACTATAATGTCATAAATGTTAGTGTTTGAAAAATGATAATGATTTGGGAATTATATTCCATGTAACTCCTACGATATGTTTCAAATGTGCGATTGTATATAAAATTTACTCGTGAAACCCCAAAAAAGTGAGAATGAATCTATGATAAACCAAAGTTAATTCAGTTTACTTTGTTATAAATTCACTTTAACACTACCAATTTCATAATAATTAGAGGCACTAAATTGAGGGAAAATAAATAATTTTCCCTCAATGATATTTGATTAGAGGAAAATGTTGTGTCATCCCCTATTAATTACAGTAAGAAACCAATAAAATCGCCTTTATAAGTAATTAAGGCGGAAATAAAATTAGCCCCTATTATTACTCAATTCGAACAAATCTAAAAGCCTCTACCATCTAACAAAATTTCAGCACTACCACCAAAATTTGAGATGAACGAGCTTTTTATCATTATCCTTCCCATTATGTTGTAATTTTCTTTGTGCTTCTCTTCAAGTTCATCAAACTCAACATTGATCCAATTCGAAGATTTACAAGCATCACGGGTATTTCTCACATTTATGATAAGCATTTAATCTTTTATTGTGATTATCAACTAAACCCTAATTACTAATGAACTGTGATAAGAAGCTTAATTAAATTGAATTTGATGCAAGATTGATACCACAAAGTTGAAATGCTATTTTGGTTTTTTTATTTGATTCACTGGTTATGCAATGTGTAATAACCCGCATATTTTGAACATATTTTAAATGAAAATTTATTTGAAACCTTGAATATAATTATTTTAAAATTGATAAATTTGGAAATCTATTGTATAATTTTGAGTTTTGATGTGAAATGTTTTTCCAAATTTAATAAAATAAAGACTTTTCTTAAATTTCAAATTTTGGTCAACTTTGGTCAAGTTTGACTTTTTGTGAAAATTTTAAATTTTGAATTTTTAACTTTTACTTTTTCAATGAAAATGAATCTAATTCTAACATTTTCTCTGTTTTTTTGTTAAATTTTGATTTATACTTCTCAAGTTCTGCAACTTTTGGCGTATTACACGTAGTTATTTTCCCTCAACTTTTATATTAATTACATTTGGATTTTGGGCAAGTACTAATGGGCTAGGAAATCCTTTAGTAGATGACAAGCCACCTTTTGATGAGCCTATATAATATCCTAGGGTTTTATTTAGCCTCCACATCCATTCATTTGTGCCTCCACAGAAAAATGTAAGTCTCCTTCTTCTTCATCCTTCTCCTTCAAACCCTGGACCTTCTTCCTCTTCTCTACAATTTTCCTCCTCCTCTCCTTGGAAATATCGGCCAAACCTATTCCATCACCTTCCCATCACCAAACTCCAACCAAAACCTCTTTCTCCTCCTTCCTTTCCCCCTCTTCTCTTCACCAATTTCGGCCTCCATCTCCCTCTTCTATTTTCGGCCATCATCTCCCTCTTCTATTTTCGGCCATCACCCCTCACAAACCCTACCAAAGCCAAACCCACCTCACCACAAACACTACCCAAACCGAGCCTCCACCTCTCCAAAGACCTAGCCTAGCCGAATCTACCCAAACCCGAGCCTTCTCCACCAAAAACCCTAGCCTATGCACCACAAAACCAAGTCCAAAAGCCCTAGGCCGAGCCTAGCCTAACCCAAACCACCTCTAGACTAAGACTATGCACCCCTAGGCAAGCCTCTTCTATTGTATTTTGCAAATATATTTTATATTTTTATTTTTTATGTGAATTATTTATTTACATATGAAATTTATTTTTATGTTTTTCAAAGCGTCGGAATTGGATTCTTCTCTCTCTCAAGTTTGTCTGTAATTTGTCGATTGTTGTGTTGCGCTTTGAATCACTTTTCTAATCAAAGGAAGGTGAGTAATCACTCTTGACAACATACTTATAATTTTGGTGAATTGTTGACAATTGAATTGTCAGGATATGTATACGTAAGTATGACATTTCACTTATGATTATTTCATGTTATTTCATATGTTTATTTCATATTATTTCATGTTATTTCATATGTTCATTTCGTGTCATTTCATACGTTTATATGTTATTTCATATGTTTATGTTATGTCATTCATATGATTTTATTATTTTGTTTCATATCATATTATACCTATTAGATCATATGCCATGATATGTTAAATATTGTTATGTTATTTAATATTCTCACACTGCAAGTTCCTTCACTATGGATTGAAATGATGCATACCCGAACGATCTTTACATTAAGGAAAATTGTTATGGGCTGAAATGATAGGCCTGAGAAATTTTATTTTTCTTGGGATTGCGGGTTTGAAATGATATAAAACCCGAAAAATTTATAAATTGCGGATTGAAATGATATATGTCTGTATTTACTTGACCCTATGGTAGAGAATTTTATACAGATTCCGTGGTTGATTTAAAATGATTTCTATAAAATTTATTAAGTATTTTGGATTTTTATATATGAATCTCAACTAAAACTTAATATAATGATTTCTGTAAAAAAAATTATTTGGGTTAAGATTTGTATAAGAAATAAAGAATTGAGAACATAAATTTTGGAATAAAATTTACAGTATGAAGGTTAATTGAAATTTATGACTTAATAATCGTATTTTATTCTAACGTATAAATGGTAAGTTTTAATTCATGTAATAGTGATTAAAACGGTAAATGTTTTGTGGGAAAAATGTAAGTTAAACGTACATTTGACATGTAAGTCTTAACTAAGGAAAATGGTATAACTTGGTTAATAAAAGAATAGAATGTTATTTACTGACATAAATAAAGTGTAAGTTAAAATACTTTAACTTAGCGTAAGGATTTCATCTTTGAAATTGGATATTTTAGAAACAAGGTTATTTAACTAAAAGTATGGTTTCTTTAATGTCGAAGTACCTAAATTTACGTAATATAATAGGAATGATAGAACTACTATGATAAAAACTGTATATATATATATATATATATATATATATTTGATTCCATAAACTATGGTAGTAGGAAGTATTACAGTAACGATTTAAAACAGTTGCGATTTCTTACGGTAACAATTCAAAACTGCTGTGATTTACCACTTTAACAATTTTGCACCACTGCGATTTCCTTACTGTAACAATTCTGCACTGCTGCGGATTCTTACAGTAACAGTTCTGCACTGCTGTGAATTCTTACAATAGCACTTCAACGCTGCTGCAAATTCCAACCGTAACATTTCTGCATTGCTGCGAATCCTTACAGTAGCACTTCTGTTCTGTTGCGTTTTCTTAAAGTGACATTTTCAGAATGCTATAATTTTTTAAAGGATTATATGTTATGGTTCTAAGGGTTATATTTTAAAGTGCTATGATACCTAAACTTTTATGTTTCAAGGGGTTATAATTAAATGAAAGTCGAAGTGTTTCGACCTTTGAAAGTGAATATTATTTTAAATAAAAAAGATATGGAATTTATATGGTTTTGAAAGGAATTTGGTTGATTTGAAATATAAACCATTTGAAATTTATATTACCAAAGGTTATAATAAACATTGGTAGTTAAAGAGATCAGGATCGGATATTGGCATACTCTCTGTTAATACCGAAAACCAGTTTAACAACTGTGTACGCGGTGGAGATTCCAGAATGAAGTAAAATGCTAGCGATTATCCTAAAGGTATATTTTCGTGGATCCAACTTCCGTGAATTGGCATAAGGTGGCTAAAACAGGAGCGGTTCTCGGGCCAAGTGAGGTAGCACCTCCGATCAGACACACTTCATTGTTAGCCATTCTATTACTTTGTGATTGATTTGGTGCGCACCTTTGATTCGGTAGTGTGGATCGGTTGGGCAGTAGTTGCGGCTATGCGTTACCAACAGTCCGGATGCATAATTGATATATCTACCCTGGCATTGCCTAGTTGTGTCATGTCACCTACCCTAGCGTGCCTTCCATGAGTTTGTTTTGTACCATACCTATGGAGTGCCCTCTGACGACATCCAGTACGGGCGGGATTACGGTACTATATAGACTATGGGAATATAAAAATTTGTTAAGGTGGAAAATGTAAAGCTTTAACGCTATTTTTAAATAGTATACTTTACTTTAGACATTATTATAATAGCGTATTACTACATAGTAGATAGTTTAACGGATCCTTATTGGATGGGCGATCCCAAGCATCCTTTAAGTTACTGATGCATTTCTTTAACTGTTCACTTGAGTTGATTTACAATTTATAAATATGTATGTTAAATATGTATGTCCTGACTCGAGTGTTTGCTATTTTGCTTTGCGTACGGGTCAGCCTGAGTTTCACAGCTTTGGTTTTATCCTCTTTTGGAGCTAGAGATCCGTCGGAGATTTAGTAGTCTACTTGATATTTTATTGCAGTATTTCCACTCAGCTTTTGCTTTTGTAGTAGAGAACTTATGCATCTAACTTCCCAAGTGTATTTTTTTTAGACTTGGTACTATGTATTAGTTTTAAGACCTTGTATCTAGGAGCTTCATGAACTCCTATGTTTATTTCATTCCACTGCGAAGTTATTCTGATATTCTATGTCTATGATTCTATGATTGATTTTATTTACCCCAAATTTTATTAATAATCTGTCGTTTTGAATTATTCAAGTCCGACATGTATGGATTTATTGTCGATTTGAATGGTCCATAATGGCGGGATGTTACAGTTGGTATCTGAGTTTTGGTTTTAGGCAAACCTTACCCTATGGGGCAAAAACTCATTAGAGATAGGGTAGAAATAACCTAGAATGAGCAAAATCAATCTTAGAATCTTTCCTTGAGAGAGAACGTATTTTTAAGCATAAAATAATTTTAAAATGATCTTTAAAAGATTATTTTTGGATATAAAAGTTTTCTTATTTAAAATCAAATTTTCCTTAGAATTTTCCTTCCTTTCGAATCCACCTTGTTTTATAGAATTCTTTGATTAGGATTTCCAGTCTAGTTAGGTTTTTCTTCTATCTTTTCCTTTATCTTTGTCCTAAAAATTCATTCTTGAATTTCCATGATGAATAGTAGGAATGCCAGAGGCCAGGGTCTTGGTGTTGCCCCAGTTCAAGCACCAGTTGCACCTACTAGGTTTACCATCCTATGTAAGGAGTTCACTCAGCTGGGTGATACTAAGTTTTTAGGATTAGAGACCATCATAGAGGCTCAGTAGTGGCTGAGAGGTTTGGAAAGGATTTTTGCTGGTTTGGAGATCACCGACGCTCAGAGGCGCCAGCTAGCAACATGGCAGTTGAAGGAGGCAGCATTGGATTGGTGGGAGTCTGTTGTAGCCAACACTATTGAGGCATATATTTCTTGGGAACAGTTTAGGTATTTTCATTAGTTAGTCCTTTTGAATTTTATTTAGGTTATCCCTTTGGAATCTTTCTTAAGTTTGGATATTTTTTTAGGGAGGCTTTTGTGACAAACTGGATTCTAGAGGCTGGGAAGTCTCAGCTATACAGGGAGTTTATGGATCTTAAGCAAGGGGATATGTCATTTGCTGCGTAGAACTTTCAAAATTTGGTCCTAGTTTGATTGATAACCCTCTTAAGAAGAATGAGAAGTTTAAAGCTGGAGCTCGCCCAGAGTTTTATGATCGTCTGATTTCTCATGTGCACAACCCTTGTAACATCCCAGAAATTATTCATTTAAATAGGCTGACTTATTTGAACTTTTGAAATTTAATTTGAAAAGTTTCAAAAGAAATAAAATATTATTATTATTAAATGTTACAAAGATATATGGATATACATAAAATATTTGGTAGTTTAAGATTTAAATAGATAATAATAATAAAATGTAACAAACAAGAATTTGTGTTAAACCATAAAATAAAATATATGTTATAAATTAAATGTTGATAGTTAAACTTTAAATAGAAATAAAATTTAAGATTTATGTCAGTGATAAGATTATATGGTTATAAGATAACATATGAAATACATACAAGTTTGCATGTGAATTACGTAAACAAGGAAACAGTAAAACAAAAATGTATGCAAGAAAAAATTATCTACAAACAAATCTAAGTACATACAAAAATAGGATTACATGTAAACTTAGATAGGAACATAAGCATTTAATGCTTTCTTCTCAACACAAGTATATGGTCGTTCGAAATATGAAAAAGAAATCATTTCAGCTGAAAAAACCAAATTTTGCTTAGTCAATAAAGGAAAAAATATCCGATCAAAGCAAAAGTTGTACCAGTTATAACCTACCCTTATACAAAACTGCCTCCTTTATATATACATCCATATTAGTATAGTTCGTTCAAACCAAAAACATAGCAAAGTCAGGAAGAAAAAGAAGTAAAGCATCACCATATTTTTAAACTCAAAATCATTCAACAAAACAAAGCAGAAAAGGTTTAGAGGCAGATCAACTGCAGGGTTTTAAAACAAAGGGAAGTTCTCTGTTTCAAAAAAAAAAAACTTTCCAGGTGAGTAAATGTATTTTAAAAGACCTAAACATATTTAAATCTGTACAGGATCTTCATGAGAAATATTGTGTTACATATATATAATTTTTATGAAGTTCTGTATGTATATAGGAAGTGTTCCGTGAAAACTTTATCTAACTATTCTTCTCTGTTGTAGTTACAGAGTGAAACAGTTAATAAAAAAATAAAATTCAAAACTTCTGCATCAAGCCATTTATAGTCTAAAGTAAAATCAGTTGCTTAAACATAAATCAAGATGTATAAATTTGTTTTAGACATGTTAGTGAAGCATATCATCTAGGAAGTTTGTTTTGCAGTACAACATATAATTACATGTCGAATTCAAGTGTTTTGAAATGCTAATTCCATTTCACAACTTGAATCCTCAATGGAAAGCATGATTTTTAAAACAAAATTGGTGATTTTTAGTAAAGTATTTTAAGAGCAGTTTCAAGTTGAACCGAAAATGCTTTTTCGGCCATTTCCATCGATCAAGGAATTTTTGGATGTTACAATTTTGCTTGAAGTTGGTTTGAACATTGATGATCTGAGGAAAATTGTCGAAAAAAAATTCTATTGCATAAATTGGTGGTACGAGTTCAATTTAGGGTTTGTATTCGAGTTTTGGACATGGTCAATGGCATGATGATTGTGTCTTCTTGAAGCGATCGAGTTGCACGAAATTAAGAGGGAGGGTAGAGTGGGGTATGGGCAACATTAAGCCGGAGTTGTGAATTTTCTGGCGAACGGCGCAAGGGGGACGAAGCGTTTGCATGTTGGTGAGTTCGCACGAAAGGCTAAATTTCATTTTCGAGTTTTTAGATTCGAATCGAACCTCGATTTCGAGTATAGGGAATTTTTACGACTTGCCGAAGTTATTGGAGTTCGCCAGAGGGATTGTGCGACACCGTGCATGTGTATGGCGACGATATGTGTCAGCATGGTTGAAACGGTGAACGACTCAAGTCGTTACTCGAGAAAATGGGAGGCGTGCTTCGGGTTGGAATGCGATTACTCGAGCTTGAAGCAGTTGTTTAAGTTTAAACTTAAGCTAGGAAAAAAAAGAAGGAAAAAAGAAGAAGAAGAAGAGGAAGGGATGGTGAAGATGAGAGGGTGACTCGGAGAAACGTAGGGGAAAACTCGAGTAACACTCGACTAAAACCTGTAAAATTTCAGGTTTTTTTTTCAAAATGGGCTAAGCCCAATAAATTTCTAGTTATAACGTTAAACAAACTTTAGTAATTATGAAGTAATTAATGTTTGACTATTTTGAGTTAAGAACTTATTACAAGTTTTAATTAACTAAGTGAATACATAACAATATTTTCTAAAATCTTGATTAATATTTTAAATTAAGTAGTTAATATAAGTAAGTTTTAATTTTAATTAAAATTAAAGTTTTCTAAGTTATTAATAATTTTATTTCAAAGTATTATGGAAGATTTTTATAGTGTTGATTAAGATAAACAATTATTATTAATTAATTGTTTGGAAAGTAATTAAGGATGATTAATTTCTAATTGTAAGTAGAAATTGGTTTAAGTGTCTAATTTATTTGTAATTAAGAATTGTT
Organism: Allium cepa; assembly: GCA_030765085.1. Classification (NCBI taxonomy): domain Eukaryota; kingdom Viridiplantae; phylum Streptophyta; class Magnoliopsida; order Asparagales; family Amaryllidaceae; genus Allium; species Allium cepa. The sequence goes on from CM060928.1 coordinate 916,387,698, forward strand.
AATTAGATAACTAAAGTTAATCAATTTATAATTAATAGTTAATTAAGTTAATTAATAAAGGAATAATTAATTAATAAAAGGGATTAAGATTTAATTAATTTATCATTAAGAACAATTAATCATTGATTTAAATTAATCAATAAAAATAGTTATGTGTTTAATTTATTTAAACCATATTCACCTTAATTAAAAAAACGATTAACCATTATCAAATGTTGTGTACTGAATTGATATTTTTGTTGTGGTTGTGATACAGTGTGATGTGAATTGCTCTGTGCTGAACTGTGATTTTATATTTGTCCCTGTATTTATGTGAAAAACCTTCTGCCCGTAAAACGGCATTTAAACTTCGATGCGACAGAGAGTCGGATTTTAGTTAGTTATCCAAAACCCACATCGAACCCGGAATGTGAATCTTTGTGATTGATACATCCACATGTTTTAAAATTAAGCGTTCACTATTCGGATTAGCCGAGAGAGGACCTTTATGTCATACAACCCATTCCGAATAGTGATTCGACGAAATGGATAACAGGTGAAGACGGTAGTGAAGACCGGGTGTATTCGAAAATGATAGGATAACCTATCGATCGTCTTTGCATCAAGTAGCTACGGTATAGAGATTCCCTAAGTGATGGAAAATCCAATTGGGATTGTGGATACCCGATATGCAAGGGCTTCTTTCTTTATTGAACGAAGTGCTTTCGGTTCTGTTCGAACCCGGAACAGACTTGTATGGTTGTGTGTCTGACACTACACTTTGAGATATAAAGCAGAATTCTTTCAAATACATATCTGTTGGTGGCGGAGAATTTATTCTCTTAGCTTAACACTATTCTCTGAGACGTACGAGCTCAGAGGTTATGTAGTTGAAGGTTATCAGCGATATACTCCCAATTTGGCAGTGTGGCATGCTAAGTGCTGTTGTGTGTTGATGATCATTTGTTGATCATTTGTGATCAAAGCATGGCTTTCCTATAAAGCGTAGCTTTGTGGACGAGACCTCATCGGACCTCACACCCCGGAAATGGTCGAAACAGGAAAGATGCGGCAAGGTTATGAGGGTCATACCCTTTAGGGTATGTCATTTCCTTGTGGAAAAAGGTAGTATCATGGTATGAAGCCCAGATACTTTACCTATGTAGTTGCTGCAATCTCATTTTCTATGTGGTTATTGCTTTGTGGTTGAGGGCCCTCGGATAAAGGTCGCAAACAACCGCGGAGTGGAATACTCGAGTAGTAGTTACCTAGTTACAGAGGTAACCCGGCATTGTGTTGGCAGAGAGCCGGGTAGGTTCTCGGGACGTCCCTCCAGAGGCATACCCATGTGGCATAGGAAGTTCCTTAGCTGACCATTTTTGGAAACTCAAACAAAACAATACGAACCTAGTACGGTTTTAGTTGTAGAACCTGCCATTTAACATGGTAGCTATAATAGGCATAGTATAATGGTACCTATGCTGGCTAAGATTAATATTATATTTTCAAAATGTTTTCACACTATGCACTAGTAATAATATCAAGAAGTCTTTCTCATATTAAGCATATTTGACTATCATAAGGGGAAATCTCCCCCAAGTGTGTGATTGCATTGTGTGTGTGCTGGGAGGCCTTATGGTAGTTTCATTTTCCAAAAGCATGAACGGTTTTCTTTTATAAATCTGTTTATTTAAAAGCAGCTGTTTTTTTGTTTACTCGTACCAGTCGCATGACTGACCCGGAGTTTATTGTTTCCTTTCTAAACTCTGTGTGCCCATAATTTCCACACGGGCAACCTAGTAGCAGGTTTTCGTGTTCTGGTATTAGCAGTATTTTGGAAGTTCTTATTTTGGAGATATTTTAGAAGCTTTTGGAATCTCAGGTGTTTAGTCTTTGGAAGTTCGCTATCGCTTCATTTCTTTGAAGACTTTTGGCATATGATCACTTGTTGTACTATTATGATGTTCTATTTGGAGTTTTGATATATGTATTATGATACTCTAATGTAGTAATGGATATTATGATGATGTTGTATCTGTGATGTAATGCATGATATTCATTCTATTTCCGCTATTTTATATTCATCTGATGTTGTTATAAGCTTCATCCGACTGGAGTTTGATGTTTGAATTTTGGCAGTCGAATACAGTTGAGGTATTTAGTGTCAATTTTCGAACATTGAATTTCGGAGCGAGACAAGTGGTATCAGAGCTGAAGGTTGAGTAAGAACTTTAGCTACGGAGTATAACACATTAGATGGCTCATTAGAGATAGGGTGAAGTATTCCCTAGAATGAGTATAACCGAGACTGAAACCCCAAATTTTCTTAGTCTATTTCCTTTTACTGCTGATATTCCTTAAGATATCTCGTCTGAATATCTAAATGAATTTTCTTACTAATTACAGATGGTAAGAATGAGCGGACGAAGAGGAAGAGTTGGGGGGCGAGGAAATGTCACAGCACCTAGTCAAGTTCCCCCAACAATAGAAGCAGTTTTATCTACTCAGCATCAGCTGAATCTGGCTGATTTATATAAGAATTTCTCAAGGCTTGGTGGTAAGCCATTCACCGGCAAGGAGTCAATTATGGAGGCTCAAGCATGGATCAGATCATGTGAGAAAATCTTTAGAGGGCTGAAGCTGCAAGACGATCAGAAGCGACTCATAGCTTCTTGGCAACTTCAAGGAGAAGCCTTAGCATGGTGGGAGACAGTTAGTGTAGATAAGCCAGATACGAGTTTACTTAGGAGAAATTTAAAGAAGCATTTGAGACGTGCTATCTGCCATCAGCTGGAATTTCTCGAATGTACCAAGAATTCATGGACTTAAAGCAGGGGAGTTTTTCATTCAAGGAGTATCTAAACAAATTCAATGAATTGTCACGTTTTGTCAGGACCCGATTCTTCGACTTCCTAAAATCGACATCAATACGTCCACTGTACCAACTGCCGAGCAATCGAATGTCGGAAAACTGAACCATGAGGGTTAAAAAGAAGAGGTAGAAGAAAAAGATAGAAGAAATAAGGAAACGGAACAGAAACAATATCAGAATCGCACATATCGCAGCGGAACAACATATAATAAATAAATGAATAATCTTTGAACAAAGAACTATATCAGTTATTACATTACATTACATTTTATTATCAGAGTGTACAACAACAAAACAACAATAAACAGCGGAAAAGAAATACTATATACTAGTGAATACGCCATGCTCTCCAGCTTGCCTCCAGCAACTCCTGAATCCAGAATAACCTGATAAACCAGACTCTTGACTGCCCGTGTGGAAAATTATGGGCACCCAGAGTTTAGGAAGGAAAACAATAAACTCCGAGTCAGTCATGTGACTGGTGTGATAACTAAAACAGTTATTTAACTTTTAAAAACAAAGAATAGGATAATTTTAAAGTCAATTCGCAATGCTTTTTAGAAAATGAGACTACCATAAGACCTTCCGCCACACACACAATGCAAACGCAGAATTGGAGGAGATTTCTTCTTATGATAGTCAAAGATGCTTGATACGCATTAAAAAGAAACATTTGATATTATTACTAGTGCATAGTGTAGAAAAAAATTTCGAAAGTAAAGATATAAATCTTAGCCAGCATAGGCATTCCGCACTTATGCCTACTATAGCTACCATCCAAACAGTGGGGCGCCACCATAAGTGAATGATTGGTTCTACAACTAAAACCGTACAAGGTGCATATTGTTTTATTTGGATTTCCAACAAATTGTCAGGCTAAGGAACTTCCTACTGCCACATGGGATCGCCTCTAGCGGGACGTCCCGAGAACTTAACCAGCTCTCTGCCAACACAAGGCCGGGTTACCTTTGTCACTAGGTAACTACTACACGACTATGCCATCCCCCGGTCCCTTTGGACCTTTATCCGAGTGCTCGATTCCAACAACACCACACAGTAATAGATATAGTATATCAACATGAGTAAGTATCTGGGCTCCATACCATGATACCACCCTTTCCAGAAGGAAATGACATACCCTAAAGGGCGCGACCCTCATAACCTTGCCGCATATTCCTGTTTTGACCATTTTCGGGGAGTGAGATCTGACGAAGTCTCGTCCACAAAGCTAGGCACAAAGCCACGCTTCGATCAACAAATGATCAATAAATAATCATCACACAACAACACTCAGCATGCCAAATTACCAAATTGGGAATATATCGCTGATAACCTTCAACTACATAACCTCTAAGCGTGTACGTCTCAGAGAAGGGTGTTAAGCTAAGAGAATAAATTCTCCGCCACCAACAGAAATGTATTTGAAAGAAATATGCTTCATATCTCAAAATGTAATGTCAGACACGTAACCGTACAAGTCTGTTCCGGGTTCGAACAGAACCGAAGGCACTTCAAAAGAAGCCCTTGCAAATCCGGGTATTCACAATCCCGATAAAACTTCCCATCACAAAGGAAATCTCCATACCGTAGCTGACGGTGCAGAGACAATTGATAGGTCATCCTATCGTTTTCACAAATACCTGGTCTTCACCACCAGTCTTCAATGCTATCCATTACGTCGTATCACTATTCGGAATGGGTAATCCGAATAACGAGCGTAATAATTTAAAAATAAGTGTAGCATTCAATTTCAACCAATTCACAACAAATACCTATTCAAAGGTCAATATTTGATAGTCGGTTATTCAACTATCAATCAATATTCACAACATCACCCGATTTCAAATAATTTCCCAAATTATTTATTTTCAAAAATATCTTTATAAGATATATATTCGACACTTCAACCATTTGAAAACCAATTTCAAATAAATTTACACCCTTACAACTTTCATTTCAAAATGGTTCATTTAAACCAATTAAATAAATCCTTACCGACTTATTAAATTTACGTTCCAAATCCGTAAATTAATTTCCACACTTCAAAATAAATCAACGTTTATTTTTAACTAATTTCCCTTTCTTTTATAAATTCCATAGTGAATTTACAATTCCATAATATCTATGAATATACGATTTTTAAATCGATTTCTAATATTCATTTTCAATTTATCTTTAAAAGATAAAATCTCAAAACATTCACTTCATATTGGAAAACATTTCCATACTTATTTAACAATAATAAGTAATTCACCAATCTATTTATTTTCAACATTTTGAAAATATTCAATATACTTAAATCCAAATTAAGTATATATTTTATTTTATAAGGAAAACATTCTCTTAAACACATTTATTTGGGTCAAAACGAATGTTACGTAAAACATCGTTACGACAAACCAAAATCACTAGTATAGGGATTCGAACTTAAAATAGATATATAAATCCCAATACAATATAAAACATTTCCTTTCGGAAATCATTTACTATAACAACAGTGTTATAGTCCACCATTTCCTTCTATTCCTCGAAAACGTCTATTTCAACAATAAATGTTGAAATCTATGATTTCGACACTTAACACATTTTAAAACGTTTTTGAATCGTTTAAATTCTATTTTAAAATATCACTTTTCCAAAATATTTCTTTAATATATTATTCACCGTCCAAAATCGTGAATATACTTCCTTATCCAAATTCAACATTTCTACATATTTTATTTAAAGGATTTTCCACTGTTCAAAATCGTGGATATATTTCCTTTAATAAGCTATAATAATTAACTTATCAAAATAAGTCAATTTCGGATTTATAAAACAACGTTTATAAATTCCATTTATATTTTATGGCCACTTCAACTTTTAAAATCACTTTATTAACAAATTCTATCCATATTCCATTTACACGCAAAAATCCAATTTATAAGTTAATTAGTTATAAATCTTTTATTTTATAAAATCTATTCATTTCATAACTTCACAATTTATAAATCTATAAATTTTATTCACTTGTGAAATCCATTTATACTTCATTTTAACACTTATAAAAACTTGTTTTATAATTCCAATATTTTAATTTATACATATCAATTGTATATATATTTTATATAATTCATTATAATAATTCAAAAATCCCAATTTAAACCATTTTATAAATTTATCAACTATTTATCTAAAAAAATCACATTTTGGTTATATTTCTCAAAAATCATAATTTTTGTAACATATAAATTACAACGTTTTATTCATTTAAAATGAATCAAATTTCAAAATTAAATTTTATTATGAATTCTCAACTTAAATTTTCAAAAACCAAATTTTACTTATTTTCGGCATCTAACGATACCAAAATATATTCGGCTAAAATTTAGCCTTTAACAATCTCAATCACAAAGATAATCACGCAGATTATAAATAGATCAATAAATAGATCAACACACAACATTGAAACCAATTCAAATGTTTGAGGAATGCAGTTGGATCCCTCCAACCTGTTTCCCTGCATCCAAAGATGTTAGCACAATACCAATTCCGTTCCAGTACGGAATTATCACGGTATATGGGTTTTATAAAAATATTATCCGCTTAATAGGCGGCGCAATAGGGTCTCATCCGCTATATAATACGGGAAATCAACTCCAAGTACATATATAATACCAATTCCATATAAGTTGGAATTATCGCGGTATATGTTTTTAATAAATAACCTCCGCTTACTAATGGCGCATAATGTCTATTTTAACAATCAATAGATAATAATTCATCATTCAGGCATACAATCAACAATTTTAAATCTAACTATTTAAAATTAAAATCGAAACTAATTCGATTGAGTGAGAAGTTCTCACCTTGAGTTTCCGATAACAGCTGTAGCGTTTTATTTCGAATAAAATTAAACGTGCGTTTAATTTTACCCAAAATTTTCACTAACTCCAAACGACTCCAAACCAGCTCCATAACGTTGTGTTCGTCCATACGAACCCAACACAACTTGTTTCGTGATTTTTCGAACTCGTATGAATAAAATATAGCATTACAAAGTTGGAACGATTTAAAATAAAATTAAATTTACAAGTTTTTTTTTTCTATTTTAAACCTTGGATAATCTGAACCGTTCGTTGCAAGCCTAAAAAAAATCACGGCTCCGTGCATATCTTTCTTCCCCCATCATCGCGTTCAACAAAAGGAGCCGAACCCAAAATCACGTTGAAACCCTCCAAGTCGCCCCCCTCCACGATCGATTCCAGGTCGATCAACCACCATCGTTGTGTGTGCCTTCACGAGCTCTACTCTCGGCTACAATAGCATAGCACTCGGTCGCGTATATGCCTCGAAATCCGAGCTCGAATGTTGCGGTTTCAACTCCATTTTGTCGTCGATTCGTTGAGTTATTCGCCACTCCACCGTATGGATGTGGAGATCTCTCCACGTTCTACAACATTGTAGTTGGGGATTTTTCGAATAGGTGAATGGATTGGAAGATTTTGAAGGAAGAAAATCTGAAGATTACGGCCATTGAACGTATATGGAGGCGGCTAGGGTTTCTGAGTGGAGTTTGTTGCAAATTGTGAATAACATGGGCTTTTATAGAAAATTTCTCGAATTACTATTCATCGAAATTTTCCAAACTCCAAACGAAGCGTGCCGGTTGGCGTTTCTAAGGTTTACCCCGCGTTTCGGACACAATGGAACATGTTTCGAAAGCTAATTCGATCAATCTGTGCGAGTTACAGCAATAAACGTTCGATTTAAATTAAATCGATTTAAACTAATTTCTATGCGTTTTGGCTTGCCCCGGACAAACGGTAAATCCAATTGACACGAAATTTGAAACCATACAATAATATCACATTACGGATCCGATGAAACTGTTTTCGTCGAAATTCGAGACTGTTTGAAAAATGGCTATTTTAACTCGTCAATTAAATATCAAAATATTCAATTTTCACAATTTAACTTTTAATTGAATTTTAAAAGTTCTAAAATATCGTTCTAACTCCAATATGATATAATAAAATTTTACAAATCAATTTTAATCATATTTAACCCAATTTTCAATTATTTCTGTACATATTAAATTATCGATTTAATTATCCAATTAAATCCAATTATTCGAAATAAAATTTATTCGACTTATAAATTTCACTTGTTAATATTTAAATTCAATTAAATATACAAATTTTAATTAATAGAAATTCTGGGTTGTTACAATCTTCCCCCCTTAAAAGAATTTCGTCCTCGAAATTACCAAGTAAGAAAAATTTACAAAATCTATTAATTTTTCAAAACAAACCATTCAATTTAGATTTTTCAAATCTCTTAAGTGTTTAACTTTCCCAAAATCTCATAGTTAAACTTCATACAATAACTTTACTATGTTTTCAAATCATACTTAGTTATAGTTTTCAGAATTTTCCAAAATTCCCAAAAAAAATCTAACGCCTTAAATTTTTGGAAAAATTCACCATAGTCTCCTTTGCGCGGCTCGATCTGGAAAAAATGACAGTATATATATCACAAATATACATCTCATCAAGTGATGAGGCATCCCACAGGGAAAAAAGTGTAAAAGTACGGTATGTAATCCGAGATATGTACCTTATTTATTATTAGCGAGCATATACGGCTAATATAGCGCGAAAGCGAGCTCCAAAATGCGAAGCAAGCGCAATCCGCACCTACTAAACACTCAACAAACCATGAGAAACATGCATATATGAAAGTAATATCAATATACAACATATAGCAACATAACAACTACATATGCCATTATGGCAAATGCAACAAAACAACAAATGCAACCATCAAACAACTATCATACAATTAACATCCAACAAATCAATAACCAAATCAATATTCTTTCATTTCTCATTAACATTCAATGAATTGGTTTTTCATTTTAATCACATTTGATTTGTTAACCTTGGACTTTACAAATATCCATTCATTCATTTTTTTTTCCAATTAGTTCATATTCACTAATTTACATTCACATTAGTTTACTTCCAAATTGAATCAAATTCAATTCTATTCAAATTCATTTACTTCACTTTCAATTTGAATTCAATTACATAGCTTTTGATTTCACTAATTTAATTTCATTAACACTTAATGAATTTATATACAATCAACTAACAATCAAATAACAACCAATGTGTATTCAACATAACCAACTTATTAAATTTACATTCAACATTCAATTTGGTTCAACACTTTCAATTTCAATTGGTTTAACATTTAATTGATTTTCATCCAATTATTCAACTTCTAATTACATTGGCTTTCAATGAACTAACACTTCATTCATTATTTCATATTAACTTATTTACATTCGACTGATTAACATGCAATCCATTTATTAATTTAATTGCCAATTCCTTTAACAATATAAGGTTGAATTTCAGTTATATAACTCAAGTTTACATTCGTTCAATTAACTTTATTATTTTACTTTGATACCAAAATCAACTCAATTTTACTTAAGTTATATTTCCTTTAAACATCATTTGTTTAACTTCACTTAAATTTCCACTTATAAGTTCAATTCAGATTTCAATTTTAATTAACTTTTACCAAAGTCAAATTTTCATATCACTATCACATTCATATTTCATTTTATTTAACAAAATTGTTTAACCATTTTAACTATTGGTTTCACTTACATTTTCTCATTTTCTAAGTTATACAACTTATATATTTAAACTTCCAAATCCATTTACTTATCCAAGGCTAAATTTATTATCTTATAATATAAGTTCAAAATTCATTTCACTTATATTCATCAATTTCAACTTGGATTTTTTTATTTATTTTCAAATTTGATTATCACAATAAAAATCAAATTTTCAATTTACTATGGTAGCAAATCCATCACACAGAAACTTGAAAATGATACTGATGATGCTGCAGTCATCACCCTTATTATTTCCCAGTGACAGTAGTGAATTCAGTGCTTTTAAATTCTTTCAAAATTTTCCTTTTATCTTATAAATCACATTTATAAATCTTTCCTTATAAAATTTCACTATTTTCCTCTTTACTTTATATAAGATTATTTTACAATTGTAGATCATATTAATTATAATTCCATACTTATAATTCATTTGCTTATACAATTCATTCTTTTACAAATGTTGTTTTATTTAACTTATTCAACAACCAAACAATCAATTTATATACACTTTAATAATTCTGAAAAATCATTCCTTTATATATAAAATATTATCAAGGTGAAATTATTTCATGTACCCAATTTAAAACAATATCGTGTCGAATTTGTTCTGTACAAGTGTTTAGAGATCCTTAACGATAGAGTTGTACAGACTATACCGACCAGAATCCATATACCACTCAACAAACCAATCATCACAATATAAAATAATTTTATATTCGCTAACAAATACGCGCTCATATCTATTATTACACTCAAACTCATTCTAGAGTACTACTGACTCTATCTCTAATGAGTAATACCCAACAGAGCCATGGTTGTCGCTTAACCATATGCTCTGATACCACGCTGTCAAGACCCGATTCTTCGACTTCCGAAAATCGACATCAATACGTCCACTGTATCAACTGCCGAGCAATCGAATGCCGAAAAACCGAACCATGAGGGTTAAAAAGAAGAGGTAGAAGAAAAAGATAGAAGAAATAAGGAAACAGAACAGAAACAATATCAGAATCTCACATATCGCAGCAGAACAACATATAATAAATAAATGAATAATCTTTGAACAAAAAACTATATCAGTTATTACATTACATTACATTTTATTATCAGAGTGTACAACAACAAAACAATAATAAACAGCGGAAAAGAAATACTATATACTAGTGAATACGCCATGCTCTCCAGCTTGCCTCCAGCAACTCCTGAATCCAGAATAACCTGATAAACCTGACTCTTGACTGCCCGGGTGGAAAATTATGGGCACCCAGAGTTTAGGAAGGAAAACAATAAACTCCGAGTCAGTCATGTGACTGGTGTGAGAACTAAAACAGTTATTTAACTTTTAAAAACAAAGAACAAGATAATTTTAAAGTCAATTCGCAATGCTTTTTAGAAAATGAGACTACCATAAGACCTCCCGCCACACACACAATGCAAACGTAGAATTGGAGAAGATTTCTTCTTATGATAGTCAAAGATGCTTGATACGCATTAAAAAGAAACATTTGATATTATTACTAGTGCATAGTGTAGAAAAAAATTTCGAAAGTAAAGATATAAATCTTAGCCAGCATAGGCATTTCGCACTTATGCCTACTATAGCTACCATCCAAACAGTGGGGCGCCACCATAAGTGAATGATAGGTTGTACAACTAAAACCGTACAAGATGCGTATTGTTTTATTTGGATTTCTAACAAATGGTCAGGCTAAGGAACTTCCTACTACCACATGGGATCGCCTCTGGCGGGACGTCCCGAGAACTTAACCAGCTCTCTGCCAACACAAGGCCGGGTTACATTTGTCACTAGGTAACTACTACACGACTATGCCATCCTCCGGTCCCTTTAGACCTTTATCCGAGCGCTCGATTCCAACAACACTACACAGTAATAGATATAGTGTATCAACATGAGTAAGTATCTGGGCTCCATACCATGATACCACCCTTTCCAGAAGGAAATGACATACCCTAAAGGGCGCGACCCTCATAACCTTGCCGCATATTTCTGTTTTGACCATTTCCGAGGAGTGAGGTCTGACGAAGTCTCATCCACAAAGCTAGGCACAAAGCCACGCTTCGATCAACAAATGATCAATAAATAATCATCACACAGCAACACTCAGCATGCCACATTACCAAATTGGGAATATATCGCTGATAACCTTCAACTACGTAACCTCTAAGCGCGTACGTCTCAGAGAAGGGTGTTAAGCTAAGAGAATAAATTCTCCGCCACCAACAAAAATGTATTTGAAAGAAATCTGCTTTATATCTCAAAATGTAATGTCAGACACGTAATCATACAAGTCTGTTCCGGGTTCGAACAGAACCGAAGGCAGTTCAAAAGAAGCCCTTGTAAATCCGGGTATTCACAATCCCGATAAAAATTCCCATCACAAAGGAAATCTCCATACCGTAGCTAACGGTGCAGAGACAATCGATAGATCATCCTATCGTTTTCACAAATACCCGGTCTTCACCACCGGTCTTCAATGCTATCCATTACGTCGTATCACTATTCGGAATGGGTAATCCGAATAACGAGCGTAATAATTTAAAAATAAGTGTAGCATTCAATTTCAACCAATTCACAACAAATACCTATTCAAAGGTCAATATTTGATAGTCGGTTATTCAACTATCAATCAATATTCACAACATCACCCGATTTCAAATAATTTCCCAAATTATTTATTTTCAAAAATACATTTATAAGATATATATCCCACACTTCAACCATTTGAAAACCAATTTCAAATAAATTTACACCCTTACAACTTTCATTTCAAAATGGTTCATTTAGACCAATAAAATAAATCCTTACCGATTTATTAAATTTACGTTCCAAATCCGTAAATTAATTTCCACACTTCAAAATAAATCAACGTTTATTTTTAACTAATTTCCCTTTCTTTTATAAATTCCATAGTGAATTTACAATTCCAAAATATCTATGAATATATGATTTTTAAATCAATTTCTAATATTCATTTTCAATTTATCTTTAAAAGATAAAAACATTCACTTCATATTGGAAAACATTTCCATACTTATTTAATAATAATAAGTAATTCACCAATCTATTTATTTTCAACATTTTGAAAATATTCAATATACTTAAATCCAAATTAAGTATATATTTTATTTTATAAGGAAAACATTCTCTTAAACACATTTATTTAGGTCAAAATGAATGTTACGTAAAACATCGTTACGACAACCCAAAATCACTAGTATAGGGATTCGAACTTAAAATAGATATATAAATCCCAATACAATATAAAACATTTCCTTTCGGAAATCATTTACTATAACAACAGTGTTATTGTCCACCATCCTTCTATTCCTCGAAAACGTCTATTTCAACAATAAATGTTGAAATCTATGATTTCGATACTTAACACATTTTAAAACGTTTTTGAATTGTTTAAATTCTATTTTAAAATATCACTTTTCCAAAATATTTCTTTAATATATTATTCACCGTACAAAATCGTGAATATACTTCCTTATCCAAATTCAACATTTCTACATATTTTATTTAAAGGATTATCCACTGTCCAAAATCGTGGATATATTTCCTTTAATAGGCTATAATAATTAACTTATCAAAATAAGTCGATTTCGGATTTATAAAACAACGTTTATAAATTCCATTTATATTTTATGGCCACTTCAACTTTTAAAATCACTTTATTAACAAATTCTATCTATATTCCATTTACACGCAAAAATCCAATTTATAAGTTAATTACTTATAAATCTTTTATGTTATAAAATCTATTCATTTCATAACTTCACAATTTATAAATCTATAAATTTTATTCACTTGTGAAATCCATTTATACTTCATTTTAACACTTATAAAAACTTGTTTTATAATTCCAATATTTTAATTTATAAATATCAATTTTATAAATATTTTATATAATTCATTTATAATAATTCAAATATCCCAATTTAAACCATTTTATAAATTTATCAACTATTTATCTAAAAAATCACATTTTGGTTATATTTCTCAAAAATCATAATTTTTATAACATATAAATTACAACGTTTTATTCATTTAAAATGAATCAAATTTCAAAATTAAATTTTATTATGAATTCTCAACTTAAATTTTCAAAAACCAAATTTTACTTATTTTCGGCATCTAACGATACCAAAATATATTCGGCTAAAATTTAGCCTTTAACAATCTCAATCACAAAGATAATCACGCAGATTATAAATAGATTAATAAATAGATCAACACACAACATTGAAACCAATTCAAATGTTTGAGGAATGCAGTTGGATCCCTCCAACCTGTTTCCCAGCATCCAAAGATGTTAGCACAATACCAATTCTGTTCCAGTACGGAATTATCGCGGTATATGGGATTTATAAAAATATTATCTGCTTAATAGGAGGCGCAATAGGGTCACATCCGCTATAATGCGAGAAATCAACTCCAAGTACATATATAATACCAATTCCATATAAGTTGGAATTATCGCGGTATATGTTTTTAATAAATAACCTCCGCTTACTAACGGCGCATAATGTCTATTTTAACAATCAATAGATAATAATTCATCATTCAGGTATACAATCAACAATTTTAAATCTAACTATTTAAAATTAAAATCGAAACTAATTCGATTGAGTGAGAAGTTCTCACCTTGAGTTTCCGATAACAACTGAAGCATTTTATTTCCAATAAAATTAAACATGCGTTTAATTTTACCCAAAATTTTCACTAACTCCAAACGACTCCAAACCAGCTCCATAGCGTTTTGCTCGTCCATACGAACCCAACGCAACTTGTTTCGTGATTTTTCGACCTCGTATGAATAAGATATAGCATTACAAAGTTTGAAGGATTTAAAATAAAATTAAATTTACAAGTTTTTTTTTCTATTTTAAACCTTAGATAATCTGAACCATTCGTTGCAAGCCCAAAAAAAATCACGGCCGCGTGCATATCTTTCTTCCCCCATCATCGCATTCAACAGAAGGAGCCGAACCCAAAATCACGTTGAAACCCTCCAAGTCGCCCCCCTCCACGGTCGATTCCAGGTCGATCAAACACCATCATTGTGTGCGCCTTCACGAGCTCTACGCCCGGCTACAATAGCATAGCACTCGGTCGCGTATATGCCTCGGAATCCGAGCTCGAACGTTGCAGTTTCAACTCCATTTTGTCGTCGATTTGTTGAGTTATTCGCCACTCCACCGTATGGATGTGGAGATCTCTACACGTTCTACAACATTGTAGTTGGGGATTTTTCGAATAGGTGAATGGATTGGAAGATTTTGAAGGAAGAAAATTTGAAGATTACAGCCATTGAATGTATATGGAGGCGGCTAGGGTTTCTGAGTGGAGTTTGTTGCAAATTGTGAATAACATGGGCTTTATAGAAAATTTCTCGAATTACTATTCATCGAAATTTTCCGAACTCCAAACGAAGCGTGCCGATTAGCATTTCTAAGGTTTACACCGCGTTCCGGACACAATGGAACATGTTTCGGAAGCTAATTCGATCATCTGTGCAAGTTACAGCAATAAACGTTCGATTTAAACTAATTTCTATGCGTTTTGGCTTGCCCCGGACAAACGGTAAATCCGATTGACACGAAATTTGAAACCATACAATAATATCACATTACGAATCCGATGAAACTAGTTTCGTCGAAATCCGAGACTGTTTGAAAAATGGCTATTTTAACTCGTCAATTAAATATCAAAATATTCAATTTTCATAATTTAACTTTTAATTCAATTTTAAAAGTTCTAAAATATCGTTCTAACTCCAATATGATACAATAAAATTTTACTAATCAATTTTAATCATATTTAACCCAATTTTCAATTATTTCTGTATTTTCACATATTAAATTATCGATTTAATTATCCAATTAAATCCAATTATTCGAAATAAAATTTATTCGACACTTGTTAATATTTAAATTCAATTAAATATACAAATTTTAATTAATAGAAATTCTGGGTCGTTACACGTTTTGGTCCAAAATTGGTGAACACGCCTTTAAAGACGAATGAAAGGTTCATTCGTGAGATGAATAAGAAATTCCACGAAAGGATGACTGACCACGCCTTTTCAGATTTGATTGATATGGGGTACAGATATTCTACACTTGATATGCAAGAGGCCCTGGTGGAGAAGGGAAATTCGGGCAATCAAAATTGGGAGAAGAGGAAATTTGGAGGCAAGAAACCATTGCAGGGTAAGGAGAAAAAGAAGGGAAATCAAGGAAGCACAGCAGAGAATGTTACTTGCTTTAATTGTTAGAAAAAGGACACTACTCAAACAATTGCAAGAAGCCAAAGAGAGATCAATCCATTCAAGCGAAGCCCAGGAAATGTTATTATTGTCAGAAATTGGGACATGAAGTTAAAGACTGCCCAGTCATAAAGCAAGCTCAGATAGCCAAGGTGTACACAGTCAAAGACCAACCTGCATCTTCCAAAGTAGAAAAGGGAAAAGGAGTTCTGGAAGGTAATCTCATTATTTATGATAGCATTGTTAGAGTTCTATTTGACTTGGGCGCTGCATATAGTTTTATCTTTCAACAAGCCATTAATGAATTGAATCTTGAACCTGATTTTGTTGATGAGCCTATATGCATAAAGAATCCAATTGGAGGTCCCGCGAACCTTTATCTTCGATGTAGAGATGTTCCTATCTCGTATTCTTGTTACCAATTCCTAGTTGGTCTCTTTGTTCTTGATTTTAACGAGTTTGAAGTCTTACTCACAATGGATTGGCTAGCAAAATACGAAGCCAAATTGGAATGCAATAATCGATTGATTTCGATTAAAACCAAATTTGGAGATTTCATTGAGATTTCTTATGAGGATCCTAGACCTAAAAGGGAAGGGTTGATGTATAATTTGGGTTATCCGAACCAAGTCTGGAGTCTATACCGATTGTTAGAGATTTCCCAGATGTGTTCGAAGAAGTGAAATCTTTACCTCTACATCGAGAAATAGAATTCAGAATCGACCTAGTACCCAATGCTCGTCCTGTCATTCAAGCAAGTCGCAGGATGGCACCTAGGGAAAGGTTTAAATTAGTTCAGCAAACCAATGATTTACTAGAAAAAGGATTAATTTGTCCTAGTGTTTCTGAATGAGGTTCAGCCATTGTGTTTGTTGCTAAATCGAATAGATCTTTGAGATTGTGTGTAGATTACCGCGATCTCAATAAGCTGATTCTCAAGGATAAATTTCCTCTACCTAGAATTGATGATCTGTTTGATCAATTGCACGGCGCTCGTTTCTTTTCGAAGATGGATCTAGCCTAGGGTTTCCATCAACTATGAATCGTCGAAGATTGTGTTCATTTGACCGCTTTCAAGGGTCCTAATATGTTCTACGAATGGTTAGTCATGCCTTTCGGGCTAACCAATGCTCCAGCATACTTCATAGATCTTATGACTCGTGTGTTTCAGGAAGTTTTGAATAAATTTGTGCTCGTGTTTATTGATGATATTTTGGTCTATTCCAAGACCGAAGGAGCATGCCGAGCATCTTAGAATCGTTTTGGAGGTATTAAGGAGAAATATTATATTCGCAAAATTTTTCAAATGCCAGTTCTGGGTCAAAGAAGTTAAATTTCTCGGCCATATTGTTAATGAAGAAGGAATTTCTGTTGATCCTAGCAAAATTTCCGCTATTCTTGATTGGAGTAAACCCACTACCCCAAAAGAAGTTCGAAGCTTTTTGGGTTTAGCAGGTTATTATCGAAAGTTTGTTCAGGACTTTTCTAAGATAGCTAGTCCGTTGACTAAGCTAACAATGAAGGATGTAAAATTCAACTGGACTCTGAAATGTGACGAAGCTTTTCAGGAGTTGAAGAAGAGATTAACCACAACTCTTGTTCTCGCTATTATCAACGAGAATCAAGAATTATCTGTTTTTATCGACGCTTGCGGTGATGGTTTGGGTGCGGTATTAATGTAGAATGGGAAGGTAATTGCCTATGCGAGTAGACAATTACATCCTCATGAAAGAAACTACCCAACCCATGATTTGGAACTCTTAGCTGTTATCTTCGCTTTGAAAATATGGCGACATTATCTTCTGGATAAAACTTTTTTCAGCTTTCTTAATAATTTACAAATTTAACTTAACTTAATAAATATACCTAATGAACTCTCTTTCTTTAGGTGAAAAATTCAAATTATTCACCAACCACAAATCTTTAAAATATCTCTTCACACGGAAAGATCGGAATCTGCGACAACAACGTTGGTTGGAATTTCTGGCATCTTATGACCTAGATATTCTATATACGCCCGGAAAAGCCAATGTAGTTGCCGACGCCTTGAGTAGAAAGCATGCTATTCTTGCTCACCTGGTCATTGCTCCTACTCTTTTTGAGAAAATCGCCAACAAGCAAAAAGAGGACCAGTTTCTTCAGGGAATATATGGGAGGATTCATCAAGGTGAAGATTCTAGTTTCGCAATTGATGATAATGGAGTTATAAGGATGAAAGGCAAAATATGTGTTTCAGACTTCCCTAATCTGAGACGAGAAGTTTTAGATGAATGTCATAAATCTAAATTTAGCATCCATCCAGGAGTCAATAAGATGTATCATGATATCAAAAAATCTTTCTGGTGGAAGACAATGAAAAGGGACATATCTATATATGTGAGTTGCTATGCTACTTGCCAACAAATCAAAAGTGATCAAAAGAAAATGACGTGTTTACTTCAGCCTTTAGAGGTACCCAAGTGGAAATGGGACCAAGTATCGATGGATTTCATCGATGGTTTGCCTCGTACTCGAAAAGGCATTGAAGCAATTTGGATTATTGTGGACCATTTAACTAAGACATCCCACTTTTTGTCAGTGAAATCTACCCGCACGGCTGCAAGTTTAGTCGAGTTATATGTGAAAGAAATTGTCCGTCTCCACGGTATTCCTAGCAATATAGTGAGTGACCGCGATCTGATCTTCACTAGTAGATTTTCAAAGGCATTTCAAGATGCATTGGGAACAAAACTGAATTTCAGCACTGCTTATCACCCACAATCTAATGGACAGACTGAGAGGATTAACCGAATCTTAGAAGACCTATTACGTGCTTGTATACTTGATTTTGGTGGTTCTTAGGAGGACCATTTACATCTGGTCGAGTTCTCATATAACAATAGCTATCAGGCCAGTATAGAGATGGCTCCTTTTGAGGCTTTATATGGTCGTCCGTGTCGATCACCCACACACTGGATAGAGGTAGGTGAAAGACTCGTCCTTGGACCAGATATGATTAAAGAAGCCACAGAGAAAGTTGATTTTATACGGAAGAAATTGAAAACGGCTCAAAGTCGTCAAAAGATTTATTTTGATCAAAGAAGAAGGGATTTGGAATTTCAGATTGGAGACTCTATTTTTCTTAAAGTATCTCCAATGCGAGCAGTATTAAGGTTTGGGAAGACCGGTAAGCTGGCACCACGGTATATTGGTCCTTTTCCTATTCTGGAAAGGATCGGTTCTTTAGCCTATCGAGTGCAGTTGCCTAGCTGGTTATCTGGTGTCCATGATGTGTTCCGTATTTCTAATCTTCGAAAGTATGTACACGATCCAGATAGTATTATTGAAGAAGCTGCTCAGCAGGATCTCGAAATCACTCCCAATTTAACAGTTAAAAGAGAACCGATAAAGATTGTAGATCGTGATGAAAAGCGATTGAGAAACAAAGTTGTGAAACTGGTTAAAGTTCAGTGGAGTGGCGATCCAAAGGACTACATTTGGGAAACCGAAGGTAATATGCAGAAATCACATCCCAATTGCAGAGTGGATATCTCGGCTTAAACTGGTAAGCCATTTCTATATCCTTTTCTGAATTCGTATATTCTTTATTTGCTTTTCTCTCTCTTTCAAATTTCGTGGATGAAATTTTCTCAAGGGGGGATATTTGTAACATCCCAGAAATTATTAATTTAAATAGGGTGACTTATTTGAACTTTTGAAATTTAATTTGAAAAGTTTCAAAAGAAATAAAATATTATTAATATTAAATGTTACAAAGATATATGGATATAAATAAAATATTTGGTAGTTTAAGCTTTAAATAGATAATAATAATAAAATATAACAAACAAGAATTTTGTTCAACCATAAAATAAAATATATGTTATAAATTAAATGTTGATAGTTAAACTTTAAATAGAAATAAAATTCAAGATTTATGTTAGTGATAAGATTATATGGTTATAAGATAACATATGAAATACATACAAGTTTACATGTGAATTATGTAAACAAGGAAACAATAAAACAAAAATGTATGCAAGAAAAAAAAATCTACAAACAAATCTAAGTACATACAGAAATAGGATTACATGTAAACTTAGATGAGAACATAAGCATTTAATGCTTTCTTCTCAGCACAAATATAGGATCATTCGAAATATGAAAAAGAAATCATTTCAGCTAAAAAAAAACCAAATTTTGCTTAGTCAACAAAGGAAAAAATATCCGATCAAAGCAAAAAAGTTGTACCAGTTATAACCTACCCTTATACAAAACTGCCTCCTTTATATATACATCCATATTAGTATAGTTCGTTCAAACCAAAAACATAGCAAAGTCAGGAAGAAAAAGAAGTAAAACATCACCATATTTTCAAACTCAAAATCATTCAACAAATCAAAACATAAAAGGTTTAAAGGCAGATCAACTGCAAGGTTTCAAAACAAAAGGGCAGTTCTCTGTTTTTAAAAAAAATCTTTCCAGGTGAGTAAACGTACTTATGAGAAATATTGTGTTACATATATATAATTTTTATGAACTTATGTATGTATATATGAAGTGTTCTGTGAAAACTTTATCTAACTATTCTTCTCTGTTGTAGTTACAGAGTGAAATAGTTAATAAAAAAATAAAATTCAAAACTTCTGCATCAAGCCATTTATAGTCTAAAGTAAAATCAGTTGCTTAAACATAAATCAAGATGTATAAATTTGTTTTAGACATGTTAGTGAAGCATATCATCTGGGAAGTTTGTTTTGCAGTACAACGTATAATTATATGTTGAATTCAAGTGTTTTAAAATGCTTATTCCATTTTACAACTTGAATCCTCAATGCAAAACAAGATTTTTAAAACCAAATTGGTGATTTTTAGTAAGTATTTTAAGAGCAGTTTCAAGTTCAACCGAAAATGCTTTTTCGGCCATTGCCATCGATCAAGGAATTTTTAGATGTTATAATTTTTCTTGAAGTTGGTTTGAACATTGATGATCTGAGGAAAATTGTCGAAAAAAATTTCTATTGCATAAATTGGTGGTACAACTTCAATTTAGGGTTTGTATTCGAGTTTTGGACATGGTCGGTGGCATGATGATTGTGTATCCTTGAAGCGATCGAGCTGCACAAAATTGAGAGGGAGAGTAGAGTAGGGTATCGGCAACATGAAGCTAGAGTTGTGAATTTTCTGGCAAACGGCGCGAGGGTGACGAAGCGTTTGCATGTTGGTGAGTTTGAGTTTCAGTTCGAACGAAAGGCTAAATTTCATTTTCGAGTTTTTGGATTCGAATCGAACCTCAATTTCGAGTATAGGGAATTTTTGCGACTTGCCGAAGTTATTGGAGTTCGCCAGAGGGACTGTGCGACGCCGTGCACGTGTACGGCGACGATATATGCTAGCGTGGTTGAAATGGTGAACGACTCGGGTCGTTACTCGAGAAAATGGGAGGCGTGCTTCGGGTTGGAACGCGATTACTCGAGCCTGGAGCAGTGTTTAAGTTTAAACTTAAGCTAGGGAAAAAAAGGAAAAAAGAAGAAGAAGAAGAAAGGATGGTGAGGACGAGAGGGTGACTCGAAGAAACGTAGGGGAAACTCGAGTAACACTCGAGTAAAACATGTAAAATTTCGGGTTTGTTTTCAAAATGGGTTAAGCCCAATAAATTTCAAGTTATAATGTTAAGCAAACTTTAGTAATTATGAAGTAATTAATGTTTGACTATTTTGAGTTAAGAACTTATTACAAGTTTTAATTAACGAAGTAAATACATAACAATGTTTTCTAAAATCTTGATTAATATTTTAAATTAAGTAGTTAATATAAGTAAGTTTTAATTTTAATTAAAATTAAAGTTTTCTAAGTTATTAATAATTTGATTTCAAAGTATTATGGAAGATTTTTAAAGTGTTAATTAAGATAAACAATTATTATTAATTAATTGTTTGGAAAGTAATTAAGAATGATTAATTTCTAATTGTAATTAGAAATTAGTTAATTAATAATTAAGTGTCTAATTTATTTGTAATTAAGAATTGTTAATTAGATAACTAAAGTTAATCAATTTATAATTAATAGTTAATTAAGTTAACTAATTAAGGAATAATTAATTAATAAAAGGGATTAAGATTTAATTAATTTATCATTAAGAACAATTAATCATTGATTTAAATTAATCAATAAAATAGTTATGTGGTTAATTTATTTAAACCATATTCACCTTAATTAAAAAACGATTAACCATTATCAAATGTTGTGTACTGAATTGATATTTCTGTTGTGGTTGTGATACTGTGTGATGTGAACTGCTCTGTGCTGAACTGTGATTTCTTATTTGTCTCTGTATTTATGTGAAAACCCATTTGCCCGTAAAACGACATTTAAACTTCGATGCGATAGGGAGTCGGATTTCAGTTAGGTATTCAAACCCACATCGAACCCTGAATGTGAATCTTTGTGATTGATACATCCACGTGTTTTAAAATTAAGCGTTCACCAATACGATTATCCAGGAGAGGACCTTTGTGTCATATAACCCATTCCGAATAGTGATTCGACGAAATGGATAATAGGTGAAGACGGCGGTGAAGACCGGGTGTCTTCGAAAACGATAGGATAACCTATCGATTGTCTCTGCACCAAGTAGCTACGGTATAGAGATTCTCTAAGTGATGGGAAGTCCAATCGGGATTGTGGATACCCGGATTTGCAAGGGCTTCTTTCTTTATTGAACGAAGTGCCTTCGGTTCTTTTCGAACCCGGAATAGGCTTGTATGGTTGTGTGTCTGACACTACACTTTAAGATATAAAGCATATTTCTTTCAAATACGTATCTGTAGGTGGCGAAGAATTTATTCTCTTAGCTTAACACTCTTCTCTGAGACGTACGAGCTCAGAGGTTATGTAGTTTAAGGTTATCCACGATATACTCCCAATTTGGCAGTGTGGCATGCTAAGTGCTGCTCTATGTTGATGATCATTTGTGATCAAAGCATGGCTTTCGTGTAAAGCGTAGCTTTGTGGACGAGACCTCATCGGACCTCACACCCCGGAAATGGTCGAAACATGAATGATGCGGCAATGTTATGAGGGTTGCATCCTTTAGGGTATGTCATTTCCTTCTGGAAAAAGGTAGTATCATGGTATGGAGCCCAAATACTTTACCTATGTGGTTGCTGCAATCTCATTTTCTGTGTGGTTGTTGCTTTGTGGTTGAGGGCCCTTGGATAAAGGTCGTAAACGACCGGGGAGTGGCATACTCGAGTAGTAGTTACCTAGTTACAGAGGTAACCCGGCCTTGTGTTGGCATAGAGCCGGGTAGGTTATCGGGACGTCCCTCCAGAGGCGTACCCATGTGGCATAGGAAGTTCCTTAGCCTTACTATTTGTTGGAAACTCAGACAAAACAATACGAACCCAGTACGGTTTTAGGTTTAGAACCTGCTATTTAACGCGGCAGCTATAGTAGGCATAGTATAATGGTACCTATGCTGGCTAAGATTAACATTATATTTTCACAATGTTTTCACACTATGCACTAGTAATAATATCAAGAAGTCTTTCTCGTATTAAGCATATTTGATTATCATATGGGGAAATCTCCCCCAAGTGTGCGATTGCATTGTGTGTGTGCCGGAGGCCTTATGGTAGTTTCATTTTCCAAAAGCATGAACGGTTTTCTTTTATAAATCTGTTTATTTAAAAGTAACTGTTTTTTTGTTTACTTATAGATGTTTATTGTTCCTTTCTAAATTCTGGGTGCCCACAATTTCCACACGGGCAGCCTAGTAGCATGTTTCCGTGTTCTGGTGTTAGCAGTATTTTGGAAGCTCTTATCTTGGAGATATTTTAGAAGCTTTTGGGATCTCAGGTGTTTAGTCTTTGGAAGTTAGCTACCGCTTCATTTCTTTGAAGACTTTTGGCATATGATCACTTGTTGTACTATTATGATGTTCTATTTGGAGTTGTGATATATGTATTATTATACTCTGATGTAGTAATGGATATTACGATGATGTTATATCTGTGATGTAATGCATGATATTCATTCTGTTTCCGCTATTTTATATTCATCTGATGTTGTTATAAGCTCCATCCGACTGGAGTTTGATGTTTGAATTATGACAGTCGAATATAATTGAGGTATTTAGTGTCAATTTTCGAACACTGAATTTCGAAGCGTGAAAGCCCTTTTACTGGATTGATGGATATGGCCATTAGATATGAGAGCCCCGCTTCTAAGGAATCAGCTATTGCTCGTGCACCTTCATCTCAGCCATCTTCTGGGAACCCTAAGAAGAGAAAGTCTAATTTTCAGCTTCAGAAGTAGAATTGGCTTAAGAATCCAGGTTTAGGATATTCTTTTTCTTCTTCTCGGAAGCAGCCTATTGGTCTTTCTTCCATCACTTTCTTCAGGTGTGACCAGAAGGGGCACTATGCCAATAGTTGTCCTACTTTAGCCGAAGCTGTTGTTCCTCCAGTTTAGATGATTAGGCGTGATCCTTGCCATATTTGCTTGCAGCTTGGCCACTTCAAGCAGGATTGTCCTACTCAGAAGGACAACCCATCGGGTGTCTTTGCGGTTACTTCATCTACTCCACCTGCTCCTAGTGACACCCAAGGTATTCTTCAGAGCACCTTTACCTTGTTCAAACTTCCTGATCGCGTTTTATTTGACACTAGAGCGTCGCATAGTTTCATTTCTATGGACCTTTGTGATAAATTTGAGCTTATCCTTTCACCTGAGTATGCAACTATACCTTTTTGTGTTATTAATCCTAGTGGTGGCCCCGCAAACCTTAGTAGGATTTGTAACAATGTGAAACTCTGCCATTCTGACCGCCGCTTTTCTAGAAATTTCTATGTTCTTGGTTTCGATGCTTTTGATCTGTTGCTTAGAGGTGATTGGCTAAAGACGCATGAAGTTGTTATCTCTTGTAAAACCCAGATTGTTTCTCTTGTTGATGATTTTGGAAACCCTTTGGTGATTCAGTGCCGAATGCTAGGAGTATGCAGGCAGTTTTATCTATTCTCCTGATTCTTCCCCTAGTGATCTTGATTCTACTCCTTTGATCAAACTCTATTCTGACGTATTTGGTGAAGTCACTTCTTTACCTCCTAAACGGGAAATTGAATTTCGTATTAATCTCATTTCTGGAGCTCGACCTGTAGTTCTTCCTCCTAGAAGAATGGCACCCCGTGAGAATGTTGAGTTAAGGAAACAAATCGAAGAATTGTTCTCCAAAGGTTTGATCAGACCTAGTCATTCCGAATGGGGAGCAGCAGTGGTTTTTGTCACTAAGTCTGATGGTTCTTTTAGGATGTGTGTTGATTATAGAGAGCTGAACAAGCTCGCTATGAAAAATAGATATCCAATGCCTCACATAAATGATATGTTCGATCAGCTGTATAGTGCTACTGTATTCTCCCAGCTTGACCTTGCCACCGGTTTCCACCAGCTCAGAATCGCTGAGGAAAGTATTCCCAAAACTGCTTTCCATTCTGAGGATGGTTTCTTTGAATGGTTAGTTATGTGATTAATGCTCCAGCTTTCTCTGTCGACCTTATGAACCGGGTTTTTCGTGATGTTATTAATAAGTTTGCTCTAGTCTTCGTCGATGATGTCCTTATTTTCTCTGTGTTTGAGGAGGAGCACGAATCTCATTTGAGCTTTGTTTTGGGGACTCTCAGAAGTCAACAATTGAAAGCCAAATTCTCAAAATGCAATTTCTGGAAAGATAAAGTCCGATTTCTTGGACATATTGTTTCTGGCGATGGATTTTCTGTTGATCCAGTTAAGATCGTTGCGATCAATGTAAGTCTATCTTCTCTTCTTTCCTTTGCACATTAGTTATTCAATCTCTTTCTCAGTTCTTATTTTTTCCTATTCTATTTTAGAATTAGGAAACTCCTAGGACTACATCTGATATCCATAGTGTTCTGGGCTTTGTAAGTTATTATCGGAGATTTATTGATAATTTTGCTTGGATTGCTGCACCTCTTACAGCTCTAACTCGCAAGATTGCTAAGTTTAGATGGAATGATAAGTGTGAAGCTGCATTCAATGAGTTGAAGCTCAAGCTTACTACCGCACCAGTTCTTACCGTTCCAAATGGAAATGAGGGATTAACGGTATACACTGATGTCAATCGTGAAGGTTTGGGAGACGTTTTGATGCAAGATGGAAAAGTTATCGCTTATGCCAATCGTCAGTTGAAGATTCATGAAGCAAATTATGTAGCCCATGATTCTCAATCGTGAAGGTTTGACATATATTCTCACCCAGAAGGACTTGAATCTGAGGCAACTTAGGTAGCTTTAGTTTCTAGCTTCTTATGACCTCGACATCAATTATACGCTCAAAAAAGCTAATGTTTTAGCCGATGCCTTGAGTCGGAAGAAGGCGATGTTATGTCAGCTTGTTATTTCTTCTCCTCTTATGGATTATATTATTGCTAAGCAATATGAAGATAGGATAATTAGGCCTATTAAGGAGAATGTTCGTAATAGAGTTGACGGCAATAGCCAAGATGGAAGTGGAGCTCAGATTGATGATAAAAGGATTTTGAGGATTAATAATCGGATTTGCATCCCAAATGTAGATGGATTGAGGCAAGAGTTACTTCGAAAAAATCATCGGTCTAGACTTTCTATTCATCCAGGTGTGGCAAAGATGTACCATGATATGAAGAAGCTGTATTAGTAGAGTGGTATGAAGCGTGATATCTCCCTTTTTGTTAGTAGATGTGCGACTTGTAAGCAGGTTAAGGATGATCATCAGAAAGCGGCCTCATTATTGCAACCCCTTGAGATTCCCAACTGGAAATGGAGACAAGTTTCTATGGATTTTATTGATGGATTACCGAGGACTGGAAGGGGTAGTGAAAGTATTTGGGTTATCATGGATAGATTGACCAAGTCAGCTCATTTCATTCCGGTTTGATCTAACCATTCTACTTCGAGTTTAGCTGAGATTTATATGAGAGTGATTTTTCATCTTCATGGTGTTCCGATCAACATTGTTTGTGATTGGGACCCTATATTTAACAGTCAGTTTTGGAAAGCTTTTCAAGAATCTTTAAGTACTCGTCTGAATCTAATTACTGCTTACCATCTGCAGACCGACGATCAAACGGAAAGAGTGAATCAGATTCTAGATGATCTTCACGTCTGTTTCCCTGATTACGGAGGATCTTGGGAAGATCATCTCCATCTCATTGAGTTCACCTATAACAATAGTTATCAGGTATAATCTTGAATTTCTGTTTAAGGTTGTCTTAAACATTTATCTATCTCATTCCATTTTTAAAATTCAGGCTAGTATCGAAATGGCTCCATTTGCTGCTCCTTATGGACGCCCTTGTAGATCTCCATCTTGCTGGATTGAATCCGGTAATCGTTTGGTTCTTGGTCAGGATATGATTCTAGAAGCATCTGAGAAAGTTGAGTAGATTAGAAGAAAGATGAGGATTGCTCAGAATAGACAGAAGAAGTATGCTGACAGGCGTAGGAGGAGTTTGGAGTTTTCGGTTGGTGATCAGGTTTTCCTTAAGGTCTCTCCATTAAGAAATGTGATTCGTTTTGGTCCGAGAGGGTGGCTCGCTCCAAGGTTTATAGGTCCTTTCCGCATCTTAGAGAGAATTGGTTCCTTAGCTTATCGCTTGGATTTGCCTCAGAACCTTTCTGGAGTGCATAATGTGTTCCATGTTTCGCATCTTCATAGGTATCTTCATGATCCATCGCTGATTTTCCAGCCTTATGCTCTTGAGAGTTTGGATGTTGAGCCAAATCTTACTGTCGAGAGGAAGCCAATTCATATTATCGATAGAGGTACGCAGCAGCTTCGAAGAAAATCTGTCAACCTAGTCAAAGTGCAATGGAACACTGATGACCGAGATTGTACTTAGGAAACGGAAGAGAGCATTCGTGCTTCGAATCCGGAATTGTTTTTTTCAAGTATTATTCAGTATCCTATCTTATCCTTCCTTGTTTTCTGGGTCTCGTTCCTTTTCGAGGACGAAAAGTTTTGAATGGGGGAGAGTGTAACAACCCGCAATTTTGAACATATTTTAAATCAAAATTTATTTGAAACCTTGAATATAATTATTTTAGAATTGATAAATTTAGAGATTTAATGTATAATTTTGAGTTTTGATGTGAATGTTTTTCCAAATTTAATAAAATAAATATTTTTCTTAAATTTCAAATTTTGGTCAACTTTGGCCAAAGATTGACTTTTTGTGAAAATTTTTAAATTTGAATTTTTAAATTTTACTTTTTTATGAAGATGAATCTAATTCTAACATTTTCTCTGTTTTTCGTTTTGTTAAATTTTGATTTCTACTTCTCAAATTCTGCAACTTTTGGCGTATTACACGTAGTTGTTTTCATAAAAAAAAAGTATTTTTCAGTTTTTTCTAAAATTAAATCTGAACTTCATCGTAATTTTTTATAATCAAAACTAACCTTTTTGAATTTATTTTAAAATGTGCAAATATTAATAGTTTTTTTACACAACTATGCAGATACATCATGTATGGTTTTTAAAATTGCTTTTGAGGTGGGTGTATTAGAACATAAAAGGTTATCTTCTTATGTACGTTAGATATTTTTCCTCAAACTAATTTGAACATACAACTGGCGGGATAAATACCGTCCGTTGTATTTAAACATTGAACTTGCAGTTTATCCTTCTAAATAGAACACTATTTCCTATCATTTTGATCAAACTGAGTTGCTTTTCTTCTCTTCTTTATTCAACTCTCTCTTCCAAAATAAGTCAACAGCTTTTCTGATTCTTCCGTATAGCATCAATCGGTAAAGGACATGCTATTTGACTTTTCCAAAGTAAAATTATATACTTACGAAACAAAAGGAGAGAAAAAGCTTTCCATCTATTCTCTTCCTCAAGACATGATGGTAGAAATTGCTGCCAATCTTGCCTCTATCTAACACGAAGAACTTGAGAGCGGTGTGTATTTTATTTACCTTTCCATATTTTTATGTACGTTGTGTCAAAATGCTAAACCAGTTTTTTTTTCCTATAATTTTTTAAAACTGTGCATGAATATGCAAATGTATGAATAAATTAATATGCAAAAGGCACCATTTTAAGAGGCATCCATTTCAATATGATCGTTTATGATAGGAAAAACAAATAAAAGCAGAAAAGGGTTTTACTTTTTATTATTTTTTATTCTACTTCATTGAATAACCTTACCTTATTAAGATTTTGCAGCAGCCAACACAGCCCGTACTTTTTAATAATTAAAGTGAAATATGTCATTTTGCACATTGAATGCTTTTAGAATATCTGGGGTTTCAGTATTATTTTCATTAAGCAGGATATTAAACTGTTGAAATTTTATATATCAGCCCAGTTTTCATTTAACTATTATTGGTACCTTTGTATTACTTTATAGTGGCAAGTTAGTTTCTCTTTAATCAATTTCTATTAATTTATGATCCGCCTCTTCCTCAGTTTTACAATTATATCTAGCATAACGAGTAGACAATTCCTAAATTATATTTATTTCCTTATTTCTTTTGTATACCAAAATATATTCGAAATTCATGTTTACAATTCAGGTTTTTGAGTCTTGCTAAGCTATACAGTAAGCCATGCATGATATTCATAGGTGAAACCAAAACAACATTTGGACTAACTAAAGTTAACCAAATCCATAGCATCTCAGTTCTTCAACATTTGAAAAATAATAATGTTATATTGGATATAAAGTAATATAGTTAATTAATTTTTTCCATGAACATATTCACTGAGTTTTGACTATTTCTATTTTGATTACAACATTTTGTGCAATTAAACAAAAATATCAATATTTGGACCCTTAACCTTCTAACCTATTAAAAATTAAAAGCAGTTGCAACACTTATTAACTGCTTTCAATATTATTAAGGTATTGGAAGAGTAAATATTGGTTTATTTCAATGTTAACCAAATGATGATGGAAAATTAGTACCATTTATGATTAGCAAATAAATAACACTATTACACGGGACTCCAAAATACCTAAAGAGGATAGTATTTTTCTAAAAATGCATTCATGAATGAGATTGTAAAACAAAAACCAGTTGAAAAAAACCAAATTATTTAGAAGAGAACTGGTTCTAACATAAAACTTTTCTCTTATCAATATAGTTCTCTTATCAACGAACGTTTGTTAGGCATGAACTATTTAATGCAGGCATATATGCAAGATCATCACACATCTACTTATATTTTAGCAATCCATTATTTCCTTGATCTCGAAACCCAAGCATAGGCTATAAAATTGTTCAACCGTGTGAGCTTGAGAAATTTGCCTGAAGACAATGCTGACTATTATAGTAATAGCAAAAATAAGGTTTTAGGGAATATATTGTTGGTGTGGCTCACTTTTTTTAGAGTGGGTACATAGATTGGATTATGATTAGTCCCATACCACCAGATATTCTAAAAGTGATCAGCATATATATGAGATTGGTAGCATGTAACAACAAGGGATTCTTGTTGGTGCAAATAAATGTTGCCATGAAAATATATGTGCTCTAAGCGGATGTAGGGATATCCAATCCTGCTAAAAATTTCAACATTGTATTTTATGTCTTAGCTTTAAATTTGTGGATGGAATATTGTTCTTATCAAATTATTTAGTTTACGATAAGTAACTATCGTATAGTTCTATTATGTTTTAGTTCATCCCTTTTGCATATTCTTGTTTATGATCAACTAAAAAATGTGAATTTCAAAGTACAATGAAATATCTAATTGACTTGTAAAATTAAGAAGACATGAAGTTGTCGTACCATCTTAATTAAATTATAAATTACACATTTTAGATTATAATTCAAATGTAATTGCTTTATAGAAATACACATGATATTGTATGAATCCTTATGCAACGAAGGAAATTTAACCATGCTTCATTCACTAGACAATGCATCATAAAAAGAGCAAGATTTATGGCGGCCATGATTTCTTTTTAGAACACAAATGCATGTCGGACAACAAGTATTGAATGTTCTTTTGCATATATTTGAGTAAGAAGATCGGCGATAATCTATATACTTACATCATTATCATAGTTATTTTTTCCACAAACGCATACATTTCTTTAATCAGAAATTGAGGAAAGACAACTGATAATAATATGACTGATAAAGAAAGGAAGATACGTACATAATCCAGTTACAGTTTACCCATCAACAAAATTTGAAAACAAGCAATATGTCTTGTGGAAAAGCTAAGACATATGATTCATAAATTCACGTGGTTTTATGCTTTGTAATTGTCGAAAGAATTAATTAATGAACATAATGTGAAGATTGGTACTCTTATTTATAGAGCTTAAATTCTATGACCTTTTGGACCGATTACATATGTGTGAAATTATAAAATTTTATCACGAATATTATCTTTTCATACTTTTTAGTTGCTTCAAATTCCTTGGTATGTCACTCCTGTACCTCTCGGGCATGCCCTTGCAGTCGTCCTGGTAGATTTCCTCATTCGTGGATGTGGCACTCAGGCATGTTCTTATATCAGTGATGTTGGATTTTGTTAGCGACCCGGTCGTCGAATCAATCGAGTCTTAGATGGAACCCATTATGTTTACGAATAGGTTTTTTTGCAGATGTGGATGTCGGTTTTGGGCATGGTGTCATTGGAGGTGACGATAACGGAGTCGGATATGGTAGAGATTTCTGGATCATGGGTGGAGCAGGCATTTTTTGATGGAGGAGAGGCTAGTGAAGCAGGAGACAAAGTACTGGGTTACGGAGTAAAACTATGGATTGATCAAACATACCATCTCTTAACATATTCACTCAAAAATTTATATGGCTTTGTAAGAGGAGGATATTGTTGCTGTGGTTTCTGAAGTTGGAGTAGATAATTGCGAAGTTAAGAATGGAAGAGATTTTCATAGGATGTTTGGTGCAAGAAGAAGATGGTTCCCAAAGATGGTTGTAATGATGATTGGAGAAAGTCCATGCCTTCTAGTGTTGTTATATTTTTTCATCCTTGTTTGTTTTTAAAATAAGATCAGAATCACCTACTTTGGTTCAATATTGCTTTGAATTCATTAGATCATATATATCTACTAGCTTCCAGAGATCTGATGCATTTTAGCAATAGTAGTCTATTATGGTAAAATTAATCCTACCAAAATAAACTGAATTTTCTAAGATCTATTAAATTTAGGATCTAATGATTTTCATAGGTGGATATAGTTAAAAAAACTTGAAAAGGATGGACAAATCTGCATCCACATCTGAAAGCATTTTCGGATATCGAATATCCGCATCCACGGATACAGACGGATATCGGATAATTATCCTATCCACTAACGATTGATAAATCAGGAATTATAAAAAGAAA
Source organism: Allium cepa (assembly GCA_030765085.1). Classification (NCBI taxonomy): domain Eukaryota; kingdom Viridiplantae; phylum Streptophyta; class Magnoliopsida; order Asparagales; family Amaryllidaceae; genus Allium; species Allium cepa. The sequence continues at coordinate 916,419,862 of CM060928.1, forward strand.
ATTTTATTTTAACATAAATATTTCCAATCCCAATGATTATAAAAATGTTAAAAATTAACAAATATGATGATAATAAGTAGTTCCGAGCATTTAAAAAGCATTAAGTGCATATAATATAAACTACTAACTTAGTAAAATAATAAACAAGTATCTTTCACTGCACTAAAATATACATAATTTGAACTATAATCTTGAAGAAAAATGGATGGATAATTTTCGGATGCAGATGTCATTGTATTTGCATTCGCATCCGTTTTTCCAAATATCGAATATTTATCCCCTTTTCGGATGCGGATGTGGACAGATTTGGGATTTTTCGGGTATCTATTGACAGCCCTAGTTGGAATCATGTATAGTCGATTGGAATTTTTTTCTAAGTTGAATCGTTTAATTTTTTGTTAGTTTGAATTTTTATTTCTATGTTGTATCGTTTAAATTTTTTATTAGTTTGAATCTTTTTCCATTATCAATAATAAAAAGCAAAAACGTATAGAAAGTGTAAGGCCCATTTTTCCGTACCCTTTGAATTGACAATAAACGACACATGTCTAACTCAAATTGCAAGAAAAAATGGATCATTAAGGGTAGAAAGAAAATAAAGATAGAACAGAATCTCACACGATTGGAATAACATATATAATTTCAATAATAATCTTTATAATGGAAAATTTTAAAATATAATATCAGAGTCTAACCTAGATTCATCCTCGACAGTTATAAACCCTATCCTTATAAATGATAAAAACAAAAAAACAAGTGCAATAGATGTGGTGGATAATAGGATACGTCCGTACGATGATGAAGATCTCCAGCTCTCCTCTGAAAACTCCAACCGTCTTCAACTCAACTTGAAACTACTTGTATTTGACCTGAGTATTAAAAATACCCGGATCATGCTTGATAAACTTGCATGAGATATGCGAAATTTTAAATGCATAGATCACGACGATGTTATCAAAACCTTTGAAAAGAAGGGTGTCTCATAAGACCACGCCCACACATAAACACGGACCGGTTTTTACCTTATGATAACCAAAAACACTTTTATACTGAAATTCACTTGATATTATTTTTAATGACATTCCTTTGAAAACACTTTCAAATAAACTTATTCAAATAAGGTATCAATATCTGGACTAAGTCTAAGATAATATATCCGGACTAGGTCAACGGAATATATGACAACAAAAAGGGGTACCTGAATTGTTTGAAAGTCATTACAGCTATTTTGGGAATATAATCAAAACCGTAAATCTCGTATTGGGATTGGATTTCTAACGTGATATGTAACTAGTGGCCTTTTCTCTAATTCACACATAACAAACATAGTTCTCACTGTGCCTTAATCGCTTTTCTCAAACAAGTCACTTGTAACTGTACTTGGTATACTACCACTGATAACCGGTAGTTCCCTTCTTTTCTCAAGCTAACTACTTTATAAAAATGGGCCAATAAATGCCTTGAGGGATGTTTTCCCCTAAAGGGCCCAAACGTATTGGACACCACCATACATACTCACTTATTTGGAATTTGTGTTTTTCAGACCACACAGTATCTTATATCATCTTTCGGGATGTGAGGCTAGTGAGGCTATGCTCAATTTCTTCAAAGCCATGCATTTCATACAACACGACGCTTCAATCATAATAGGTTCCACTTCGAATTCCATACTGCCATTCCTTTTATCACTATTTCACTCCCACAAGCATACAACCTCTGAGCTCGTATGTCTTAGAGAAGGGTGTTAAGCTAAGAGAAGTTGCCTTCTCCGCCACCAATTAGATGTACATTTGTAAATTCGAAAGTTGTGTCTTAGAAATGCAATGTCAGACATTTGTCCATACAAGTTCGTTCTGGGACTGAACGAAACCAAAGGCACTTTCCTCGGCCATTATTAGGTGAGAAGCTCTTGCAATCGAAAAAATCTCCACAATGAGGAGACCACTACTATAAATAACTTTATAATGCGAGCGATCCAGAGCATGTCAACGTGCAGTCATCACGCTATGAAGATCCCTGGTCTTCACTAATCATCATCTTCAACATGTCTTCACTTTCGAACGTATACATTGGTTCGAAGTGGTTTTTGGATAGGAATCATCCAAATCCAATCCTGGTTCCTTCGAAGCTAATCATCGCTATAAAAGATTTTAAGTTCATATATGGGTATCAATTATCAATCAATTACATCAACTTTTATTTAAATCAAATATCTTTCTTAGATCTATTCTTTTCAATTTGTTCCATTTTCTTTTAAAGAGTATATGGAATTATTAAACTTCATTTATCAAATCATTTGGTTTATTCAAACCTTTCTTAAATCCTGGAATAATTATAAATCATTTTCTCTTTTACTAAGAAAAATCTTTTTCAAATAAATCCATTAAATCTTAATCAATGATTTCTTATTTTCAGGTTATAACTTTTAATCTAGGGAAAATATTTCCAAATCGTTTACTAAATCTTAATCAAAAATTTCTTTATTAACTTTAAATCATATTCTTGCAAATCAAAGATTTTCATAACATAGAACTACTGCCACTTTAAATATGGTAAATTTCACCTCCAAGGACTAATGGTAAGCAATCCTACATCATGAAGATCTTTGTCTTCAATGACCTATGTCCTCAATATGTTTTATTTCGAAAATTTGTTTAAAGGGTTTTTGGGATTGGAATCACTCAAATCCGATCCAGCTTCTTCGGATCGGAATCACCCAAATCCGATCCTGATTCCTTCGTTCAACCATCGAATAAAAGATCTTAAGTGGCTAATTAACATTCAAAGAATTTGTTTCTTTTCTTTTATCTTGGAAAAACTTAAATATGATCTTTTAGAGAATTCGCGCTTTCCTTTCGATCTATTCCACCCCTCACCTAAAAAGAGAAAACATAGACCATGTAATTTTAGGACACTAGTTGCTCTATCCCTAACCTTAGTTAAAATTCTTGTTTTATCTTCTCAAATCTCATAGATGGGACAAATATACTAGTAGTTTCCGCATACTCCGTTATTAGCTTTATTTTGGAATTAATTATAAGATTCCAAATTATATTTTAAACTCTTAATTTTCCTTTTTAAAAACATTCATAATTAATTCTAGGAAAAATCATCTTACCTTCACCAGATCATCACCTAACCAACTGCACGTCACTTTTTAGTGCTCGACCATCACTTCACTTCCACTTGCTCTCGACCACAAATCTTTTCTTCTTCTTTGCTCTTGGTCAAACATTCCAACAACCTCAATAAGGCTCGGCCTCCCCGTGATCCTCCCCTTCCTCCATCATTTCTTCACTTCTTTGATGCTAAACTATATTTTGGTGATATTATAAGATCTTTGGCAAAGTTTAGTGGGGTTTTGACTTTATTTGATATAGTTTTGAAAATTTAGTAAGGAAAGAGAAGAAGCCATTAAAGCTCTAAGTAAGAAGAAGAGATCTTAGAAAAGGAAGAAGAAGAAGAAGAATGAAAAGTGTGTGGAATTTGTCAAAGAAGTGGTAGGTATTTATAGAAAAAGAAAGAAGTGGTAATTTACCAAAATAACCTTTTACTAAATTACCAAACTAACCTTATTTCAACCTAAAGGAAACTCCACTTTTTCAACACTTAACATCATCTTTTCACTTCTTAATTTATGTCTTAGTCACTTAAAGATTAAGTAAAGAAAAGTAAATATTTTGTTGGACTTTGTGTGATTTGGATTTGATGTTTACTTTTGGCTTCTACTTGCTTACTTTTCTTAATAACATTCTAGAATTTCCTACTCTTATTTAGTAAAAGTAAACTTGATTAGTGAATTAATTAATACTTATACTATTTGAATATATGTTCCTATATAAGAAAATAAAGGTGCGACAACATTGCTACAACTTTTAATCGAAAAAACGTTGATTTTCGATAAAATATTTACGGTCATATTTTGGCGTTTTAATTAAACTATTTATTTATGTAAACTAAATTTAAAAATAAATTTTTATATTGCTATTTAAAAATACAAAAACTTATAAGTAAATTAAAATAATTTATTTAACTATTGAAACTTACTTTTCTGAAATTAGCATTTTGTCACTTTTGTCCATATAGGTAAATGCAACTATTTTTGCGTATACTTCTCTTTCGAAATCCTATCTAATATTATTTGAATCATATAAACTTACCTATTTTATATTTATAATCACTTTATATAGTATATTTTAAAGTGGTCAAATTTTGGGTCGTTACATTCTCCCCTACCTAAAGAAATTTCGTCCTTGAAATTATCCCAAATAAAAGTTTGCCCAAAACATTTATCTTTATACTTAATTCCATATAATATACACAGATCATCCGTATGAAATATCTTAGTCGATCTCCTATTCGGAGGCACAGCTTTATTTTTGAATTTGTATCGATTCCCTGATCCTCCAGTGCAGACTCTAATCAGGCTCTTTGCTCAGAAACCTTTGCTTTCCTTGGATAGATTTCAACTATGGTTGAAAACTCAAGGATCTAATCTTAAACCCTCATCAATGTTTGTCGTCAAGAATTGAGTGATAAATCGTTTTTTGGATTAGTGTAAACTCCTCAAAGTTCCAAACTCCAATCTTAGATCAAAATTGTGTGATGAGATGATCTACATATAATATACGTATTTATCAACTTTCAAAAACTTTTCATAAAATTTTATCTTAATTATATACATTTTATAAAGGTGCTTCTTTATATAATCCCTTCAATTATTTATTTCCAAATATTTTTATTAAAGGAAAATATTCTAAAGAAAACATTTTTTACTCAAAAGAAAATTTATCTTTATTATAAATTTTTTTCTCACAGTCCTTTAACTCAGTGTATTTCCTTTAACATTAATATTATTTATCAATCATTTCGTTAAACTATTACTTAACTTTATTACATCTTATAACTTATGTAAATCAATCATATTTTAAAGATTTAAGTCCAAATTCTCAATTAATGCTAGAATTCAATAATAAAACATTTTCCAGGTTATAGTTACCTTTTTGAGGAGTCATTATTCTACTTAATATTTCATGACTTAAATGTATATTTGTATATTATACCTTTACATCCTAAGAGTATATACAAATCCCAAATTTCAAATTGATATTACTTAAATTCGTCTGTCTAACAAATTTAGACTTTGTTGTAATTTACTATTATCTCAAACTCATAAGTTATAAAACTTATTTCTTACTTAATACTATTATTAATTTTCTAACTTTGAAAAACAAATTTTAAAACCACCTGTAATCTGCTTTATAAATTAACCTTACCTTATTTCATTTACTCAAAGTATATTACAATCTTTTACCAAAAGTTTTCATAAATTTCTTAGCTTTCAGTTAGATATGATTTGGAAATTTTCGAATGTCCAAAATCATCGGAAATTTCTGCTTTATTGTAGCAATTAGCGATTCCAATTTATCCTTAGTTTAAACACTTTTGTAAAGATTACTAATCAATGATTCACATTATTTCTTTATCTTAATAAAATTATATAGATCAAGTAACACCAAAACAATCCAAGGAACTGGGTACTACTAATAGTATCATATATCCGCTTAACAAGAAGAGTAATACTTAAGAGAAGTGCTTACCATCCGAACACATCTCTTGCCCATTTTTTGTTTATTTCGAGTCAATCGAATTAGTTATCATAAAATACCTATTTTTATTTGAAATAATACCATTTTCAAAATCCTTTAGATATTAATTTATAAAACTTATTTTATAAATTCATTTTTTCTTGTATTAATTACCTTCATTTAAATTATCACAACTCTTTTACTTGAATTTAAATTTTCATTCCTTTTATATTTATCATTTTACACAATCATTTTCTATTATTTAAATACATTTTTTATCTTATATGATCATTCCTTAAAAAAGTCTTATTATCAAACACCTTATAGTCAAATCGTGAAACTTAATTCATAAGGTATTTGTACTTGAACTATTAAATCAAAAAATTAATCAATTTATGATCGTAACTTAACATTATCATTTCTTAATTTATTATTCTAGATTAAGTATTAAAGATCTTAATTACCTTATCGGATTTCTTATTTATCGATTATCTTTATGAAACATATTATAGTCAAACTGTGAAATTCTAATCACAACAGTTCATATTTAAATTTCACTAATCCTGATTTCTAACTGTACAACTTTTCAAAATATATACTTTATATTCAAAATATAATCCTAGGTAAAATTATTTCATTTACCAATTTTTCAAAATCAGTGTGTCGATTTGCCTTGTTCAAGTGTTTAGGAATCCCTATCGATTACGTGGAGTTCTCATGCATTGACCAGAATCAATATACCACTCAACCGATTAATCAACACAAGACATTTTTATATCCAATAACAAATACGTGCTCATATATAATACACACGAACTCATTCTAGGATGTTACTAAAACTATCTCTAATGAGTTACCATCCTAAGGTATTACTAACTATAACTCTAATGAGTCTTTACCCCAACAAAGCCATGGTTCTCGCTTAACCTTCAGCACTGATACCAAATGTAGTGGCCCGTTTTTCCATACCATTTGAATTAACAATAAACCACACATATCTAACTCAAATTGTAAGAAAAGACGGATCATTAAAGGTAGAAAGAATATAAAGACAGAACAGAATCTCACACGAATGGAATAACATATATTATTTAAATAATAATCTTTACATAGGAAAATTTTAAAATATAATATCAAAGTCTGACCTAGATTCAGCCTAAACAGTTATAAACCCCCGTCCTTACAAATGCTGAAAACAACAAAATAAATGCAATAGATGTAGCAGATAATAGAATATGTCCATACGATGATGAAGATCTCCAGCTCCCCACTAGAAACTCCAACCATCTTCAACTCAACCTGAAACTACTTGGATCTGACCCGAGTACTAAAAATACCCAGATCAGGCATGATAAACCAGAGTGGGATACTCGAAATTTTAAATGCATAGATCATGACGATGTTATCAAAACCTTTGAAAAGAAGGGTATCTAATAAGACCACGTTCACACATAAACACAAATAGGTTTTTACCTTATGATAACCAAAAACACTTTCAAATAAACTTATTCAAAGAAGGTAACAATATCTAGACTAAGTCTAAGGTAATATATCCGGACCAGTTCAACGGAATATACCAAACGAATATATGATACGAAAATGGGGTAGCTGAAATGTTTGCAAGTCATTACAGCTATTTTTGAAATACAATAAAAACCGTAAATCTCGTATTGGGATTGGATTCCCAACATGATAGGGAACTACTGGTCTTTTCTCCAATCCATGCATAACAAACATAGTTCTCACAGTGACTTAATCGCGTTCTCAAACAAGTCACTTGGAATTGTACTTGGTATACCACCACTGATAACTGGTAGTTCCTTTCTTTTCTCAAGTTAACCACTTTATCAAAATAGAGCAATAAATTCCTTGAGGTATGTTTTCCCCTAAAGGGCTCAATGTATTGGACACCACCATACATACTCACTTATTCCGTATTTGTGTTTATCAGACCACATAGTATCCTATATCATCTTCCGGGATGTGAGGCTACAGTCAATTTTTTCAGAGCCACGTTTTTCATAAAAAACGACGCTTTGATCATAACTAGTTCCACTTTGAATGCTACACAGCCATTCCTTTGATCACTATTTGACTCCCATAAGCATGCAACCTCGAGCTCGTATGTCTCTGAGAAGGGTGTTAAGCTAAGAGAAGCTTCCTTCTTCGCCACCAAGCAGATGTACATTTGTAACATTCAAACGTTGTGTCTCATAAATGGAACGTCAGACAATCGTCCATACAAATTTGTTCTGGGACTGAACAAAATTGAAGGAACTTTCCTCGGCCATTGCTATGCGAGAAGCCCTTGCAATCCGAAAAAATCTCCACAACGAGGAGACCACTACTATAAATAACTCTATAATGGGAGCGACCCAGAGCATGTCAACAAGCAGTCTACATGCTATGAAGATCCTCGGTCTTCAATAATCATCATCTTCAACATATCTTCACTTTCGAATGTATACATTGATTCATAGTGGTTTTCGGATAAGAACCACCCAAATCCGACCCCGGTTCCTTCGAAGCAAATCATCGCTTTAAAATATGTTAAGTTCATATGTGGATATGAATCATCAATCAATTACTTCGTCTTTTATTTAAATCAAATATCTTTCTTATATATATTCTTTTCAAGAGTATATGGAATCATTAAACCATATCAAATCATTTGGTTTATTTAAAGCTTTCCTCAATCATGGAATAATTCTAAATCATTTTCTCTTTTACTTAGTAAAACCATTTTCAAATCATTCATTAAATCTTAATCAATGATTACTTATATTCAAGTTATAACTTTTAACTTAGAAAAAATATTTCCAAATCATTTACTAAATCTTAATCAAGATTTCTTTATTAACTTCAAATCATATTCTTGCAAATCAAAGATTTTCATGACAGAATACTACCGACACTTTAGATATGGTAAATTTCACCTCCAGGGACTAATGCAAGTATTCCTACATCATGAAGATCTTTGTCTTCAATGATCTTTGTCTTCAATATGTTTTATTTCGAAAATTAGTTTGAAGGGTTTTTCGGATATGAGTCACCCAAATCCGATCTCGGTTCTTCGAATAGGAATCACCCAAATACAATCCCAGTTCCTTCATTCTAACCATCGAATAAAAGATGTTAAGTGGTTAATTAACATTCAAAGAATTTATTTCTTTTCTTTTATCTTGGAAAAACTTAAATATGATCTTTTGAAGAATTCGGCCTTTCCTTTCGATTTATTCCATCCCTCGCGTAAAAAGAGAAAACATAAGCCAGGTAAGTTCAGGGAACTGGTTGCTCCATCCATAAACTTAGTTAAACACCTTATTTTATCTTTCCAGATCTCATAGGCGGGACAAATGTACTATTCGTTTCGGCATACTCAGTTATTAGCTTTATTTTGGAATTGATTAAAAGATTCCAAATTATCTTTTAAACTCTTAATTTTCCTTTTTAAAAACATTCATAATTTATTCTAGGAAAAATCGTTATGTTTAAACTCATATTCAAAAGGTTACAGAATTCGCATCATAAAAGTGCTGCAGAAAGTGCTATATATGCTATTAGAGTTAAACAACCTTTTAATATTTGATAATTTATATTTTCCATTCCAAATCTCTTTTAAATCATTTTAATAGATTTATCAAATTCATATTTTTAATCATTTAAAAATACCATTTATTAAGAAATCCCTTTTTGAATTCTGAAATGCAAAACCGTAATATTTTTAGAAAATTGTTTTGGACATATTTCAAACTCCACTTGATGAAATCTTGATTTTCTTTTTTCGTTGGAAAGTTATTATCATGGTTGACAAAAGAATTTTTATTTCGAAGTAATCTGACTTATAATTCATTCACTACGCTAATTTGAAGTTACGGGTCGAAATTTACGAACTACCGCTACGCGACGAGCTCTATTTTGACCAATTTTATGAATTGCTTTGGAACTTGTCCGAAACACTTAAAATTTGTTTTAAACCATATTTAAACTATTTTAACTTATTTAAAACAATATTTTCACCATTTCAAGCTCATTTTTCATTTCATTTCATATTATAATATCATATTATTATAATATCATTTTCAGTCTTTTTAGATATTTTGGAATCATTAAGAGGCTAAATAATTTTCATACACACATTTATATGGATTTAATTCTCGTTTAATTAAATATGGTTACTACCCATTTCTCTTATCATTTAAAAACCAAGTTATCATGCGTATCACAAACATATAATCGACTATAATATCAATCAAGTTATCAAATATTTAATCATCCAACATATGCCAAACTTTTTATGTAATTAACTTGAAATATATTTAGGAATGAGTAACTTAAAATATGGGTACTTACCTTTAACCAAATTGTTCACTTCCTACCAACATCATTTAATCCAACACTTCACTAAATCATCTTACCTTCACCAAACCATCACCTCAACAACTCCACCTCACTTTTTAATGCTCGGCCATTACTTCACTTCCACTTGCTCTCGACCACAAGGTCTTTCCTTCTTCTTTGCTCTTGGCCAAACATTCCAACAACCTCAATAAGGCTCGACCTCCCCTTGATCCTCCTATTCCTCCATCATTTCTTCACTTCTTAGATGCTAACTATGTTTTGGTGATATTCTAAGGTCTTTTCCAAAGATTGATGGAGTTTTGACTTTGTTTTATATGGCTTTGAAAAAGTTAGTAAGGAAAAAGAAGATAAGAAGCCATTAAAGCTCTAAGGAAGAAGAAGAGGAGAGCTTAGAAAAGGAAGAAGAAGAAGAAGAATGAAAAGTGTGTGGAATTTGTGAAAGAAGTGGTAGGAATTTATAGGAAAAGAATGAAGTAGTAATTTACCAAAATAACCTCTTACCAAATTACCAAACTGACCATACTTCAACCTAAAGCAAACTCCACTTTTTCAACACTTAATATCATTCTTTCGCTTCTTACTTTATGTCTGGGTCACTTAAAGATTAAGTAAAGAAAAGTAATTATTTTGTTGGATTCTGAGGTGATTTGGGTTTGATGTTTACTTTTGACTTTTCTTAAACTTACGTTTCTTAATGATCTTATTTAGTAAAATTGAACTTGATTAGTGAATTAATTAAAACTTAAAATAATTGAATATATGTTCCTATATAAGAAAATAAAGGTGCGACAACGTTACGACAACTTTTAATCGACAAAACGTTGATTTTCGACAAAATATTTTATGGTCGCATTGTTTTTGTCAAACTATTTATTTATGTAAACCAAATTTAAAAATAATTTTTTATATTGCTATTTAAAAATACAAAAACTAATAAATAAATTAAAATAATTTATTTAACTATTGAAACTTACTTTTCTGAAATCAATATTTTTTCACTTTTGTCGATATAGGTAAATGTAACTATTTTTGTGTATACTTCTCTTTCCAAATCCTATCTAATATTATTTGAATCATATAACCTTACCTATTTTATATTTAAAATCATTTTAAATAGTATATTTTGAAGTGGTTAAATTTTGGGTCATTATAGAAAGTTTATTTGTTAGATCATATTTTTAAGCGATATTAAGTTTGATAATATTTGTAAAAGAGAATTATGAATTTGCATAAAAATATAGTTGCTAGATCCTATTTTTAAGTGATACCGTAGTATGTTGTTGACGATAATATCACACATACTAAAGTGTGATGTTATATGCATGAGTATAGAATCAGTTATGTAGATATTATTTTTTAGGACTAATTAATAGATGCACTGAATTAAGGACAAATATGCAGATTCTACTATTTAGCATCAATTAGTGGATATTTTTTTAAAGAATTATATATAAAGGGAAAGTTTGGAACTTCGCAGTCGGAACAAAAGATTATGCTTTCAAGCCATCTATCAATAAAGATGATCAAATAATAATTAGATAAATATTAATACGAAGTATGATTTACTAAATATTAAATAAATATTAGTTATTTTAAATAAGAATTAATAATAATAAATATTGATTGTATTTTTTTAAATTATCAACTTTTGAAAATACAAATTTTTGAATAGTAAGCATTTATTGTCGTACAAATATAAGCATGAGTTATAAATAAATCAATTTATGAGCCGCTATTCCTGAATCGTTGTCTTCCTGTTTTTTCGTTTGCCTTCGTTTGATAACTTTCCTTCTAATCCCGTCCTCATCTTGTCATGAGTACTTCAGTGTCTGTTGATCCTCAATCTCCCTCCCTTCGGTCCACCTCCCTCTTCCCCAGATCCACCATCGGGCTTTAGTCCGCTGCCAAATCATGATCCTATTGCTGCTATTGATGAAGATTTCATGCCTGTTAGATCAAGGAAATGGAAACGTAACCTAAATTTGATGCAGAAAGCTCAGAAATCCTCCCCAGTTTCCATTACTCCTTAGAGCAAATATGGTGAAAACTCCTGTATTCAAGACCACGTACAGAATATCCAGAAACATAATTCACCCAATTGACCAAATCAGACTACTACTAGATCGACATCCAACAAATGTAATTTTTCCACTACGTCCAGTCGTGCGTGGAATGAAGTGGTCAAGGGCAATAATATTCCGGTTTCAATACCGTTGAAATTTTATCAACCATGTGAATTCAACTCAATGAAATATGCTAAAATGTCATTGGAGGTCGTGCAAAATGCTAAGAAAGAATGGGATAATGCCATGATGATATATATTATTGGTCCCAAACCCTATTACCCATATTTCAAGGATTATATAATTAGAGTTTGGAAACCTGAAGAGTTCCCTAATTATTTGAAAGAAAGTGGATTTTTTGTTATTAAATTTAATAACAAAAAAGATTGCGATAGAATCTTGGAAGGTGATGCCTATTACTACAACAGGAAATTGATAATGATAAAGAGATGATCGCTCGGGATGCAACTTAATAAAGAGTTACTCGGCTCTATCCCCATATGAGTAAGACTTTCGAAACTACCTTTTGATTACTGGACGGAAGAGGGAATAAGCCGTATTGCTTCGATCATTGGTTCCCTAATCAAGTTGGATAAATTTACTGAAGAAGTTATAAAGATAGCCTATGATAGAGTTCTTATTGAAATCAAAAATTCATTTGATTTTCCTAACAAAATCCCAATCTTGTCTGAAAAAGGCGAAATGATCTGGCAGGAAGTGGTATATGAATGGAAACCCAATATATACTCTTAACTGTTCTAGCTATGGACACTTGGAATCACATTATCAATTTAGTAAAGTTTGGGTGCCAAAAGTTCAACAACAGGATAATTCAAATGAAAACATGGACATGCATATCGACGAAACTTATCTTAATAAAAGAACACAAGTCAACCCGGTCATCGTTCCCAATAATCAAAATAATTTTGCTCAAGGCTGTATGGTTAGCACGGACAAATCCACAGGTAAGCAGATAATATCTATCTCTCAAGAAAATCATAAATGTCAAACCATCTAGTTAGTCCAGAAAAATCAAAAGAATAACATAGTCTAACCAGTGACTAATTGCACAACCAATAAGCCTAATACAATTCAAAGTTTTAATGCTCTCAACTCAGATACGGACTTAAACAAACTTACAACAATCCTACTAAAGGTAACATTATGATGACGTAACAAGTGAAACACTCAATACAACATTTGAATAACACTGGATCTCTTGAAGACCAGAATTGTGATATGCACACAACCGATTCATCTAACCTCCTTACAGTTCCTAATCTTGATGCTTTGATAGCCGAACCCATACATGCTACTAGATCTAGCTCTATTTGTAAAGTGAGGATAGAAGAGTTTCCTTTTGAGTTAAAAGCCACTCACGCTCCTGATGTCCTTGACAATCCTGCATGGTCTAATCTGGTAACTCGATTAAAAGGTAAAAGTAAGAAAGTTAAAAAAGCAAAGATGATAGGGACTGTTATTACGCCCGGAGATAGTAGCAGCCAAGAAATAGAATTATAAATGCAGTTCCTATTCTCGAACATTAGGGGTTTAAATGCCCCTGCGAAGTAGTTAAAGATCTTGCAGACTCTAAGTAATAAAAAATTCTCGTTTATGGGTATAATTGAAAATAAATTGTCCCATGATAATATAGAAAAATTCATGGCTAAATCAAATAACCATTGGAAATTCTCTCATAATATTAATAATGATCAAAAAATTAGAATTTTGATCATTTGGGATCCCAATCATTGGTCCAATATCATTATTCACACCAATGAGCAATATATCACATGTCTGCTCCATAATGCTAATGGTTTCAGCGTTCTTTGCACTACAGTCTATGCGGCTAATGATGAGATTGAAAGGTTAGGGTTATGGAGATATATTACTGAGCAATCCTCTAATTTTAACTTACCATGGATGGTAGCGGGTGATTTTAATGCTATTTTATCAAACAAAGACAGAATTAATTTTGGGATTTGTTCTTCTAAGGGTGAGCAAAATTTTATTGATTGTATTTCTTCTTCTAATTTAATTGAACTTGACTTCATTGGTAATTATTTCACTTGGAGGGGTGGTCTTAAATTTTTCATTCATAGTAAAATCGACCGTGTTTTTGAGAATACTTTATGGGCGAATAAATTTCAATTTGGTGTTCATTTTGGAAATCACTCACTAAGTGATTACACACCTATACTAATCAAGCTTTTATTATGTAACAATCTGTGACCTAAACTTCAATTTAGATACAACAATACATGGCACCTTTTGGAAGGCTACTTTGCTACAGTCCAAGATGAACTCTTGAAGACATCTACTGGAAATCCTCTGTATATTCTTCTTTGCAAGCTCAAACTAGTCAAAACTGCATTGAAAAAGTGGATTAAAAGTAAATGCAATATGCATACTATGGCTAAAAAGATAAAGGAAGAGGCTAATGAGTTATATAAGAAACTGATCCAAAATCCTTTAAATGATCAACTTATAGAACAGTACTCATTGAAGACTGATCAGACATAACACATTATGAGAAAAATTGATTTCGATAATGAACAGAGAATGAAAAATAATTGGCTGGTAAAAGGTGATAGACCATTTGCACTCTTCTACAATAATGTCAATTTAACTAATCCTAAGCATAGAAGTGATTACATTATCAATGAAGAGGGGTCATGGATTTCAGCATCAGAAAAATTAGCTAGCGAAGCTATTAGTTACTTCTTTGAAATATTTTCATCATCTCAGGCTGCAATTCAATTTCCAGATATTACATGTAAGAGAATTTTGTCAGATAATGCTTGAAGCAAGTTATGCAGACCATTTCAACTAGAGGAAGTAAAATCAGCATTATTCCAAATTAACGATAATTAACAGTACCCTGGGTCCCGATGGCATTAACTCAAAAAATGTCAAAGTACATTGGGAAATATTAAAACATGACATATGGAATGCTATGAATGGCATTCCCCATTCTGGCAAGATAATTAGAGAGATTAATCATACTTTCATATGTCTTATACCAAAGAAACATGATGCCACAAAGATAATCAATTATAGACCTATATCATTATGCAACGTGTCTTATAAAATACTTGTTATTTGTCTAGTGTACTAAAACAGATAACACGCTACAATAAACTCGTCGCACAAGTTTATAAATTAGATTTCCACTACATTGGAATTCTGTATTAATTATTAAAACAATATGAATGTTGTAACAACAGCGTTATGCTATTTTGAATAAATAGTATAACCAGAATAACAGATAGAATATAGAATAATGTATATAAATACACAAACAAACTAGAATTTGAACCGGATTATAAAGAAAATTTCGTCTGAGGCTTGTCGTAACAATTTCCTTAAGAATTTTATTTCAAAATTCCCCCAAGAAACAACAGACATATTCTGCTCGAGATTGTAATGAGTATATCACTCTGTGATTTAGAGTGTAGTAGAAGAAGAGAAGAAGAAGATTCAGATTCTAAAATCAGTTAGGAAAGTGATCAGTTTTCCTTCTTATTTATAGTTGGTCCGTATCTCTTCCGAATGGTCGTGTCTGCACCCGTTCGCTCAAACAGTCGCGTCCGTACCACTTCGTACAGTCGCACCCGCCTGCTATTTGCTTCTGTTTGCTCGCGCCACTTTAATTGGGTCGCACCCGCTCATGCCGCATCCATTCACCCACGTCTGCTTCAGTCGGGTGCGCCGAGCCCGGCCCGGTTCGGTCGGTCGGACGGCGGCGGCGCGTGCGTGTGGTGGTGATGCAAGATCTCCCTCCTCACAACGAAGCATACATTTGGGAGCCTCAGGCCTCCAACCTCCTCATGAGAAAGCTATTAATATAATTGGCTTTCTTAGTATATTAGGCGATGTGGGACTTTATGTATTTTTCATTCATTTTGTTCTATAGGAATTCCAACAACCCCCCACATGAATGGTAATATACATATCCCCCACACAAAGCGAAATATCACAGAGTACGTATGAAATAATGCTTTACTGTGGATAAGTAGATATTTCACTTTGAACTTTCCCTAATTAAAACTTATTGGATCTACTTGGCTAATCGGTGAATTATTTCATCTTGAACCGTCGGCCTTTATTGTATATCCAGACAATAAGTTTTACGAAGCATTGATTCCCTTCTCATTCAATCTCTTGGTTGTGTTCATTTTGGTCCTGAACAATTTTTGGTTCTGCGAGTGTTTTAGAGAATACAAGCCCTTTAATATTCTCATAGAGCCGACCCAGCTCACACTAACATAGGTGATCGCAACCATTAAGAGTATCCTACATATACCCCACTTGTTATTTCCAAGAAATGGTCATCATTAAAAACATAGTTTTAACCTTTAAAACTTCTGTAGACTTGCATTATATTTTACACCATAGGAATGGAGTAGGACCAAGTCCAGACAAATGCATTACTTCTTGAGTTACTCATAACTGGTTTGCCTATTGATCTTAGTCCGTGGGATCTCCAGTCGCTAGGATAGGTTTCCGTATAAGGTAACTCTTATTGGTTTAGGCTTTTAAAATCATTCCCCTCGATGCGTAGTCAATTTTCTCTCTTGATAAAACTTTAGTAAATGGATCCGCTAGGTTATCATTTGTTCTCACATAATCAATGGAAATAGTTCCATTAGAGAGTAACTGCCTAACTGTGTTATGGCGACGACGTATGTGTCGTGATTTACCATTATACACAAAGTTTTTTCGCTCTACTCAGCGCTGCTTGATTGTCGCAGTGAGTACATATGGCCGTCACAGGTTTGGGCCAAAATGGAAAACACAGATTCCATGACACTGCTGCTCCTGCAAGGGTAAAGACATAACCAATTGTGGATTTTGATTCCTCTGAATCTGCAATCCAGTTTGCATCACTATATCCTTCTAATACTGCAGGATATTTTCCATAATGTAAGGAAAAGTTAGTGGTATTCTTTAAATATCCCAACACTCTCATTAGTGCTTTCTTAGGAGACGGAACTGGAAGTTTTTGCCAAGCACCCCCACACTTTGATGTATTTAAACTTGGTTTGTGTCCTTTCCATAACACATATGGAATTGTAACCATTTTAATTATGGCGAATATGGTGATGTTGTTTGATGAATTATTCTATTTTCTGCACAGAACTGTTCAAACGGTGATTCATATTCTCCACCTCGATCAGAGCTCAATATCTTGATCTTTCTATTTAACTAATTTTTTACCTCAGTTTTGTATTCTTCAATTTTGGGAAATTTATGTATCCTAATCTATCATGCCATAGTAATATCGTGTTCAAGCACATAAGAAACTTCAATTTTATTAACAGCACAATCAGAATACATAGTTTTATTGCCAACAACGGCTACATTTGCCTTAAATAGGCCATCATGCTGAGAAATCGGACTCGTCCATTTCCATGCTGTCAACTATATTCGCCTCTGAGTTGCGTTCCTTCTTGTGTTTGCAATCTCTAGCGGCGTGTCCCATTTTGCCACAAACCCAACATTCACCATTAAACTTATTGGTTTGTTTGTTGTCTTTGGATTTGTTTTCAGGAGCTTTCCTTTTCTTCTGGAAATTCCTCTTTTTGTTTTTGGTCTTTGACCCTTCAGCCACAAATGCCTCATCGCTCTGTTTTGTTATTCCATGGTTATCTGCCTCAGTTTTCAATCGGACTATGAGATCCTGTAAAGAGATTTCCTTCTTTTTATGCTTTAGATAATTGCGATAATCTCTCCATGACGGCGGCAGTTTTCCCGTGATGGCTTCAACCAAAAACGATTCTCCAACCTTATGACCCTCCGCCTCGAGTTCATGAATGATGATTTGTAGTTCATGCAGTTGAGCAGTCACCGGTTTTGAGTCAACCATCTTGTAGTCCATGAATTTGTCTACAATGAATTTCTTAAGACTGATATTCTACGTCTTATACTTTGTGGTAAGTGCATTCCAGAGTGCTTTTGATGTCTTTGAAGGCTGATATACTTTGTATAGCACCTTGTCGAGACAATTCAAAATATAGTTTCTACATAAAAAATGGGAATGCTTCCACGTACTCACCTCTTCTTCCTTGCTTGGTGTAGGAATCGGTTCCTCCTCGTCTAGGTACTTTTGCAGACCAAGTGTGGTGAGATAAAACAACATCTAATTCTGCCATGTCAAGGAATCATCACCATCTCCCTTGAACGGTTCAGGTCTGTTGTGAGTAGTATTCTTTGAAAATTCTACTGTTGCCATCTCTGTTTTAGTAAGAAAACAGTAAAATTCTTAAGATGTTATTTGTCTAATGTACTAAAACAGATAGCATGCTACAATAAACTCGTCGCACAAGTTTATAAATTAGATTTCCACTACACTGGAATTCTGTATTAATTATTAAAACAATATGAATGTTGTAAATAAGTTACAACTACAGCGTTATACTATTTTGAATAAATATTATAACCAGAATAACAGATAGAATATAGAATAATGTATGTAAATACATAAACAAACTAGAATTCTAACAGGATTATAAAGGAAATTCCGTCTAAGGCTTGTCGTAACAATTTCCTTAAGAATTTTATTTCAAAATTCCCCCAAGATACAACAGACGTATTCTGCTTGAGATTGTAATGAGTATATCACTCTGTGATTTAGAGTGTAGTAGCAGAAGAGAAGAAGAAGATTCAGATTCTAAAATCAGTTAGAAAAGTGATCGGTTTTCCTTCTTATTTATAGTTGGTCCGTATCTCTTCCGAACGGTCGTGTCTGCACCCGTTCGCTCAAACAGTCGCGTCCGTACCACTTCGTACAGTCGCACCCGCCTGCTATTTGCTTCTGTTAGCCCGCGCCACTTCAATCGGGTCGCACCCACTCATGCCGCATCCATTCGCCCGCATCTGCTTCAATCGGGTGCGCCGAGCCCGGCCCGGTTCGGTCGGTCGTACGGACGGACGGACGGACCGCGGCGGCGCGCGTGTGTGGTGGTGATGCAAGATCTCCCTCCTCACAATGAAGCATACATTTGGGGGTCCCAGGCCCCAAACCTCCTCATGAGAAAGCTATTAATATACTTGGCTTTCTTAGTATATTAGGCGATGTGGGACTTTATGTATTTTTCATTCATTTTGTTCTATAGGAATTCCAATAATACTAGCTAATCTTCTTTGCAACAGAGAATTTATTCATCATATACAGGCTGCGATGGGTTTTTCTCTATAATTTGCCAATCATATTTACGAATGCATTTCTACTCCCTCATTTTCTATGTTAACTGATGGCTCACCCTATGGTCTCATTGATAGTTCGAGAGATCTTAGGCAAGGGACCCCCTCTCGCCATATCTGTTCTCAATTGCTATGGAATATTTAACTCTCTTTTGAGAGGGAATATTTGAAGAATAATTTCAAGACCATCTGTAGGACTGAACCCATGATTACGCATTTACTTTATGCAGATGATATGTTAATTTTGTCTAAAGCTACTAGTGTGAATGTGGTTATCATCCAACACATATTACAGGTATTAAAAAAGTTTACTGGACTAGATATTAATGAATTCAAATCTACTATATATTTTAGCAAGGGAGTTAATAATAAACTTGTGATTACCAACATTCTTAATATCAATTCGGGCACTCTCCCTATCATTTACCTGGGAATACCATTATCTAGTAATCAATTAAAATCAAGGGATTTTGGTTGTTTAATAGATAATATTAACAAAAAATTCAACCACTGGAACGATAAGTTACTAAACATTAGTGGTAGAACTAAACTTGTTAACTCTATCATCTATCCCGTGATCCATTTTTAGATGCAATTTTCCCTACTGCCAATGAATATGATACAGAGAACTAACTCCATATGTGCCATTTTTATTTGGAAATACAAGTCTCATAATATGTCTTGGGAAGATGTGTATAAAACTAAAGTGAATGTGGACTTGGTATTAAAAGAATTGAAGAGATTGCCAAGTCAGTGTGTGACACTCCTGTTGCTGATGAAGGTGCTCCTCCTCCTTCGTTGATAGTCAGGCTGCCATTAAGAAAAGTAAAAGAATAAGTGTATAGTATCGGTCATTTTTTGTGCATGACGTAGTGGGCTGAAATGCTAAGTTGTATGTGTCATATGTAAATAATGTAAGTGGTCACGATGTAATGGGCTGAGATGTTCAGTGTATGTGTCATGTACAAATACTGTAAGTGGACTGTAAACATTTTTTTTGAAAAAAGAAATATTGAAATAAAGAATTTCCCTCCAATTCTGAAACTTCTTCTTCCTTGTTTTTATTTCCCCTGTTCTCAATCTCCTGTTCGATCTAAACCCAATTATGCCACACAAAACTCCTCGAGCGACTCCGCTGTCACAAGTGGTATCAGATTCAGGCATCGACGTTGTTGAAGAAGAAGATTCACTTCGAACAACATTAGAGAAGCTTCAGATCCAATTACAGAAACAAGAAGCATTGGATTCACAATTTTCCAATCAGATCTTGTCAAATAGCGAACGTATCAATTCATCAATTCAAGAATTTCAAACTTCTTTGCAACTAATTTTTTAGGAATTAAAAGATCTGAGGCAAGATCGAGATGATTAACATCACCAACCATCAACAATAAATCTATCGGCTGGAATTTTGGGTTCTAATCCAATGGAAGTTAATAGATCTAATTCTGTCAGTCAAGCACCAGTTCAAGAACCTCCAATATTTGATCAGGTGAAAACAAATAATCATTCACGTAATTTTCCTCCATTCCTGCATCAAAAATCAATGAAACTTGTATTCTCGGTATACAATGGATCTAGTAATATATTGGCATGGTCGAAACAAACTGAATTGATTTTCAAATATTATAAATTGCCTGATGGTGACAAAGTACAAATATGTTCATTTCATCTCAAAGATGAAGCCTTGCAGTGGTATCATTGGTTTTTAGTTAATATTGATAATTACTTTGAGTGGGAAGTATTTAAAGATGAAATACTTATTAGATTCAATTCCTTTGATTTACAAAGACCATTTGAAGCTCTTTCTAATATCAAGCAAACTACTACAATTAGAGATTACCTAAGTAGGTTCGAACAAATTTTGAGTCTATTGGAGAAGTTACCACCACAATATGTGCTAGATCGATTCATGGGAGGTTTAAAACATGACATTAAATATAAAGTATTGGCTGATCAACCTAAATCCTTAAAAGATGCAATTACCTTAGCAAAAATTCAAGAAGAAAGATATCTCAACTTCAAAAAACCATTCAGATCTTCATCCTTTACCCCTAAAAATAACCAACCATCTTCTTACCCAACAGCCAAACCCCTCTACCCCAAACCATCTTCAGACAATACTACAAAAAAACTTACCCCCAATGATATTGTTCAAAGAAGGAGTCAAGAATTATGTTACACTTGTGATGACAAATGGTTTCCTGGTCACAAATGCAAAGGAAAATAAGTATTCATGTTAGAAGGATTTTTACAAGGCTCGAGTTCATCAGTTGCTGTTGATATGAGGGAAGAAGAGGATCTTCAAGCAGAAGTAAATCCAGAACTTTCTTTAAGTGCTATGAGTGGTATTGATGCTAACAATACAATCAGAGTTCAGGGGTATATTAAAGGATATCCCATTTACATTCTGGTTGACTCAGGATCAACACATAATTTTCTCAATGAAGAGATGGCAAGGAAGCTTGGCCTACCTATTGATTTTGGTAAAAGTTTCGAAGTTCATATTGCAAGTGGAGAGAAATTAAAAGGTAAAGGCAGCTGTTCAAATGTCCTTATTATTTGTCAGGGATCAAAAATCAGTGCTGATATCTTACTATTATCAATGGGAGGATGTCAAATGGTTTTAGGAGTATAGTGGATGAAGCAGCTTGAAGAAATTACTTTTAATTTTAGGAAATTGGAAGTTAAATTTGTTTTACATGGCAAACTGATTGTATGGAAAGGCATCTAACATAAAGATATTACAGTTGTCTCTGCCAATGCTATAGCCAAAGATATTGCTTACCACTGTTTGAGCTTTATGATTCATATTTCTACCCTTGCAACTGAAGAAAAACCACTCAAGCTCTTGCATAAACAGACATCACCAATATCATTACAACTTCCTAATGACTTACAAGCAATATTAGACTCTTTTTCTGCTGTATTTTCAACATTACCTGGACTACCTCCACAAAATTCCCCTGCTACCACATGCTAAACCAATATGTCTGAGGCCATACAAATATTCATATCATCTGAAAAATGAAATTGAAAAATTGATTCAGGAAATGCTTAACACAGGAATTATCAGACCTAGCTCTAGTTCTTATACAGCACCAGTGGTGACGGTTAAAAAATCTGATGGTTCATGGAGAATGTGCATTGATTATAAGGAGCTCAACAAAAACACAATCAAAGATAAGTTTCCTATTCCTATAATTGATGAGCTGTTGGATGAGCTTACTGGTTCAATTTTTTTTCTAAACTTGATTTGAAATCAGGATACCATCAAATAAGAATGTTTGAGCATGATATTTATAAGACAGCTTTTCGAACTCATGAAGGTCGTTATGAATTTATTGTGATGCCATTTGGTCTTACTAATGCCCCTTCTACCTTTCAAGCACTTATGAATACAATTTTCAAACCATGTCTACGAAAATTTATCCTCGTGTTTTTTGACGACATTTTGATACATAGTAAAACATGGTCTGAGCATTTATCACATATATCTCTGACATTAGAGATATTGCAGGATAATCAATTAGTGGTTAAAATATCAAAATGCCATTTTGCTCAAACAAGCATTTCTTATCTGGGTCACATTGTATCACACTAAGGCATTGCAGTTGATCAAGAGAAAACAAGAGCAGTAGCACAATGGCCAATACCAAAAAACATTAAAGCACTTCGAGGATTTTTGGGATTATCAGGCTATTATAGAAGATTTTGATCAAGAAGCTCAAGTTGCATTTGATTCTTTTAAAGCATGTTTAACTTCTCCTCCTGTTCTAGCAATGCCAGATTTTGATCAAGAATTTGTTGTTGAATGTGATTCCTCGGGCGGAGGAATTGGTGCTGTATTACTTCAGCAAAACCGACCTATTGCATTCAGTAGTCAAGCACTGAAAGGTAACAATTTACATTTGTCAGTATATGAAAAGGAGCTTTTAGCCCTTATGTTAGCAACAAAAAAATGGAGTCAATATTTGTTGGAAAGGAAATTCGTGATCAAGACAGACCATAAAAGCTTGAAACATCTACTAGATCAGAAAATACAATCAGGTATACAGAGTAAATGGTTAGCAAAGTTACATGGCTTTGACTATAGAGTTGAATACAAAGAGGGTAAAGAAAACATTGTTGCAGACTGTTTATCTAGAAGAAATGAATATGATTCACCAAGTACTCAAGACAACTTATTGCTCAATGCCACTTCTGTACTACAAAATTCATGGTTAGATGATTTCAAATTAAAAATTAAGCAAGACTCATTTTTCACGGAATTGGAAACCAAAATTAGTGATGGTTCTGTTGATACTTCAAAATACAAAAAAGTGGATGGTCTGTTCTTTTATAAAGGCAAGATTATTGTTAATCATTCTGACCAACCACTTAAACAAGTCTTACTGCAGGAATACCATGCAACTCCCTTGGCAGGTCATTCTGGAATTTACAAGACTTTAAAAAAATTAAAACAAGTTTTTTCTGGCATGGTCAAAAAGCAGATGTCCAGAAATATGAACAAGCATGTGATATTTGTCAGAGAGCAAAGTATGAAAATGTCAAGTATCCTGGATTGTTGCAGCCTTTACCTACTCCAGAAAGAATATGGGAAGATATAAGTATGGATTTTATTATAGGATTGCCAAAATGTAATGGATTCACTGTCATCTATGTAGTGGTGGATAGATTAAGTAAATATGCTCATTTCTTTCCCTTATCTCATCCCTACACAGCAATTCAAGTAGCTAAAGTTTTTTTTGAAGGAGTATACAAATTACATGGCCTTCCAAGATCCATTGTAAGTGATAGAGATGTTATCTTTACGAGTAAATTTTGGACAGAATTATTCAAACTACAAGGTTCTACATTAGCAATAAGCTCTTCTTATCATCCTCAATCAGATGGTCAATCTGAAATCACTAATATCTGAGATGTTTTTGCAGTCGTAAACCACATGAGTGGGTTAAGTGGCTTAGCTTGGCTGAATTTTGGTTTAACACAACCTGGAAATTACCATAAACTGCACACCATTTGAGGCAGTTTATGGCAGAAATCCACCCACCTTACTTTCCTATATTCCAAAATCTACCAAAGTGTATCAAGTAGATGAGGAATTATATACAAGAGATATTTCATTACAATTTTTGAAAGACAGTATTCATAAAGCTAAGGAAAGAATGATTAAATATGCTAATGCACATAGATCAGAAAGAGAATTTCAAGTTGGTGAGTGGGATATTTGAGATTACAACCCTATAGGCAGATTTCTGTAGGACTTCAGAAAACTACAAATCTTTCACCAAAGTTTTATGGTCCTTATGAAATTGAACAAAAGATTGGAAATGTCGCATACAAGCTGAAGTTACCTCCATTTTCCAAATTACACCCAGTATTTCATGCTTCTCAATTAAAGAGAAGAGTGGGCTCGAACGTTATTATTCAGAGAGACATACCTGATGCAACAACGGAATTAATTTTGGAACCTGAATCGATTTTGGAACGAAGACCATTCAAAATAGCTCATGGAACTATTACAGAGGTTTTGGTTAAGTGAAAGCAATGTCCATTGGAAAACGCGAGTTGGGAGGATTATTGGAAATTGGTGGATCGTTTTCCTGCTTTTGACCTTGAGACAAGGTCAAAATTTGATGCGCGGGGCATATGTGACACTCCTGTTGCTGATGAAGGTGCTCCTCCTCCTTCGTTGATAGTCAGACTGCCATTAAGGAAAGTAAAAGAATACGTGTATAGTATCAGTCATTTTTTGTGCATGATGTAATGGGCTGAAATGCTCAGTTGTTTGTGTCATATGTAAATAATGTAAGTGGTCATGATGTAATGGGTCGAGATGTTCAGTGTATGTGTCATGTACAAATACTGTAAGTGGACTATAAACTTTTTTTTGAAAAAAGAAATATTGAAATAAAGAATTTCCCTCCAATTCTGAAACTTCTTCTTCCTTGTTTTTCTTTCCCCTGTTCTCAATCTCCTATTCGATCTAAACCCAATTATGCCACCCAAAACTCCTCGAGCAACTCCGCTGTCACACAGTGGCAGTTAAATTACTTTGGAAATACATAAAGGGTGAGTCTTTGTGGGCTAAGTAAATGCAGGATAAATATTGTAAATCTAGTAATATTTGGTCTACTGCTACTGACAATAATGCTTCTTACACTTGGAAACTTCTTCTCAAAGCCAGACAATGGTTTAAAGGTTTAATAGATAGAAAAATTGCTAATGGAGATAAATCTGATGTCTCGACTGACCCTTGGATAGAGGGGCGATCGTTAGTTGACAAATTTTGTTCGAACTCTATGACCATTTTTTATGGACATAATAAGAAAGTTTCTACTCTTATTTCTAGAAATAAATGGAAGGATCCCTTAGATAGTATCCCTACTCAATTAGAAAATAAAAATTCATGATCAAATGCCTCACAATTTTTGGTTCTGGACTCCTAGTAATGATGGTCATTTCAGTTTAGAATCTACTACTCAGAATCAAATTAGATCAAAAAATTTAGAGTTTAATTGGACTAAGATCATCTAGGACAAGTATTGTGCTCCTAAAATGTCTACATGCAGTCTACTAGCCAAATTGAATAAGTTAAATACTAAAGATAGAATGAGCAGATGGAAACAAGACATCAATCGCAACTATGCACTGTATTCTCAGTATTTTGATGACAGAGACCACCTTTTCTTTCAATGTGTTTATTCTAAAACTCTGTTAGAAGACATTACACACAAACTTCAGATCAATTGTGGTAATACCTTCGATTTCAATCAAATCCTTGACTATTTACGCATGAATCAGACAAATAGTGGAGCAAAATTCCATCTTTCTAATACTGTTCTTATTACTACTATCTTGCATATTTGGCCGGAAAGAAATTCAGGAGTTTTTGAAAACACTGAAATGCCAGTTAAAGTTAGAAGCTTACTCATTTTACAAGACAGTAGAAACTTAATCAAGCTTAAATTGGAAACTACTAAGAATAATAAGGAGATAGAGCTTATCTTAGAGTCTTTGCACTGTGCTCTAGGCCGCAGATCTAACAACCAACCTCCTTGACCTTCATCCCCCTTTGCTGTTAATTGAAGATTAGCCCAAAGCTTTGACCATTGTTGGTGACTGGAGCTTCCCCTGCCTCTTTCCACACGTTTGAAGAGTGGTGGCTCTTCCTTTTAGGCACTTTGTTTAATTAAAGAGGCACTGAGCATGCTGTTTTGATTTTTTGTGAGACTCTTTTGAGTGGATTTTTGTGAGACACTTTGGTTGTTTTTTTAACTTCTGAATTGCTGCATAAAGTTAATCATATGGTTGGTTTTGAGTGTTTTTATATATGTTTACTCCTCCAACCATTTGACGGCTTGATTTTGCAGTTTTCCTTCTCTTATTATACTGTTAATATATGGACATAATATTTCTTTTACCTGGAAAGGTATCCATTTAGGATAGGGGGGTTGTTAAGTTTTAATGAGACATACCATGGAAATATATGTTTTTGTTAATAAGTACTTATTTCCAAAAAAATATTGCAATTTATGTCAGATATTGCATCATTGGAAGACGACCACTGTGTCGCCGAAGATGAAGTTGATCGTGCCAGTGATGTCACACTCGCGGCGGAACTGATGCATAAGTGGGTGTAGAGGGTGCCTTAATATGAATATTACATTTATGCCGGTTTAGAAAGAATGACTGCTACATTGTTTACTACTAAATATTTCCATCAATTATAAGTTAACGAGGAATTGAATGATATAGTTTTAGTTTACACTTATTTGTTTTGGTGCTCAACCGCATATACTTTAGTCAAACTTAATAGAATTTAGTGCTCAAACATCATATACTTTACTATAAACAAAAATAGTTCTGTATTTGTACAATTTTCGTTACAACATTCTTATGTTTATATTATTGGCTCAATAGAGCTATGAACAAAATCATGTAATTTTTAATGGTTATAAAGCAGTATAAAATAGTCAAAATAATATCACTTCACAAACACAATCTATGTCCTACACAAAATTTGAAATCTGCTATAAAAAAAAGTGAAATTGCTCTTAACAGCGAAGTTCCTCTAAAATTTGAAATTACATATACCCAAAAGTTGAAAATCATTAAAATAAAATTAGAGTAGGTAAAAAATGTGACTGAAAATTGAACATGACCAGTCAGAATCATCATGATAATGGCATGATATATGAATTTACCACCATATAAAAAGTATGTTTTATACCAAAGACTTTTCACTCAAGCCTGTTTAGATGCATCACAGTTTCATACAAACCAATTACAACTTTATGAATATTAGGTCTATAAAATTCAAAAATAAACAAATGGCATGTTTTTGTATGATTACAATTATATTTAGTCTAAATAATTCTAACATACTCGTAAATATATTTCAAAATAAAAAATAAAAAGCCAACACACTAATTAAATAATAAAGCTTTAATATATTCTCATTCACTTTTTATTTTAAAAGAATGATGACTTGCGATAACTAAAAATAGTTAAATATTTATATAGATTTCGCTATAATATTACTTCGGTGTGGGACTGTTTCTTCTTTTAAGGATATGCTGTAGGAGTATTTCAATAGATATTTTGTTACTTTTTCACATCAACCTATTTGTATGTTTAGATCAATATAACTCAAAATAGCTGACTGAACAAAATGATAATTAGTTGTGGTCCATCAACCTTTTGTTATCAATATGGAAGAAGGTACTGATGAAAGCTCGTTATATTAGTGGTTAATAACCTATGCTATTAAGTCAACTGAGCATGCCAACATCTTTCTACTAAATTATAAATGTTCACAGGGAAAAACATAGACAGTGTGAACTAGTGCTATTATGCATTGGAATGACAAAACGATTTTATGCATTAATACGACAAAAAGTTGAGAATCATTAAAATAAAATTAGATTTGATTAAAATGAGTTGAATATACTCTAAATTTACCCTATAATTCACATTAACACCATTAATCATTATTTTTTACCGACTAATTATATAGATTTCGTAAGTACATTCATTCCCTGTGGGACTGTTTCAAACTTTACTACTTAGCACACCAAACCACTTGTGCATCTATGTCATTGCAGGTTGAACATCATGATAATTAGCTTAGGTCAGTTACACTTTCATAACTGATACTGAAAAATGTAATAAAGGAAGCTCATTAACTGAACAAGATGAAAAACATACTGAAAGTAGCTATAGAAAAAGCAGACGCGTGTGCCATCAACAAAAATTTAAGCTTCCATCATCAACAGTATTATACGTTCAACATCCAAACACAATAATATTCCATTTATTCTTTTTAATCACCGCGTTGTCCTCATACACCCCTTTCTTCACATATATATCATACATGTATGGACTCCTCTTCCCTGCCATCCATGTAGTTTCATTAATCATCCTCATGTTCCACCTTCCGTTGTTGGCTGCTATTATATTCGGCTCTATCCCACCTACTACTTGTAGTAACATGCGCATGCATAAAGAACTGACCCACAAAAGCTTCTTGTAAAGCTGCATGTCGGCATCCCAATAACGTGCCTAAAATGTTGAAATATTAAACTTGATTTTAATGGTTAATTTCTATAAGCTTTTTGTTAATATAGTTTCTAGATTCTTCTTGCATTTAATGTAGTTTGTAGAGAGCTTTTGAATTTTCTAGTAGAAATAAGGATTATATATAGAGTCATGTTTCTAGAATTATTTATAAAGTCCTGTTTCTAGAATGGTTTAGAGAGTCGTGTTGCTAGAATAGTCTACGGAGTCTTATAAATAGAAGAACACTCTCATCATTTTATATCTAGCAATTAAGCAAGAAATCTACCATCAATGAAAGAAAAGTTTTCAACAACAAAAAACCACTTTCTTATATTTTCTCTCCCTATCATACAAAATATTCAACAAAGTGGTATTAGAGCTTTAAGATTCTTTCAAAAAAAGATAGAGATGGCAAACAACGGCGTTCCCTTACAAATTTCAATGCTCACCAAGAACAATTATTATAGTAAAAGCTTAAGGATGATGGCTCTTCATCCAACACATGACGCATGAGAAATAGTGGAAAAAGACTATACTGAGCAAGAAAATAAAGATAACTTACCTCAAACTCAAAGGGATAGTTTGAGAAACACAAGGACGAGAGGCAAGAAGGCTCTCTGTCTAATCTATTAAGCATTGGATGATGATGCTTTTAAGAAGGTTTCGGGATCGAAGTCAGCAAAATAAGCATGGGAGAAGCTTCGAACATCATACAAGTGAACTGATCAAGTCAAAAGGATATATTTTTAAACTTTAAGAGGAGAGTTTGAAACTTTGCATATTAAAGAAGGTGAGCTTGTATCTGATTACTTCTCAAGAGTTTTAGTGGTTAGTAATAATCTAAAAAGAAATGGTAAGAAGTTAGATGATGTAAGAATTATGAAGAACATTCTTAGACCATTAGATGCAAAGTTTGAACATATTATCGTCATCATGAAAGAAACAAAAAACTTAGAGAACATGACAATAGAAGAACTTCTAGGCTCATTACAAGCTTATGAAGAAAAGATACAAAGAAGGAAGAGACCGTGGATAAATTTCTTAAGACACTGAATGATTAAAAAAAGGAAGAAAATAATCGAAGCCAACAAAGATGGAGTTGTGGCCAAGAAAGAGGAAGAGGTTGTGGATATGGACATAGACGAGGTTGGAGGCCCAACAATGAAAACAACAACAACAACTATAAAAGAGGAGAAATCTCAATAAGAGATCGTGGGAGAGGAAACTCAAGGTATTGATAAGTCACGCGTTAAATGCTACAATTGTGATAAAGTTGGACATTATGCTTTCGAATGTTGAGCCCCAAGAAACAATAAAGTCGAAGAGAAGACCAATTACGTTGAAGAAAAAAGTCAAGAGGATGGTACATTACCACTGGCTCACAAGAAAATTAAAAAATGAGGAAAAATCAATGGTACCTAGATGGCAGTGCAAGCAACCTTATGTGTGGAAGAAAAAACATGTTTATGGGGCTTGATGAATTGGTGAAGGGCAATGTGGCATTTGGGGATGAATCAAAGACAAGAGTGAAAGATAAAAGAAAGGTTCTTATTGGATTGAAGAATGGAGAGTACCAATTCATTTCTAATGTTTATTATGCGTCAAACATGAAGAGCAACATCTTGTGCCTAGGACAACTCTTAGAGAAAGGTATTGATATTCGATTAAAAAATAATAACCTTTCTATAAGAGACAATGCAAGTAAATTCATCGCTAAGGTACCAACGTCAAGAAATAGAATATTTGTGCTCAACATTCAAAATGATGTCACACAATGCCTTAAGGTGTGCTATAAAGATGCCTCTTGGCTTTGGCATCTTTGTTTTGGACATCTTAACTTCAGGAGACTAGAATTGCTCTTCAAGAAGGAAATGGTAAGAGGATTACCATGCATAAGCCATCCTAATCCAATATGCGAAGGATGTTTACTTGGAAAGTAATTCAAAATAGGCTTTCCAAAGGAGTCCTACTCAAGAGCTAAAAATCCATTGGAACTCATACACATGGATGTGTGGTTTGATCAAGCCAAGTTCACTTGGTAAGAGTAACTATTTCCTTCTTTTTATTGATGGATTTTCTAGAAAAATGTGAGTGTATTTTTTAAAGGAGAAATCAAAGGTTTTTTAAACTTCAAGATGTTCAAGGCCCAAGTTGAGAAGGAAAGTAGCCTTGTGACTAAAGCCCTGAGAACTAACCATGGAGGAGAGTTCACGTCAAAATAATTCCAAAAGTATTGGGATAATAATGGAATCAAACGATAGCTGACAGTGCCTATATCCCTCCAGCAAAATGGAGTAGCGGAGAGGAAGAATAGGACAATTCTTGATATGGCAAGGAGCATTCTTAAAAGTAAAAGGCTGCCAAAGGAATTTTTAACAAAAGTTGTGGCATGTGCGTTTTATCTATCAAACCGATCTCCATTAAGAAGTGTGTGGGGAAAGCCACCATAAGAAGCATGGAGTAGAAGGAAGCTTGGTATTTCTCATCTAAGAGTCTTTGGAAGCATAGTTATATATACTGGAAAAGAAGCGAAGCAAAGTGGATGAAAAGAGTGAGAAGTATATTTTCATTAGTTATTACATCAACTCCAAAGGCTATAAGCTTTACAATCCTAATACGAAGAAGATAATAACTAGTCGAGATATTGTTTTCGATAAAGAAGGAGAATGGGAATGGAGATCACATAATAACAATTACTACTTCTTTATATATCCTTAAGGAGGTGAAATGCAACAACCAAGGGTCGAATAATCAGGCGAGGACCCCACTTCCCCTCTAGCTTCACCAACCACAAGTTGTCAAGAAGATGAGAGCACAAGTGAAAGGGCTCCACGCTTTAAAAGCCTTCAAGGAATTTATGAGGTAACAGAAAATCAAGACAATTTTACTCTCTTTTGTCTTTTTTTGGATTGTGAGCCTATAAACTTCCAATAAGCTTTGCAAAAGAAGAGTTGAAAAAATTCTATGGATGAAGAAATTAAGGCCATCAAGAAGAATGACACATGAGATTTGGCTTCACTTCCAAAAGAACACATGACAATTGGTGTGAAGTGGGTGTACAAAGCAAAGAAAAATGTTAAAGGAGAAGTCAAAAGATATAAGGTGAGACTGGTGGTAAAAGGCTATAGCCAAAGAGCAAGCATTGACTATGATGAGGTATTGCTCCAATCGCTCGATTAGAAACTGTTAGACTAATAATTTCTTTAGCAGCTCAAGACAACTAAAAGATACATCAAGTGGAGGTGAAATCTGCCTTCCTAAATGGAGTTCTTGAAGAAGAATTTTATATCGAGCAACCATAAGGTTATGAAGTTAAGGGAGAAGAAGACAAGGTCTTGAAGCTAAGGAAGGCACTTTGTGGGTTGAAACAAGCTCCAAGAGCGTAGAATGCTCGAATTGATAAGTACCTCCAAGAAAGAAACTTCATCAAATGTCCATGTAGCAAACCAAGCATGTTTATAGAGTTTAAGAAAGAGATGGCTTAGGCTCACCTTTTATTACCTTGGCATTAAAGTAAAATAAGAAGATAAAGGCATCCTAATCACTAAAGAAGGTTATGCTAAGGAAGTATTGAAGAAGTTTAAGACGGATGACTATAACCCAGTTTGCAAGCCGATTGAATGTGAAATCAAGTTATCAAGGCATGAGGAAAGAGAAAAGGTGGACTCAACACTATTCAAGAGCTTGGTTGGAAGATTGCGATATTTGACGTGCACAAGACTCGACATTATATATGCGGTAAGAGTTATGAGTCGACATATGGAGAAACAAAAAACAACTCATTTGAAGGCAGCGAAGAGGATTCTTCGCTATGTCAAAGGCACAACAAACTTTGGCTTGTACTACTCTGTTTCTGATAATTACAAGCTTGTTGGATATAGCAATAGCAATTGGAGTGGAGATATGGATAATCGAAAAAGCACAAGTGGTTTCATATTCTACATGGGAGACACAACCTTCACTTGGATGTCAAAAAACAGTCGATTGTCACTCTTTCCACATGCGAAGCGGAGTATGTAGCTGCTGCTTAATGTGTTTGTCATGCAATTGGTTACGAAATCTGCTAAAGGAGTTGAAATTACCATAAGAGGAGCCGACCAAGATTTTCATGAACAACAAGTCAACAATTACTTTGGTAAAGAATTCGGTCTTCATGATTGAAGCAAGCATATTGATACACGCTATCACTATAATAGAGAGTGTGTCACTAAAAAGGATGTGCAACTAGAGTACGTGAAGACACATGACCAAGTAGCTGATATCTTCACCAAGCCTCATAAGCATGAGAATTTTGTCAGGTTGAGGAATTTGCTTGGAGTCACAAATCAATTTTATAGGTGGTGTTGAAATATAAACTTGATTTGTTATGGTTAATTTCTAGAAGCTTCGTGTTATTATAGTTTCTAGGGTCTTCTTGCATTTACTATAGTTCTTTGAGAGCTCTTGAATTTTCTAGTAGAAATAAGAATTATACATGGAGTCTTATTTCTAGAATTGTTTAGAGAGTTATGTTTCTAAAATGTTTTAGAGAGTCATGTTTCCAGAATAGTCTATAGAGTCCTATAAATATAAGAGCTCTCTCATCATTTTATATCAAGCAATCAAGCAAGAAATCTACGATCAGTAAATGAAAAGTTTTCAACAAAAAAAATCCTCATTCTTATATTCTCTCCCTCTTTCTCATAAAAAATATTCAACACACAATCCCTGTTTTGATCACCAGGCCGTTGCTCATGTACTGCACCAACATCGTCATAGTCGACTCGAACCTGCCCATGTACCTCTCGGTCATTCCCTCGAAGCCTTCCGAGCAGGTTTCCTAGTCCACGGTGTGGCGCTCAGTCACATCATTATGTCGGTGATCCTAGGCCAGACGACTTTTAGGGGGTAGAATGGCAGAGTTTTTTATATTATTATTGGAGCATTTGTTAGAGATAAGCATGAGTGTAATGGTGATGATAACGGAGGAGAGGAGGAGGAGGGTGGGGATGGTAATAAGAATGATGCATTTTCGGGTTTTGGTTTGGAATTTTCGGTTTTCTTCCTCGTCGACCTAGCCGTAGCCCTTTGAATGACTTTATTGTGTCCGTTGTGGTGGTAGTGGGTTAGTTAGAGTAGACTGTTAATGTTGTAGATGTATATAATATGAGCAAGGTGAGAAGATGAGGTTGGTTTAGGTTAGTTGTCTAGAAATGATATGATATATCCTAGATTGTTGATTTAAAAAAGGTAATGGGGGATTAGTGATGAAATATTGGATTATAAAATGTTGAGTTAATTGGCGATGTTTTTGTGAAAACGTAGACTGCCACATGTTGTTTGCTTAATTAGTGTATGGTAGGTTAGCAACTTCAGCTTTATATGTCAATATAATAGTTACATTATGCAAAACTCATGTGTTACTTCACAAATTAAAGCCTGATTCGGAAACAGTTGTTGCTTCTCATGCAAATTGTTGCAAAGAATCTAGTATGCATAATTTTGATGTCATATATTCTTTGAGTAGGAACATTGTCATGGTTTTTTTAACTATAGTTGTGACTAGCAGGAAAAATTTCCATTTGTATCAGCTGTAGAGATGGTTAATGAGTTCCATTCAAATGCTAGAGAAACTGATAACTTCACACGTAAGTTACAAAGTTCTAGTGATACTTTGACATTGTTCAGTTCATAAACATTAAAAGGCAAATTCTATGACCAGATATATGGAAAAGGAAGGATTTGACGTTAAAATTATTACCATTTCAAATTATATTATACATATAAATTCTTCTAAGTTTTTAAACCATTTTGTTTTAATTATAATAAATTTACGTAAATCATAGGAGAACATAGCTTCAGTATTGCATAATAGGCCATAACCCAAACTTCTAAGACCAAAAGAACTTGGATTGAGATATCTCACTAAGTTCGGGCAGTAAGAATTAAGAGTATTGCAGAGCTCAAAGAAGAGATGGTAGAAAAGATATTTGAATTTAAGGCTCGTCTGTAAATAAGAAGTTTCTTTCTTTCTTAAATTACAAGTTTTTTTTCTTTTTTTTATAATTTTGGAATTAAAAACAAATTTGAGAAGTAGAATTATGAAGAATCATTTTTGAACGATTTGTAGATTCTGGAGTCGCCATTAATACCTTTACATCCTAGAACTACTCCTCGACCTTCTGAGATTCAAGTGAGTTTATATAGGTTAATATTCTATTTTAATAAATTAAGATAGATGAATATAATTACGCTGTTAACTTGGTTACTCAAATAGGATTTTAATTTAAAAACAACGAAGAGGAGCAAAGAACACTCTGAAACTTCATCTGATTCTTCTTCATAGGTTGTCAGACGATCTGGATAAATTTTGTTTACTTATTTAACTTTTGATGTGGCAGAATCTCGACAAACATCAATAGAGCCTGGACCTCATCACCCTGAAACGTCATTGTGGGTGCAACCTAAATGTATGATATAAATGTTGTACTTCTAGCATACTAAAATAGAGAATAATCAATTATAAACTTATCTCACAAGTTTATCAATCAGATTTCCACTACTCTGGAAGTCTGTATTAGCTAATTTAAGCAATAGGTATGTCGTAACTAAATTACAACAATAACGTTATACTATCTTAAAAAATAGCACGACGTAGAAACCGAAAGATAAAAAATGATGTATAAGAATATACAAATAGACTAGAATCTGACCAGTTAACTAAGGAAATTCCATCTGTGGCTTGTCGAAACAATTTCCTTAATAATTTTTATTCAAATTCTCACAAGATACAACAGATGTAATCTGCATAAGATAGCAATGAGTATGTCAACTCTGTGATTTATTGCATAAAGCAGTAGAGAAGAAAAAGCAGAAGAAAATAGAATTGGAATCGAATGAGAATATGATCAATATTCTCTCCTATTTATAATTTCGTTCGCATCTCTTCAAACAGTCGCGTCCGCTTTACGGGTCGAACCCGATGCCTTTTAACTGCTATTGTTCGTTAACGGGTCGCACCCGCCTGCTCCTCGCATCCACTCGCGTCGCACCTGCTTCTGTTCGCCCACGCTTCTTCAATCGGATCACACCCGCCTGCTACTCGCATCCGCTTGTGTCGCACCTGCTTTTGTTCGCCTACGCGTCTTCGGTCAATCCACGTCCGGTTTTGCGGTAAAAATAGGATCATATTAGATCCAAATCCAAACCCGAGACCGGCCCGGTTCGGTCGGACGGACGGAGGTGGTGCACGCACGTGCATGGTGATGATGCATGATCTCCCTCATCACTCAAACATTTGAATGCGCCAAGGCCCCAAACCCTTTATTGCAAAGCTATTAATATGCTAGAAAAGCTTTGCAATTTTTGACGATGTGGGGCTATGTTATTTTCATTCAATTTAGTATTAGGAATTTCAACAATCCCCCACATGAATGATAATATACATATCCCCCACACAAAATGAAATATCACAGAGTACATATGGAATATTGCTTTATCGTGGATAAGTAGATATTTCACTTTGAACTTTCCCTAGTTAAAACTTATCGAATCTACTTGGCTAATCGGTGAATTATTTCATCTTGAACCGTCAGCCTTTATTGTATATCCGGACAATAAGCTTTACGAAGCATTGATTCCCTTCTCATCCAATCTCTTGGTTGTGTTCATTTTGGTCCTGAACAATTTTTGGTTTTGCGAGTGTTTATAGAAAATATAAGCCTTTAATATTCTCATAGAGCCGACCCAGCTCACACTAACATAAGTGATCGCAACCATTAAGAGTATCTTACATATACCCCCACTTATTATATTCAAGATATGGTCATCATTCAAAATCATAGTTTTAACCTTTAACTACTTCTGTAGGCATACATTATATTTCGCAACATAGGAATGGTGTAGGACTAAGTCTAAACAAATGCATTGCTTCTTAGTTACTCATAACTAGTTTGCCTATTGATCCTAGTTTGTGGGTGTGGGATCTCCAGTTTCTAGGATAGCTTCCGTATAAGGTAACTCTTGTTGGTTTAGGCTTTTGAACCCATTTCCTTCGATGCGCAGTCAATTTTCGCTCTCGATAAACTTTTAGTAAATGGATCCGCTAGGTTATCATTTGTTCTCACATAATCAATGGAAATAATACCATTAGAGAGTAGCTACCTAACTGTGTTATGGAGACGACGAATGTGTCATTATTTTCCATTATACACAAAGTTTTTCGCTCTACTTAGCGCTGCTTGATTATCGCAGTGAATATATATGGTCGTTACAGGTTTGGGCCAAAATGGAATATCTTCTAAGAATTGACGAAGCCATTCTGCTTCTTCGACCCTTCTGTTACCAACGCCTCCTCGCTTTGTTTGTAATTCCGCGGTTATCTGCCTCAATCTTTAATCGTACGATGAGGTCCTGCAAAGAAATCTCTTTCTTTTTATGCTTTAGATAGTTGCGGTAGTCTCTCTATGATAGTGGCAGCTTTCCTGTTATGGTTTCAACCAAGAAAGATTCTCCAACCTTATAGCCTTTTGATTCAAGTTCATGAATAATAATTTGGAGTTCATACAGTTGAGTAGTTACGGATTTGGAGTCTATCATTTTATAGTCCATGAATTTGTCTCTAATGAATTTCTTCAGACTGACATTCTGTGTCTTGTACTTTGTTGCAAGTGCATTCTAAAGGGCTTTTGTTGTCTTTAGAGGCTGATACACTTTGTATAGCATTTTGTCCAGAAAGTTCAGAATATAGTTTCTGGATAGGAAGTCCGAATGCTTCCATGTACCAACAGCTAGAAATGCATCTTTGTGTGTTTCTATGGTTTGGCCTGGTGTAGGCACTAGTTCCTCCTCTTCGAGATACCGTTGCAGACCGAGTGTGGTGAGATAGAACAACATTTGATTCTTCTATGTTAGAAAATCGTCATCATCTCCTTTGAAAGGATCGGGCCTGTTGTGTGTAGTAGCATTTGTTGATAGTTCAACTGTTGCCATCTCTGTTTCAGTAATTGAATAAAAATTCTTAAGATGTTATACTTCTAGCATACCAAAACAGAGAATAATCAGTTATAAACTCGTCTCACAAGTTTATCAATTAAATTTCCACTACTCTGAAAGTCTGTATTAGCTAATTTACGCAATAGGGATGTCGTAATTAAATTACAACAACAACATTATACTATCGTAAAAAATAGCACCACGAAGAAACTGGAAAGATAAAAGAATGATGTATAAGAATATACAAATAGACTAGAATCTGACCAGTTAACTAAGGAAATTCTGTCTGAGACTTGTCGAAATAATTTCCTTAAGAATTTTTATTTAAATTCTCCCAAGATACAACAGTCGTAATCTGCATGAGATTGCAATGAGTATGTCAACTCTGTGATTTATTGTATAGAGTGGTAGAGAAGAAGAAGCAGAAGAAAATAGAATTGGAATCGAATGAGAATGTGATTAGTATTCTCTCCTATTTATAATTTCGTCCACATCCCTTCAAACGGTCGCGTCCACTTGACGGGTCGCACCCGTTGCCTCTTAACGGCTACTGTTCGTTAACGGGTCGCACTCGCCTGCTCCTCGCATCCGCTCGCATCGACCTACTTCTGTTCGCCCGTGCTTCTTCAGTCGGGTCGCACCCCCGCTACTCACATCCGCTCGCGTCGCACCTGCTTCTATTCGCATGCGCCTCCCTAGTCAATCCACGTTCGGTTTGCAGTAAAAATAGGATCATATTAGATCCAAATCCAAACCCAAGCCCGGCCCAGTTCGGTTCGGTTCAGTCGGATGGACGGCGGCGCATGCGTATGTGGTGGCGATGCATGATCTCCCTCCTCACAACAAAGCAAACATTTGAGTGCCCCAAGTCCGCAACCCCTTCATTGCAAAGCTATTAATATACTAGAATGGCTTTGTAATTTTTGGCGATGTAGGACTATGTTATTTTCATTCAATTTAGTATTGGGAATTCCAAAAATAAATTATTCCATTCACAAATATATTCTATAAATTTATTTATTTTATTTTTCTTTTTTTCTTTTTTTCATGCAGTATTAAAAATTCAAAGGAGTTAGAGCTAGATGCAGGATTAAGATCAACGTTTACTAGTTTTGTTCAAAAAGATACTTACATCCTTGAGAGCAAAGTTGATCTTGGATTGTTTTTCATTGCAAAACAAAACCTCAAGTAACAACTCCTCAAGAGTTTCATTTTGCTGCAGACGAAAGGCTGGTCCTCCATTAGTACTAACCGACATATCCAACAAGGTATTTTAAGAAGAAGAGCGTTTTTCTTCTTCTTTTTAGCGAACTTTAGTTGCTTACAAAAATGTTTACCACTTTTATTAATTGTTTATTAGTTATTTATATGGAAAAGTTGTCTAGTTAATGTTAACATTCACACATCTATATACCATATTCATTCTCTTCAATGTCTACTAACATTCTATCTTTGATTTCAACAACTCATGAGAAGGCATCAAGAGGATTAGATGTACACACTAACTGAGTTTCTTATTAAGAATAACTGAAACAAGAATTAGTATATGAGAAACAAACTTTTCGATTGAAAATAAGCGGATTTTACAAGTAATATAGAAGGTCAAGATTACATCATAATTCTATTTCTAAACATTCAAATAACAACTAGAGTTTTGAAACTGCAGTTTTAGCCCTTTCGAATGACATGGCCGGTAAAGTGAGTGTAGAATTAAAAGAAGCTTTAACTCCTTTTGGGTATAAACAGTTGGGAATCGATGATAATCCAATTCCTCAACTGGAGAGCTATTGCGACTATAAATTAGTTTAGCGTGATAAGATCTAATTTCACTAAGTAATTTGCCATTTTCATCGCCTAAAAAGTCAAAATGGAGATGGTGAAACTGTCGAAAATTAACTTGATTTTGGTTTTACTTGATTATTTTGGGAAACAAATTATTCTGGATAATATTAATTTTTGTATTAATGGATAGAATAATGCTACATTGAAGAATTTAGCATGGAGAAAATTCTGGAGTTTTCTAACAAGGAATTTGAGAGAAGCCTAGTGAATGGATAAGTCAAAAGAGCTAAGGAAAACTCTAGAGAGTGTTTATTATCCATAGGATTAAATTCATATGTACCATCCATATAGGAAACGTACAACTATAAATATAAATGATTTATCTTTTTCTAGCCAAGCAAATAAACGTAATTGTAAGCAAGAAAAAAAAGTGCAAAGAAAATAAAGCTTATTTCCTCCTTTACAAACTATTATCTTAACCTTCATTAGCAAATTAGAAGTTACTTCTCCCTCCTTCATTCTATAGAAATTTTTCAACAGTGGTATCAGAGGTTGAAGTTCCTCCTAAGTTTCCCAACAGTGGTATCAGATCTTGAAGATCCGTCCAAAATTTTGCTACAATGATATCAGAGAGAGGTTGCTAATAAAGGAAGATGGAAAACATAACTCTTTTTCAGTTTCTTTTATTAAAGAAGGAGAATTATGAAGACTAAAGCATTCACATTAAGACGTTGCTTGGATCGTAAGATGTGTGGGATATCGTAGAAAATGGATATGAAGAACCTGCCGATATTTCCACTTTACCCTAAATTGAAAGGGACGATTTGAAGAATTTAATGAAGAAGGATCTAAAGGCACTTACACTTATTTACCAAAGTTTGGATGATGCTATATTCGAGAAGATAGCTAATGCACAAGCTAGTAAGGAAACATGAGAGATTTTAGAGAATGATTTTAAGGGAATCGACAAAGTAAAGAAAATTAGACTATAAACTACGCGAGGTGAGTTTGAATCTTTATATATGAAATCATCTTAATCAGTTGATGATTAATTTTCTTGAGTTTTACCTATTGTATATCAATTGAAAATATATGGAGAAAAAATAGATGTCTCTAGAGTTGTTGAAAAAATTCTACGATCTTTAGATTCAAAATTTGATTACATAGTTGTAGCAATTAAAGAATCAAAAGATCTAGAATCCGTGATTGTTGAACAACTCATAGGTTCACTTCAAGCCCATGAAGAAAAATTAAAGAAAAAGGTTAAAGAAGAGTTATTAGAGTAAGATCTTCAAACAAAAATCACCTTGCGGGAAAATAAAACTTCTAAAAATGGAAGAAGTCGGAGCCAAAGCGGAAGAGGTCATGACTATTTGGAATTTTTAAATTGCCACAAACCGGGTCATGTGGCAAACGAATGCTGAAATAAAGACGAGAAAAGGCAAAACACATATAACCCAAGACATCGAGAACGAGGGGGAAACACAAATTACAATGGAAGACCAAGGTATGAAAAATCTCAAATAAAATGTTATAATTGTAATAAATTTGCGTATTTTGCGTTTGAATGTAGATCATCTTTTATTAAGCCTAAAGAAAAATCAAACTTTGTTAAAGAAGATGAAGATTGTTCACTTTAATGGGCAATAAAAGTAGTTGAAATTAAAAATGAAAAAGCATGGACTTGGATATGGATGCTAACAAGAATGAAATGCAATATATTGAAGAAAATATGTCAGTCGATGAGTAGGGCGAAAAGAAAAATAATGAGCTGAGAGAGAATGATATGGAGGAAGAGGAAGAAACAACGAAGAATGATATGGAGGAGAAATTCACAAGGATAGAAGTAGAAGAGCACACAAAAACCAATAAAGTGGAAAAGGTGACTGCCAAGGAATTAAATATGAAAGAGAATGAAGAAAATGAAGATAAAGTTAAAAAAGATGATGCGAATGATATAAAGTGTGAGAGTAAAGGAGTTCAAAATGAAAAGTCATGAATAAAGGAGAATAAATTCAATGGCTTGAAGAAGATTTATAGTTTATGCAAAAATTTGAAGAAATGAAAATAGAAAATACAAAAGGAGTAAAAATAGAAAAGATTAAAAAGGAAGTTAAAGGGCTCAGCGATGAATTTCATGAACGTGAGAACAAATTTGTAAGGAAAGGCCATATCCTTTCTATTTCAAATAATCTTATTCTTCCATCAATTTGTTTTGGAATCTCATGCGAAAGTCAAATTTGGAAAATGCACAAAGAAATTGAATGGGTCAAAGATTGTAAAAGTATTATTAAGAAAGCATGTAAACATAACATATATGACTCAGTCAAAATTTATGACACTGGACCAAGATGGAAGTTAAAACACTTACTATTTGGAGTATCCTATGGTAATAAAGGAGGACGTAATGAACGAATTGCAACAAAGATTCAGAAAATTTCATCGAAGATCTTGCAATGCGGAAGAACGTTAATAAAAAAAGGAAAGGTTGGATAATATCCTTATTTCTATCGAAATACGTAAAATACAAAGACTGGAAATTATGTTTATAGTTGCAAAATCAGGCTTATGGGGGGATGCTGGAAATAAACTTGATTTTGGTTTTACTTGATTATTTTGGAAAAAAATTATTCTAGATAATAATAATTTGGTATTAATGGATAGAATTATGCTACATTGAAGAATTTAGCATGGAGAAAATTCTAGAGTTATCTAATAAGGAATTTGAGAGAAGCGTGATGAATGGATAAGTCGAGAGAGCTGAGGAAAACTATAGAGAGTGTTTATTATTCATTGGATTAAATTCATATCTACCATCCATATAGGAAATATACAACTATAAATATGAATGCTTTATCTTTTTGTTACTAAGCAAGTAAATGTAATTGTAAGAAAGAAAAAAAATGCGAAGAAAATAAAGCTTATTTCCTCCTTTACAAATACTGTCTCAATCTTCGTTAGCAAATTAGAAGTTACTTCTCCCTCCTTCTTCCTATATGTTAACTCTGCTTTTTCAGCAAGGCCGTGATATCAAAAATCGACCGAGAAGCCAATGATAGTTCATCTCGAAGGATGGTCGATTTAACCTCCCAATAAAGCAAGTTCTGTTGAATGAATTTTCAGATAAGATCCCCTACGGAGGGGGGGTCCAGGGGGGGTGCCAACCCCCCAAGGTGGGGGTGCGGGGGCAACGCCACCGCCTACGGTGTTCGACCTGACCGGTCAGGTCGCAGGGGTCCGGGGGGCAGCGCCCCGACCAAAACGGTATACGACTTACCGACTTAACAAGGTTGCCGACTTAACAAGGTTGCCGACTTAATATGGTTAACGACTCAATAAGCTTAACGACTCAAGGATTGGACGACCTAAGAAGTGCCACGACTTAACGAGTTAAGGTTCAAGGCGACTTAGAGGAATGGAACGACTCAAGAGGGTTAACGGTTCATGAGACAGGCCGACTCAGTGGATCAACGACTCAAGAACTGTGCGACTCAAGGTCTTCACGACCTAACCATTCAAGGGCTGAACGACCTGCGAGTTAAGGAT
This sequence comes from Allium cepa, assembly GCA_030765085.1. Lineage (NCBI taxonomy): Eukaryota > Viridiplantae > Streptophyta > Magnoliopsida > Asparagales > Amaryllidaceae > Allium > Allium cepa. Next base: position 916,462,946 of record CM060928.1, read on the forward strand.
CTACGAGTTAAAGAATCTACGAGTTAAAAGGTCTACGAGTTAAGGCCACTACGAGTTAAAGACTCTACGAGTTAAAAGGTCTACGAGATAAGGATCTACGGCTTAAGGCCTCCACGAGTTAAAGAGTCTACGAGATAACAATCTTACGAGTTAGAAGATGGCGCGACAGGAAGTCTACGGCTCAAAAGATAAGTTGTTCACGACCTAAGACTTGGAGACAAGTTCAACACCACGCTATAGTAAGAAGAATCGCTGACGACTTACGACCTATGATGAGTCGTGTACGACTCATGCTAGCATAAAGGAAACTGCATTTGGTTAACTCGTGAACGACTTAGAACTTGTATCATTCATTCAGATGGGTGCATAACTCTGGGCCAAGCCATGAACCCAGTAAATCAGCCGCGACCTACCATGAGTCGTATACGAGTTACGACTCATCATAAGGCGTACACGAGTTATGACTCATCGTGAGTCGTATACGAGTTACGACCTAACTCCGAAGATGCCTATAAATACGCCCATAACTCCAACAGAAAGGGGACTTTTGGCTCATTCTCTTCAAGCGCCGATACTCTGCTGCATTCCAAACCAATCCAACACTCGAAGCTCTCAAGACACGAAGAACGCTACGAACAACTTCAAGAAGAGATCACATACATCCAACATGGATTTGAAGACTCTCATCTCCATTGAAGTTTGAGCTACTCGTTCAAAGTGTCTTGTAATTCAAAGTGTATTGTACTTGGGAAGAATTGTATCAGCTTGTAACGAAATCATCAATAAAGATATTCAAAGTGGACGTAGGCTCTCTCTTAAGCCGAACCACTATAAAATTGCTGTTTTTTACTGCTTTTCCGCTATTATCTACTTATAATCTGTTCCCGAGCTATCGGGTGGTGCTTTCACAATTACACTTCATACACCGGGGTGTTAGCGTTCAAATTTTAGCGTTAACACTATAGAAATTTTCCAACAGTGGTATCCGAGCTTGATGATCCTCCTCAATTTTCCAATAGTAGTATCAGAGCTTGAAGATCCGTCCATAATTTGGCTACAGTGGTATCAGAGAGAGGTTGCTAATAAAGAAAGATGGTAAACAGAATGACTCCTTTTCAATTTCTTTTATTAAAGAAGGAGAACTATGAAGACTAGAGCATCTGCATTAAGGCGCTGCTTGGATCATAAGATGTGTGGGATATCGTTGAAAATGGATATGAAGAACCTGCCAACATTTCCATTTTACCCTAAATTGAAAGGGACGATTTGAAGAATTAAAGAAGAAGGATCGAAAGGCACTTACGCTCATTGACCAAAGTTTGGATGATGCTATATTCGAGAAGATAGCTAATGCACAAACTAGTGAGTAAGCATGAGAGATTTTAGAGAATGCTTTTAAGGGAATCGATAAAGTGAAGAAAATTAGACTACAAACTATGCGAGGTGAGTTTGAATCTTTATATTTGAAATCATCTTAATCAATTGATGATTATTTTTCTCGAGTTTTACCTATTGTATATCAATTGAAAAGATATGGAGAAAAAATAGAAGTCTTTAGGGTTGTCGAGAAAATTGTATGATCTTTAGCTTTAAAATTTGATTACATAGTTGTAGCAATTGAAGAATCTAAAGATCTAGGATCCGTGACTGTTGATCAACTCATAGGTTCACTTCAAGCCCATGAAGAAAAATTGAAGAAAAAGGTTAAAGAAGAGTCATTAGAGTAAGATCTTCAAATAAAACTCACCTTGCGGGAAAATGAAACATTTGAAAATGGAAGAAGTCGGAGCCAAAGTGGAAGAGGTTTTGGCTATTATGGATTTTTTAATTGACCTAAACCGGGTCATGTGGCAAACAAATGCTGAAACAAAGACGAGAAAAGGCAAAACACATATAACCCAAGAGATCGAGAACGAGGAGGAAACACAAATTACAATGGAAGACCAAGGTATGTAAAATCTCAAATAAAATGTTATAATATAATAAATTTGGGCATTTTGCTTTTGAATATAGATCATCTTTCACTAAGCCTGAAGTAAGATCAAACTTTGTTAAAGAAGATGAAATTGTTCACTTTTACGGGCACTCAAAGTAGTTGAAATTAAAAATGAAAAAAGCATGGACTTGGATATGGATGCTAACAAGAATGAAATGTAATATATTGAAGAAAATGTGTTAGCCGATGAGTAGGACGAAAAGAAACATAACGAGGTGAGAGAGAATGATATGAAGGGAGAGGAAGAAACAATGAAGAATGATACGGAAGAGAAAGTCAAAAGGATAGAAGTAGAAGAGCACACAAAAACCAATGAAGTGGAAAAGGTGACTGCCAAGGAATTAAATATGAAAGAGAATGAAGAAAATGAAGATAAAGAAGATAAAGCTAAAAAAGATGATGCGAATGATATAAAGTGTGAAAGTAAAGGAGTTGAAAATGAAAAAGTCGTGAATCAAGGAGAAGAAATTCAATGGCTTGAAGAAGATTTATAGTTAATGAGAAATTTGAAGAAATAAAAATATAAAATACAAAAGAAGTAAAAATAGAAACTACTAAAAAGGAAGTTAAAGGGCCCAGCGATGAATTTCATGAACCGAGAACAAATTTGTAAGGAAAGATCATATCCTTTCTACTTCAAAAAATATTATTTTTCCATCAATTTATTTTGGAATCCCATGTGAAAGTCAAATTTGGAAAATGCACAAAGAAATTAAATGGGTCAAAGATTGTAAAAATATTATTAAGAAAGCATGTAAAGATAACATATACGACTCCCTCAAAATTTATGACAATAGACCAAGATGGAAGTTAAAACAATAACTTTTTTTTGAGTATTCTATGGTAATAAAGGAGGACGAAATGAATGGATTACAACAAAGATTCAGGAAATTTCATCGAAGATCTTGACAATGGGGAAGAACGTCAATAAAAGAAGGAAAATTGGATAATATCCTTATTTCTATCGTAACACGTAAAATACAAAGATTGGAAATTCTTTTTGAAGTTGCAAAATCAAGTTTATGGGTGGATGTTGGAAATAAACTTGATTTTGGTTTTACTTGATTATTTTGGGAAACAAATTCTAGATAATAATAGTTTGGTATTAATGGATAGAAGTTGAAGAATTTAGCAAGGAGAAAATTCTACAGTTATATAATAAGGAATTTGAGAGAAGCCTAGTGAATGGATAAGTCAAGAGAGCCGAGGAAAACTCTAAAGAGCGTTTATTATCCATGGGATTAAATTCATCTCTACCATCCATATAAGAAATGTACAACTATAGATATGAATGCTTTATCTTTTTGTAGCCAAGCAAGTAAATGTAATTGTAAGCAAGAAAAAAAAGTGCGAAGAAAATAAAGCTTATTTTCTTCTTTACAAAATATTATCTCAATCTTCATTAGGATATTAGTAGTTTCTCCTCCATCCTTCTTCTTCCTAAAGAAATTTTCCAACAGTGGTATCAGAGCTTGAAGATCCTTTTAAGTTTCCCAACAGTGGCATAAGAGCTTGAAGATCCGCCTAAAATTTTGCTATAGTGATATCAGAGAGAGGTTGCTAATAAAGGAAGATGGAAAACAGAACGAATCTTTTTCAGTTTCTTTTATTAAAGAAGGAGAATTATGAAAACCAGAGCATTTGCATTAAGGCGCTGATGGATCGTAAGATATGTGGGATATCATAGAAAATGGGCATGAAGAACCTGCCGATATTTCCACTTTACCCTAAATTGAAATGGATGATTTTAAGAATTTAAAGAAGAAGGATCGAAAGGCACTTACACTCATTTACCAAAGTTTGGATAATGCTATATTCGTAAAGATAGCTTGTCACGATCCGAAATTCAATGTTCGAAAATTGACACTAAATACCTCACTTGTATTCGACTGCCAAAGATTCAAACATCGAACTCCAGACGGATGGAGCTTATAACAACATAAGATATATATAAAACAGCAAAAAACAGAATGAATATCATGCATTACATCACAGATATAACATTAACATAATATCCATTACTACATCAAGTATTCTTATACATATATCACAACTCCAAATGGAATATCATAATAGTACACCAAGTGATCATATATACAAAAAGCCTTCGAAGGAATGAAGCGACAGAAAACTTCCAAAAACTAAGCACCTGAGATCCCAAAAGCTTCTAAAATATCTCCAAAGAAAAAGTTCCAAAATACTGCTAACACCAGAACACGGAAACCTGCTACTAGGCTGCCCGTGTGGAAATTATGGGCACCCAGAGTTTAGAAAAGAGACAATAAACTCCCGGTTAGTCATGGGACTGGTATGAGTAAACAAAAATAGTTGCTTTTAAATTAAACAGATTTAAAAAAGAAAATCCGTTATGCTTTTGGAAAATGAAACTACCATAAAACCTCCCGCCACAAACACAATGCAATCGCAGAATTGGAGGAGATTTCTTCTTATAATGGTCAAATATGCTTGATACGAGAAAAACTCTTTGATATTATTACTAGCGCATAGTGTGGAAAACCATTTCGAAAATTAATATCAATCTTAGCCAGCATACAACCATTATTGTATGCCTACTATAGCTGCCATGTTTTGTGGTAGGTTACCGCCACGCTGCATGATAGGTTATACAACTAAAACCGTTACAGGGCTCGTATTGTTTCTTTGGATTTCCAACAAATGGTCAGGCTAAGGAACTTCCTATTGCCACATGGGTATGCCTCTGGCGGGACGTCCCGAGAACCTACCCGGCTCTCTGTCAACACAAGGCCGGGTTACCTCTGTAACTAGGTAACTACTACTCGAGTATGCCACTCTGGGACCTTTATCCGAGGGTCCTCTATCATAAAGCAACAACCACACAGTAAATAAGATTGAAGCAACCACATAGGTAAATATCTGGGCTCCATACCATGGCATCACCTTTTTCCATAAGGAAATGACATACCCTAAAGGGCGCGACCCTCATAACCTTGCCGCATCTTTCCTGTTTCGACAATTTCCAGGTTGGGAGGTCCTATGAGGTCTCGTCCACAAAGCAATGCTTTACACGAAAGCCACGCTTTGATCACAAATGATCATCAACACACAGCATCACTTAGCATGCCCACTACCAAATTGGGAGTATATCACTGATAACCTTCAATTACATAACCTATGAGCTCGTACGTCTCAGAGAAGGGTGTTAACCTAAGAGAATAAATTCTCCGCCACCAACAGATACGTATTTGAAAGAAATCTGCTTTATATTTCAAAGTGTAGTGTCAGACATACAACCATACAAGTCTGTTACGGGTTCGAACAGAATCGAAGGCACTTCGTCCAATAAAGGAAGAAGCCCTTGCAAATCCGGGTATCCACAATCCCGATCAGATCCATCACTTAGGGAATCTCTATACCGGAGCAACTCAATGCAGAGACAATCGATAGGTCATCCTATCGTTTTCGAAGACACCCGGACTTCACCACCGTCTTCAATGCTATCCATTTCGTCGTATCACTATTCGGAATGGGTTATATGACACAAAGGTCCTCTCCCGGCTAAACCGAATAGCGAACGCTAAATTTTAAAACACGTGGATATATCAATCACAAAGATTAACATTTAGGGTTCGATGTGGGTTTCGGATAACTAACTGAAATCTGACTCCCTGTCGCATCGAAATTAAAATGTCGTTTTACAGGCAAAAAGGGTTTTCACATTAATACTGAATAAAATCACCAATCACAATCCAGCACAGAGTAATTCACATCACACAGTATCACAACCACAGCAGAAACATCAATCCAGTGCACAACAATGGTTAATTATTTTCCAATGTGAGTGTGATTTAATAAATTAACCACATAATTATTTTTATTGATTATTTTAAATCAATGATTAATTTGATAAATTAATTAAATCTTAATTAATTATTTCTTAATTATTTATTTTAATTAACTACCAATTATAAATTAACTATCTTAAATTATTTAATTAACAATTCTCAATTTCAATTTAATTAGACACTTAATTGATAATTAACCAATTTTTTGTTTTAAATATAAATCTTAATTACTTAGTTAATTATAATTTTTGATTTAATCATTCTTGATTTCTTTCCAAAACAATTGATTAATAATTATCTATCTAAATCAACATTAAATAAAATCTTCTTTAATTTTTTTAAAATCAATTTATTACTAACTACAAACTTTAAATGTTAATAAATTTTATACTTAACCTAAATTAATTACTTAATTAAAATAACAATTAAGAGTTAAAAACATTGTTAAGTATTAACTAAAATAATAAAAACGTGTATTAAAGTCTTAATTCAATTTATTAAACCCTTATTAAGTCGTCGATGCTTAAAACTTGTTGAAACACAATTTACTTAACTTATTTTTGTTTCATAATATTGCAGTTTGAAAGTGAACAACCCGAGAACTCCCCTGATTAACTCGAGTAACAATTGAGTTCTCATCAGTTTTCCCCCAAGACACATTCCTTTCCTCACGCACACCATCTGCTTCTTCTTCTTTTTTCCAGTAAGTTGAAGTATAAACTTAAGTTATAATATCAGTAAAACATGTTTACTCACTCGATTAAAACCCAAAGCAAGCGACCTCTTAACTCGAGTAACGACTCGAGATCGTTCACCAACATAACACTGACACCCATCCTCATGCCGTACACGTGCACCGCGACGCGCCCAAGCTCCGGCGAACCCCACGACCATCGGCAAGTCACAAATCGTCCCTACGTACGAAATCAAAACACGATTCGCCATTAAAAATTTCAAAACGAAATTTAGGCATTTCGCTTAAAAAACTGTAACCAACTCCCCTAAGAAAAATGCCTCGTCACCGCCGCACAGACCACCGGAGACGCTCAAAATCCATCCACACCACGTTAACACTCTAAGCAACCATCCTTTAAAGTCTCATGCAACTCGGTCTCGTAGAGAAGACGAACACGCCTCAATTCTTAACCCCAACAAAAGCAAACCCTAAACCCTAAAATGATCTTGACCCATCAATATATGCAATGGAAAAATTATCTGATAATTTTCTCGAAATCAATGATGTTCATAAAAATTTCAAACCAAACTTCAACATTTTAAATTGATTCGATTGTCTGAAAATGAGAAAAAGGCAAATTTTGTTCAAATACAAACTGCTCTTGGAATACTAAACTAAAAATCATCATATTAATTTTAAAAATCGTCACTTTGTATGTTCATTCAAATTATATAATCAAATCAATGTTTTAAAACACTTGAATTCATCATATAATTTTGTTTTTACTGTAAAATTTATGTTACAGAGTCAACCTCTTCCTGATCAAGCATAAAACCGAATTTAGGCTGTGATTCAAGTTTAAACAAACCGATTTTGTTTAAAATCCTAAGTAAAAAATGTTTGGATGATGGTTTATTTAATTTTTTCCTAATTCATCTTGGTCTGAAACAAAAATACTGAAGAACATATCGTACAAGAGTTTCCAGTAACACAAAACAAAATTTCTTTTCAATATACAACAAAACACAAGGTTCATGAACTGAATACCTAGATTTCAATTTAAAAAAAATAAGTTTACTCACTTGAAATCAAATTTGAAACAGAGAACCACTTTTCCTTGTGTTTGAAAACCTATAGTTTGATTTCTCTGAACCATCTTTCTATTTTATTTAGTTGAATGATCTTGAGTTTGAAAATATAGTGATACTTATGTTTTTCTTTTCTTCCTGACTTTTCTATGTTTGTTTTGAATGAAATGAAATGAATATGGATGTATATATAAAGGAAAGAGGTTTTTACTAAGGGAAGGTTTTACTGGAACAACTTTTTCTTTGATCAGATATTTTCTGTTTTTTTTTTGTGGCTAAGCAAAATTTGATTTCGGCTGGAATGATCTTATTTGTGCTGAGAAGATGGCATTTAATGCTTATGCTTCCCTCCCTGTTAACATGAAATCCTATTTTCTTTTTTTAGATTTTTTTTTCTTGCCTACACTTTTGTTTTATTGTTCTTTCATCATCTCCTAGCTTGTATAATATTCATACATACTTAAATTTGGTTTGCTTTGCTAAATAAAATTCACAGCAGCATATCTTAATTCTTGTCTTGTTTTATTTTATACCCTTGTGCTTAATTTAAAAATTGTAATTATTTTTTCTAATGTATTCACTTTATATTTTAATTTATCTTATATATGTCTATCTCTATTTCTAATTTAAGTAAGTATTTCTAACTTAAATGCTTATTATCTTGTTTCTCTATATACATATATATTTATATTTTATTTATTTTGTAACTTTCCAAATTAATTTCCAAAAATTCAAATAAGTTACCAAATTTTAAATTAATAACTTTTGGGATGTTACAAATATCCCCCCTTAAGAGAATTTCGTCCTCGAAATTTGAAAGAGAGAGAAATGCAAACAAAAAATATACAAATTCGAAAAAGGATAGAGGAATGGCTTACCAGTTTAAGCCGAGATATCCATTCTGCAATTGGGATATAATTTCTGCATGCTATCTTCAGTTTTCCAAGTGTAATCCTTTGGATCGCCACTCCACTTTACTTTAATGAGTTTCACCACTTTGTTTCTCAATCGCTTTTCATCACGATCCACAATCTTTATTGGTTCTCTTCTAACTGTTAAATTAAGAGTGATTTCAAGATCCTATTGAGCATCTTCTTCAATAATACTATTCGGATCGTGCACATACTTTCGAAGATTAGAAATGTGGAACACATCATGCACGCCAGACAACCAGCTAGGCAGCTGTACTCGATAGGCTAAAGAACTGATCCTCTCCAGAATAGGAAAAGGACCAATATACCGTGGTGCCAGCTTACCGTTCTTTCCAAACCTTAATACTCCTCGCATTGGAGATACTTTGAGAAAAACAGAGTCTCCAATCTGGAATTCCAAATCCCTTCTTCTGCGATCATAATAACTGTGTTGACGACTTTGAGCCATTTTCAATTTCTTCCGTATAAAATCAACTTTCTATGTGGCTTCTTTAATCATATCTGGTCCAAGAACGAGTCTATCACCTGCCTCAATCCAGCATGCGGGTGATCGACACGGACGACTATATAAAGCTTCAAAAGGAGCCATTTCTACACTGGCCTAATAGCTATTGTTATATGAGAATTCGACCAGATGTAAATGGTCCTCCCAAGAACCACCAAAATCAAGAATGAAAGCATGCAATAGGTCTTCTAAGATTCGGTTAATCCTCTCAGTCTGCCCATCAGATTGTGGGTGATATGCAGTGCTGAAATTCAGTTTTGTTCCCAATGCCTCTTGAAATGCATCCCATAATCCACAAGTGAAGATCGAATCACGATCACTCACTATGCTGCTAGGAATACCGTGGAGACGGACAATTTCTTTCACATATAATTCGGCTAATCTTGCTGCCATGCGGGTAGATTTCATTGGCAAGAAGTGGGTTGTCTTAGTCAAACGGTCCATAATAACCCAAATTGCTTCATTTCCTTTCCGAGTACGAGGCAAACCGTCGATGAAATCCATCGATACTTGGTCCCATTTCCACTTGGGTACCTCTAAAGGCTGAAGTAAACCCACCATTTTCTTTTGTTCTCTTTTGATTTGTTGGCAAGTAGCACAGCGACTCACATAAATAGATATGTATCTTTTCATCGTCTTCCACCAGAAAGTTCTCTTGATATCACGATACATTTTATTGACTCCTTGATGGATGCTGAATTTAGATTTATGGCATTCATCTAAAACTTCACGTTTCAGTTCAGGAATGTCCGGGACACAAATCCTGCCTTTCATCCTTATAACTCCATTATCATCAATTCCAAAACTGGAATCTTCGCCATGATGTATTCTTTTACAAATTCCCCGAAGGAATAGGTCTTCTTTTTGCTTGCTAGCGATCTTTTCAAGGAGAGTAGGAGTGAAAACAAGATATGCAAGAACAGCATGTCTCCTACTTAAAGCGTCGGCAACTACATTGGCTTTTCCGGGCGTATATTGGATATCTAGGTCATAAGATGCCAGAAATTCCAACCAACGTTGTAGTCGCAGATTTAAATCTTTTTGGGTGAAGAGATATTTCAAAGATTTATGGTCGGTGAATAATTCGAATTTCTCACCTAGAGAAAGAGAGTTCATTAAGTATATTTATTAAGTTAAGTTAAATTCGTAAATTGTTAACAAAGCTGAAAAAATTCTTACCCAGAAGATAATGTCATCATATTTTCAAAGCGAAGATAACAGCTAAGAGTTCCAAATCATAGGTTGGGTAGTTTCTCTCACGAGGACGTAATTGTCTACTCGCATAGTCAATCACCTTCCCATTATGCATTAATACCGCACCCAAACCATCACCACAAGCGTCGGTATAAACAGATAATCCCTGATTCTCATTGACAATAGCGAGAACAGGAGCGGTGGTTAATCTCTTCTTCAACTCTTGAAAAGCTTCGTCACATTTCGGAGTCCAATTGAATTTTACATCCTTCATCGTTAGCTTAGTCAACGGACTAGCTATCTTAGAAAAGTCCTGAACAAACTTCCGATAATAGCCTGCTAAACCCAAAAAGCTTCGAACTTCTTTTGGGGTAGTGGGTTTTCTCCAATCAAGAATAGCAGAAATTTTTCTAGGATCAACAGAAATTCCTTCTTCATTGACAATATGGCCGAGCAATTTAACTTCTTTGACCCAAAAGTGGCATTTGGAAAATTTTGCGAATAGAACATTTCTTCTTAATATCTCCAAAATTATTCTAAGATGCTCGGCATGCTCCTCTTCGGTCTTGGAATAGATCAAAATATCATCAACAAACACGAGCACAAATTTATTCAAAACTTCCTGGAACACACGAGCCATAAGATCTACGAAGTATTCTGGTGCATTGGTTAGCCCGAAAGGCATGACTAACCATTCGTAAAACATATTGGGACACCTGAAAGCGGTCAAATGGACACAATCTTCGGCGATTCGTAGTTGATGGAACCCTTGGGCTAGATCCATCTTTGAAAAGAAACGAGCGTCGTGCAATTGATCAAACAGATCATCAATTCTAGGTAGTGGAAATTTATGCTTGAGAGTCAGCTTATTGAGATCGCAGTAGTCTACACACAATCTCAAAGATCCGTCCGATTTAGCAACAAACACCACTTCTGAACCCCATTCAGAAACACGAGGTCGAATTAATCCTTTTGCTAGTAAATCCCTGGTTTGCTCGACTAATTCAACCTTTTCCCTGGGTGCCATCCTGCGACTTGCATGAATGACAGGACGAGCATTGGGTACTAGGTCAATTCTGAATTCTATTTCTCGATGTGCAGGTAGAGATTTCACCTCTCCGAACACGTCCGGAAAATCTCTAACAATGGGTATAGACTCAAAACTGGGTTCGGCATAACCCAAATTATACATCAACCTTCTCTTTTAGGACTAGGGTCCTCACAAGAAATCTCAATGAAATCTCCAAATTTGGTTTTAATCGAAATCAATCGATTGTTGCAATCCAATTTGGATTCATATTTAGCTAGCCAATCCATTCCGAGTAAGACTTCAAACTCGTTAAAATCAAGGACAAAGAGACTGATAGGGAACTGATAACAAGAATATGAGATAGGGATGTCTCTACATCGAAGACAAAGGTTCACGGGTCCTCCAACTGGATTCTTTACGCATATAGGCTCATCAACAAAATCGGGTCCAAGATTTAATTCATTAATGGCTTGCTGAGATATAAAACTGTGTGTAGCGCCCGTGTCAAACAGAACTCTAACAATGCTACCAGAAATAATGAGATTACCTTCTAGAACTCCTTTCTCTTTTTCTGATTTGGAAGATGCAGGTTGGTCTTTGACTGCGTACACCTTGGCTGTCGGAGCTTGCGTCATAGTTGGGAATCTTTAACCTCATGTCCCACTTTCTGACAATAATAACATTTTCTGGACTTTGCTTGAACGGATTGATTTATTTGTCTCTTAGGCTTCATACATCTGCTAGAATAATGGCCCTTTTCCAAGCAATTATAGCAAGTAACATTCTCTGTTGTACTTTCCTGGTTGCCCTTCTTTTTCTCCTTACCCTGCCATGGTTTCTTGCCTTCAAATTTCCTCTTCCAATTTTGATTGCCCGAATTTCCTTTCTCCACTGGGGCTTCTTGCATATCAAGTGTAGCATATTTGTATCCCATATCAACCAAATCTGAAAAGGATTCTTTGACGTGGCCGGTCATTCTTTCGTAGAATTTCTTATTCATCCCACGAATGAATCTTTCATTCTTCTTTAAAGGTGTATTCACCAATTCTGGACCGAATCGAGACAATTCATTGAATTTGTCAAAATACTCCTCGAATGACAAACTCCCCTGCTTTAAGTCCATGAATTCCTAGTACATTCGAGAAATTCCAGCTGATGGCAGATAGCGCTTCTCAAATACTTCTTTAAATTCCTCCCAAGTAAACTCGTCTTCTGGCTTATCTACAGTAACTGTCTCCCACCATGCTAAGGCTTCTTCTTGAAGTTGCCAAGAAGTTATGGGTCACTTCTGATCGTCTTGCAACTTTAGCCCTCTAAAGATTTTCTCACGTGATCTGATCCATGCTTGAGCCTCAACAATCGACTCCTTGCCGGTGAAAGGGTTACCACCAAGCCTTGAGAAATTCTTATATAAATCAGCCAGATTCGGTTGTTGCTGAATAGGTATGGCTGCTACTGCTGTTGGGGGATCTTGACTAGGTGTTGTGGCATTTCCTCGCCCCCCAGCTCTTCCTCTTCGTCCGCTTGGTTTAGATATACGGATGAAATATCTTAAGGAATATCAGTAGTAAAAGGAAATAGACTAAGAAAATTTGGGGTTTCGATCTCGATTATACTCATTCTAGGGTATATTTCACGCTATCTCTAATGAGCCATCTAATGTTATACTCCGTAGCTAAATTTCTTACTCAACCTTCAGCTCTGATACCACATTGTCACAATTCGAAATTCAATGTTTGAAAATTGACACTAAATGCCTCACTTGTATTCGACTGCCAAAGATTCAAACATCGAACTATAGTCGGATGGAGCTTAAAACAACATTAGATGCATATAAAACAGCGGAAAACAGAATGAATATCATGCATTACAACACAAATATAACATCAACATAATATCCATTAGTACATCAAGTATTCTTATACATATATCACAACTCCAAATGGAATATCATAATAGTACAACAAGTGATCATATATCCCAAAAGTCTTCAAAGGAATGAAGCGATAGCGAACTTCCAAAAACTAAGCACCTGAGATCCCAAAAGCTTCTAAAATATCTCCAAAGCAAAAGCTCCAAAATACTGCTAACACCAGAACACGAAAACCTGCTACTAGGCTGCCCGTATGGAAATTATGGGCACCCAGAGTTTAGAAAAGAAACAATAAACTCGGGGTTAGTCATAGGACTGGTATGAGTAAACAAAAACAGTTATTTTTAAATAAAACAGATTTATAAAAGAAAATCCGGTATGCTTTTGGAAAATGAAACTACCATAAGACCTCCCGCCACACACACAATGCAATCGCAGAATTGGAGAAGATTTTTTCTTATGATAGTCAAATATGCTAGATACGAGGAAAACTCTTTGATATTATTACTAGCGCATAGTGTGGAAAATCATTTCGAAAATATAATATTAATCATAGCCAGCATACAACCATTATTGTATGCCTATTATAGCTACCATGTTTTGTAGTAGGTTACCGCCACGCTGCATGACAGGTTATACAAGTAAAACCGTATAGGGCTCGTATTGTTTCTTTGAATTTCCAACAAATAGTCAGGCTAAGGAACTTCCTACTGCCACATGGGTACGCCTCAGGCGGGAGGTCCCGAGAATCTACCCGGCTCTCTGCCAACATAAGGCCGGGTTACCTCTGTAACTAGGTAACTACTAGTCGAGTATGCCACTCGCCGGTCCTTTGGGACATTTATCCAAGGGCCCTCTATCACAAAGCAACAACCACACAGTAAATGAGATTGAAGCAACCAAATAGGTAAATATCTGGGCTCCATACCATGACGCCACCTTTTTCCAAAAGAAAATGACATACCCTAAAAGGCGCGACCCTTATAACCTTGCTGATCTTTCCTGTTTCGACCATTTTTGGGTTGTGAGGTCCGATGAGGTCTCGTCCACAAAGCTACGCTTTACACGAAAGCCATGCTTTAGTCACAAATGGTCAACAAATGATGATCAACACACATCAGCACTTAGCATGCCACACTACCAAGTTGGGAGTATATCACTGATAACCTTCAATTACATAACCTTTGAGCTCGTACATCTCAGAGAAGGGTGTTAAGCTAAGAGAATAAATTCTCCGCCACCAACAGATACGTATTTTAAAGAAATCAGTTTTATATCTCAAAGTGTAGTGTCATACATACAACCATACAAGTCTATTTCGGGTTCGAACAGAACCGAACGCACTTCGTCTAATAAAGAAAGAAGCCCTTGCAAATCCGGGTATCCACAATCCCGATCGGACTTCCCATCACATAGGGAATCTCTGTACCGGAGCAACTCAGTATAGAGACAATCGATAGGTTATTCTATCGTTTTCGATGACACCCGGTCTTCACTACCGTCTTAAAATGCTATCCATTTCGTCGTACCACTATTTGGAATGAGTTATATGTCACAAAGGTCCTCTCCCGGCTAAACCGAATAGCGAACGCTAAGTTTTAAAACACGTGGATATATCAATCACAAAGATTCACATTCAGGGTTCGATGTGAGTTTCGGATAACTAACTGAAATCCGACTCCCTTTCGCATCGAAGTTAAAATGTCGTTTTACGGGCAAAAAGGGCTTTCACATCAATACAGAATAAAATCACCAATCACAATCCAGCACAGAGTAATTCACGTCACACAATATCACAACCACATCAGAAATATCAATCCAGTGCACAACAATGGTTAATTATTTTCCAATGTGAGTGTGATTTAATAAATTAACCACATAATTATTTTTATTGATTATTTTAAATCAAAGATTAATTTTGATAAATTAATTAAATCTTTAATTAATTATTTCTTAATTAATTATTTTAATTAACTATCAATTATAAATTAACTAACCTAAATTATCAAATTAACAATTCTTTATTTCAATTTAATTAGACACTTAATTAATAATTAACCAATTTTTTATTTCAAATATAAATCCTTAATTACTTAGTTAATTATAATTTTTGATTTAATCATTCTTGATATCATTCCAAAACAATTGATTAATAATTATCTATCTAACTCAACATTAAATAAATCTTCTTTAATTTTTTTAAAATCAATTTATTACTAACTACAAACTTTAAATGTTAATAAATTTTACACTTAACCTAAATTAATTACTTAATTAAAATAACAATTAAGAGCAAAAAACATTGTTAAGTATTAACTAAAATAATTAAAACGTGTATTAAAGTCCTAATTCAATTTATTAAACCTTTTACTAAGTCGTCAGTGCTTAAAACTTGATGAAACACAATTTACTTAACTTATTTTTATTTTATAATATTGCAGTTTGAAAGAGAACAACCCGAGAACTCCCCTGATTAACTCGAGTAACACTCGAGTTCCCACCGGTTTTCCCCCAAGACACTTTCCCTTCCTCACGCACTCCATCTGCTTCTTCTTCTTTTTCCAGTAAGTTGAAGTATAAACTTAAGTTATAGTATCAGTAAAACGTGTTTACTCACTCGATTAAAACCCAAAGCAAGTGACCTCTTAACTCGAATAACGACTCGAGATCATTCACCAACACAACACTGACACCCATCCTCACGCCGTACACGTGCACGGCGAAGCGCCCAAGCTTCGGCGAACCCCACGACCATCGGCGGGTCACAAATCGTCCCTACATACGAAATCAAAACACGATTCGCCATTAAAAATTTCAAAACGAAATTTAGGCATTTCGCTCAAAAAACTGTAACCAACTCCCCTCAGCAAAATGCCTCGTCACCGCCGCACAGACCACCGAAGACACTCAAAATCCATCCACACCACGTTAACACTCTACGCAACCATCCTCCAGAGTCTAGTACAACTTGGTCTCGTAGAGAAGACGAACATGCCTCGATTCTTAACCCCAACAAAAACAAACCTTAAACCCTAAAATGATCTCGACCCATCAATATATGCAATGGAAAAATTATCTGATAATTTTCTCGAAATCAATGATGTTCATACTAATTTCAAAACAAATTTCAACATTTTAAATTGATTCGATTGTCTGAAAATGAGAAAAAGGCAAATTTTGTTCAAATACAAACTGCTCTTGGAATATTTAACTAAAAATCATCATATTAATTTTAAAAATCATCTCTTTGTATGTTCATTCAAATTATATAATCAAATCAATGATTTAAAACACTTGAATTCATCCTATAATTTTGTTTTTACTGTAAAATTAGTTATAGAGTCAACCTCTTCCCGATCAAGCATAAAAGAGAATTTAGGCTGTGATTCAAGTTTAAACAAACCGATTTTGTTTAAAATCCTAAGTAAAAAAAATGTTTGGATGAAGGTTTATTTAATTTTTTCCTAATTCATCTTGCTCTGAAATAAAATCATTGAAGAATAGACCATGCAAGAGTTTCTAGTAACACATAACAAAATTTCTTTTCAATATACAACAAAACACAAGGTTCATGAACTAAATACCTAGATTTCAATTTTAAATAAAAATAAGTTTACTCACTTGAAATCAAATTTGAAACAGAGAACCACTTTTCCTTGTATTTGAAAACCTGCAGTTTGATTTTCCCTAGACCACCTTTCTGTTTTATTTAGTTAAATGATCTTGAGTTTGAAAATATAGCGATACTTATGTTTTCTTTTCTCCCTGACTTTGCTATGTTTTTTTGAACAAAATGAAATGAATATGGATGTATATATAAAGGAAAGAGGTTTGTACTAAGGGAAGGTTTTACTGGAACAACTTTTTCTTTGATCAGATATTTTCTGTTTTTTTTTGTAGCTAAGCAAGATTTGATTTCAGCTGAAATGATCTTATTTGTGCCGAGAAGATAGGCATTTAATGCTTATGCTTCCCTCCCTGTTAACATGCAATCCTATTTTCTTTTTTTGTAAGTACAATTTTGTTTTTTTTTGTAGATTTTTTTTCCTGCCTACACTTTTGTTTTATTGTTCTTTCATTATCTCCTGGCTTGTATAATATTCATACATGCTTAAATTTGGTTTGGTTTGCTAAATAAAATTCACGGCTGCATATTTTAATTATTGTCTTGTTTTATTTTATAACCTTGTGCTTAATTTAAAAATTGTTATAATTTTTTCTAATGTATTCACTTTATATTTTAATTTATCTTATATATATCTATCTCTATTTCTAATTTAAATACGTATTTCTAAATTAAATGCTTATTGTCTTGTTTCTCTATGTACATATATATTTATATTTTATTTATTTTGTAACTTTCCAAACTAATTTCCAAAAAATCAAATTAGTTACCAAATTTTAAATTAATAAATTTTGGGATGTTACATAGCTAATGCACAAACCACTAAGGATGCATGAGAGTTTTTAGAGAATGCTTTTAGGGGAATCGACAAAGTGAAGAAAATTAGACTACAAACTATGCAAGGTGAGTTTGAATCTTTATATATGAAATCATATTAATCAATTGATGATAATTTTTCTCAAGTTTTGCCTATTGTATATCAATTGAAAAGATATAGAGAAAAATAGAAGCCTCTAGAGTTGTTGAGAAAATTCTACGATCTTTAGATTCAAAATTAGTTTACATGGTTGTAGCAATTGAAGAATCTAAAGATCTAGGATCCATAATTGTTGATCAACTCATTGGTTCACTTCAAGCCTATGAAGAAAAATTGAAGAAAAAGGTTAAAGAAGAGTCATTAGAGTAAGATCTCCAAACCAAACTCAGCTTGCGGGAAAATGAAACATTTAAAAATGGAAGAAGTCGGAGCCAAAGCGGAAATGGCCGTGGCTATTTTTAATTTTTTAATTGCCATACCTGGTCATGTGGAAAACAAATGCTGGAATATAGACGAGGAAAGGAAAAACACATATAACTCAAGAGATCGAAAATGAGGAGGGAACACAAATTATAATGGAAGACCAAGGTATGAAAAATCTCAAATAAAATATTATAATTAAAATAAATTTGGGCATTTTGCTTTTGAATGTCGATCATCTTTCACTAAGTCTGAAGAAAGATCAAACTTTGTTAAAGAAGACAAAGATTGTTCACTTTTATGGGCACTCAAAGTAGTTGAAATTAAAAATGAAAAAGAACGGACTTGGATATGGATGCTAACAAGAATGAAATGTAATATATTGAAGAAAATATGTTTGCCGATGAGTTAGACGAAAAGAAAAATAATGAGATGAAAGAGAATGATATGAAGGAAGAGGAAGAAACAACTAAGAATGACATGAAAGAGAAAGTCACAAGGATAGAAGTAGAAGAGCACACAAAAACCAATGAAGTGGAAAAGGTGTCTGCCAAGGAATTAAATATGAAAGAGAATGAAGAAAATGAAGATAAAGAAGATAAAGTTGAAAAAATGATGTGAATGATATAAAGTGTGAAAGTAAAGGAGTTGAAAATGAAAAAGGCATAAATCAAGGAGAAGAAATTCAAGGGCTTGAAGAAGATGCATAGTTTATGCAGAAATTTGAAGAAATGAAAATAAAAAATACAAAAGGAGTAAAAATAGAAACGATTAAAATGGAAGTTAAACGGCCCAGCGATGAATTTTATGAACGTGAGAACAAATTTGTAAGGAAAGATCATATTCTTTTTATTTCAAACATTCTTATGTTCCCATCAATTTGTTTTGGAATCTCATGCGAAAGTCAAATTTGGAAAATGCACAAAGAAATTGAATGGGTCAAGGATTGTAAAAGTATTATTAAGAAAGCATGTAAAGATAACATATATGACTCACTCAAAATTTATGACACTGGACCAAAAATGGAAGTTAAAACGCTTACTTTTTGGAGTATTCTATGGTAATAAAGGAGGACGAAATGAATGGATTACAACAAAGATTCAGGAAATTTCATCGAAGATCTTGACAATGGGGAAGAACGTCAATTAAATAGATTGGATAAAATCCTTATTTCTTTCGAAACAGTAAATACAAAGATTGAAAATTCTGTTTGGAGTTGCAAAGTCAAGTTTATTGGGGGGATGTTGGAAATAAACTTGACTTTGGTTTTACTTGATTATTTTGGGAAACAAATTATTCTAAATAATAATAATTTTGGTACTAATGGATAGAATTATGCTACATTGAAGAATTTAGCATGGAGAAAATTCTGGAGTTATTTAATAAGGAATTTGAGAGAAGCCTAGTGAATTGATAGCTGAGGAAAATCCTAGAGAGTGTTACTATCCATAGGATTAATTTCATCTCTACCATCCGTATAGGAAATGTACAACTATAAATATGAATGTCATATCTTTTTGTAGCCAAGCAAGTAAATGTAATTGTAAGCAAGAAAAAAAATGCAGAGAAAATAAGGCTTATTTCCTCCTTTAAGAAATATTATTTCAATCTTCATTAGCAAATTAGAAGTTACTTCTCCCTCCTTCTTCCTATAGAAAATTTTTCAATAGTGGTACCAAAGCTTCAAGATCCCCTGAAAATTTCCAACAGAAACTGCATGCAAACTTCTTGTTATGCAAACTTCTTATTAATCTCTGAGTATGCATTGCCTCGCCAATTGTGATGTTTTAAGAATCGATGATTTTTCCTCAAAATTCTTCTCTAACTTGACAAACTTTCTAAAGAATTCCTCGAGGACTGGACTGCTTAATAAATCCTTAGTCGGTACAATATGCTAAAATTAGACTAAGGACTAGAAAACTAAAACAATAAAGTTTATAAGTAAACTAAGTTGCATATTACAATTATGCATTCATTTGGTTTCGTAAAAAAATTAGAAATGTATCTCTCTCTATTATATTTAAGTTTTTAGAGGTGAAAAGAACGAGAAGAAAGAGCAATAGGAGAAAACTCTTAGGAGATTCTAGCACATCCTAGGATGGGGATCAGATCCATGTTCATCCAGGTATCTACGAAGAAAACGTCTAATAAATCCTCCGCAATTGTCGTCTAATATAAGATATCAATGAATTTTACCCTTGATTAAGCTCTATAGGGAAACTCTACTAAGGCGTTCCTATCTTCAATTGACATTCAGAAAAAGCGACATTAGTTCAACGTTCTCTGCTAAGAGTTTTTCTCGATGGTGGCATGCTCTTTTCATCCGAGGAGAGACTTCCCTTCCTTAAAGAATATTAGTTTTGATGCACTTGCAACAAGCTTCTCACGTTTTTTAGACAACTTATTTCATTTTCTTTTTTTCAGTTCCCTATTCGGTTGGTCTATCTTCACTTTCTTTTTTTCAACCGTTACATTGTAGTGATATATCGATTTCTTTATTAACTAGAATAGTTAACACATTAACTACTAATTACTAAGCAATTTATGACATCTAAATAAACAGATCCGTACTTGAGTAAGTGGAATTGAGGATGACGGAATCTTGATTTCCTTTGGATTTTTGGCTTTGGGAAGCAGTGTCCTTTTTAAGAGAGTTTGTCCTTGGAGATTTCGGAATTTAAGCAGCCTCCATGCCTTGAGCTGGTAGGTTTGGGTTAGAATTTCTCGATCCATCCTTGTTGTCTCGTGATCCAAAGAGACCCTTTCAGTGACCTCCATAGTCATCATTATGATCATCGTTATTATCATTATTGGGACCATCATTGTTAAGATCATCCCCTTCCATGTTCTACTTATCGTCCTTCTTTTCCTCAATTGTCTCTGCCTCCTTATCGATCGGATAATCGTCTTTATTTTCTAGTTTGATCTCCCCCTTCCCTTTCTCGCCACAAGGAGCTCCTCTATAAGTAACAAATAGGGAGGCAAAAGCAATCAAAGTGATGCGTAAGGTTGGGGCTTCGGTGAATGTTAGTAACATTGTAACATCAATCTACTCCTCTTTCTTGAAGGGACTTCTCTAAGTGCTTGAGATTTATTTGACATCACTTTAAATTTATCCATAAACTCTTTGTTCCATGCAGGAGGGAGAGAAGGGAAGCCAAAATCCTTATATTTATGGCCACTGTCAACATATGCAATAAAGAGTGCTTTCTCATGACAATTCTCAGTAATGATATCGAGGGGCATACTGGGAAAATGGGACACCTTTTGTTTCGCATCTTTAGTCACATTGGTTGACTTATCTATAAGAACTCTTTTCTTTTCTGGCCTTTTCTTTAGAGATGCAATCTCCACTATAAGCTTGGCCTCTTTCTTGTTGGATTCCTTAAATGCTAATTCTAAGGCCTTTACCCCATTGTCTAAAATCTATTTATCACCTTTTTCTTCAAGGAGGAAAGCATATTTTTCTTTAAGAGAGGTAGCTAGATTTTATTTTTCTTTCACGACTTCATCTCTCGCTGTGAGATATCAATTATAAGATTGTTAACCGAGGAGTTTTGTTCCTTAAGCTTAGATATCTTGCTAGACGATCCTAAAGCTTCCTCTTGAAATGAGAACAAATGTTTGGCAACGTGGAATGAGTAACAAAACTTGAGTTAGAATGTTATACATGAAGAAGAGTTCAAAATAATTAAACAAAAAGGGTATGTACCGGTAGTTATTGCTTGAGAAGGGAAAATCAGTGGTGTTGAGTCCAAGAGGAAGGCTGTAATGGCTTAAGGACAATAAAAGAGAGGGATCGGATGACCAATTAGAGAAGGTCATCAAACTTACTAGCGTATGTTGAAAATTGAGACTTAGTACGAAGCGGATCCTACGGTGTAAAAGAAAATCCTAGATCCTCACAAATGCAATTTAGAGCTTTAGGGGAGCCTGAGAAAGTAATAGAAGTGGTCCTAAGAATGCCTTGCTTCAGCAACCTGTTGGGCCTCTCCTCCATTAATGTTAAGATTTGAGGTATTAAGGTTTGAATCAGTACCGACCAATTCTTCCTCTTCAATAATAACATAGGAAGTCCATCCCCAATCTTAGCCTTTTTACTGGGAGTGGTGTGGCAATGGAACTATCACTCAGTTTCCTTTTTAGAAGCATGAATGAGCTAAAAATACCATCCCTAAGAGATTGAGGTTTAGGAGCCTGAACTAGGACTGCAGAGTCATCTTTATCCAACTCATACTTAAGATCTCGCATCCTTCTCTATAAGGGAAACTGTTAAAGCAGACTAACCAGAAACAAGGGAATAAGCTTATGAGATGCTATTATAATAGAATTTAAATAAAAACAACGATATCTTACCAGTTATCCGAGGTTGAACAGGGGAGTTAGATGTAAAAGATTATGGCTTTCCCATTACCAACGAGCTTTTACCTCGAGCGTTGTAATTTACCGTCGGAGGCTCTCCCAAGACCATATGGTAGTCCAAAATGATAAAATATTAAAGAATCTTAGCCGAGGTTAATGGTTCGAACTTGTTCCCTATTTTCCTTACTGTTTGAGTTAGCGACAACACAAGTTTTTGATCTTTAGAATTTAGATTCTTGGGGGCGGGATATCAAAGAGAGATACCTATTAACAAAGAATAATAACTAACATAGATGACCAGGAAAAGGAAACTTACTAGCAGTAAAAAATGTTCCTTTGATATCAGAGAAACATTCGACTACGAATAATTGCGTTTCCTATCTTCTCGTCTTGTTGACACTCTCAGAAATTACGCTTTTTGAGTAGCGACGGAGCAGATACAATTGATGGCGAAGTTGTTCACCAACCTTAGCAGAACCAGCTATGGAACGGAGAATTTCAGCACTAAGAGAGGGAAGTCCGACCTCCCGAGCTAAGACTTCCAAGAAAGTCAAATATGTATAAGAATTTGGAAAGAACTGGATCGGTACAATATTCAAATGATTCAAATACCTTAAAAGAAACTTGGAGAAAGGAATGCAGCCTATGTGCCAAATATGTACAGGAGTGAAAAAAAATTATCCCTCTTATGGGCTATAAATGTTGTTTGAGGGGCAAGTAGGAATGTCATCAACCCTAGTGATTCAAAACTATTTAAGAATAGAGTCCACCTCAACCTGGGTGCTGATGTATGATGGATTCAAAATGATATCTCTCTTCTTACTAGCTGAAGGTAAAGGTTTAGGCCCTTTACTTGCTTTCTTAGTGGACTTCTTGTTTTATTGTTAATTTTCCATTGTCCTACCAGGTTATATTATTCCAAACTTAAGAAATAATCATGTTCATGTTATGTAGAAGATTTAATAGATGCTAAGTTAAAAAAATTATTGTCCAAATAATCAATTTATTGTTTAAGTGACAAAGTATATAATAGTCACAAGATAGCAATTCTTATGTGTCACATGCTTAGTTTTGTAGGAAAATTAAATTTTAATTCCAATAAGAGAATCTTATAAAGGAGCTAATCGAAATTGAATGAGAATGGATATGCGGCATCGATAAGCCTATAATGATAGTGTCGTAAAACTTATGCTATTAAATACTAACAAGCTCCACAACCATGACTAACGTCGAGGTAATAAGGATATTGAAATTGATGAATATCTGTGATGTGAATTAGAAAAATATTATTTGGTTAAGTAATTTGTAACATGTTAAAACAAATTCTGTCAAGAGCAGCGATTTCATACAAAGCACTGTTTGTAATGTTAAAAATAATTATGGAAAAATAAAGAAAAAAAATAAGGTGTTGATATCAAACCATGCCCACAGAACAATATTGAAGACCAGCGGTGCCATTTTTAACTAGTGTCGAGTTTATTAATACTTCATTTTACAGAAACACATATTTTTGTTGGCTGCCATATTCGTAACTAAAGGTTGCTGCGATTCAAATTAATTAATAAGATGTGGAATGATTTCAGCTCTATTGATGTTAATTAGTCAACAAAGAGCATTACTAGAGTCGATTGTCATGGCAATAAGAGGTTGATGCATCCCAATGAAATAAAAGTTTATTTTTTTTCTTCGGTGCCGAATGTCATGCTATTATCACAATGTTGTTTTAAAGTAGCATCAAAGCTATTAATGTTGTCCCAATCAACTTAAGTGCACTAAGAGTAGTAACCTCAATAGCTCTTTATGGGTCACCACGTTTCACTCTTATTATTTACAAAATGAAAACTTTGTACCAAAACATTGGCTAATAAAATAACAGGATTATATTAGTTTATTAGCTTCGAGAAGCATAACGACTCATGAATGATCAACAAGATGAAAGTCGATGTCGAGATCTCCTTTGTCGTTAGTAAACTTAGAACATGTCAGTTTTTACATTAGTGTCAATTAGTATCAAAACCTATTCACGTGATATAAAAACCTTGTGACACCATGAATGTCGACACCAACATAGGTCTAGATGGTAATGGGCTTGGGTTTGATATGCTACTTATTCATTATAGACCAGGAAATGCCCAAATTCCTAAATCAGTACCACTAAGAAACTAATTAATCTAAAATCAGTAAAATGGTGACATATGTCCAACATTAATGGCATTAATAATCATAATTAATAATAAAATTTAAGTATTGGAGCCGAATGATTAAACTCAATTGCCGATTCAAAAATAATAAAGTCTAAGCTGAAACTTAGTCAGGATTTCAGCATAAAAACCATATAAACTAATTTGTGATTCGAATAAAGAAAAGTCGTACCTTAGTATTGGAGGAAGGCCTTTCGACCGCATCGATAGAATAAATGCAGAAGGTGGTAAACCAACGCCTATAAAAAGGACCTAAGGAGTCTTGTTTTGGTGGATCCAATTTTATTGATTCCTTACTTGTACTTTCTAAAATTTGTAAACCCTAATTCCCAAATCAAATTTGGGGATAAAATTACTTTGTATACTTGAGCGTCAATTAGTAAAAGAAAATATTTTCAAAGCATATTTATGGCACTCTTGGAGATAGAAGTGGATTTAATGATTCTGTATAACTCTAAATAAGGCTGCTTGTATCAATATGTTTGGAAGGCTAACTTTTGAGGAAGTCAAAACTACTTGGTTCAACTAATATTCTTAAACCGTTAAGTCCTAACCTTCAGCAACCCTTAGTACTTCGGCAGGTGGTTCCGACGGAGTCCTAAACCAATTGAATGAGCTCGAAAGGCATTATAAAAGTAAATTAAATGTTTCGAACATGTCAAAAGGTTATAAAAGAAGAAGTTTCATCTACCCCAACAAATTCGAAAGGAGGACTTAAGGGAATTAATCAGTTTTAAAATTTTCTATCTATTCGGAAGGTGATTTCGAAGAAGGCAAATCACCTACATATTAAACTATGCTTTGGGTGTCAACAAGTTTCCTTGTTAATATTTTTGACGCTAGAAGGAGGGCTCGAACCTCCATTTCCCATAACTTTTACCATAGTTTAATTGCGTAGAGTTCTTCGTTCAAGAGAATAAAATGGTAAGTGCAAGGAATGATAGCGACATGCTAAATGAAGCGGCTGCATCACAATTAACTTTGGAAAACCATACAGACCCAAACTTTAACATAGAAAATATAGAAGTTGGACAACATTCAACCTTAATAAGATTGTTAAACAATGAGATTAAAGTTCAGAATCTAAAACAACAAATGAAAGCTACGCAAGAACTTTCTGAGGGAGCTCTATCTCAAGGATCATTAAAGATTGTGGAAGGAGAAGATGAAGCACAATCTCCAAATAAAGGGAAATATCAATACCAAAAAAGTCAAGCTAAGAGGTCCCTTGAGCAATCGAATAGTTCAATCCAAAGAAGCAATAAAAGTTGCCACAAAAATGAAGCTGACCAAGGAGACATCCTACACCAAATGATAATTGATATGCTTAAAGAAAAAGGAATTCGCGACCTAGGAAAATATATTACCTCGCAAAAGACTCCTTTTTTGGACAAAATAATGGCTATTGGCATTCCTCCTCATATTCAAACTCCCCCATTAAAGTATGATGGCACCACTGATTCAGAGCATCACTTAGTAGCTTTCAGAATACGAATGGATCTCTATAACTCCTTTGGAGTAATTCATTGCAAAATTTTCCCAGTAACTTCCCAAGGAACGACTATTAAATGGTACAAGAATTACCAAAGGAATACCATACATTCCTAGGAACAATTCACTTATGAATTCATGGCACAATTTTATGTATTCAAAGATCCAACTATGGACTTCAGCATTTTAGCGACTATCAAACAAAAAATAGGAGAGCTATGTGACGAATACTTGAAGTAATTAAGTACAGAAGCATTAAAAGCAGGGAATACAATCGATAGAGAAAAGTTTATGGCAGTTCAATCAAGATTGATCCAGCAGACCCCATTCGGGGAAGACCTTTATGTTAATGGGCGTAAAGATCTATAATACTTCTATTTCCAAGCTTAAAGATTGATCCATATAGACGGAATGTACCATGATAAGAAAAAATTGCGATAATGCATAGAAGAAGGAAGATCTAATTCTAATTACCCCACCCAAAAGTCTAAGGATGGTAAAAGGATTTGGAAAAGAATTCCAGAACCCAACTATGTAGCCTTAGATTAACCTCTTTCTTGCATATTAGCTGTATCAAGAGATGATGGAAGTTTCTCAACTTTTCATAGAATGCAAAGCCAGCCTGAGTCCATAAAAGGGGAAGTTATTATGACTGTCATAAAGTTAGTGGATGTAAGATCGATGAGTGTCGCATCTTAGCAGGATTAATTCAATGTATGATCATATCAAGAAACTTAAAGGAATTAATCAAAGACTTGAAGAAGCTTCTTATTTAAGCAAGGATAACACAAACAATTGAAGCTCATCTTTCCATATAAAAAGAAAGCATCTTAGCAACTTCAAATTCGGACCACTATCAAACTACGACGTCTTGCAGCATTAGTTCAATTTTGGATTTTCTTCTTTCATAACTTTCTAACTTGATTTGTACTTTGATTTATACTTTGATTTATGCTAAAATCTGGTCATGTACTAATATAAATTTCGAGTGCTTGCTGGTAAAAACAAAACTAATCCATGGCATTCAACGTACTCTTGAAGAATAAAATATTTCTAGCAAATAAAGAAAGACTAATTAAATGCGTGGAACGAAATGACCCATCCTTATCTCAAATCTTGAACCAATGTGGTGTAAAGAGCTACTCCCATGGAACCATGGATTATCTTCAAGCTTTAATTATAAACTCATTAAGGGTAAATATCTAAAATTCTCCCACAAATGGGGACTCTAAAGTAAAGCGTGCACTTATTGTAAGAGTCTATTAGTTCATGCATCATGGCTTTTCAGACCCATGAACAAGACATATCTTTTTGTTAAACAAAACTTGAGGAAGCATAATCACATGTGTTATGCACATTGATTCTATTTTCAATTAGTTATTTTACCGTTTGGGGAGAGTTTTCCAAAATAAGTTTTCAAGAAAGTTGTTTTCAAAAGTCAAAAGGGTCATCCCAAATTACTCTATGAATAAAGGAAATTAAGTATTTGTTTAGTTGAAAAATAAACCTACACAATCTTTGAAGATTACTGTATAACATTAGTAAATGCATACAAAGGATTTTTAACTAAGCAATCTCAATATTTCAAAGTTTCCCAAAATCAATCTCGAGGAGAAGCCTATTCATACGTTTTCAAGAAAAATTTTAAAGCTATCAAAAGTTCATTGAAAAAAGATCATATTAGAGAATCCTATTCTCACTTAAAAGACATTCATGAATCATGATCTCCTAGTTCTTTATTAGAGATTCACATTTACACTATGAGAAAAACTATTTTTTTCCCTTATCAAAAGCACCTCTGAGAGGAAGGGTTAATTCCTCTTAAGCCCTTACCAAAGGCACCTCCAACAGGGAGGGTTGAAACCTCGAATAAGCCCTTACCAAAGGCACCACCTAGAAAGAGGGATCAAACTTCTAAAAATCCCTTACCAAGGCACCTCCTAGTGGGACGGTCAAAACCTCTAACAAGTCTTCCCTGGAAGCACCTCTTGGAGGGAGGGTTAAAACCTCTAACTTCCAGTTTACCTCTTAGTGGAAGTCAGGTCTAGCGCCCACTAATAACCATTGGAGGAAGGCCAATCTAACAAATATTATATCTCTTAGAATTAGAAAAAGCTCAAAGGGGGCACCAAACAGACAAAGATGTCTACAACTTAAAACAAAGTCAGGCCCAAAAGTATAAAGGGTCAAAGGAATAAAGTTAATCACCATCTAAAGTAAAGATGAAACCAGAAAAAGGGGTACGAACGAAGGCAAGAAGATGAATATGTCCAACGCTATAATGGGAAACAAATAAGGAATCCATGACCATAATAAAAAAGACAAATTATGAGCTAGAAATATTCAATACATCCAATGCCTAAAAAGTGACTCGCACTCAAAGAATTAAGAAACTTGCACCCTTAAAGGTGACACGAGGCAAGAAAATGGATAAAGATATCCGTAACACATGATGGAAAGAAAGGATCTATACAAGAGCTAAAGGAATGAATAAATAACAAATTTTTACTACGAAGATAAAAGTGACTTCATTCGAAGAATAGATTAAGTAAACCGCTCTTGAATCCTTAGAAATAAGGTGACCCTTTAGGATAGAAGAGTCTATATTATATATATATATATATATATATATATATATATATTAATAAGTTATTTGGACTACTGCGTTACTGAACAGCCAAGCAATAGTGCATAACTTGCACAGCTAAACGGCCGACTAGTCAAACCAAGCTTGCACTGTTGAATGGCCAGTCAACTGAACTAAATTACCTATTAAAGAATTGAATGGCTGAAAAGCTGAACAGCCGAACAAAATCATCTTCTGAACGGTTGACTGGTCTTATAGAACTACTACTTCGAATGCCTGAATAGTAATACAGAACTACTATTCTGAATAATTGCATGGATTTACGAAATCGGCTCCAATGTAACAACAATACTACTAACTTATCAGCACTTTAGGAATTACACATCTATTAATAGGATACTTTCATTTGAATAATGGGAATCCCCATCGCTATTCAAAGCAGGAGTTTTAAATAAATCCCTGGTATAGTATTTTAGGTAGAATTTTAGAATAAGGGCCAGAAGGATTAAGGTCCTTCTGCTTAGATCTACCTTGATTACCATTACTAAATGATTTTCTAACATTGTACGTGAATAGAATGGAATTTTGAAGTAGTCTATTTGCGGGATGAGATCCTAACAAATTATCGACTAAACCCTTGACTTTATGGATTTTTAATTTCCTTGTTTCTTTTTATAAAGATTTCATATTGGGTTTTATGAATTCAAAATTTCCTTATTGACTTTAAGATTATTTGTGGATTTCATATTCTTAGTTTTCTTATTGAATTTTCATAATGATTTATTATTGTATTTTCGGTTTTGTGAATTCTAACTTTCCTTATTTGAATTTTATGATGATTTGTGGATTTCATATATTTGGTTTCCCCATTAGATTTTCATGATGGTTTCTTACTTAAATTCTGATTAGTGAACTTAGAATTTTCCTATTGACTTTTATGATGATTTGTGGATTTCATATTCTTGAGTTCTTTGTTAGATTCTCATAATGACTTCTTATTGAATTTTTGGTTAATGAATTTTTGATCCCTTTATTGAATATTTATGATGATTTGTGAACTTCCCATCGAATTTCTGAATTTGAGTTTTATACAAGATTTTCTCAATATCAGATGGGCTTCCATCAGAGGTTAGGGTAAAAAGAAAAGAGAGCCTCCTGATCTTCATATTATCAAATAACATCAGCACCATACAATCTATTAACTTATCAATGAATGATGAAATTTAATAACATAAAGTGCATGGTTTAAATGAATTATAGTAAAAACGCAAGGTATGACCACCTTGGGTAAGAAACTAAAACCTAATGATTGGAGAAAAATTAACTCAAGAAAGTGTGACCTGGAGCGTATGCTAGATTTCTACAAAGGTTCATTTACTTAAGTCGATGCCCGCTAACCAGGTGATATTGTTCCATATTTCTAATATTAAGAATAAAAAATGGTTTTATCATGTATTAGTCATAATGCTTTACCAAAAATATTATCAAATAATATCTTGAATATTAGTTTCATAAGTTTGAAGTTACCCATTAAGGTCTCATAATAAGGTTATGATCCTAATAGAAGTTATTATCTGTTTTACAAGAAACATTAAAGAAATTCTTTGGAATTTTGTCCTAAAGAACAAAAGCTTCTTCCATACTTAGGGTGGGGATAAATGTTATCCATACAACATTCTTAAGAGCGAAAGTATGAAAGAAGGAGTAAGAGCATTGGTGGGGATCTGAAGGCGTTAGAGTGGTTTTTGTAAGCATTAAACAAGGCTTTTGACAAGAATATAAAGGAAGGATTTACAAAGAGAAATAGCAATCACAAAACCTTTTGAAAAAGTTAAGCGGACGCTCCAGCAAAAAGTTCGACAAGTAATGAGCTTTCAAAGAGGTCGAAAGGTACATTTCGAAGGCAATGGATAACAACTTATCAGCTTTTGAAGATGTCGAAAGGTAGCTTACGAAGGAAAAAAATAGCATGTTTTCCGCACGTGTGCCAAACCATTCAAAACGATTGGTTTCGTCTTCATTTGCCTTCATCAGAAGAATGTTTGTCTAAATCAATCCTTTCAAAAGTATATATTAGCCTTTCGAAATTGTTGAAGGCATCCTCCCCTATGAAGGAAGAATTATATGAGTTCAACTTAACCTCCTCAAACACTAAATGATCAGGTTTCGTGCTGATCAAAGAGGATGCTTTCGAATGGCGTCTTTCACAGTTAAGGCTTTTACAGCGCTTCAAGTTATTTGTAGCCCAAGAAGTGCACATTTCGACAACGTCAAAAGCAAACACCCTTACCAAATTACATGGCACATTAACATCTAGGTGAAGGGTACTTCTATATACCTTCCGATGAAGTCGAAAGCAATCAAGCAAGATGGAAGGAAACCTAAATTTTTAGTGACAACTTGAAGGTTGTCAAGACGATCCTTTCGATTAGGTCAAAAGGTCTGCTTCAAAAGGGTAAAGGCGAAAGAACGAATGAGAAAAGAGACCTTTTGACTGCACATGAAAGGATGAAGGAAGGCCTTTCAACTCAGCGAAAAAATGAAGGTGGAAGGTCGTCAACCAGCGCCTATAAATAGGACCTAAAGGGTCTTGTTTTAGGGGATCCAATTTTATTGATCCCTTACTTGTACTTTCCAAAAATTGTAAAACATAATTCCCAAATCAAATTTAGGGATATAATTACTTTGTACACTTGAGCTTCAATTAGTAAAAGAAGATATTTTCAAAGCATGTTTATGGCATTTTTAAGGATAAATGTATATTTAATGATTCTATATAACTCTGAATAAGGCCGGCTTGTATCAATATGTTCGAAAGGCTACCTTTCGAGGAAGTCGAAACCACTTAATTCAACTAATATTCTTAAACTGTTAAGTCCTAACCTTTAGCAACCCTGACTACTTTGAAAGGTGGTTCCGACAGAGTCTTAAACCAATTACATTAGCTCGAAAGGCATTATGAAGGAGAATTAAATGTTTTGGTCACTTCGAAAGGTTATAAAAGAAGAGGTTTCGTCTACCAAAACATATTCGAAAGGAGGACTTGAGTGAATTAATAAGTTTTAAGTTTTTCTATCTATTCGAAATGTGATTTCGAAGCAGGCACCTACACATTAATCTCTGCTTTAGGGGTGTTAACAAGTTTCCTTGTTAACTGCTAACACCACTATTGTCCAATGTACTTGAGCAGGTTAGGACGTAGAAGTTTAGGTGGCTTAAATTGGTGTAATAAGTTAAAGAGTTTTATTATCAACATTGTATCTTCAAACCTAGAATGCATACTCCTTCTGTCGTAATTGTTATTTATTTTGGTAATTGTTGCATTTATAGTGTTCCTGCATTACTTTCTTCTATCTCTGTTATTGTTATGATGTCAATAGTTGCAAGTAGCAATTTTGATTATGCGTCAAACGTATATATGCCTATCACTTTTTATATCTCCGTATTTGTGCCTGGTACCTATTTATGTTCCATATCTGTACTTTGACTTATTTTTTGGTGCTAGAAATTTTCAAGATTCAAATATTTTTCAAATGTGAGATGGGTATCGCTACCTTCTGTGCAGAAAAATATTTCCTATACCAATGCTTTCTGTCTAACATAATATGTATTGTAGTATATTATATGAAAGATGATTGCTGGATACAAATAAAAAACATAAAATTTGGTAAAATGTATCTTAATTTTGGGATATGATTGGGTTTATCTTTGTGACTGAAATAAAATTATATCAAACAAACTAGATTAATTATGTCGATGTTTTATTGTTGTGTCCTAATAGGCTTTCTCATATTATGTATCTAAAATATCTTTTATAAAATTAATCAAAAAGTGCCTACTTTTTTGTTGGCAGTACATACCACAAATGATGCTTGCAAAGGTGACTTTTCACAACCTATTGATTGGTGAGTTTGTTTCATTCAAAACCAGAAGCCTGGAGGGGTGATAATTAGGTTTGGAAATCAAACGCAACCAAGGCTATGGATGATAGTAGAGTGGATCAGACGAATGGCATTCCAAAATATGCTAAGTATGGATTGTTGCTTCTCCTAGGCACGAGATCGGTACCTATCGCTTTGTAACCTCCTCCACTTGGAGACCCAAAACTAACGACTACAGATGCTACAATCATCCATAGTTATTAATCCTTGTGACCAAATACAGTAACGTTAGATAATAGTGATATATCAGGAACACATGGTTTATGGAAAAAAATCGAAATCATTAAATAACGTTCACATTCACATTCCATTTCAAATCATTTCAACAATCATTACAAAATTCCACATTTGAGAATCATGTTCATAGAAAATATAATTATTACAACATATGCCAAGAGTGACATATGAAAATGACCCCTTGGATGATTGGAGTACAGATCTAGGCAATTAAACAACTTTTCCTTTATAACAACACAGCGGAATCAAAATAAAAGGAACTCTTATTATCTGTCTTTCTTCCCGCACGTCTCCGAAAGCCTATTCATTTAAAGAGGTACTTGAAAACCTCAACTCTCAAATTACTAAAAATCAATTAAGCACCCGAAAGTTTAAGGGGAAAACATAAACTTTGAGTCCAACATAAAGCCTGGTATGAATAATAATCTTTCATCTCAAACCATTTAGACTTCTAGTGAGACCACGCTGCTTAGCGTAATGGGTTTTCCCCTCACTAGTATCTCATCCAAAACTTTTATAATAACCATATACTATGCTCATGCATCCACAGTGGTCAAAACATAAAAATTCAAAGTATTATGATAATATGTAAACAAGTAGATTATTCTAAATTTCCCTTCCCCATTAATTTTGACTATCTATCTCAGTTATAGTTTCTAGGGTCACTATTAATCTATTAGTTTTTATGGGCTTATTAATAACCGGTTTAAAGCTTATGGACTGCCTGTCTAGTCTCATAATTTTCATGGGATCACCAAGAACATATTGGCCCATGCCAATGAATTCATTATTCATGGCTTCTCCCTAGACCTGTTGATATCTCTGATAACTTCTCTCTTATCGAAGTTTTCATGGGTTGACTAGGAACCTATTGACTTCTGCCAATAACCTTATCCGAATATAGTTTTTGAGGGTTCACTACAAATCTATTGGCCCCTACCAATAACCCTTTCTAATCATAGTTTTCATGGGTTTACTATGAACCTATCTATCTGATAACTTCTTTAATTAATATTTAGGCACCCTACTTTTTGGTCTATCTGACCTCCTTGATGCAATTCTACTCATTCAGGAGTTGATTCAGTTTATATTCACTATTGGGTCACCCTTTCTGGTTATTCTGCCCTTTCTCCCTAAAATATAGTTATGGGTCCATTTTATAGTGAATAAGTATATTATGAGAAGCAAACATAATAACATGATAACACCAACATCTGTTGTTTATTATCCTTGAAATCATTATGACACATGGCTAATCCCTTTACCTTATTATTTTATCGAGGAAAACTTCTTCAAAAACTCCATACTTAAATGCCATTTTAAAACTCCTTTATTTCTGCCATGCTTTTTTCCTTTAACAACGAGATTGGATTCTTTATTTTGAAAACTAAGGCTTTCGAAACCTTTTAAACCTTCACCTTCGAAACCATGGCACAACCTACTTCAAAAGCCTTCAAATCTTCTTTTCAAAACACTAAGCATATGCCTTTCGAAACACTTTAAATCAACTCTTTCGAAACCCTCAAACATACCTTTCGAAAGTATTAAAGTATTACTTATCAACTCTTAGAAGCATAGCATCGAAACCATTGAAATTACCCCTTTAAAAACCATTGGGTTTATTCTTAAAAAATCTTTTGGGTCAAAGTGAAAATAAATGAAAGTACCCCTTTCAAAACCATTGATCTTTAAAAAATGTTTGAGGAAAATGTGAAGGCTTTGGAACCATCCTTTAGAAAGCATTAATCAATTAAAAAAAAATGTTTCGAAGGATAGTTTCGAAACCCCTTTCGAAGCCATTACCTTAGAAACATTAAACCCTTTCGAAAGCTTTAGTAAGTGGCTTATTACATTTATAAAACAAATGCTACCTTTCGAATCAGTTGATGACTTCAATCCATTCAAAAAGCATAAGGTTCCTAACCGAGTTTCGACTAGGTTGAGACCATCCTTTTGAAAGCACTGATTTAAAACAAGGCAACCCATTCGGATGCTATCTTATCTTCATATAACATAGCTGAAATTAATTGCTAAACCCAATTATTCATATTTTCCTTTGAAAATTCATAATAAAATTTTCACATCTTGGAAAATTATAAAAATTAAAAATCATCTCCAAAATAATGTTTTAGATAACATATAAATTCCTCATGGCAATTCGAAAT
The DNA here is from genome assembly GCA_030765085.1 of Allium cepa. Taxonomy (NCBI): domain Eukaryota; kingdom Viridiplantae; phylum Streptophyta; class Magnoliopsida; order Asparagales; family Amaryllidaceae; genus Allium; species Allium cepa. Next base: position 916,497,910 of record CM060928.1, read on the forward strand.
CTAAAAAATATGATTTTTACCTAAAATCGAATTAAAATACTATCCAACAATCTTGTTTGAATCAACCATATCATGAAATCTATGCATATCATTGTCAAAAATTATCATAATGGAATTAAACTTAACCCGAAATCAAATGATCATCAAAAACAAAAATAGAGATGGTTTTGATAATTATTTACCTTGATTAGAATAAGGAATTTTAGATTTGATCCTTTGCTAATTCCCCAAGCTTGATTCCTTAGCTTTAGATGAATTTATCTACTCTTTTCCTCCTAAGTAATAGCCGGCTTGAGCTTTTGGTTTTACATTTTCGAGTTTAACAAAAATGAACACGAAAAGAAAATGAAATGAGAATTTTTAGGGTAATAGGATCATTATGGTGGCAATTCAAATAATACCCATTCGTTAATTGTTTTCTTATTAATTAACACATAAAACCATTCATAAGCCCATTTATTCAATTAACCTTGGCCTTTAAATAAATTTTCAAATATCAGGCCCTTTATCACTCTAATATTTACTTATTCTTTTTAATTTATCTAATTAAATCTTATGAATAATGTTATTGAAAATAAGGAGTGTTACCGGCTCCCATCCTTAAAGAATTTCATGAGTAAATACTAAACATAGCAATCATCTGTAACAACTCCAATACTAGCCTACCTGACTAGCAACAGTCTATATTAAACTAATATAGAACATACCCTCATAGCAGGTCAGGATAAGTACCTCTAATCCTGTTTTTTTATCTTCCAAGTACAGTCTCATTGTCGCTCCACTGAACTTTCACCAACTTGACTGTCCTATTCCTTAACCTTTTCTCATCTCTCGCTACAACCTAAACTGCTTGTGTAAGTCAAATTTGGTTCTACTATCAAATCTTTCAACCCTGTTGGAGGAATAGTAGTCTTTGGATCATGCACATACTTGCAAAGATGAGACACATGAAACACTTAATGGTCACTTGCCATACTACTAAGCAACTCTACTTTATATGCGAGCTTTCTGATCCTCTTTATAACTTGGAACGGACCAACATATCTTGGTGCCAGTTTCCATGACTTTCCAAATCGTACTACACCCTTCATCGGAGATACCTTAATGAAAACCTTATCTCCAACTGAGAACTCTAGATCTTTATGCCTCTTATATGTGTAACTCTTATGTCTGGACTGAGCTTCCTTCATCCTTTCTCGGATCAACTCAATCTTCTTTGTCACCTCTCTTAACCAGATCCGGACCTAAGACTAATATGTCTCTAGTCTCCAACCAACATGCTGGTGATTTGCATGGCCATCCATACAAAGCTTCAAAAGGTGCCATTCCTATACTAATTTGATAGCTATTATAATAGGAAAACTCAACTAAGTGTAGGTGATCTTCCCAAGATCCACCAAAGTTCAGTACACAAGGTCTCAATAAATTCTCGAATACCTTATTAACTCTCTTATCTGCACATCCGTCTGAGGGTGATATGAAGTACACATCTTAAACTTGGTAACCACACATCTTGTAGAATCTTACAGAATTCACTAGTAAAAAAAGCATCTTTATCACTAGCTATACTACTATGAATTCCATGCATAACTATGTTCCACAAGAACAACTTAGCTAAAACAGGTGCCATTCTGATTGACTTAACTGGAATAAAATGTGCACTCTTGGTCAACCTATCCACTATGACCCATATAATTTCATTTTTTTATTTGACCTTGGCAACCCGTCTATAAAATCCATGGATGTTGAATCTCATTTTCAAACTGGTACGGCCAAAGGTTGAAGCAACCCACTCAGCATTTGATGTTCGGTCTTCACTTTTTGACAGTTTGCACACTACCTAACCCACAAGCCAACATCCCTCTTCATACCTTCCCAATGGAAGCTCCTCTTCATATCTTGATACATCTTAGTCCCTCCAGAATGAATTGTAAACTTGGATCGATGATGTTCCCCAAGAACATGTTTCCTTAAGTCCTCAACATTCAGAACGCACAACTGTTCCTTCTTTCTCAACATCCCCTCTGGTCAATACTAAAATCCTTTAGATCATCGAACTCAGTTCAAACCTCAAATCCCTTAATTTTCTCAGCTAGTAATAGATCCTCCCTCTGCTTTGAAGCAATCATTTCAATCAACACTGGTCAAACTTCTTAGTAGGACAACATGACGGTGCTTTGACTAGAACTAATAGTTGATCTTAACTGCACACTACAAGTAGTCAAAGCTTTTAAATCTTTCCATTCTGCCAACATAGCTAACTCCACATTCTGATATCTTCTGCTAAGAGCATCCGCTACTTTATTTCGTTTCCCAAGAGTATACTCTATACTGAAATCATAAGCTGCTAAAAACTCCAGTGAATTCTGCTGTCTCATATTAAACTCATTCTGAGAGAATAAATATCTTAAAGCTTATGATCTATGTATAGCTTAAACCTCTCCCCTAAGAAATAACGCCTCCAAATCTTCAATGTGAAGATCACTATAGCTAACTCCAAATCATGAGTAGGTTATCTCACTTCATGCGATTTGAGCTATCGTGAAGCATAGGCAATAACTTTAACCTTCTGCATCAACGTTGCTCCTAATCTAGTCCCACACGCATCGGTATACACCACCATCCTTTGGTTTCCATCTGGAACTATTAACACAGGTGTGTTGGTCAACAAAAGCTTAACTTAAGGAATGTTTCCTTAATTTTGTCAGACCAAACAAACTTCACATCCTTCCTGGTTAATTTAGTCAAAGGTGCTGCTATCCCCGAGAAGTCATTAATGAATCTCCATTAATAGCCAGCAAGTCTAAGAAGACTTGTAGTTTCAGCTACGGCCTCTGGGCTATTCCAATTACTAAAAGCTTTGACCTTATCTGAATCGACTGACAAGCCCTGCTTTGAAACCACGTGACCAAGAAACTTCACTTCCTTCTTCTGGAAATAACACTTTGGAAACTTCGCTTTCAGCTGATGCTGCCTTAGCGTATCAAGCATTACTCTAAGATGATTATCATGCTCTCTTTCATCTTTAAAGTATACCCAATGTCATCTATGAACACCAACACAAACCTATCCAAATACTCTCGGAAAACTCGGTTCATCAAATCCATAAAGGAAGTAGGTGCATTCATTAACTCAAATGAAATTACTAACCACTCATATGAATCTTACCTAGTTCGAAATGTTGTCAATGGAGTATTGTTCTCTACCACTCTCAACTGACGGAAACCTGTCACCAAATCCAATTGGGAAAATACTCTGGCTCCGCACAATTGATTAAACATATCATCAATTTTCGGTAAAGGATACTTATTCTTATTCATCTTCTCATTCAACTTACAATAGTTGATTCATATCCTCAACGACCCACCTGGTTTCTTCATGAACACCATGGCCGCTCTTTAAGGAAAACTTCTTGGTCTAATAAATTCCTTGCCTCTAGATCCACCAGCTGCATCTTTAATTCCTTCATCTCTGTCGGTGTCATCCTACTCGGTAAACAGATTCAGCTCCTGGCACAAGATCTATCTGAAACTCAACAGCTCTTTTGGTAGTAGTCCTGTAACCAGCTCAAAGACAACTAAAACTCTCTTGCTACTCGAACCTAACCTAACTCTTCTCCCATTTCCATAACACTCAAGAAAGCACAAACACTCTGGTCAGAATTCTCCACTGAGAATATGATTCGGTTATGATTGTTAAGGCGTCTTAGTGATAGTTTCCTATCATGGCTAAATATCCTAACCTCATACTTACCCAATCAATCAATACCCAAAATGATCCTAAAGTCTATGAAATTAAAAACATACAGACTGCCTGCAAACTTATGACCTGACAAATTAAGTTCTAATTAGTCACATCTCATTACTAGAGTTGCATACCTTCCTGTCGGATTTGCAACCTTTAAGGAAGCAGCAAGGTATATGGGTTCTAAACATAAACTATCAACCAAACACTGGGATATAAATGAATTTGATGCACCGGTATCAAATAGTGCCCTAACTGGTATGTTCTAAATCAAAAGTGTAACTTGCATCACAGTCTTCCCTTTTTCAGCTATACTTGGCCTAGTAGATGATGGTCTAATAGCAAAGACCTTTCCCCTGTCCGCACTGACTGGTTCTGGACACTGATTCTTATAATGTTCAACTTGGTCACAGTTGAAGTACATCACACTCTTCTTTTCGGCTGCCTTCTTCCCATTGGCTGACCTATACTCATGAGCATAATGACCTTTTTTGTCACACTTGAAACAGACTAAATCAACTTTTACCTTCATGGAAGCCACTCCCTTCTAGGCTCCCTTCTTCTTAAAGAACTTTCTCTTCTTTCCCTGGGAACCCTGGGTTTCAACAAGCTTTTCTTTCCTGCAAATAGCAAGCATTTCCTCATATTGGATTTCCATCTCCACAACTACATTACAAAAATCACCGAGATGTGGTAGGGTTGCCATAGCAATCTCGGCTCTCAACCCCGGATGAACTTCTCATTCCACCTGATGACGGTGTCTATTGTAGCAAACCCATATCGAAACAACTCATCAAACTTAGTAGCATACTCAATTGCTAACATCCCTCCCTGCACCAAATCCATAAACTTTCTCAATAATATCGACTTGGCAACTTGATCTCTGCTCGAACCTCCTTCAAAATTTTGTCCAAGTTAACTCTTCCTCAGGAACTCTAGTAGTAACACTATTTTGCCAATGGAGCACTGCTCCTTGTAATTGCCTAGAGGCTAGTCTCCTCTACTGCTCATCATTCAAACCCAAATAAGTGAAGATTCTCTCGTAGTGCAATAGAAAATTCTCAACTTCTACGGCATTCTCCAATCCTACAAAAGGCTTTCTACCAAGACTGGTGTAATCCTTGCTCAACTTAGCATAGTTATTCCCAATTGGATCCATGGGATTAGCTCCTCCAACATTCCCACCAACTCCAGCAACTGCTCTTGCTTGCACTAGATTGACGAAGAACTAATACATCATCCTAATATTCACTGGTGGATTTCCAGCATCCACACTAGCATCCACATTTTGACTAGCATTAGGTTGTCAACCCAAGTTCCTCTTGGTGGGTAGATCATTTCTGTTTGTTGCGTTGCTTCCTCCACTGAGATTTCCTCTTCCATTACCTGCCTTTATATCTTCTTTCTCGTAAATCTGCGTACGAACCTTAGTAAGGTACAAATGAATGATCTAAGAGAAAGGGGAATACGTACTTATATATACATACATACATACATACATATATTAAATACAAGTACGTTACTATAGCATTATTCCAAACCCCGATCTTATTTTCTGATTCATTGGATTAGGTTTGAAAATCTTTTAGGTTCAAATTTCTTTTAAGTTTTCATAAACCTATGCTCCGATATCAACTTGTAACATCCCCCACTTGGAGTCCCAAAACTAAAGGCTGTAGATGTTGTAGTCATCATAGATATTAATCCTCGACGACCAAATACAGTAATATTAGATACATTGATATATCAGGAACACATGGAGCTACTATAAATGACCTAAAAACTATTCCTCCTCCAAAGAGGAGGAGCTACTTCCTTCGACCGAAGATATTTGTTTAGGCTTTTAGCTTCAATTTATAATCATGATACACATGTATATGGACTATCCATTTTTAGATATTTCTTTTGGCTTCAATTTGATTAATTGTGACACACGTTTATATGTATACGTGCAAGTATATGCATGTGTGTGCATGTTCAAATAAGGTTTCTATAACTTAAATAATTTTAATTCGTCAAACAGTTGTAAATCCGAAATCCAATTTCTGGTCCTATTTTCAGTTTTTAACAAAACTATTTATGTATGTAAGAAAAACTTGAAATTAAATTTCTTATCATCTTTAAATAATGAAAACAATATTATTTAAGTTATAAAACTATTGTATACAATATAAAAATCCATTTATTAAAATACGACGTCGAGCTACCAGAATGTGATAAAGTTTATATGTCTTTTTAAAACAAGTTATATACCTATAAAACCATTATAGATCATTTATTATCATTATATAATAATTTAAGTGAGTTATTCATCATTTAAAACAATTATTTGAATATTTAAAATTAATTTAGTATTTCAATTCAAAGTGATAATAAAGGGTCGTTATAGTTGGTGTTAGTTAAATATTTAAAAAACTAGTTAACTTACAAGATCGAGGATTGAACCGGATTGAATGACATAAAAAATTTTGGTTTAAGATTTTGCAATAACAAGAGCAATTATGTATAATCGAATTTAGAAGAATAAGAACCTAAGTAGTAACACTAGTCCAAACCAGTCATTTCCCACTAAGCATGTTATAATTAATATATATAATAAATTCAACATAACGATTTCTATTTTAGAAATTGAATACAACATCAAGTAATATATTACACTAATATCTAACAATAATATCGCCAAGTATCAGTCAACTTCCCTATGTCATTCATACGCCTTCCCTTCTTCATTTATTTCCTAGTTCTTCCATATGTTATTCTTTCTATGCCTGATAGATTTTAATTTTAAAGGTTTATAATCCAATTTTAATTTTAAAAGTTAAGATAAGTTAATCCAAATTTAAATTTAATATTAAAAATAGTATAATTTACTCATTTTATTTTGAAATTTTTATTATAATTTAATTTAATTTTAATCCAATTTACAAGTTATATATGATTTAATTTTCATTTAAATTTTAAAAGTTATGTCGATTTGATTAAAATTTAAAATTTAAAAGTTATGACGATTTGATTAAAATTTAAATTCTATTTTTACAACCAAATTTTTAATTTAATTTTCAAATTTATTAATTATAATTCATTAAGTTCAATTTTTGACCTATTTTGGTTCAAAATTGCTACGAATTCATTAGATCATATATATCTACTAGCTTCTAGGGATTTGATGCATTTTAGCAGTATTAGTGTATTATGGTAAAATTAACCCTACTAAAATAAACTGAATTTTCCAAGATCTATAAAATTTATGATCTAATGATTTTTAAAGGTGGATATAGTTAAAAAACATGAAAAAGATGGACCTATTTTCAATTTAATCTATCCGTGCACTATTATCATTATAGGCATATATATGTGGGGATAGCTGACTTTGAAGGTTTTAATTTATGCCCAGCTATTACTTCATATAATTTAAAATAAATTAACTAACAATAAATAAATACACTATTATTAATTATTAGATAATGATTAAATAAATAATAGTCATTAAGTATGATTTGCTAAATATTAGTTATTTTAAATTAGAATTAATAATTAATAAGCACTGTTATAGTTTTTTTTAAATGATAAACATTTTAAAATACAAATTTCTGAATAGTAAGCATTTATTATCATCAGGAATATAAGCATGAGTTAGAAGTATTGCAATTTATGCCAGATCTTGCATCTTTGGAAGATGACCACTGTGTCATCGAGGATGAAGTAATCATACCAGTGATGTCACATTTGCGGCAGAACTAGGCATATGGAGTCGGTGTAGAGGGTGCCTTAGTGTGAATACTACTTTTGTACTGGTTTAGAAAGAATGAATACTACATTATCTACTATTAAATATTCCTACCAATAATATAGTTAATGAAGAATTTAATGATATAGTTTTAGTTTACACTTACTTGATTCACAGCGCTCAACCGCATAGACTTTAGCCAAACTTGATTTAGTGCTCAAACATCATATACTTTACTATGATAAAAATAATTTTGTATCTGTATAAGTTTCATTATGTTACAAAATAAAAAGAATGGAGACCATTAGAGAGAGAGAACAATTTTATTTAATAGAGATAGATATTACAATACAATCAAGCTCCATATTTATAGACTCCTTATGCAGTGCAGATTACAATAATGGCCTTTCTTGTTTAGCATATTCATCCCTATTATTATTGTATATTACAACACTCCCCCTTGAATATGCGTATGTAAAGATGATAAGAGTAATTGCCTCACTAAAAACCTTGTTATGAAAAACCCAGTGGGAAAAAATCATAAACAAGGGAAAGAGTACAACATGATTTCATCTTTAAGTAACATATATTTTATAATGTTACTACGAAGGTTGATAATCAAGATAATGCCTCATTAAAACCTTACTAATAAAAACCTAGTGGAAAAAATATTAGTGAAGGAAAAAGAGTACATTATAGCGTATTTCATACGCTCCCCCTGAATTATAACGCATTATTCAATTAGTTTGTTGATGCAGCCGACGCATACCAATTTTGTACACCATCTTCTGAAATGTTATTTTGGAAGCACCTTTGTGAATAAGTCCGTCGGATTTTCTTGGGATCGGATTTGTTTCACTTCTATCTTATTATCCTTTTGTAGCTCATGTGTGAAGAAAAATTTAGGAGAAATGTGTTTCGTCCTATCACCCTTACTGTAACCCACTCGAATTTGAGCTATACAAGCTGCATTGTCTTCATAAATAATGGTTGACCCTTCCGTAACTGATGGAAGTAGGCAGCTTTTTCGAATATGCTCAATTAGTGATCTCAGCCAAATACATTCTTTACTTGCTTCATGTAGTGCTAGTATTTCAGAGTGATTGGATGATGTTGCTACTAATGTTTGTTTTGAAGATCATCATGAAATTGCTGCATTGCTGTTATTAAACACATATCCATTTTGTGATCTTGCTTCATGTGGGTCAGAAAGATAACCTGCATCAGCATAGCCAACTAGATTTTGATTATTGCCTAAGTTAGAGTAAAACGAACCCAAATTTGTCGTTCCATGAAGATATCTCATGATATGTTTTATACCATTCCAGTGTCTTTTTGTTGGTTCTGAACTGTACCTTGCTAGAAGATTTACTGAAAATGGAATATCTGGTCTTGTGCATTGGGCCAAATATAACAATGCACCAATGACACTAAGATATGGCACTTCCGGGCCAAGCACATTCTCATCTTCTTCTTTTGGGCGGTAAGGGTCCTTTTGAATATCTAAAGATCTGACAACCATCGGCGTACTAAGTGGATATGCTTTATCCATTTGAAAACGCTTTAAATTTTTCTCAATGTAGTTTGATTGATGGATTAATGTACCATTAGTACTATGCTCAATCTGTAGATCGAGACAATGCTTAGATTTGCCAAGATCTTTTATTTCAAATTCCTTCTTTAAATAATTTATTGTTTCATCAATCTCTTCTGTAGTCCCAATCAAATTTATGTCATCAACATAAACTGCGAAGATAGCAAATCCCTTTACCGATTCCTTTATAAAGACACATGGACAAATGATATTGTTTTTGTATCCTTCTTTTACCAATATTTACTAAGACGGTTATACCACATCCTTCCAGATTGTTTCAAGCCATATAGCGATCGATTTAGTTTTAATGAGTGCATGGACTTTGATTTTGCTTCAGGCAATTTATATCCATCTGGGATTTTCATGTAAATATTGGTATCTAATTCACCGTAAAGATAACCTTTCACAACATCTGTTAATCTTATATCGAGATTTTCAGAAACTACAAGACTTATCAAATATCGAAATGTTATGACATCCATAAAAGGGGAGTAAGTTTCCTTAAAGTCAAGATCTGGTCTCTATAGGAAACGTTGTGCGACAAGTCATGCCTTGTACCTCACGACTTCATTTTTATCATTTCGTTTTCTAACGAATACCCATTTATAACCTACTGGTTTAACATTTTCTGGTGTTTTCTCTATTTATCCAAATACACCATGTTTTTGAAGTGAATCTAGTTCCACTTGGATAACATCTTTCCATTTTGGCCAATCGTGTCTTTTTCGACATTCATTTATGCTATTTGGTTCACTATCGTCATTATCATTATTCTCATTACGATCATGACTTTCAATTATTTCATTTTCTACTGCGAATGAGAATACATTATCAATTATTATTTTACTTCGATCCTATATTTCTCCATAGTTCGTATAAATATTGAGATCTCATTATTGTTAGGTACCATTTTATCGTAGGAATCTTCTTTTATCTCTTCTGGGGTAATATTTCCTTCCATAATTCTAGGAGAATTGGGATTTTCATTTGAGTGATCCTTTTGACCATTTATAACCTCTTCAGGAGGTTCCTTAATTGATGATTTTTCATTAGACTTTCTTTTTCTAGGCGCCAAGTCTTTGAACCAATTGGCTTTCCACGTTTTTGTCTTGCTTTTGACTCATTTGCTGCTATATTTACTTTTGATCCTTCAGGGACATCAATTTTTGCTGGTGCATTTGCTGCTGGAATGTGAGATTTAGTTATTTTTGCAGTGTCACTAAATGCATCTGGTAGCTGATTTACAATATTTTGAATATGCAAAATTTTTTGTACCTCATATTGGCATTGTTTGGTACATGGATCCAAATAAGACATAGATGGATTATTCCATGATATTTCACGCCGTTCTACTAGAACGGTCTTTCCTACCCCAGCGGCGGGAAGATTGTCTCATCAAATTTACGATCTGAAAATCTTGCAGTAAAGACATCACCTGTAAGGGGTTCAAGGTAACAAATTATCGATGGAGAATCAAATCCCACATAAATTCCCAACCATTGTTGAGGACCCATTTCAGTACGAAGTGGGGGATTAATAGGTATATGCACAGCACAACCAAATTTTCGTAAATGTGAAATATTTGGTTAAGATCCAGTTAAAAGCTATGATGGTGAAAGCTGATGATAAGCTGTTGGTCTAATTTTAACTAATTTCATGCAAAATTGCATGCCCCTAAGCTGAAACGGGTAGTTTTGATTGCATAAGTAATGGTCTTGCAATAAGTTGCAAGTGCTTAATTAATGATTTCACTAGACCATTTTGAGTATGAACGTGAGCCACTGGATGTTCAATTTCAATTCCCAATGATAGACAATAATCATCAAATACTTGAGAAGTAAATTCTCCAGCATTATCTAGTCGAACTGATTTAATTTGATGATCAGGGAAGGGTGCTGTCAATTTTATTATTTAAGCAAGTAACTTGGCGAATGCCAAATTTCTTGTAGAAAGTAAACAGACATGTGACCAATGAGTTGATGCATCAATCAATACCATAAAATATTTGAATGGTCCACATTCAGGGTGGATTGGGCCACATATATCACCTTGAATTCTTTGTATAAATGTTGGAGATTCAGATGTGATTTTACTATATGAAGGTCGAGTGATTAATTTTCCTTGTGCACACGGGGCACATAAGTAATCACTTGGTAAATTAAATTGGTTTGATAAATCATGTCCATTTGAGTTTTTGGCAATTTTACGCATCATAGTTGATCCAAGATGACCCAAGCGATCATGCCAAAGAATCAATGTCTTTGTATTTGTGAGCTTCTGGCTCATGTTTATACAGTGAGATTCAACTATGCCAATTTTTGTAAAATATAAACCAGTTGAAATTGTACCAAATCTTTCTAGGATAAGCTTCTGGCTTTCAATTCTAGAAATAACACAAAGATATTCTTTATTGTTTTCATTTATAGTTTCAACGTGGTATCCATTCATTCTTATATCTTTGAAACTTAGCAAATTTCTTTTAGAGTTGCTTGAGTATAATGCATTCTGAATAAAGATATGCGTACCATTTGGTAATATTATATGGGCTCTTCCGGACCCGTCAATTATATTAGCAGATCCAGTTATAGTGGAGACTTTAGCTGAGAAATTTTCAGATAGTTCAGAGAAAAACTTCTGCTTTTTCAAAATTGTATGAGTAGTTGCACTATTTGGTAAGCATATATCAACACCCAAATGGCGTTCCATACCTTAAGAATTAAAGGCAATAATTAGTCAATCGTTAAAAATTTGTATGCATAAATAAATTTAATGTAAACAAACAAAGTAATATGATTAAAATAGGCTACTGATTAAAAACAACATCCACATTACACATTATTTTTAACTAGTACTGCAAAGGGAAATACAAGTAAACGAACATAAACTTCAAACTGATTTATTGATGCAAGATAATGAAATAAAACGAAAGCCACATAACAAACTTCTAGATATTTCTAATTGATCAAGTCAGTCATATCGTTGATCATTGCACTTAGATTTTCATCATTAATGAAATTTCCATTGTCATCTTCGAAGAAATCATCTAACTTCAGGTTAGTGTTTTCAGGTAACTTTTCGGCATTATTTGCCTCAATAATCTTAGAGTGATGACATTCTTCAGTTGTTTTCTTTGATGATCTACATGTACGTGACTAGTGACCAGATCGTCCACATCTATAACAAACTTCCTCATAGTGCCTTTTATTTTCTGAAGCTGAATCATTGTTTTTTACAGGCTTAATTTTCTTTTGTTGCTTTTTAAAGTTGGTGGTTTTGTTACCCTTAAAACCACCATAACCTCCTCTGCTAGAGTTATATCCATGTCCACGACCATGTCATCTACCTCGACCTCGACCCCTACCTCTTCCAGAGTGGGCAAAATTAGCATTAACTTCAGGCAATGCAGTCGAACCAGTTGGTCTTGAGAAGTGATTTTTTATAAGCAATTCATTATTTTGTTCAGCAATTAGTAAGCATTCTATGAGTTTAGAATATTTTGTAAAATGACGCTCTCGATATTGCTGCTGCAGGAGTATATTCGAGGCATGAAATGTTGAGAAAGTCTTTTCAAGCATTTGTGCATCATCCACCTTTTCTCCACATAATTTCAGTTTAGAAGTGATTCTAAACATTGCAGAGTTATATTCTCTTACAGACTTAAAGTCCTAAAACCTCAGGTTCAACCACTCTTTCCTAGTGTTTGGAAGTATGACCATCATCTAGAGGTCATAACGCTCCTTCAGGGAGTTCCATAAGTGGAGAGGGTCTTTTTCAATCAAATATTCTGTTTTTAGATCGTCATGGATATGGCGTCTTAAAAATATTAGAGCCTTTGCCTTGTTCTGCTGGGACATAGTATTGCCATTTTTTATGGCATTTTCTAAGCATTGATATTGCAAATGAATCTCAGCATCCAGTATCCATGATAAGTAGTTGTCTCTAGATATATCCAAAGCTTTAAATTCAAGCTTGGCGATTTTGCCATTTTGTGAACTGTTCATAAAATAAATTGCATAAGGTGAAAATATTCGCCACAACAGCATTCACTATTTGTTTATTTCCAGCTAAAAAGTAAAATAAATAAAAAATTGGAAAGTCTTCATTCATGATATCAAACAACTGTACCCTAAAAAAATGTATCAACAAAACCAAACATTTGGATTTTACAACTTTCATGTATTTATATAAGAAAGGAAAGTTAGCTTTTGCGTATATTCCATTGCAAACTTTTGAATTTTATTTGGCAACAGATCTGCAAAGAAAAAAAAAGAAATATTGAATTTAGAAGCCAAAGAATTAAAATAAGAGTGATATAAGAAAAGACATGAAAAATATAGAAGCGAACCCCAAAGTAGACAGCTTTATCAAAAAAATATGATATTAAGAATTACCTTTTTGTAGAGAGGAAAAGTAACGAGTTTATAAAGAAATGCAAGAACAATTCTTTTACCTGCTTGCTTTTTTAAAGGAAATAAGAAATAGAACGTATGTAGATATATTATAAAAGACTCGTTTGCACCAATATATAATAAGATTTTGAATATGAATAGCCTTAGAATTGAAATGGTCAGAAGTGGAATATTTAGAGTAATTAATATATAATTACTGGTTGAGAAGTTGGAAAGTTTGAAGGTGAACAGGTTAAGAACAATAATTGATTCGCATTCCTATGCAGAATATGCAGTATACAGAAAGTTTGTGCTACTCAAAAAAATATATTCCTAGTTGAGCAGCAAGAAAATAAAAATAAAAGAAGAACGCCTTCGTGTTGATATCGTGTTACAAAATAAAGAGAATGGAGACCATTAGAGAGAGAGAGAACAATTTTATTGAATTGAGATAGATATTACAATACAATCAAGCTCTATATTTATAGACTCCTTATGCAGTGCAGATTACAATAATGCCATTTCTTATTTAGCATATTCATCCCTATTATTAATGTATATTACAACACATTATAATATTCTTAATTTAATATTAGTAGATAAGTAGAGCTGATTGAACAAAGTTTATGTAATATTTAATGGTTATAAAGTAGCATAAAGCAGCCAAAATCATGTCACTTTGCAAGTACAACCTTTGTCCAGCACAAAATTTGAATTCTGCTAAAAAATATATGTGAAGTTTTCTTTTATAATAGCAAAGTTCCATAAAATTTGAAGCTACATATACTCAAAAGTTGAAAATTATTAAAATAAAATTTGAGTAGGTAAAAAAAATGTGATTGAAAAATGAATATGAACGATCAGAATCATCATAATAACTTCATAATGTACGAATTTATCATCATACAACAAGTACGTTTTGTCTCAAACCAGAGGCTTTCACTCACGTGTGTTAGGCTACGCCTCAATTTTATACACATCAATTACAACGTTACGAATATAGTGCTGCAAAACTCAAAAATAAACAAACTATATGTTTCTATATGATTACAATTATATCTAGTCTGAATAATTCTTGCATATTTTTCTTTTGAAATGGCACTTCATATACAACATGTTACTGGAAGAACATTTCACATGTTAACAAACGTTCAAATAACGCTACACAAACATATTTTTAAATCAAAACAAAAATGTCAACACGGTAATTAAATTAAAAAACTTTACTACATTTTCAATTACTTTGTCACTATAGTAGATTATTGAATTACGATAGCTCGAAGTAGTTAAATATTTATATAGATTTCGTTTTAACATTACTTCGGTGTGGGACTATTTCGAAACATATTTTATTACTTTTACGCATGAACCTATTTGTACGTTTATCACGGTATAACCCAGTATAGCTGACTGAAAAAAAGCTAACTAGTTGTGGTCCATCAAACTTTTATTGTCAACACTAGTATGGGCCCGTGCTTTGCACACGGGCTGTTTGTGTACGGGTTGTTTGTGTTATCGTGTACGTTGATATTTTGTTTGAGTGTAAATATGTACACGGAAAGCAAGGGCATTTTTGAAATTTCAAAAAGACACCGAGTAAATTAGTTCAAAGAATTTTCATTATTAGTAGTAGAGATAGGACAAGATACCCATGAAAGCTCGGTATGTTCGTGGTTAATATACCACACTGTTAAGCCCGGTTTAGTACAAGATAATAATTAAACTTCATTCATATTAATTCTTTTTCCCCAAATATCACAACCACTAGCCTCTTACCTTTAACCAAAAATATCCATGAATGCATCCAAAGTGTAATTCTGATATTAGCTTGTTGAAGTAAGAAACAAACACGACTGTGACTATAAACTGATATATATATATATATATATATATATATGGTTACTACGCTAGATGCATGGTTTATCTGTCATTTAATGTGTTATGCATTTGAATGACAAAAAGATTGTATGCGTTAATACGAAAAAAAAGTTTAGAATTGTTGAAATAAAATTATATTAGATTAAGATGAGTTGAATATACTCTAATTTTACCATTTAATTCAAGTTAACACCTTTAATCATTATTTTTTATGCACTTATATAGAGATTTTGTAAGCACATTCATTCCGCATGGGACCGTTTCAAACTTTATTACTCAGCACACCAAACTACTTACGCATCTATGTCATTATAGGTTGAATAATACGATAATTAACTTTGGTTAGTTATTTTCATAACTAATACTGAAGAAGATAATAAAGAAAGCCCATTAACTGAATAAGATGAAAAACGTACAACCAACATCCAAACACAATCACATTCCACTTATTCTTATAGTCACCGCATTCTCCTCATACAACAACCCTTTCTTCGCATGTATATCATACATGTATGGACTCCACTTCCCTACCATCCCTGTAGTTTCATTAATCGTCCTCACCTGCCACGTTCCGTTATTTGCTGTTATGTGTGACCCGTATTGTATTAAAGTTCAAAATCCCTAATTTGAGTTGACAACACAAATTAGGGTTTACTGAAGAAACTATGAAAGGTGTTAGCGACCTTATCCAAGTGTTCGAGGACCCATCCTCTAAGGATCTGTTAAACTATTCACTATGTAGTAATATTGTGCTATTATAATAATGTCTAACAGTAAAATAAACATACTTTTAAATAGCGTTAAGGCTTTACATTTTCCACCTTAACACAAATAATGCCAATAGTCTATAAAATACCTGCATATCTCCTGATCGGGAGACTACGAGAAGATACTGTATAGGTACGACACAAATAGAAACTCGTAGTAAATGCTCGATATGGTAGGTGACACGGCACACAAGGCAATGCCAGGGTAGATATACCAATTACGACAATCGAGCTGGTGGTAACGCAGCAGCCACATACACTCACCGCAGAACACATTCCCACATAATCAGAGGGGCGCCCAAACAATCACAAGTAATAGTATAGTATCGAAGAAATGCATCCGCTACGAGGTGCGACCTCAATTGGCCCGAGACCGCTCCTGTTTTAGCCACCTTATGCCAACTCACGGGAGTTGGGTCCACGTAACATACCATAACAACGTCGCCACCATCCTACTTCACTCTGGAATCTCCACCGCGTACACGGTTGTCAAAGTGGTTTTCGGTATCGACAGAGAGTATGCCCATATCCGATCCCGGTGTCTATGCCAACCAATCGTTATTATAACCCGTGGTTATAACTTTAAAATAATATTTTTTTATACTTCAAAATGAAATATCATTTAAATCCAAATCTTTATCAAAATAAAGATTTAATCATTTCTAAACCATTCCAATATATCAACATACCATATCTTTCAAATTCAAATATTTACCAAAATAAATATCAAGTAATTTCAAATCGTTTCAATATATATCCTTCCAAAACTTCCTTTGAAATCATTTTTAATACATAAATATCATATCTTTCAACTTCATTTTTCAAATCATTTTAATATCAAAATATCATAACTTTCAAACTTCATTTTTAAATTATTTTAATATCAAAATATCATATCTTTCAAAACTTCATTTTGAAACATTTAATATATATCAAATATCATATCTTTCAAAATTTCATTTCAAAACATTTAATATATATCAAAATATCATATCTTTCCAAACTTTATTTCAAAACGTTTTTAATATCAAAATATCATATCTTTCCAAACTTTATTTCAAAACGTTTTTATTATCAAAATATCATATCCTTAAAAAAACTTCATTTCAAAACATTTAATATATATCAAAATATCATATCTTTCCAAAGCTTCAATTTCAAATCAGTATATAAGTTCAAATCCAAATATTCAACTTTAAATACCTTTTATATTCAAAGATATCATTCATTTATTTTCATTCCAAATCACCTTTTAAAAAGCTTATATTTTAATCAAAATAATTTATTTAAACCAGTTAAAATTTAAGTTTATATACTTTCAAATCAAGTATTCAATTTCCAAAGTTTTGAACCATTCTGAGTTCATTTACTAAGTTAAAACCATAAACATTGAAAATTTCAGCCTTTCATAGCATTTAGAAAAAACTGTTGTAAGTTATACTTGAAAACATTTCAATTTAAACCATTTAATCATTATAAAAATCATATTTTAACATTCAATGAGGTTCATTAAAATACTCTTTTAATTAATGATTAATATAAAGCAACATTTATAATTAAATCAAATTTCACAAATCACCTTAATAAATTCAAGTGTAAACTTCCCCATTTTTACATTTAACACTTTATTAACATTTACATTTTCAAATTATCATTTCACAAATTAAACTAAATTTCCAATTTTTTTAATTAACTTAAACCCTTAATAAAAACAAAATTCACATTTCCAGGTCAAGTTCATTTTTAAAATTACACTTTTAAGCATTCATTCATTTAACCATTTTAATACATAGAAAAACCAATAATACTTTATTAATTCATTTAAAATCAAATTTAATCAAATCATCATATTTACCATTTTCCAAGTATATTTAAATTTCAATTTTATTTATATAACTTAAAAATCCCTTTTTAAACCAAAACCCAAATTTCCAGACTTTAAGTTATATTTCAAAAATTCACTTTTTACCATTCATTTGAATTACATTTTTAACTTCTACAAAAATCCAAAATTTCTTTATTTTAACATTAAAAAATCCAATTTAAATCAAATTTCATAATTTTTCACTTTTAAAATATTTAAAATATTCAAAATACTTTATAAAATATAACCACCGGCCTGTATATAGTTTTCTAACCTAGGTAAAGTAATACGGATGTATATCATTTCAATCCGTAGTTTAAAAAAATCCGGGTTCTATCATTCAAACCCACAATCCCAAGTTAAAATAAAATTAATAAAACCGTTCAGGCCTATCATTTCAGTCCATAACGACTTTTTCCTATTCTAAAGTTCGTTTCGGTATGTATTGTTTCAACCCATAGTGAACCTAAACTACATGGAACTTGCAGTGTGATAAACGGATATAAATGAACAGTTAACAACATGTAGCAGTAACAGATGATATGACATGTAATATAATAGGTTGAACATCATATATATATAATCAAATGGCAGTTATAACATCATATATATTTTTTCTACACATTCAGTTGTTGTTGTTTCACAACTGCATAAGTATAAATGTCGTGTGAGCTTTACTCACCTCTAAATGCTGGAGATTGCAAACCAACACACGGAATCAAAAGAAAACAGACAAGACTACGGACTTTGAATGGAGAGCGAGATCCAAGCTATAGGTCTTGTGTTACAACCCAAAACAAAACCAAATAAATTTAAAGTTCAATACAACATTCAATTTAAATAACTTTGAAATAAAAAGAGATACGAATACACAGTCTTTTGCCTTGCCTTTTCTACTATTTGGTACGGCCTAGGGATGTGTTTGTCTCTGGTTTGAACAATTTTTGGCTCAGGTTTGGTCATGTGTATGCACGGTATAACGACCCGTAAATTTTCGATAATTAAAATAGCTAATTTAATAAGATTTCGTGATTTAGTGTTAGAAAAAAATTGTAAGTCGTTTGGAATTATAATAACTAGAATGAAATGCAACAAATTTTATCTAAGTTAATTATTTATGAATTGAATGAAATCCCAGATCAATTGAAATAATATGTAGTCAAAGGTAATTGAATGAATTTGTATTGTATAGGTAATCGTGACGCTTGTTTGTAAATAATAAACTTATAAGTAATTAAAAGTTAACGGTGATAATTATTTAAGTTACCGATTCATTTAGTTAGTCGAATTGAAGTTGTGAACCAATTGCAATTGAAATGAAAGTTTATATATTAGTTGAGTGCATTATCTCTAACTGTAGTTAAATAATAATGTGGAATTCATTTGAGGTAATATAGTAAATCGACTGATAATGAAATTTTTATTTAAAAATTCAATATTGAAATTCGTCAAATATTGAAAAATTAAATTGTTTAAATTTAATATTTGGAATTTATTGAATAATTGAATAACGAGAATTGAATAACTGTTTTAATGAAAATGGTTGTTCTATAATTTGAATTTGTTAAATTTTATAAGTTCGTTTTGAATATCTCAAAAGATAGTGATTTAAGAATAATCAAAATTGTTTAAATTTAATATTACAAATGTTTGAATAATTAAATTCCGAATTTGATATGATTAATTTGATGTTGAAATTTAATATATGAAAATAGAGTGAATAATTGAAATTTGGTTTAATATGATTCAAACTGGTTTCCAAAGTGAATGTAAGTTATATAGGGATAATAATAGAGTTAATAAGTTTTTAAAATTGGAATTTATTGGATAATTGAATAACGGGTTTGATATGATTAAAAATGATTTGTAAAATTTTATTTTATCATATTAAAGTTATAATGATGTTGTAGAACTTTTAAAACGAATTAAAGGTAAATTTGTGAAAATTGAATATTTTAATATTTAAATCGACTAGTGAAATTAGACATTCTTCGAACAGTATCAGAATTGGACGAAACTAGTTCCATTGGATCCGTAATAGTTTGTTATTATCGGATTCAATTTTCGTAGCAATCGGAGTTTTCGTTTGACCGTGGCAGCTCGAAACACATCGAAATTGTTTTAATATTAATTTGACGAGTTAAAATAGCCATTTTCAAACAGTCTCGGATTTCGACGCAACTAGTTTCATCAGATCCGTAACGTGATATTATTGTAAGATTTCAAATTTCGTGTCAATCGGATATACCGTTTATCCGGGGCGAGCCAAAACGCATAGAAATTCATTTAATCGGTTTAATTTAAAATCGATCGTTTATTGTCGTAACTTGCACATATGATCGAATTAGCTTCCGAAACCTGTTCCATTGTGTCCGGAACGTGGGATAAACCCTAGAAACGCCAGTCACCGCGCGTAAATCGGAGCTCGAGAAACCCGGGATGAATAGTGTTCGTCGTTTTCTATAAAGCACTTCATTGTTTTCTTTTTTTCAAAAAAAAAACCTAACCCTAGAAAAATGGCCGGCCGCCAATTATCTTCCAATGGCCGAAATTGTGCCATGTTCTTCTTCATTTTTCTTCCAATCCACAAGTTAATTCCAAAAACTTTCAACTGGAAATTCGTAGAGCACATCGCGAACTACGAGATCAACGGTTGTGATCGGATTTGGAGCGGGGGGTGGTTGCTAGGGTTGCGCGTTCATCGCCATTTCATGCACGGAAGTCGAGACAAGGGGGAGGCCGAGCTCTTCCATGCTTAGGCCGATGATGGATTAGGAGATGCTCTTCGATATGGCGTATCCCGATCGTCCTGGAAGTCGATGTATGGGTTGCGTGTATTAGGGCAAATAGGCGGCTATATGGGTTCTTCGTGACCTGGAAACATGCGAATGGGAAGAAGAGGGAAGAAAGGAGCGGGCCTTTGTGAGTAGGGGAAACGTGCGGCTCATATTCAATCTAGGTTTTGAAATAAATAAATTTGTGAAATTGTAATATTAAAATGTGTACAAACTTTAAAATGCGATAACTTTTTCGTACGAGGTCGAAAACGCACGAAACAAATTGTGACGGGTTCGTATTGTCGAGCACTACGCTATGGAACTGGATTGGAATCATCTGGAGCTAGTTTGAATTTCAAGTAAAATTAAACGCTCGTTTAACTTTATTCGAAATAAATAGCTGGAACTACATTGAAATCAAGGTGAGTGTTTTATAACGCTCACAACGTACTAAATATCTTTATGATAGTTAAATTTGATATTATGAAGTGTTATGATTTTATTTGTCATTGTTTGATAAAATTTAATTGTCATATAGATTGTCATTTGAATTAACGATTGAAAATTTAATTGACAGTTAAATTGAAATTGAAATTGAATTGCGATTAAATTACCTGACATTGATAACTACGAAATTGCCATGAATTGTATTGTCTATTGGGCGATGTATTTTGATGGATGTTATTGGTTGATATTTAAATGTTTGGATGTTTATTTGCTTATATATATCCTGTTATGCATACATATGAAACTGTGATTTGATTTAAGTGATATATATTCACCCCTGACATTTAATTGAAATAAATAATTACTTCGCCATAGGATAGAAAATTATATACGGACACCGAATTGGCTAAATTAATAGTTTTTAAAATCGTCGATTTGAAATTTATTTAAATATTTTGATTTGAAAGTTATAAATAGAAATAAATTTATAGAAATCAAATTTATCTAAAATTGAGTTTGGAATGTTGAAATAAATTTTGGTTAAAAGAAATTGTTAAATAATTAAAGTGGAGACTTTGGAATTTAAAATCGGGATATGATTGAATTTCGAAACTTGACTTGTTTAAAGATTTAACCTTAATTCGAGCTTTGAATATTACTAAGTAAAAGTGATATAAATAAAATGATACTTTGAAATCGAGCTTGGAATTGAATCAAATTTGGAATTTGGATTTAAACTTGAATATTGATGGATAATTTTGTTAAGTGTTATAAATGGATATTTTTGAAAATCAAGCTCCAAATCGATATAAATTGAAATTGAATTAATTGAAAGTGAATATAAAATTGAATAAATTTGAAATCAAAGATTGACGTTGATTGAGTCGAAATCGGAATTGAATCGGTAGAAGGGAAATTGAAATTGTTTTGAATTGGGAAGTTATAATTGAAATGGTTTGGTTTTGAAGCTATTTTATTTTGTTTTCCAAATTACTCGGTTATATAAACCATTTTGAATACTAAAACTATTTTAATCTATTTTAAATCTACTTAACCCAATTTAAATTATTTTAAACTAATTTATCTATTTCAAATCCATTTTAAGATTTTGAGTATTTTTAACTATTTTTATTTTTTTAAAAACTACTTAAAACTATTTTCTAAAATTCCAAACTGGTCAATAAGATGAAATGTTTATGTTTAAATCTTGAATTTAAATACTAATTGGGTTAAATGAAGTTGCAACCTAAAGTAAAATTCGAAATGATTTTGAAATCGAAATGAGATATTGATGCGAAAAATGATTTTTGAAATGGAATCTTACATTTGAAAAGATACGATGGTATTTGA
This sequence comes from Allium cepa, assembly GCA_030765085.1. Lineage (NCBI taxonomy): Eukaryota > Viridiplantae > Streptophyta > Magnoliopsida > Asparagales > Amaryllidaceae > Allium > Allium cepa. The sequence goes on from CM060928.1 coordinate 916,520,446, forward strand.
AATGGATTTGATTTTTGAAGCGAATATGATATTTTGATATCAATTATGAATCGATTTGAAATGTAAAAGAGCCAACGGTGTAATACGTAGTTATTAAAGAGACCAGGATCAGATATGGACATACTCTTTGTCGATACCAAAAACCACTTTAATAACTATTATACGCGGAGTGTTGATCCAGAATGAAGTGGATGGTTTGGTGAACGCGTTGATTGAAGAAAAAGAACGATATTGGATGACCCCTGACATGACTAAAACAGGAGCCGCGCCGGGCCATTGAGGTTCGCCACCTCTAGCAGACACACTTCTTCGATACCATATCTATTACATTTGTGATTCGATTTCGGTGCACCCCTTGATTTGGGAGTGTTGTTTCGCGATGTTGGGGTAGCTGCTGGCAATGCTCAACATTAGTCCGGATCACGCAACTACTAGTATCCTAGTTGGTATCGCCTTATGTACCTTGTCATACTGATTATCTTATTCGCGACCACTACGTTATGTTTTGTGTTATACCTATGGGGTACCCTCTGATAACCACCAGTTTACGGTGGGGTTTACGGTGATGTATAGACTATGGCATTATAAAAATGTGTTAAGGGGGATTATGGTAACGCCTTAACGCTATTTTGATACTTTATATTACTGATAGGCATTATCTACTTAGCGTACATTACTACATAGTAGATAGTTTAACGGATCCTTACGAGATGGAAAATCCCGTAACATCTCTTGAATTATTGCATGCACGTTGACACTGGATATGAGATGTCAAACCCCTTAAACATCTCTGACGCCGTTACACTCATATTTATTTATGATTGATTTAACTTTCATAAGGATATTTTAGTCCTGACTCGAGTGTTTTGTCTTTTCATTACGCTCGGGTCAGTCCAGAGTTTTTCAGATTTTTGAAGATCTATTCTGGAGGATGAAGACGAAGATTTGGTATACTATTACTATTATTACCCTTGCATCATGCTATCTGCTGCATTATTTTAATTTTTCTGTTGTATATGTATAACTCTGATAAATGTTGTATAAATAATTGTCAAAGTATAGTAAACAGCTTCACGAACTGTTTATTTGACTATTATATTTTATCGTTCCGCTGCGAGATTCTGTGTTGTTTCTTTTCCTTTATTTCTCTTTCTTTTCTTTTCTTTTTTACCCCAATAACCATCTTCCCTTTTGAATGGTTTGGAATCGGCATGTGCATTTGATTGTCGGTTTAAACTGTCCAAAAAGGCGGGTCGTTACAGTTGGTATCAGAGCTTTGGTTTAGCGATAACCTTAGCTTTGTGGGGTCTGACTCTTTATAAATAGGGTAGTAATATCCTATGATGAGTCGTTGAGTGTATATATATGAGAAAGCGTATTTGTTAGTGATATAAAATATTTTATATCGTGTCGGTCGATTTGTTGAGTGGCTTATGGATTCTGGTCAATACGAGTAATTAACGTCATTGATAGGGATCTCTACACACTCGAACAGAACAATTCGACATAGTATTGTTTTGAAATTGGGTAAATGAAATAATTTTGCCCTAATTATATTTTGTATATAAAGAATTTATTTCAAAATTTATTGTGATCTATCTAGCTTATTTGGTTGTTGGAAATGATAATATTAATTGTTACCATTAATTGGATATTGTGTTTTAATAAATAAGGCTTATTGAAAAATAAACAATAATAAAACAACTTGTGGAATGTTTTAAGAAAGAAAATCCTATAAGAATATTTATAAAGGTGACTTATAAATTAAAATAGATTTAAATTGGAAAATGTTGAGTTTAAGACCCGAAGGTTTTGACAATGGTTTTCAAAAGCTTTGAAGAAATATAAGAAATATATAGTAATATTAGTTGGAAATTGTTTATGGAAATATTTTGAAAGGATTTTTAAAGGAAGGAATGAATTCAGTACTCCTCTCTTATGTCGCTGGAAAATAATTTCGGTGATGACTGCGCAGCATCATCGACGTTCATTTTCGAGTCTCAAAGTGGGGGAGACTTCTAAAAAGCTTTGCTTTTCTTCGAAATTATTTTGGGTAAATGGGTTTTGGTTTAAACTCTAAAAGTATGATATGTTATATAAAAAAAGAAGAAGATATAAGTGTATATGTTTATTTCAAATGATTTGAAAAGAACCGGGCATTTAAATTACTAAGTTATGTTAATTAGTAATTTTCAAATGAAATGTGAATAACCAGAATTTATAAAATAAGAGGATTAAGATATCTAAGCTTATTGTTTTGGGAAAACTTTAAAGTTGAAAGGTAAAGAGGATTTAAACAAATTAAATTTGTGAACATTCTAATTAAGTAAAATGAAATTCTATATATTTTTATAATACCAAAATTACATTCTGATAACATATAACAAGACTTACCAAATGTTAAAAGTTAAAATGATGTTTTGGATATGTAATGAGATATTGTATAAATAAACAGAACCTGAAAGTAATTGAAGTATACAAGTAAGGAAAACTCAAAAGGAATTAAAATGTATGTAAATGAAAATTTTGGTTGTGATAAAAATGTTATATACTTAAATATAACATGAAATGATAAATGGATAAATAGAACAAGTAAGTGAACTTAAGAAAGAAGACAAATGAATTGTATAATATCTTTTGTAAATTGGTTATAGAAAATAAATAAAAATTGCATAGAAAAAATAATTTTGTAACCTTTAAGATAACTGTAAACTAAGAAAAGTCATTTATGAGAGGTTAGACTTTTATAGGATGATTAATAAACTAAAGTGCCGGTTAATAAAATGTTCCACAAATGAATTCGTTATTAACTGAAATTATGAAAATGCAATAAATGTAAACAAAGGAATTTCTTATAGTAAGAATCAATTGGGAAATGAAATTGAATTTAATTAAATTATATAGAATGTTAAAATGAACTTGAGTAAGCAAATTCTTTGATATGATGTTTGAGAAAAGATAATGTTAAAGAATATGCTATGTAAAGAAATGAATATACTAACTGAATAATGGATTGTGAGTAATTAAGTGAAAAAAATATAAGCCAATAAAATAATTTAGTATAGATAAATTGGATAGAAATCCATTGGAAGGTAATACGTGAGTTGTACGTATATTATTTTGTTCGCATAACGATTTGATCCAAATTCGAGCACAAAATTTCGAGATGATTTATATCGATCCAAGATAGGATTTTCCACTCGATTCTCGACGGCGAACCCTGGATATGGATTTTTGATTTGATTCTGGAATTCTCTATCATAGTATATGGCTATGCAAGGAGGGTAATAGTTTCCAATCAAGGAACCAAATCTGAGTCCGCACTTGAGAGTCGGGTGAACGATACTAGTTGGAAGTGAAATTCTGTGATCGAATAAGCGATTAGATTGATATTGCTCACGGATGATATATGTACGGCTTACGAACTTAATTAAAGTTAATACTAGAAATTTTTGATGCCAAATATAAAATGATTCTTTTAAAATTATATGATTTGGTCATTATATGATTGTTAGTTGATTGTATATAATTCATTAAGTGTTAATGAAATTGAAAGCTATAAGTCACTGAAATCAAATTGGAAGTTAAATGAATTTAAATAGAATTTAATTTGATTCAAATTGGAAGTGATAAATATAAATTTGTTAATGTAACTAATTGAATTGAGAATGAATGTTAGTAAAAGAATCAACTGTGATTAAAATTGAAACCCAAGTCAATAAATATTAATGAGAAGTGAATTTATATTGATTGGTTATGGATTCGTTGGATGATAGTTGGATGATAGTTGATTGATGGTTGCATTTGTTGTTTTGTTGTATTTGCTACGTTGGCACATGTAGTTGTTATGTTGCTATATGGTGTATATTGATATTATTTTCATATATGCATGTTTCTCATGGTTTGTTGAGTGTTTAGTAGGTGCGGATTGCGCTTGCTTTGCATTTGGAGCTCGCTTTCGCGCTATATTAGCCGTATATGCTTGCTAATAATATATAAGGTACATATCTCGGATTACATACCGTATTTTTACATTTTTTCCCTGCGGGATGCCTCATCACTTGATGAGATGTATATTTGTGATATATATACTGTCGTTTTTTTTTTCGATCGAGCCGCGCAAAGGAGACTCTGCCGAAATTTTCCGTAAAATCCGGGTGTTAGAAATTTTTTTCAAGTTTTAATTTTTTTTTACTTGTTTTGATAACTAACTTTTAAAAGTTAGAAAGCCGTTCGGAGTTACTTAGTGGAAGCTTAGTTATGACTTTATAAATGGAATTTCATTGTTTATAAGTTGGTAACTTTGAATAAAATATATCTAATGTTGAATTCTATACTTAGTTTCTTTCCCTTCTTTTTCCTTTTCGGGGACGAAAAGTTTTGAGTGGGGGAGAGTGTAACGACCCGTAAATTTTTGATAATTAAAATAGCTAATTTAATAAGATTTCGTGATTTAGTGTTAGAAAAAAATTGTAAGTCGTTTGGAATTATAATAACTAGAATGAAATGCAACAAATTTTATCTAAGTTAATTATTTATGAATTGAATGAAATCCCTGATCAATTGAAATAATATGTAGTCAAAGGTAATTGAATGAATTTGTATTGTATAGGTAATCGTGATGCTTGTTTGTAAATAATAAACTTATAAGTAATTAAAAGTTAACGGTGATAATTATTTAAGTTACCTATTCATTTAGTTAGTCGAATTGAAGTTGTGAACCAATTGCAATTGAAATGAAAGTTTATATATTAGTTGAGTGCATTATCTCTAACTGTAGTTAAATAATAATGTGGAATTCATTTGAGGTAATATAGTAAATCGACTGATAATGAAATTTTTATTTAAAAATCCAATATTGAAATCCGTCAAATATTGAACAATTAAATTGTTTAAATTTAATATTTGGAATTTGTTGAATAATTGAATAACAGGAATTGAATAACTTTTTTAATGAAAATGGTTGTTCTATAATTTGAATTTGTTAAATTTTATAAGTTCGTTTTGAATATCTCAAAAGATAGTGATTTAAGAATAATCAAAATTGTTTAAATTTAATATTACAAATGTTTGAATAATTAAATTCCGAATTGATATGATTAATTTGATGTTGAAATTTAATATTTGAAAATAGAGTGAATAATTTAAATTTGATTTAATATGATTCAAATTGGTTTCCAAAGTGAATGTAAGTTATATTGGGATTATAATAGAGTTAATAAGTTTTTAAAATTGGAATTTATTGGATAATTGAATAACGGGTTTGATATGATTAAAAATGATTTGTAAAATTTTATTTTATCATATTAAAGTTAGAATGATGTTGTAGAACTTTTAAAATTGAATTAAAGGTAAATTTGTGAAAATTGAATATTTAAATATTTAAATCGACTAGTGAAATTAGCCATTTTTCGAACAGTATCAGAATTGGACGAAACTAGTTCCTTTGGATCTGTAATAGTTTGTTATTATCGAATTTCAATTTTCGTAGCAATGAGAGTTTTCGTTTGACCGTGGCAGCTCGAAACGCATCGAAATTGTTTTAATATTAATTTGACGAGTTAAAATAGCCATTTTTAAAACAATCTCGGATTTTGACGAAACCAGTTTCATCGGATCCGTAACGTGATATTATTATAAGATTTCAAATTTCGTGTCAATCGGATTTACCGTTTGTCCCGGGCGAGCCAAAACGCATAGAAATTCGTTTAATCGATTTAATTTAAAATCGATCGTTTATTACCGTAACTCGCACATATGATCGAATTCGCTTCCGAAACCTGTTCCATTGTGTCCGGAACGTGGGATAAATCCTAGAAACGCCGGTCACCGCGTGTAAATCGGAGTTCGGAAAACCCGGGATGAATAGTGTTCGTCGTTTTCTATAAAGCACTTCATTGTTTTCTTTTAAAAAAAAAAAAACCTAACCCTAGAAATTGGCCGGCCGCCACTTTTCTTCCAATGGACGAAATTGTGCCATGTTATTCTTAATTTTTCTTCCAATCCACAAGTTAATTACAAAAACTTTCAACTGGAAATTCGTAGAGCACATCGCGAACTACGAGATCAACGGTTGTGATCGGATTTGGAGCAGCGGGGTGGTTGCTAGGGTTGCGCGTTCATCGCCGTTTCATCCATGGAAGTCGAGACAAGGGGGAGGCCGAGCTCTTCCATGCTTAGGTCGATGATGGAGTAGGAGATGCTCTTCGATATGGCGTATCCCGATCGTCCTGAAAGTCGATGTATGGGTTGCGTGTATTAGGGCAAATAGGCGGCTATATGGGTTCTTTGTGACCTGGAAACATGCGAACGGGAAGAAGAGGAAGAAAGGAGCGGGCCAATGTGAGTAGGGTAAATGTGTGGCTCTGATTCAATCTAGGTTTTGAAATAAATAAATTTGTGAAATTGTTATATTAAAATGTGTACAAACTTCTAAATGCGATAACTTTTTCGTACGAGGTCGAAAACGCACGAAACAAATTGTGACGGGTTCGTATTGTCGAGCACTATGCCATTGAACTGGATTGGAATCGTTTGGAGCTAGTTTGAATTTCGGGTAAAATTAAACGCCCATTTAATTTTATTCGAATTAAAAAGCTGGAACTACATTGAAATCAAGGTGAGTGTTTTATAACGCTCACAACGTACTAAATATCTTTATGATAGTTAAATTTGATATTATGAAGTGTTATGATTTTATTTGTCATTGTTTGACAAAATTTAATTGTCATATAGATTGTCATTTGAATTAACCGTTGAAAATTTAATTGACAGTTAAATTGAAATTGAAATTGAATTGCGAATAAATTACCTGACATTGATAACTATGAAATTGCCATGAATTGTATTGTCTATTGGATGATGTATTTTGATGGATGTTATTGGTTGATATTTAAATGTTTGGATGTTTATTTGCTTATATCTTGTTATGCATACATATGAAACTGTGATTTGATTTAAGTGATATATATTCACCCCTGACATTTAATTGAAATAAATAATTACTTGGCCATAGGATAGAAAATTATATACGGACACCGAATTGGCTAAATTAATAGTTTTTAAAATTGTCGATTTGAAATTTATTTAAATGTTTTGATTTAAAAGTTATAAATAGAAATAAATTTATAGAAATCGAATTTATCGAAAATTGAGTTTGGAATGTTGAAATAAATTTTGGTTAAAAGAAATTGTTAAATAATTAAAGTGGAGACTTTGGAATTTAAAATCGAGATATGATTGAATTTCGAAAATTGACTTGTTTAAAGATTTAACCTTAATTCGAGCTTTGAATATTACTAAGTAAAAGTGATATAAAAAAAAATGATATTTTGAAATCGAGCTTGGAATTGAATCAAATTTGGAATTTGGATTTAAACTTGAATATTGATGGATAATTTTGGTAAGTGTTATAAATGGATATTTTTGAAAATCAAGCTCCAAATCGATATAAACTGAAATTGAATTAATTGAAAGTGAATATAAAATTGAATAAATTTGAAATCAAAGATTGAAGTTGATTGAGTCGAAATCGGAATTGAATCGGTAGAAGGGAAATTGAAATTGTTTTGAATTGGGAAGTTATAATTGAAATGGTTTGGTTTTGAAGCTATTTTATTTTGTTTTCCAAATTACTCAGTTATATAAACCATTTTGAATACTTAAACTATTTTAATCTATTTTAAATTTACTTAACCCAATTTAAATTATTTTAAACTAATTTATCTATTTCTAATCCATTTTAAGATTTTGAGTATTTTTAACTATTTTAATTTTTTTTTTAAACTACTTTTAAACTACTTAAAACTATTTTCTAAAATTCCAAACTGGTCAATAAGATGAAATGTTTATGTTTAAATCTTGAATTTAAATACGAATTTGGTTAAATGAAGTTGCAACCTAAAGTGAAATTCGAAATGATTTTGAAATCGAAATGAGATATTGATGCGAAAAATGATTTTTGAAATGGAATCTTACATTTGAAAAGATACAATGGTATTTGAAACGGATTTGATTTTTGAAGCGAATATGATATTTTGATATCAATTATGAATCGATTTGAAATGTAAAAGAGCCAAAGGTGTAATAATACGTAGTTATTAAAGAGACCGGGATCGGATATGGACATACTCTCTGTCGATACCGAAAACCACTTTAATAACTATTATACGCGGAGTGTTGATCCAGAATGAAGTGGATGGTTTGGTGAACGAGTTGACTGAAGAAAGAGAACGATATTGGATGACCCCTGACATGACTAAAACAGGAGCCGCGCCGGGCCATTGAGGTTCGCCACCTCTAGCGGACACACTTCTTCGATACCATATCTATTACATTTGTGATTCGATTTCGGTGCACCCCTTGATTTGGGAGTGTTGTTTCACGGTGTTGGGGTAGCTGCTGGCTATGCTCAACATCAGTCCGGATCATGCAACTACTAGTATCCTAGTTGGTATCGCCTCATGTACCTTGTCATACTGATTATCCTATTCGCGACCACTACATTACGTTTTGTGTTATACCTATGGGGTACCCTCTGATAACCATCAGTTTACGGTGGGGCTTACGGTGCTGTATAGACTATGGCATTATAAAAATTTGTTAAGAGGGATTATGGTAACGCCTTAACGCTATTTTGGTACTTTATATTACTGATAGGCATTATCTACTTAGAGTACATTACTACATAGTAGATAGTTTAACGGATCCTTAAGAGATGGAAAATCCCGTAACATCTCTTGAGTTATTGCACGCACGTTGACACTGGATATGAGATGTCAAACCCCTTAAACATCTCTGACGCCGTTACACTCATATTTATTTATGATTGATTTAACTTTCATAAGGATATTTTAGTCCTGACTCGAGTGTTTTGTCTTTTCATTACGCTCGGGTCAGTCCTGAGTTTTTCAGATTTTTGAAGATCTATTCTGGAGGATGATGACAAAGATTTGGTATACTATTACTATTATTACCGTTGCATCATGCTATCTGCTGCATTATTTTAATTGTTCTGTTGTATATGTATAGCTTTGATAAATGTTGTATAAATAATTGTCAAAGTATAGTAAACAACTTCATGAACTGTTTATTTGACTATTATATTTTATCGTTCCGCTGCGAGATTCTGTGTTGTTTCTTTTCCTTTGTTTCTCTTTCTTTTCTTTTCTTGTTTACCCCAATAACCATCTGCCCTTTTGAATGGTTTGGAATCGGCATGTGTATTTGATCGTCGGTTTAAACTGTCCAAAAAGGCGGGTCGTTACACACGGCCTAGGTAGTGGAATATGATAGAGAAGTTTATATATAAGGATGTGAAGAGTTTTAAGGCAAATAGTGTGATTTTTAGTCTAAACAAAGGCTCGACCTTGGGGTTATGGCTCGGCCTGGGTGCACCATGACTGGTCAGTGGTGAAAAGGGGTGTGTAGAGGTCAGCTCAGAGGAGTGGTGGCGGATATGGTGATGGTTAGGGTGGTGGTTGAAGGAGATGAACAAGTAGTGGTCAAATAAGCGTAGTTTTAGGCCTTTGGTTGCATGAGGGCTCAGCCTTGGTCATGGCTGGAAGTATAGTGTTGATGATGGCAGAAAAGAGGTGTAGAGAGTGGTGGAAGCGACTATGTAGGAGAGGCCTAGCAAATAGCATGAGAAAGCAAGGCATAATTCATAGAAAATAAGAAGAAAAAGTAGAAAAAAAGAAGTGAAGCCATTACCAAACTTCTAAGCCATGAAAGAGAAGAGAGATATGTGTTTTTTTTCATGTGAAAATTGATGGTAATACATAGCAAATGAAAAAAATGCACGGCCAAGAGGAGTAATGGAGAGGTTATGGCAAATGAAAGGGCTTTAGTAGGTGAAAAGACTTTAGTTTCAAAAGCTGTTAAAACCTTTCATATTTCTTTTTCTTTTAAATCAAATAAAACAAGATATAATTCAGAAAATATTTTTAAAAACCGAAACAAAGTCAAATAAAATGAAAATAAATAATAAAATTTAAAGAAAATAGAAAAAGAATAAAAGAAATTGTTTAAAAATTCAAAACAGGGTTCAAAAATTACAATTAAAACATCACTGGCTTTTGAAAAATATCTACTTCATTTTAAAAATATTCTAAAGCAAAATTTTGAAATAAAATACTTCATTTATCATTTCTAAAATGTAATGAATAATTATATTTAGAGAAAATAGAAGATAATTAGAGAAATTGTTTAAAAAGGGCAAACAGGACATGAAAATTACAAATAAAACATTACAAGCTTTTAGAAAATTTATATTTCACTTTAAAATAAATAAGAAGTAAATTAAATAAATAAATGAGGAACAAAATAAAATGGTAATGAGAAGAAAATAAGTTCTTAAGGAAAATATAAAATAAATAAGGAATTACTTAAGTTAATTGAAGCTGGAAATTAGAGATTGTAAACAAATATACAACTGACACTGGAAAATGTCAATTACACTTAAAAAATGTTTGAAAACCAAAAAGATATACATAGCATGTTATTTTACTCATACAAATATAAATTAGAACATTACACGACAAAATAAAATATTGTTTATATAATTTAAAATAAACAATTTTGTTAAATACAGCAAATTTCACACAATAGTTAAAAAGACATAACTTTCACATAAAAAATCAGATTTCAACGAAACGAAAAGTAGTGATCTTAAAATTTTATTAACTTTCATAATAAAAGATAAAATTAAAATTTTCAAACTTTTAAATTTTTAAGTTTAAAGTCAAAGTTGACCAAAATTCATTATTTTGAAAATTATTCTATCTAATCATGTTTGGAATGATAATTCATATCAAAATCAAAGTTTATATTTTAAAATAAAATAATTATCTAAATTAAATATAATAGAATTAAATCAAAATTCAATTAAAATAATTACAAAATACAGGGTTGTTACACTCTCCCCCACTCAAAACTTTTCATCCCCGAAAAGGAATGAGGTACGGGAAAGCACAAAAAAAAAGAGAATGAAATAGGATTAAGACAAGATGACAAGAAGATTGAAATTATACCTGATAACTATTGTTATAGGCAAGTTTAACATGGTGGAGATGATCTTCCAAAGATCCTCCAAAATCAAGACACATGCATGAAAAGATCCACTAGAATCTGATTCACCCTTCCCATTTGACCGTCGGTCTGTGGATGGTAAGCAGTGCTCAGATCCAGATGAGTACCATAGATTTTCAAAGATTATAGGAAGATTTCTAAACAGACTGGTATAAGCAATAGCCTCCCCATTCTGTAACAAGATAAGAGAAATAAGGACAACCAAAAGATAGTTTGAAAAACAAAACTAGATAATAAATTTGAAACCATAATGCTTTGAAATCATAACAATTTAGAGATGTTATCATTTGGAAATCATACTACTAAAAATCATAACACTTTGGAAATATTATATAGAAAAAACATAATACTTAGAAAATCATAACACTTTTAAAATAATCTTCGTTTAAACCATTTAAATTCAAGGTCAAATAATATTCATTTCAAGATTGTAACATTTCTAAGTTCATTCATTCAATTATAAAATTTCCATAACATTGTATTTCAGAAACAGCAGCACTTATAGAGTGCTACGGTAGATATATTAGTGTTTCAAATTAGTTCAATTTCAGAAATATTCATTAGGATATCATTTAAATTATGATTTATCAAAACAAACTTTTATGAATATAATATCCAAATTAAACTATACTTCATTTATTAAGTCAAAAGTTCATTATTTTACTTAACTCTTAATTTAACAAATAACCTAACACTTTAGTTAAAACACGCATTTCCTAAATAAGATATTCCTTCAATAAGTTACACTTGAAATTTCCATTTGAAAACCAAATTCTTAATCATCAAATTTAGTGATATTAAAAATACATTTGAACTATTTAGATCATAATTATTCATTTTAGAAGACATATCTATTACATAAACAAAATATTTATCATAGAAAATACAACAATCAAATTTCTTTACACCTTTTTTTCATTTAGACATCAATTAAACTATGATTCCAAATTAAATATACTTTATTATAAAATGTCCCATTCAAATATATTTAACTTTATCTATTCAAAGATACATTATTTATTATACAAACATATTCATTTCAGGAAATAACCTTTACTAAAATTTCTAGGTTAGATTTAAGGTTCCATATTAAATCAAACTTGATTATTAAGTTATTTAAATAAAATTCTCTTTAAATTCCCTTTTTCTCTGTTTACCTCTGTTAATCTTTTATAACTAAAATTTAAGTATATAACATTTATTATAACCACTCAAATTTTATTTATAAAATCCTTTTATATTGTATATTATCCGATTGCATATTCAAATTCTGAAAATTAAGGTAAGTTATATTGGAATGAAATTGTGTGTTATACAAATAAAACTTGCAAATTCAATTATCTCAAGTTTGAATCGTTTATCCAAATTTTTGATTTCTTTTTATAATTGAAATTATTCTTTAAGATAGAATTTAAGAGTTAAATTCCGATTCCATTCAATCAATTTAGAGATAAGTAATAATATATACGTAATATGTTAAACCAAATTTAAATCATATCTCTATATATATTATAAATCAAATCATATTTTAGAAATTCAAATCAATTTAATTTCCCAAAACAAAGCTTCAGCAAAACTATAGAATGGTCTCACTTCGAAACTCGAAAATGAATGTTGATGATGCTGCGGTCATCACTGAAATTATTTCCCAGCGACAAAGAGAAGAGCACTGATTTTTAAACTTTAAAATTCCTTGGAAACATATTCTTATTCGAAAATAATTTAAATAATATACTTTAAAACTTAAACACAAGGTTTGAAACCATCGGAAATTAAATTCTAAAATTTCTTGTTTAAAATTCATTTCAATCCCCGAATCAATTTATAAACAACTGTTTATAAATTCATTTATAGAAAAATAAATGATAAATCAAGTATTATCAAATAATCGATTTAAATTAGTTTATCAAGTTCCATAAATTTACTTATACATCAAAATTTATTTCATTAACCAAATTTTAAAATAATATTGTGTCAGTTTGTTCTATCAAAGTGTTTTAGAAATCCTATCGATAGCGTTGATCAAAGGAATCGACTGGAAACCCAAATCAATATCAACAATTCAAACAACACAATATATAAAACAAAACATAGATTTACAAGTATAATTCAAAAATGTTTGGAAGAATAGATTGGAAACAAAAGACAAGATGATTAAATAACAGAGTAGGGAGATGGCTAAGCTTAAGTAAATAGTGGGCAACCTTAACTGGGTCAACCATGACTTAAGGAATAAGATCGATGTGGACTTTCTAGGGTAAATCTACATTCGATCTCAATAGATAGAGTTTGGAATGACAAAAGATATTAGCATCTAAACTAAGGATAGATATAAATCTCTGGTGAATCGATGTTAACTGTAAAGGAGTTTCCCCCTTCACAAATGATTTTTTGAGATTGGCGGGTCCGCCAATTCACTATAAATCCCATTCGAAGTGGAGTTATGGGATACTCCAGAATCAAAAGGAGATGAATAATGAGGGACATGAATGGATTTTGAAACCGTAAGGAATGTTTCAAAATTCAAAGGAAATTCGAATCAAAGAGGAAAGATTCAAACTCGAACGAAAATGATTCTGTAAATAATTTACCTTATACTCTAAATTTTGCCTCAAAGCCAAAGCTCTGATACCAAATGTAACACCCGGTATTTTCAACCATTCGCATCCGCACACGTCGGACTTGAATTGCTCAAAATACCGCGTTGTAAATAAAATTTGGCAAATCTCAGAACATACAGTAAATAATAATCACAGAACACAGACACAGAGTAAGAAATGCAGCGGAAGTAAAAGAGATAGTAGTTCATGAAGATACTATGTAAATATATCAGAGTTAAATAAAATACAACAGAATAAATAAAATACAACAGAAGTCTCAAGATGATAATTAAGTACAAGCTGAATAGAACAACAGAACTGGAATAGATAAAACTAGACAAGCAAATAATCTCCAGCGATTCCAATCTCCAGAAAGTGAAAATCCAAATCTGTGAATACTCAGGCTGACCCGAGCGTAAATAAAAACAAAAACACTCGAGTCAGGACATACATACTTATATAATGTAAACCAACTCAAGTGAACAGTAGTAAAAGTACAAGTAACTTAAAGGATGCTTAGGACCGCCCATCCTCTAAGGATCCGTTAAACTATTTACTATGTAGTAATATTGCGCTATTATAATAATGTCTAACAGTAAAATACACATACTTTTAAATAGAGTTAAGGCTTTACATTTTCCACCTTAACACAAATAATGCCAATAGTCTATACCATACCTGCATATCTCTTGATCAGGAGACTACGAGAAGATACTGCATAGGTACGACACAAATAGAAACTCGTAGTAAAGGCTCGATATGGTAGGTGACACGGCACACAAGGCAATATGAGGGTAGATATACCAATTACGACACTCGGGCTGGTGGTAACGCAGCAGCCACATACGCCCACTGCGGAACACATTCCCACAAAATCGGAGGGGCGCCCAAACAATCACAAGTAATAGTATGGTATCGAAGAAATGAGTCCGCTACGAGGTGCGACCTCAACTAGCCCGAGACCGCTCCTGTTTTAGGCACCTTATGCCAACTCACGGGAGCTGGGTCCACGTAACGTACCATAAGAACGTCGCCACCATCCTACTTCATTCTGGAATCTCCACCGCGTACACGGTTGTCAAAGTGGTTTTCGGTATCGACGGAGAGTATGCCCATATCCGATCCCAGTCTCTTTGCCAACCAATGGTTATTATAACCCGTGGTTATAACTTTAAAATGATATTTTTATACTTCAAAATAAAATATCATTTCAATCCAAATCTTTATCAAAATAAAGATTTAATCATTCCTAAACCATTTCAATATATCAACATACCATATCTTTCAAATTCAAATATTTACCAAAATAAATATCAAGTCATTTCAAATCGTTTCAATATATATCCTTTCAAAACTTTCTTTCAAATCATTTTTAATAATAAATATCATATCTTTCAACTTCATTTTTCAAATCATTTTAATATCAAAATATCATATCTTTCAAAACTTCATTTCAAAACATTTAATATATATCAAATATCATATCTTTCAAAACCTCATTTCAAAACATTTAATATATATCGAAATATCGTATCTTTCCAAACTTCATTTCAAAACGTTTTTAATATCAAAATATCATATCTTTAAAAAAACTTCATTTCAAAACATTTAATAATATCAAAATATCATATCTTTCCAAAGCTTCAATTTCAAATTATTATATAAGTTACCTTTTAGATTTAAAGATATCATTCGTTTATTTTCATTTCAAATCACCTTTTAAATAGCTTATATTTTAATCAAAATAATTCATTTAAACCATTTAAAATTTAAGTTTATATACTTTCAAATCAAATATTCAATTTCCAATGTTTTGAACCATTCTGAGTTCATTCACTAAGTTAAAACCATAAACATTGAAAATTTCAGCCTTTCCCAGCATTCATAAAAAGCTGCTGTAAGTTATACTTGAAAACATTTCAATTTAAACCATTTAAACATTATAAAAATCATATTTTAACATTCAACGAGGTTCATTAAAATACTCTTTTAATCAATGATTAATATAAAGCAACATTTATAATTAAATCAAATTTCACAAATCACCTTAATAAATTCAAGTGTAAACTTTCCCATTTTTACATTTAACACTTTATTAACATTTACATTTTCAAATTATAATTTCATAAATTAAACTAAATTTCCAATTTTTTTAATTAACTTAAACCCTTAATATAAACCAAATTCACATTTCCAGGTCAAGTTCATTTTTAAAATTACACTTTTAAGCATTCATTCATTTAACCATTTTAATACATAGAAAAATCAATAATACTTTATTAATTCAGTTAAAGTCAAATTTAATCAAATCATCTTATTTACCGTTTTCCAAATATATTTAAATTTCCATTTTATTTATATAACTTAAAAATCCCTTTTTAAACCAAAACCCAAATTTCCAGATTTTAAGTTATATTTCAAAAATTCACTTTTTACCATTCATTTGAATTACATTTTTAACTTCTAAAAAAATCCAAAATTTCTTTATTTAACCATTAAAATAATCCAATTTAAATCAAACTTCATAATTTTTCACTTTTAAAATATTTGAAATATTCAAAATACTTTATGAAATATAACCACGGGCCTGTATATAGTTTTCTAACCTAGGTCAAGTGATATGGATGTATATCATTTCAATCCGCAGTTTAAAAAAAATCCGGGTTCTACCATTTCAAACCCGCAATCCTAAGTTAAAATAAAATAAATAAAGCCGTTCAAGCCTATCATTTCAGCCCATAACGATTTTTTCCTATTCTAGAGTTCGTTCGGGTATGTATCATTTCAACCCATAGTGAACCTAAACTACAGGGAACATGCAGTGTGATAAAAAGATATAAATGAACAGTTAACAACATATAGCAGTAACAGATGATATGACATGAAATTTAATAGGTTGAACATCATATGTATATATAATCACATGGCAGTTATAACATCATATATATTTTTTCTACACATTCAGTTGTTGTTGTTTCACAACTGCATAAGTATAAATGTGGTGTGAGCTTTACTCACCTCTAAATGCTAGAGATTGCAAACCAATAACACACGGAATCAAAAGAAAATAGACAAGACTATGGACTTTGAATGGGCAGCGAGATCCAAGCTATAGGTCTTGTGTTACAACCCAAAACAAAACCAAAAAAATTTAAGTTCAATGCAACATTCAATTTAAATAACTTTGAAATAAAAAGAGATACGAATACACAGTCTTTTGCCTTGCCTTCTCTACTATTTGGTATGGCCTAGGGATGTGTTTGGCTCTGGTTTGAACAAGTTTTGGCTCAAATTTGGTCATGCGTATGCACGGCCTAGGTAGTGGAATATGGTGGAGAAGTTTATATATAAGGATGTGAAGAGTTTTAAGGCAAATGTGTGATTTTTGGTCAAAACAAAGGCTCGACCTTGGAGTTATGACTCCGCCTGGGTGCACCATGACTGGTCAGTGGTGGAAAGGGGTGCGTTGAGGTCAGGTCAAAGGAGTGGTGGCAGCTATGGTGATGGTTAGGGTGGTGGTTGAAGGAGATGAACAAGTAGTGATGAAATAAGCATAATTTTAGGCCTTTGGTTGCATTTTTGAGGGGTTTGGTCATCATGGAGGGTTCGGCCTTGGTCATGGCTGGAAGTATAGATGGTGGTGATGGCAGAGAAGAGGTGTAGAGAGTGGTGGCTGCGGCTATGGAGGAGAGGCCTAGCAAATAGCATGAGAAAGCAAGGCATAATTCATAGAAAATAAGAAGAAAAAGTAGAAAAAAAGAAGTGAAGCTATTACCAAACTTCTTAGCTGTGAAAGAGAAGTGAGATATGAGTTTTTTTCACGTGAAAATTAAAGGGAATACACAGCAAATGAAAAAAATGCATGGCCAAGAGGAGTAATGGAGAGGTTATGGCAAATGAAAGGGCTTTAGGAGGTGAAAAGACTTAAGTTTCAAAAGCTTTTAAAACCTTTCATATTTCCTTTTCTTTTAAATCAAACAAAACAAGATATAATTCAGAAAATATTTTTAAAAACCGAAACAAAGTGAAATAAAATGAAAATAAATAATAAAATTTAAAGAAAATAGAAAAAGAATAAAAGAGATTGCTTAAAAATTCAAAACAGGGTTCAAAAATTACAATTAAAACATCACTGGCTTTTGAAAAATATCTACTTCATTTTAAAAATATTATAAAGAAAATTTTTGAAATA
Source organism: Allium cepa (assembly GCA_030765085.1). Lineage (NCBI taxonomy): Eukaryota > Viridiplantae > Streptophyta > Magnoliopsida > Asparagales > Amaryllidaceae > Allium > Allium cepa. The sequence continues at coordinate 916,538,326 of CM060928.1, forward strand.
AAATACTTCATTTATCATTTCTAAAATGAAATAAATAATTATATTTAGAGAAAATAGAAGATAATTAGAGAAATTGTTTAAAAATGGCAAATAGGACTTGAAAATTAGAAATAAAACATCACAAGCTTTTAGAAAATTTATATTTCACTTTAAAACAAATAAAAAGTAAATTAAATAAATAAACGAGGAACAAAATAAAATGGGAATGAGAAGAAAATAAGTTCTTAAGAAAAATATAAAATAAATAAGGAATTATTAAATTAATTGAAGCTGGAAATTAGAAATTGTAAACAAATATACAACTAGCACTGAAAAATGTCAATTACACTTAAAAAATGTTTGAAAAGCAAAAATATATACATAACATGTTATTTTACTCATATAAATATAAATTAGAACATTACATGACCAAATAAAATATTATTTATATAATTTAAAATAAATAATTTTGTTAAATATAGCAAATTTCACACAATAGTTAAAAAGGCAAAACTTCACATAATAAATCAAATTTCAACGAAACGAAAAGTAGTGATCTTAAAATTTTATTTACTTTCATAATAAAAGATAAAATTTAAATTTTCAAACTTTTAAATTTTTAAGTTAAAAGTCAAAGTTGACTAAAATTCATTATTTTGGAAATTATTCTATCTAGTCATGTTTGGAATGATAATTCATATCAAAATCAAAGTTTATATTTTAAAATAACAAAATTATCTAAATTAAATATAATAAAGTTAATTCAAAATTCAATTAAAATAATTATAAAATACAGGGTTGTTACAATATTAGCAAGGCGAGAAGATGGGGTTGGTTCAAATAAGTTGTAGGGAAACGATATAATATGTCCTTGATTGTTGACATAAAAGAGGTAAAGGGGGGTTAGTGATGAAAGTAAGATGTTGAGTTAGTTGGGGATGTTTTTGTGAAAACTAGACTGCCACATGTTGTTCGTTTAATTAGTGTGTGGTAAGTTAGCAACTTTAGCTTTCTATTTCAATATAACAAATACATAATGCAAAACTCCTTATGTTGCTTCACAAATCAAGGCCTGTTTCTAAAATAGTTGTTGCTCTTATGCAAATTGTTGTGAAGAATCTACTATGCATAATTTTGATGTCATATATTCTTTGAGCAGGAGCATTGCCATTGTTCTTTTAAAAAAACTGATATGTAAAATAAAGTGCAATTTGCATCAGCTGTAGAGATGGTTAATGAGTTCCATTCAAATACTAGAGAAATTGATAAATTCACATGTAAGTGACAAAATTCCAGTGATATTTTGACACGGTTCAATTCATAACCATTAAAAGGAAAATTTTAGATCATATATATGTTAGGATTTGACGAATTGAAGTAGATGATTGTATTGAAGAAAGAATGCAAAGATTTTCATATATTATCTGTTTCGTATTATAGAGCTTATATGCAAATGAAATACGATGACTTGGGCTGAGTTACATTCCACTACGGGCCAAAACCATATACTTATAACATATATACAAAAGAAAGCTTTTGTATTCTAACCCATTTCTAATACTCCCCTCCTCAAACCAATATTAGGGTTAGGGTATGGCGACTTCAAATTGCTCGGCTGTTTTGATTTCGCTTCTACTTCCATCTTTTAAAAAAATTAATTTGTGAGTGTTTTGCAGCTTGATTTCCTTGCAGATCTCGGCTCTTTTATGATTAAATTTGCAGTTTTGATGAGATTCTCATGTAAAGATGATTCTGGCTTTCAAGCTTCAGTTTATTTAGTAGCTTCTCTTGTATTTACTTGAATCTCTCTTACTCTCGAATCATTTCGAAATCTAATGAAGTATCAAGTCGATGAAGCCTTTGCGAGTACATCGGCTCATTGATAAGGTGCAGGTACGTGGTTGAGTTGTAATTTTTCTTTTAAAACTTGTCCTTGAGAAAACTAGAGATCAATGTCTATGTTTTTAGTCCTTGAATGTTGAATTGGATTTGCGGTTGTGTAAAATGTGCTTTGATAATCAGCCCATAATATCAGTTTTCACTCTATTTTGATGTTTTATTCACTTAAAAGCGACTGTATCCATATTATTTCTACTTTTGTACTTGCCAAACTTCTGGATTCAACTTCAGTGCTAGATTTATATATGGTTGATTGTTTCTATGAGCGCCATTATATAGGATAGTCACCAAGATATATGTTTTAGCAAGTTACTAACTTTCTATCATCTAGCTCAATAGCCCAATCAGCATCAAAGTAGCCAATTATAGTGACATTGTTGATTCTTTTAGCAATAGTCCATAATTTTTTGTTCCTTTTAAGTACCTCGGTATCCTTTTTACTGCCTTCCAGTGATTATCTATTGGTTCCTGCATGAATTGACAAAATTTATTAAAAATAAATGATATATCTAGTTTGGTTGTTGTTGCGTACTGTAAAGCACCAACAACACTTCTACATTGTTTGATATTTGTTACGGATCTCCTGGTTTTGGCCAATTTTTGATTACTTATCTTGAGTGTCTACTGTGGCTTTGCATCATCTATTTGTCTTAATCAACAGCTTTGCGACATATTTTTTGACTTAAAAACATTTTTGAATTTGAACCCTTTTGGACTTCTATGCCCAAAAAATAGCTTAAGTTACCAAGATCTTTAATTGAAAACTGCTCATCTTGATATTGAGTGAGCTGCTTGATTTAAGTTTCACCTTCCCCTATAATAATTAAATCATCAACATATATTAGAATATATAAATATATATATATATATACTTGAATTTTTATTGAGTTTGATGAATAAAGGTTATCTGATTTGGTAGACTGATAACCTAAAATAGTGATAGTGGTTTTTAGTTTATCAAACCATACTCTTGGTGCTTGTTTAAGACCATATATAGCCTTATTTAATTTCCACACAAGATTTATATTTTGCTTATATCACTGTGGTTGCTCCATAAATATTTCTTCCTTCAAAATACCATTTAGAAAAGCATTATTGACATCAAGCTTCCTAATTCTTCAATGTTTATGTAAGGCAATGGTTTGAAATTATTCTTATACTTGTTAGTTTGACCATTAGAGAAAATGTGTTACGCCCCACCTCCATACCCACGCTAGCCAAGGACACTACGGAGTAATGCTGTCGACTAGCACGGAGAATAAGGCTGTTGAGGAGCGACCATCTGTATAATTGCTTTGTGCGAGTGCCGATATGCCAGATTAAAATATAACTTTTCATCTCAAGAGGAAATCCGACATACCGACACCAACTCAAAGCTACTACACAATGGCTATAAAAGTCTTCGGCAACAAATATAGAAATAAACATAACACAAATCAGTCACAAATATAACGAGAAGTGTCAATTACACTAAGCTAGTAAATATATAAATTTAGCTTCATGTCCCATAACCACTAGCTTAATTTAAATATTTACGAACAAACTGTAGATCTCCACTAGAAAATTGTCACAAGAGTTTCAATCGAACAAGTCCAAGAATTAACCGACGAAGTAAAAGCAAGCGTTTCATACCACTCGTTTTACTAGGTCGTTTAATTAGATTTCTCATACGAGTGAGGTAAAGGCTTGTATATACTAATAGATTGGAAAACGGTTTAAGAAACGAGCTTTGTAATAAAATAAATGTTGAAATCGTTTTGATGAAAGAATTTTGATATTTACTACTAGTATAGAAAACCTTTATATTTTTAAAGTGACAAATCACAAAGAAGATTGTAGGAACAATCAATCACTAAAATTCACATACGAAGATGTGAATAAAGATCCAAAGAAATCGATACCGAATCCATCAAAATGGATATTCCCAAAAATCACGATGAAAATGTCATCAAAGTCCATAATAAATGATAACAACAAAATGGGAATCAACACGAATCGATTAAAGTTGGAAATATACTCAAAAATAGCCAAAATAGGCAAATTAAACAGTTCCAGAAGTCTGGAGGTCCAATCCAGGCGTTTGAAAACTAATCAGACGTCTGGTTTAGAATCCAGACGTCTAGATTTGTTCTCTGGGAATAATCCAGAGAACACCCAGACGTCTGAAACTTCAAGTCAGACGTCTGAGACCTATCCAGACGTCTGATCCTAAATTTCAGACGTCTGGAATTAGTCTCTGCCTTCTTTTTTTATTCTGCGTGGTTATATTTTTTTCTCTCCAGGTCCAAACCAGACGTCTGGACTTGGTCACCAGACGTCTGGTCACCTGGTCTGGCAACAATTTGCCTAGGCCAAAGTGGCCAAAACGTATCGGGAGCGATCGGACGAGCAACGACGACTAAGGATTTATGCCTAGTGACAACCCAGCCTTAACGGCTCCTCAATACACCCCGAATTTCATTGTCCAAATATTCATAATAGGATTTTCATAAACTTGGACCAAAACACCCAAATTAGGAAAATTCACCAAATCAATTCAAATCAAAAGCAAATGAATATGCACATATGTTAGGAATTCATACCTAACCACAAAGATAGATATAGAAAAAGATGTGAGATAAAAATCTCACCTTTGAACCCAAACGATTGAAGAAGAAGCTTGAAAGAAAAGGAGAATCAACCACTCTTCAAATCCAACTCAAGAACCTTAATTCTAAGCAATGGGTTCTTCTATTAGTTTGGAGCTAGAGTTTGATTTGCAAAAGAAAACTAGGGCTTGGAGTTTTAATTTCCTCTTCCACTCTCCATTAATATAAAGCTTGAGTATAAGGAAATGAGGAATGAAGTAATGAAGAGGAGAAGGAATTGGGACTGAATACATAAGTGGGGTTAATGGGCTCAGCCCAAACCAAAGCCCTAAGTGAAAAAGTAGCAAAATTCTACTATCTCCAAACATATCGAAGTTTACACTCAAAAAGGTCGCAAACGGCATTTTAAACTCAATGGGAGTGGTCCTGAGTTCTAATTCGAACTTATGCAAAAAGTAGCTTTTCGGACTAAATTCCGAGTATCGATAAAATATTTAAATATAAAAATCGATAAATATGCGGGTTGTTACAAAATGTCTCATTGAAATCAAACCCATACTGATGTGTGTATCCCTTGGCCACAAGGCCACCTTGTATCTGGCTACAGTTCCACTTGGATTTTACTTTACTTTATAAATCCAATTGCATCCATCTATGTTTTTATTTGGTGGATACACTAGAATCCATGTTTTGTTCCGCATGAGAGCATTATACTCCACATCCATTGCTGCTTTCAAGTTTTTGTCTATTGCAGCTTGATCAAATGTTTCAGGCTCATATAAACTAGTTATTATAGAGTATAACTTCAGTTTGAAAATCCAACTTTTTGCGCTTGTGATCATTGGATGACACGCTCTTGCTTATGGTTGTATTTCTTCATTTGTCTTATTTTTGTAATCTCCTGATTAAGCTGCCTGATTATCTGAATAATTTCACTAACTTGTTGTGGTTGCTCCTTTGAGTATGCAGGTGATTAACTGTGATAGTTGGATAGTTTTGATGATTCATGATCTAGTTGATCTGTCATTATGAGTTGAGAATCATCAGTTCCAACGGTCCTTTCAATCTTCCAAATTTGTAGTTCATCAGTACACACATGTATATTAGGCATGGACATCTTTAGATTTTATATACTTTTGGTTGTCTTTATATCTAAATTGCTAAAAGGAAATACCCACTCACTAAAAACAACATGTCTACTAACAAATATTTTTCCACTATCATCAAGATATTTATAACCCTTTTTATTCATTCCATACTCCAAAAATGTGCATGGCTTTGATATGAAGTTTAATTTATTAGTATAATATGGTCTTAATTAGGGAAAATATAGACATACAAAAGTTTTCAAGTGCTGATAATCAGGCTTGACAACAAATAACTTTTCTATAGGAAATATTCCTTTGAGATCTTTTGTTTGCAACCTACTAATTAGATATACAGTTTTGTGGAATGAATCAGGCCAAAAATTTAATGGTAAAGATACGTCAGTTAACAATGTAAGACCTGTTTCAACTATATGTCTGTGTTTTCTCTCAATTAAACTATTTTGTTCAGATGTATAAGGACATGTAGTTCTATTAACTCTTCCCTTTTCATTGAAAAAACTACTTAGTGATTTATACTAAGTTCTGCCATCAGTTTGCATAATTTTGACTTGACAACCAATTTGCTTTTCAGCTAAGGATATAAAATGAACTTTATTACATGTTTCAGACTTTGATTTCATAATGTATATCTATGTATGTCTGGAAAAAGCATCAATGATAGATATATAGTACCAGTAACCATAGTTTGAGTATGTTGGAGCTAGACTCTAAAGATCGGTTGCAACCAATTCCAATGGTTTTGAGTACACAGTTAATGAGTCACTAAATGTAAAATTGTGACTTTTACCAATCTGATAGTAAGAACAAATACCTGGTAAAGATATATAATTAGAAACATCTTATTTTCACTTAGTACTTTGGTAAAGATATATCATTAGAAACATCTTATTTTCACTTAGTACTTTTTTGACTACATTTGTATTTAGGTGACCTAATTTATAATGCCAAAGATCAAATATATTTCTGTTTCTTTCCAACCGGACAATTTCAACATGTTACAACATTGTTGTTTCCCTACAGACTTGGTTGAATTTACAAGATTGAATCTGTATAATCTCCTGACTGCATCACACTATAATAGAATTTTCTTAGTTTGTATGTCTCTAACCAAACTATAATTTGGATAAAATTCAAAATAAACATTATTAACTTTAGCAAATTGTGATACACTTATGAGATTTTTATTTATCTTTGTCACTCTTAACTAGTGTGTAACCCGTGCGTTGCACACGGTAATGTTGTAAAAGAAATTGTCAAATATACATAGTTAAATAGTTGACGTACAATGTAATATGCTAATGTTAAAAATATTTTTTTTGATTTTAGCATGTTAAAATGTTATGTTTTCATAGTAAAATATATTCAAAAATTATTTTCGAATAGTTAAAAATAATTATATATTTATTATTTTCATATTCTAACAATTTAAAATGATAGATTTTGTTTCAAATTAGTTTTACGATAATATTTCTAAAGTTTAAGAAAACTATATGTTAAACATATTATTTTATTGATTTATACGTTTAAAAAATGTGTGTGTGTATATATATACTATTGTTATTTCCAAAATTTTATATTTTAAAATATCTTATGTAATTTTAAAATAAGTGTAATTTATATTTTGTAATTAAGAAATTATACGTTAAATATGACCAATATACTCATGCATATGAAACAATTTTTAGTGTTTGTGTATACGATAAATTTCAAAGAAAAATATAGATGTAATATGTTTCTTTTTGAAGTAATATTGAGTAAATTCATGATCCTGTGTGTTTTGATGCGAATGCGCAACCACACATGTGCATGATGATGAGTTTTAAATGTCAAATTGCAAATCTGTATTGATAAGAATTTTAAATGTAACATGAGATATTAAGGAAAAAACTATTTTTTTTAATTTATTAAAATTATGGATAACAATAATAATAAAGTAATAGAATGTATCTCATGCATTGCACAAGCTAATTTTGTAAAAACATAGTACTCGTACTTTAAATGTTGTTAAAATAAAATTTTGTTGTGCAATGTTCGATATAACAATCATACATTAAACGTTTTATTATTGTTTATGCCTATAGTTTTTGTTAAGTGATTCAGATATTTTTATATTTGAAAGAAATATCTACCATGTGTTATTACAAATGCGGTATATAAATTGAAACTGTCATTTTGTTTATAAATTATTAAAGAATTTAATGAGTATTATTACTTGATTTTATTTATATAGTATAAATTTATAGTGTTTGGTTAATTTAATACATAGATTTGAATTTGAAATAATAAAAGAAAATTGATGAAAACATTGTAAATGATTGTAGAAATTATAAAACATCAGTATATGTGAATATATAATCATGGAAAACATTAACATAATATTTTGGATAATTATAAAATGATAATTTATATGGATTCAAAAAAAAACGAAGACAATTAATGACTAGGGGAGAAAATTTTATAATTATTGTGATGATTTGTAATCTTTAAACTTCTATCATTTAACTAATAATTTATTAAAATAAATAATTATACACTAAAGTTGTTCATATCGTTTTTTATGTGATCCATATTATACTGTTTTGTTACAATGAGCGTGATATTTTATTGGCATGGTTATCTATATTATTTATTAGACAAATTAATAAATAATGCTTAATTAATTTTTTTAAATTATTTATAATGAAATTATTTAATTAATTTAAATGTACGGACTTAAATGCAAATTGTACATGAAAATTGAGGACTTTGAAAATAATTGTAGAAAGCAAAAAGTGTATATTTTTGAATGTAAAACAATAGTGTAAAATTAATAAAATCATATAAACAATTCAAAACTAATGCATTGTATTAGGTCTTTAAAATAAAATTTAAATAAATATGTAGAGAAAATTAAGGAGAGGCGAGATAAATGCTAGAATTAACGTGAGAGCTAGAATTCCTTCTGTTTTACTATTATTTAATAGATAAGTTATTTCGAAATAACTGCTTTCATTTTTGATAGATGCATTTCCAATATAAGTAATACTAATAGACTAACCTTTTCCCATGCCGATTGACTATTTGCCTCTATACCCTTTATTGCCAAGATTTAAGTTGTCAAGATTGCTTGTTACGTGATTAGTTGCTCCAGAATCTAGATACCGGCTTTCATCATGTATATGTTCTGACTTTGCAGTGATATCTTGATAGGTTTCCCTATTATTATCTGGTTGATTGCTTGTGTCTGATTGTACTTGAGCAATATTGATATTGGGGTTGCCACTTCTTTGATTATTTTGATTCTGATTTAGCACATAACTAGCGTTGAATTTGAAGTAATGCTTCATTGTTGTATGACCCAGCTTTTTACATATTTGATAATTTGGTCTATTGTTGTTGTTATTACTCCACCTTCATCTGCCTCTTGATCTATTAGAATATCCATCTCTTTGATAAAATTGACCTTGTTTGTTGAATTTTGGACCTTTGTTTTTAATACTTGTTGATAATTGATTGATAGATCTGAATCTTATGTTTCATGTGAACTATTCTTCCTACATGTGCAAGTAGAGTTGAATGTACACACTCTACTGAAGGTAAGGTTGGTTGAGATGATAATACTACTACTACAAATGCTTCATATTCAACACTAAGACCATTGAAGATAGTCAAGACTTGTTCAGTCTCTGTAACCTTATGTTCAGCAGCTTCTAACATATTGCATATATTGTCGACTTGTGCTAAATATTCTCTCATAGGCTGATTGTCTTTGTTGACATTTTGCAGTTGTCTCTAGGAATGCATGATCTTTGCAGCATATTATGTGTTGAAAATTCTCTCTAATCTAATCCATATTTCATTAGCAGACTTGCAGCCAATTACTAGTGATAATATATTTGTATTGATGAATGACAATAACCAAGATTGTCTATAATACCTTGTGTATTCTTCATTACTAATCATTTTATTTTTTTGATCAGTAATGAATCTTAGTTGGGATAGAAATGGTGCCAAGAATAAACTCTTCAAGCCCATATCCTTGAATTGCAGTTTTAACATGAATCATCCATAGAAGATAATTATCTTCTTCAAGCTATGGATGCTGATAAGTTGGCTTTATGGGCTAATGACAGTTTTGATCAACTTTTCTGTTGCTTCAACTGTTTGTTGTTGAGGATTGGTGGTATTATCAGAAGTTGCAGAGTTAGTTTTTACTTCAGTCTTGATGAGAACAATTAGAAGCTTGCAAATTCAAGATTGCTTTGACTACAGTATGAACAGGTTAGTTGCAGCCAGATCCAAGTGATGAAAAATATTCTGATGGATTCTTGGCAAGGCAATTGCTTTTTTTCTACTTTGATTGCTTTATTGATTTCTGATTTTGATGTTCCAAATTTTCTTGCTTTAAAATTTGCTTACTTTATTTGTAGAAAACTTGTCGCGTCCAGAAATTTTCTTATTTCTTTGGCATGACACCTGTTTTGTAAGAAAATTCAATTATATATAACCATGTGATGAATTATACTTGATGGATTATCAAGATATCAAATGATGAAGATGTTCTAATGATTTCTTGAATTTTATATTTTTGCCTTCAATAAAGATATTGATATCCTTCAAAACTAGATTTAAAATACGACCAGGCTTGTTGCAACTGCTGTGATACCATGTTAATATTTGATGAATTGAAGTAGATGATTGTATTGAAGAAAGAATGCAAAGCTTTTCATATATTATCTGTTTCATATTATAGAGATTATATATAAATGAAATACGATTACTTCGGCTGAGTTACATTCCAATACAATCCAAAACCATATACTTATAACATATATACAAAAGAAAGCTTCCGAACGATATCTCATTTCTAATAGTATATGTAGAAAGGAAGGATTTGACGTTAAAATTGTTATGATTTCAAATTAGATGAGACAGTTTCATGATATAACATCTTTTGAGTTTTAAACCCTTTTGTTTTAACTATAATAAATTTACATGTATCATAAGAAAACATAGCTTCAGTAATGCATAATAGGCCACAACCTAATCTTACAAGACCAACAGAACCTGAATTTGAGATATCTCATAGAGTTCGGGCAGTAAGAATTAAGAGTACTTCAAAGCTCGAAGAAAAGATGCTAGAAAAGATATCTAAATTTAAGGCTTGTCCATATATAAGAAGGTTCTTTCTTTCTTAAATTACCTTTATTTATTTATTTATTTATTTCGGAATTAAAAATAAATTTGAGAAGCAAAATTATGAAGAATCGGCTTTAAATGGTTTGTAGATTCTGGAGTCACTATCAATACCTTTAAATCCTAAAACTACTCCTCAACCTTTTGAGATTCAATTGAGTTTATACAGGCTGGTATTCTGTTTTAAATAAAGTTAAGTTTGATGAATAGAGTTAGGCTGTTAACTTGGTTACATAAACATGATTTTAATTTAAAAACAATGGAGAGGGCCAAAGAACACTCTGAAACTTCGTCTGATTCTTCTTCATAGGTTGTAAGATGATCCAGATAAATTTTGTTTACTTATTTAACTTTTGATATGGTAGATTCTCAATAAACAAATCAACATAGTCTTGACCTCATCATCCTGAAACATCATTGCGGGTGCAATTTAAATATGTGATATACATTTTTCCCTTCACAAATATATTCTATAAGTTGATTTTGTTTATTTTTTAATCTTTTTTTTCTTTCTTTCATGCATGATTAAATGTTCCAAGGAGTTAGAGATACAGGTAAGGCTAAACCATTGAACAAGAAGGTGGGTACATTTTATGTGTACTGTAAACTTGATCATCATCTAAAAGAAAACTTGTTTTATTGAGTATATGAAATGTTTCGGCATGATTTACATTGATACATTATGTACATTATATGTTGGTAACGTATAGGAGCAGAAAGACAATAGTGCGCCTGAAACCCTTATTACATTTGTATTAACCAGCTCCTATCATTTACTCAGTCTTACTTCTATTGTTTACTTAGTCTCACTTTCTTATTTCCCCTGACAAATGTAACTAGATTTTCTTTAACTTCTCCCTAAAATTTCTTTCTTTGATCGATGTTCAATTCTAATAAAAATCATGAAAATTGCTTCATGTGAGTGATTAAGTATGAGAGCTTGAGCTCTAGAAGCTTGGAGAAAGTCGATTTGAGCAGCTTTTCTCTCTCAAACTTCTTAGGCTTCTATGACCCCGGATTTAATGATGTTCTTGTGAAATTACTTGCTTGCGAGTGATTTTGCATGAACGTCTGTCCTCGAATAGATTATTGATGGATGATTAGAATAGTTTCCTTTCCCAATCTCCTGTTACTTCTTCAATCCTAAAATCAGATTGTAGTGTTGCAAAATTACGCATTGAGAATGGTTTTGTGAGGATCTGCTCTTTGATAAGTTGCTGGAAGATGATTTATTTATAGTTTTCTTTTGATGAATTGTTCATGAAGGAAGAACGTATTGATTTCTATTTCTTTGGTTTCGTGAATGAAGAATCGGATTAGCTAATAGAGGGACGGTGCTTAAGTTGTCACACAAGATTATAGATTTTCTGGAAGTATGAACTCCTATCTCATTGATGAGTGGTCCAGCCTCATGATTTCGATTGTTGCACTGGCCACACTACGATATGCAGCTTCATTACTCAAGCTAGAAAGAGTTCGTTGATTTTTGGAGCACCAGGAGACTAGGTTATCACCTAAATAGATGTAGTGACCTGTTATTGATCTTCGATCATCCATTTATGATGCCTAGTATGCATCTGCATATCCTTGAATGTTTAATGTTTTACATACTTTTAAACATATGCCTTGACTTACAGTGCCTTTTATATATCTCAGAATTCATTTCACTGCTTTTCAGTGATGATCTAGAGGTTCCTACATATATTGACAAATTTTATTTACACTGTATGATATATCTGGTCTAGTAATTCTAACATATCGTAAGGCACCTACTATACTCAAGTATTACTTTATATTATTTATAGGCTTACCTCTGTGCTTAGATATGTTTAAATTACTTACCATTGGTATTGGCATAGACATTGCATCACTAAATTTTCCCTGTCAACAATTTCTGAAATATACTTACTTTGAGATAAAATTAGTTCATTACTTAACTTTTTGAATACTTAATTCGTAGGAAGTAATTTAAATCAGCCAGATCCTTGATTGAAGATGCTTTCTTTAAAGGATAAATGATATTCCTAATTTCATCATTATTGTTTGCTGTAATTATATGATTACTTTGTGTAGTCTGTGTACCATTTCCTTGTTGTCATTTCTAACATACCCTGGTGGATGTTGCATGTACACTTACTTCTGAAGTTCACCATGTATGAATGCATTATTGAAATCTAGTTTTCTGATGTTCAATTTATTATGTAGTGCAAGTGTAAGAATCACTCTGATTGGTTTTGGCTTGACTACGGGAGAAAATGTTTAACTGAAATAAAATCCACTTTGTTGTGGGTATCATTTAGCTAGAAGTCTTGACTTATATTTTGCTATACTGCCATCTTCCATTCTTTTAAGTTTATATGTCCACATACACCTAATAATATTTTTTTCATTTAGTACCGGTACAATGCTCTAAGTTTTATTTCTTATTAAGGCATTGTATTCTTCGTTCATGATTGATTTCCGATTGTTGTCTTTGACAGCTTCCTCATAGTTAATTGGTTCATCATGATTCAGTATTGTGTAAACTTTGGGCTTAAAGATTCCATGCTTGGACCTTGTTATTATATGATGAACTTCTCTAGCAGGTGATTGAGGTTGATTGGCACTTGATTGACTAACCTGATATGAACTTATAGAGTGTTCCTTATTATGATTTGACGTTCCATTTCCTTGACTACCCTTATGATGACCTACATTTTTGGACGGTTTAAATCAACAATAAACCACACATGTCAACTAAAATCATTCAAAAGGAAGGATTGTCAATGGGATAAATAATAAAATAAGAGAAAAAGAAGATAAAACAAAACACAGAATCTCACAGTAGAATGATAAAATATAATAATCAAATAAACAGTTCATGAAGCTGTTTTATAATATACATTCGATTACACAATTTTTACAACAACCAGAGTACAAACAATGACATACCAATAATGATGCAGTGGAAAATTACTAATGATATAATATATCAAACTCCATCTTCATCCTCTAGAAATAAAGTCTTCAACACTGAAATGCTCAAGATGACCCATAAGGCGATGAAAAGACAAAACATTCAAGTTGGAACTAAAAGATCTTATGTAAGTTAAATCAACAACAAATAAATATGAGTGTAATAGCTTCAGAGATGCTTACGGGATTTTACATCTTCTACACAGAGTATAACGTGCGTGCAATAACTTAAGAGACGTTTTGGGATTTTCCATCTCCTAAAGGTCCGTAAACTATCTATATGTAGTAAAATATGCTATATATATGCAATATACATCAGTAAAGTATTAAAATAGCGTTAAGGCGTTACTCATATCCCCTTAACAAACTTTACAGGAATTGTAGTTTATACATTACTGTAAACTCCACCGTAAACCGGTGGGCTACCAGGGAGCACTCCACAGGTACAACACAAACCAAAATCATAGCGGGCTCAATAAGGCATATGACTAGGCATGCGAGGTAATGGCCAGGCTAGGATTTACCATTTTGCACTCCTGGACTGGTGGTAACGCATAACAGCTACTACGGCCCACCTCAAGACACTGCCATAACAAATTTGAGCGTGGCCACCATGTTAGTCCATGAGATGATGGTTTTGATGACAACAACCTTAAAATAGATTATAAAATATAAACACTAACATTATAAGTTTAGATATATATGTATATGCAAGATTTCATCATGCAAGTACCAAGAATGAAGATTGTACAGTATAAAGATTCAAGATATCGAGATAGAAGACTTATGAGTATCAAGATTATCAAGAGTTCAAGATTTCAAGATTAAGTATTTTTTATTAGGAATTTTGTTAAAACTCATAGAAAAGCACTGGCATCTTGAAATCCAATTTATTCGTGGAATGGAATCCACTTCGAGCCTGTTAAGGGATGGAGCCCTAAGTAGGATGAAACCTACGAAAGATCTAGTGGAACATTGTTTTGTATCCGCTAACTTTTTATTAAAAATGATTTTTCAAAATTATATCCTGTTTTCAAAATGTTTTCAAAACTTTCCTTTTAAAAGCATCAAAACTCTATATCCTGATTTTAAATAATTTTAGCCTCAAAATTATCTTTAGTTTCAAAGTCAAATTACTCTTGATTTTAAACTATCCTTTTAATATAATATATTTAACTTTTAACTTTTAATATTTATACTTAGATTTAAATATAAATTATAGTTAAATTCTATATATATTATTCTCTATATTTACTTACGAATTTTAATTATAGTCAAGTATATTTATAAAGTTCAAAATAGTTTTAATATAAAATAAAAGTTATTTTCAAAGAAAATCAAAACACCAAAAAATCCTTTGGGATGTCGACGTGCCCAAGTACCCCATGTCGACATGGTTTTAGTTAAGTTCAAAATTTAAATTTCAAAAGAAGTGTCTATTCGCCATAACTCTTCATGAATGGACATGGTTGTTGTTCTTCTATAAATAGGGGTTAGTTTTTACGAATTTTATATTAGATTTTCTGGTTTTTCACTCCTCTTCTTCTTCCACATTTCTTAATACATATTCTTGCCATTACTCTGCCGAAATCAACATTGAATCGAACTCGATTACTTCTAGTTTGATTCTCTATCACTATCTCTACAAGGTTCTTTGTGCTATTCAGAGTTATAGACTTCTTTATAATCTATTAAGCGAGAAAAGATGTGATTGTAGCCTTGGAAATCAATCAAGCGAGAAAAGGTGTGATTGTAGCCTTGGTAAATCAATTGGGTAAACTTGTGATCCGAAAATCAAGTATCTCTACCCAAAGGATCGAAATTATGAAGGGTGTACCTCGTAGCCTTGAAACCGAGGGTGTAATTGTACAATTGCTTTTGAAAGGAAATCCATACTTGTGTTGCGGGACTGGATGTAGGGTAACTCCGAACCAGTATAAAATCCGGTGTATTCTTTCCTTTACTGCTATTATTTTATTTATGCATCTGTGTTTGTTTCTGTGATCATATCTGTGTCTGTATATTGCATACATTGGTGTCTAAATTAACATAAACTCAAAAAGATTTAGTAATTCTTTATTAACACTATTCACCCCCCCTCTAGTGTTAATCCTAGCCTTAAGATCCGTAATCCGCATTTTCTCACAATTGGTATCAGAGCAAGATTTTCAAAATTACATAATCTGGTTTTTGAAAAGTTTTCAAAATGGTTACCAACACTGATATTGTTACTAACACTAGTATCCCTACCACTAGTTCATTTGTAAAGGGTCAGTCTACTTTCAGACCATCACTTTTTAATGGCAGTAACTATGCATATTGGGCATGTAGGATGAAAATATATTTACAAGCTATAAGATTAGACACTTGGAATATCACATAAACTGAATATTCTGAACCCACAACTAGTTTTGCACAGTGGACTGCTGAGCAAAAGACTGTTGCACAAAATAATTCTAAGGCAATGGATATTCTGTTTTGTTCACTAGATAGAAATGAATTCAATATAGTGTCAGTTTGTAAGTCTGCATATGAAATCTGAAAAACTTTGCAAGTTACTCACGAAGGAATAAGCAAAGTTAAACAGACCAAAATTTCCATGCTCACAAATCAGTTTCAATTATTTAAAATGAATCCTAATGAGTCTATTTCATATATGTATAGTAGATCTCAGGATATTGTGCACTCTCTAATATCTTTGGGAAAGGAATTTTCTGAAGAAGATCAAGTTAGAAAGATTTTGAATTCTCTAACTCCAGAATGGGATCAAAAGACACTTGCGATCGAAGAGGCAAATGACATCAGTATTTAAAGATAGAAGAATTAATTGGAAATCTAATGTCGTATGAAGTTCAAATGATCGGGAGAAGAGAAAGTAAAGCATCTGAAAAGAAATCAATGGCATTCAATGCATTAACTGATGGATCAGACTCAAACAGCAATAATGATGAAGATGTAGCCTTTATGACCAGAAATTTTAGGAAATTCCTGAAATAAAGAAAAATGAATAATCTCAAGAGAAACGACTATAAGAACTCTGGAAATCAAAATGTAGTGCCAAATAATGACAAATGTTACAACTGTGATAAACCAGGCCATTTCAAAAGAGACTGTCCGTATCCAGATAGGCAAAATTCTCCTATTAACATTGATCCAACAAAGAAATGGAAGCATGCATTTACTGCTGCTCTAGATGACCTAGACTCGTCCTCAAGTGATGATGATCAAAAGACAGATAATTCGTTTTTGTGTTTCACAGCTGTTCATGACTCCGACGAATTCAAAGAAACGGACTCAGAAAAAGGTACACGTTTACAATACAATTGGTTGAAATTGCTTGCTTAGGATTACTTGCTAGATTGTTTGATTGATTGATTTTGAATTGGTATGTTGTTTGAATTTTAAAAAAAAATTCTATATTTTATTATTATTTCATTATTTTATTATTATTTTTATTATTTTTTAATAATATTTTATGTAATATACTTGAAGTTTAATAATATTTCAGATATATATAGGCATTAAAAATAATAATGATATATATATATATATATATATATATATATATATTAGAGAACTTAGGAAAAATC
Organism: Allium cepa; assembly: GCA_030765085.1. Lineage (NCBI taxonomy): Eukaryota > Viridiplantae > Streptophyta > Magnoliopsida > Asparagales > Amaryllidaceae > Allium > Allium cepa. Next base: position 916,555,621 of record CM060928.1, read on the forward strand.
AATTCATGAAAATTCAAAATCACATGTCGACATGGTCCCTACCATGATGTCGACATGGGTACCTGAATTTGAAATTCAAAATTTGAATTCAAATTTTTGAATTTCCCTCCACCTTTTCACTTCATTCAGTTCTCTGAAAAGCTACCTTTTGACCAGAGAATATGTCCTTTGAGAATCTATTTATTTACTATCTTTTATCATATATTTTCACTCTCATTTTCAAATTCAAACTCTCTCATCATAACTTCAAGCTCTCTACTCTCTACTTTAATGGCTTATTCAAGCAACCCCTCCACCATGAGAATTTCTAGAAAAATCAAAGAGCAATTATTCAGTGATCCGGAGGTAATAAAAACATACATCAATTACGCTAACTATGCCAAAGTCCATCCCGGAAAATTTGCTACTTTTCAATATTTTTCTTCTAATGAACTTGATTCTCTTTTTGTAAACAATGGAGTTCTTAGTTTTACAGATGCATCTCAAAATGACTTTGTTTGCTACCCAAATCTTGTCAAAATTTTCTGTGCTAATTTAAACCGTAGTTTTTATCATGGAAATGAGGATGGAATTTGGAGTAGTGTCAAAGGCACTAGAATTGTTTTGAATTGTGATCTTTTGGGTACCATTCTCAATTGCAAGTGTACGGGAATGGATCTTTCTAATTTTAAAATCGATGAAAATGATCGTGAGACATTTCATCATATTTTCGAAGGGATTGATAATTTTGAATTCAAAAATCGAAATTTTCGACCAAAGGCAAGAATTGTCAATCTTCTTTTGCAACATACTTTGACCCCAAGATCGGGGAATTTTAACAATCCAACTTCAAAAGTTTGCAAAGCTCTTTTTTCTATTTTTGGAAATTATGACATAAATTGGGTACAAGTAATTTTGGATGAACTTCGTCCTAAAAATCTTGAAATGGGTGAGAATACTTTATACCATGGAATTTATCCCACTTGGATTTTTAACTATTTTGGAGTGGATTTCAAAGGCGAAGAATTTGCTATAAAAGTTTTCAATCATTCCAACATTTCGCTTATGAAAATTCCTTTTGTTTTTCAACCTTATGAGACCCTTGCCGAAAAGGAAAATGTTTGGTTCATGAGGAAATGGAAGAAGAGGAAGAGGAAGATGAAGAAGAAGGGGATGAAATGGAAATTGAAGAAGAAGAAGGTGAAACCTCTTTGGAAAGCATTGACTATCCTCCTAATCCATCCACCAAAACCCTTCTCAAAAACCAAAAGACGATTGTTGAGAATCAACGGATTCTTAAAAGATCAGTTAGTAAGAAGTTGGATAAAATTTCATCCAAGATGAACAAGTTCATTTCCAAAGTCAGCAAGAAACCTGGACTATCTTCATCGTCATCCTCTAACTAGTCTTATCTTTTCATATCTTGTTGTATTTGTTCTAGTTTGCTTTATTTCGAATGTTCATGTAGTTTGTTGTGTGCTTAATCATTGTAACATCTTAGTATGAAATGAAATGAAATTTCTTTTCTGTTATCTAACTTATCTTATCTCTAGAATAAATGTTAGTATAGTATATACACACACACACACACAAAATTATTCACAAAATCAAATTAGTCATAATTTTTCACTAACCCATGTCGACATCCCCTATATGACCATGTCGACATGTACTGGTCAGAAATGACAATTGATTTTGAATTTGAAATTTGAATAAGTACCAAATGTCTATTCATTTCAAACGAATTTCTACACCTATAAATACATGTTTCTTCCAGAATTCTTCACTGAAATTCATTTCTTACCATCTATATCCTTTATTTCTTTCACAAATTCAACTATGGCTAATCCTATTCACAATCTATCCGAAAATCTTGAAGAAACTCTTAATTCGTTCAAGAATATTCTCTCGTTTATTCTACGAAACCAGCGTCACTTAGAATTGAGTCAAATGCAGATGATCAAGGAACAAGAAAGGCACTTCGATGCGATACGATGGATGATCTCCTCTCTACACAAGGATGATGACGAAGCACATCCTCCTATCTCTCTCACCAATGACAATGATAATTGGGATGCTATTAAGGTAGACCCAATCTTTGGAGAAGAAGGATGGGTGGAAGTTCCATGTAACGTTTGATTTTTATTTGTTTGCTTTGATTGATTGATTTGGTCTGGATTGATACTTTGTGTGGATTGATTTCTTGATATTGGTTTGAAGTTTGTTGTATAAAACATATATATATACATTGAAATGTATATAGTCTCTGATCAGTTATCATGTTCATAAGTATAATTATTTCTTAATCTATATATTATATATTCTGCTGTATAGTTTATCAATGCAGGTACTGAACCCCAAGAATGAGGGGGAGTGAGTTTTTTGTTGATGACAAAGGGGGAGAAATATAAAATAAGGTAGATAGGCATAAATTAAAGAGGAGTTTATTAGTTTTAGGGGGAGTTATTAGGATAGAAGTAATATTTTATAAACAAAAGTTGTCATTATCAAAGGGGGAGATTGCTAGTCCGTGAGATGATGGTTTTGATGACAACAACCTTATAATATATTATAAAATATAAATACTAACATAATAAGTTTAGATATATATGTATATGTAGGATTTCATCATGCAGGTACCAAGAATGAAGATTGTACAGTATAGAGATTCATGATATCGAGATAGAAGACTCATGAGTATCAAGATTATCAAGAGTTCAAGATTTTAAGATTAAGTATTTTTTATTAGGAATTTGTTTAAAACTCATAGAAAAGCATTGGCATCTTGAAATCCAAGTTATTCGTGGAATGGAATCCACTTCGATCCTGTTAAAGGGATGGAACCCTAAGTAGGATGGAACCTACGAAAAATCTAGTGGAACCTTGTTTTGTATCCGCTGAATTTTTATTCAAAATGATTTTTCAAAATTATGTCCTATTTTCAAAACGTTTTCAAAACTTTCCTTTTAAAATCATCAAAACTCTCTATCCTGATTTTAGATAATTTTAGCCTCAAAATTATCCTTAGTTTCAAAGTCAAATTACTCCTGATTTTAAACTATCCTTTTAATATAATATATTTAACTTTTAACTTTTAACTTTTAATATTTGTACTTAGATTTAAATATAAAATTGTAGTTAAATTATATATATATTCTCTATATTTACTTATGAATTTTAATTATAGTCAAGTATATTTATGAAGTTTAAGATAGTTTTAATGTAAAATAAAAGTTATTTTCAAAGAAAATCAAAACATCAAAAAATCCTTTGGGATGTCGACATGCCCAAGTACCCCAAGTCGACATGGTGTCAGTTGAGTTCAAAATTTAAATTTCAAAAGAAGTGTCTATTAGCCATAACTCTTCATGAGTGGACATGGATGTTGTTCTTCTATAAATATGGGTTAGTTTCAACGAATTTTATATCATATTTTCTGGTTTTTCACTCCTCTTCTTCTTTCACATTTCTTAATACATATTCTTAACATTACTCTGCCGAAATCAACATTGAATCGAACTCGATTACTTCTAGTTTGATTCTCTATCACTATCTCTGCAAGGTTCTCAGTGTTATTCATAGTTATAGACTTCTATGTAATCTATTAAGTGAGAAAAGGTATGATTGTAGCCTTGGAAATCAATCAAGCGAGAAAAGGTGCGATTGTAGCCTTGGTAAATCAATTGGGTAAACTTGTGGTCCGGAAATCAAGTATCTCTACCCAGAGGATCGAAATTATGGAGAGTGTACCTCGTAGCCTTGAAACCGAGGGTGTAATTGTATAATTGCTTTTGAAAGGAAATTCGTACTTGTGTTGCAGGACTGGATGTAGGGTAACTCCGAACCAGTTTAAAATCCGGTGTGTTCTTTCCTTTACCGCTTTTATTTTATTTCTGCATCTGTGTTTGTTTCTATGATCATATCTGTGTCTGTATATTGCATACATTGGTGTCTAAATTAACATAAACTCAAAAAGATTTAGTAATTCTTTGTTAACACAATTCACCCCTCCTCTAGTGTTAATCCTAGCCTTAAGATCTGTAATCCGCATTTTCTCACACACCAATCAATCATAGTGTAACAGATATGGTATCGAACAAGTGTGTTCGATCGAGGGAGCGACCCCACTTGGCCTGGATATCTCCTATTTTAGTCATATCAAGCTGACCCAATGGTCAGGGCTACGTTCTTACCTCATACCGGTAGTGTTTGCCAAATCATCCTACATCGTTGTGGATTCTCCACTACGTGCACAGTTGTTAAAGGGCATTGGGAACTGGCAGAGAGTATGACAATATCTTACCTCGGTCTCTTTAACAACCAAATGTTTATTTCACACCGTGGTCATTTTATAAAACATTTTTAATAATAAATCCAAAAAATAGTTTATACCTTCATACCAAAATATCCACATACTTATTCCAAAAGTATAAATATATTCATGAATATCGAGGAAGATTTCTTTCAATCAATTTTGAAAATAATTTATAAATCTCCCTTAAACCATTTATAGACTATTTATATGCTTTAGAACCATTTATAAAGCTATTTATAAATTCCAAAACAGTTTACAACTCTTCCCCTTTTCATAAACTTCTACGCAAATTCCTTTAAAATGCTTCCAAATTTCTTTATACTTGATCTTTAGAAAACCCTTTATAAAATCCTTCAAAACCATTATAACTCCTTTATAAAACCATTATAAAAATCCGTTATAAAAATCCTTTACAAAAATCATTGATAAAATCCTTTAAATCAGATTTAATTACAAATTATCTCTACTTAACTTCTTAAATTTTATTTATTAAAGTTATTATATAGAAATCTATATTTATTATATTAAATTAAAACTATTTTTATTACATTAAATTAAATTTAAATAAATCTATTAAAACTGTAGTTAATATTTAATTAAATTAAAATTTTAAACTATTTAAATTATATATTTAAAATTAAAATAAAATTATAAGTAAAACTCTTAAATTTACATTTAAAACCATATATTAACTTATAATTTTAAACTTTAAAAGATATAAATAAATTATTTTCCAAATAATTGTTTATATAAATAAAATATTTAAATTAAATTTATATATTAAATTTATAAATCAAACATACTTTACTATTTAGAAAATAATTTAAAATCAACCACCAATCTCCACATATAATTTTCTACCCTATGGTCAAGTGACTGGGTATGTATCATTTCAATCCAAAATAGTAAAATTTTCTTCACATATATCATTTAACCCGTATCCCGAATCAATAATTTCCAAATCAATTAAATCGCTCGAGTATATATCATTTCAACCCATAACAATTTTCCCTAAGCTATAAGAACATTCAAGTATGTATCATTTCAACCAATAGTGATAACAGGGATATAAACATCCAATCATCTAAAATGTCAACAAATAAACATCCTTCACAATCATCGTCAAAATCAGCCAATAAATCACAGCAATTAATTGGTTATCATTATCAAGCATTTAATTAACAATTTAAATTTAATATTAATTTAAATGGAAAATTAATTCAATTAAATTTAAATTTAAATTTAAATGACAATTTAAATTACCAAACAACACTCAATAAATTTCTTATCACATCATAAAATTAATTCAGCTAACATAAGAAGGTATAGTATTTCATGAGTAGGTTAAATCACTCAACTTTGATTTATCATCGATTTAAAATCCAAATAAAGCCCAAAATTTGAACGGTCTCCAAATTCAACCATACTAATTCCATGTTGTCTGGAATTTCGATACGATCCCAAAGGAAGAAATTGAGTACGAATTCGAGTTCGTATAAAAGTTATTTAAGTTAGAACATTGAAAATTTAAAATTTAAATAAAACAAAAGAAGGGCTGCAAAGTAAATTCGTTAACCTCCATCTAACCCTAACGCAAACACATATCCACTATGATAACTTCAGCCGCCATCGATCAACACCGAATGTCGTGACCTACACGCTTCGAACCACTGATTTGACCATCACACCATCTCCCCCATGGTCCACCTCCCTTTAGGCTCTAAATCGACGACTGCATCATCCCCAAGTGGGCTCCACCGCCGCCACCTTCAAGAACAAATTCCGACGAATCCAGCAATCTCCGACACGAACGACCCATATGGATCGACTCCCCTTGACGCCCTATACGGCATAGAACCTTCCAATTGATGAATGAGTGAAGATCCACCATTGAAATAAAAAACCTAGAATGGATGGTCGAGACTTCTTCGCCAAATTCTGGCCAAACCGAGACTCAACTGCAAAATTGAGCTATAGGTGTAGGTTACGTTCGTCGAGAGCTTTATGATGATATATAAATTGATTGGTTTTAAGGAGTCTGGATTTTCGATTTTGATATGAAATTGGGGATTTTGGGTTTGAGCTGCCATTAAGAAGGAGTAGATGAAAATAACAGTATGTACAAAAATAAGATAAAAGACTGCTATGGATTTAGGAAAAATCAATTTATATAGACAAAGATAGATGAGAATGGATGGAATAGATCGAATGGGTCGAAATGACAACAATGACCCGAAAAACTCGTTTCATTTCGGAAACGAAAATAGGTCATCTTATGTATCGAAATATATGTTTTCAATATTTTAAATTCAATGGAACTAGTTTCAAACCCTAATTTCTTTGTATATAGAAGTTAGCTTCCAAAATCAAATTATATTCATCTAAATTCTTTTAATTGATTTCTACGCATTTCGAGCTCCCACGATCAAACGATAAGTCCGATCACTATGAAAGTTGAAATCATATAATAATTCGCTATTACGGATCCAATGAAACTAGTTTCATCGAAATCTGAGACAGTGCCCAAAAAGGTTAATTTTACACCTTAATTAGATAAATTATTATTAAATTGATTTAATCACCTTTAAATTCAAATTCAAAAGTTAACAATTTTATCATTCTTGATTACATAGAAATTTGTAATCTTTTGAAATAAATTTTCTATGTTAAATCCGATATTTAAATATTTCACAAATTTCAGCGTTCAGTTACATCTGTAATAAATCTATTCATTATAATTTAAATTTCAAAAAAATCTTTTATTTAGATTCTTACTCTTGTTGTTGAATCAACTCTTACCTTATGAATATATTCAACATTAGTTTACATTTTATTACATTCATATTCTACAGTTATCATCTTAACTCATATCAACTACAATATTTAATTACATTAAATTCGCATTGATTTCCCAATTATTTCAATGGATTAAATAATAAAATAATAATTAAAACAATTATTACACATTAGTAATTCAAATGCATTTCTAAGTCTATTGTTTACAAACAAAAGCCAATAAATTTATGTCCTAATTAATTTATTTCATGTTTTATAATAAATCTATTCCAATTAATAATAAATAATTTCAAAATTGAATCCAACATTAAATTTATTCCTTATTTACGATTATAACCAAATTAAATTTACAATTATCTCAATTGATTGAAATTACTTTAAAATAGTTGCCAATAAAATTCGAACAACATTATTAAATCATTGTCTAATTATTTTTCTCATTATTAAATCATAAATTTTAATTTCTCGCAACATTAGATTTCAAAATCTTATTGATTTAATAGTTTTAATTATAAAAAATACGGGACTTTACAGTCTCCCCACTCAAAACTTTTTATCCTCGAAAAGGAACAAGAAGGAATTAAGAAACTTGATATAATTTTATTCAAATTATTCAGTTTACAAACCCTTATTCACATAATTTAGTTTAATAAGAATTTCAAAATAACTCAACTTTCATAAAATTTTCATAAATTCAAGAAAAATTTCGGCAGAGTCTCCATTGTACGGAAGATCCGAAAAAATAATAGTATCAAGAATTACAATACACACTCACACACACACACACACACACACACACACACATATATATATGTATGTATCATATTTTAATAATAAAACACTCCAAACCATGGGAAAAATAATAAATATGGTTCCAAAACCATAATCTGAAACGTGCCTATTTATCGGGGAAACAAACTTTATTTATGAAACAAAAAGCAGCAGTCATTGTTTCCATAATCCTGTATTTCAATAGTATGATCGAAAAGAATTAAAATGCTGTGCGAGAAAAATATTTTAGTTTTTTCAAATCAATAGCACAAGCAACATATAATATATAATAATCAATGCAAACAAAAGCAATACAACCATTATATGCCACAAAAGAATCCATCAACCACTTATAGCAACCAAAACCAATGGTTTGTCCAGGTCAGAAACTTTTCATCATACAAGGACGATAAATAGACTACCAAGTATACCTTACGCTCAACAGCCTTAGATAATTACTTAACAGATTATTTATACATCCTTAAACAATTTGAAGTATCATTCCCCAAACTTCCCATCGGCCAAAACAAAAAAGAATTTAAGTATTATTTAAATTTGCATGATGTACATAAATCTTTTATGCACAATATCAATTCTAATTGCTTGCTTGGACACACACATTCCACTTTCGAACTAGTATTGTTAACCTGACCACTCTAGTGCGAACTCTGATCCGATTTCTTGATTCGAAAATTTCGTTTTCCTTGCATTGCTGTAAACCATGATAAAAAACTTCAATTCCATATCAAAAATTTGTACCAATTGTTCTCCATCAAGAATCGGGCGAAAAATCCTAATTCAACTAGTGTGAATTACTGTAGATCTTGTATTAAAATTTGAATTTGAACTGTTATGCGAACAAAATGATTTACGCACTATTTACATATTTTATTCTATTGGTTTCTTTCCACATCATTATTTACTTTCATTTGTTTTAATTCATTCATACAATAATTATCTTTTATTAATTTTCATTCATTACTTACACAATTTATTCTTATTTAAGATTTGAAATCAAAAATGAATCATTTCAGCTATTTCTTGAGTTTATAATCATTTATTTAAATGGTATTTATTCTTTTCTATTTAATTCAATTACTAGCATTTCACGATATTAACTTATGCCTAAAATATTTTTTTACATCAAAATTATTATTTGTAGACATAATTCCATTACTTAAGTTTTTCTCGTATAAAATTCTATTATACATTCGTATTAACATTTTAACTTTCAAACATTTCTGGTAAGTTTTATATATGTATTGAGTGTTATACAAATTATCTTATTCATTTTAGTTAGCAAAAATGTTCAATAATTTACATCTTTTAAATTTCATTACCCTTTAATTTACAAGTGACAAATCCTCAATTTCTTTACAGTTTCATTGATCATTTAGCTTCTAATTACTTATTTTTCATTTTAGAAGTTTTCGACTATTAAAATTTCACTTTATGTCTACAACTGAAAATCATTAATTTAACAGGAACTTAAGAACTAAATACCGGGCTCATTTCAAATCATTTTGAAATAATATATATATTCATATCTTTATATATTTCAAATTATACTTAAGAAAATAAAATTAAAATTTATTTATCAAGACAAATGTGTAGCAAAGATACTACAATGGCCTTCCTACTTTGAAACTAAAAACGAACATTGATGATGTCGCGATCATCACCGAATTGTTTTCCAACGACAGATTTAGGGTCAGAACTTATTTCCTTTTAAAATTCTTTTAAAACATTTCATTCAAATCACATTGAAAATATTTTATCCGAAACTACTTTCAAATAATACTAATATTATATTCTAAAGTCTTTGAAAACCAATTTCAAAACTCCAAAACTGTAACGACATGATTTTTCGATGCCCGAAAATCAACATCAATATGTTCACTGTATCAAATACCGAATAATCTAATGTCGAAAAACCGAACCATTAGGGTAGAAGAAGAAGGAGGTATAAGAAGTAAATAGAAACAACATTAGAATCTTACCAACGCAGTGGAATAAAATATAATAGATGATAACAGATCTTTACATAAAAGAAATTATATTGTTTTATACATACATCACCAGAATACATCATCAGAGCTCAACAACATCTATAACATACAACATCTATAACATACAACTGGACAATTATATAAACTTGCCCTCAAAACTGAATACACAACGGAATGATAATCAAATACGGAAGTACGTCTCGCCATCCAGCTCGTCTCCTGCGTTCCACGGCATCATGTCATGTATCCCATAATACTCTGTCTGACCCGAGCATTGTAGTTAAATAACACCCGAGTTAGTCTGGAAAACTAGCGTGAGAAAATACACCCAATTGGATTATTAAAGTTTTCAAAACCATTTGAAATCAAAGGTATCTCGTAAGACCACATCACAAATAAACATGGCGGGTTTTTACCTTACGATAACCAAACCATTTCTTATAAAATCCTCTGATATTATAATAGTGTCTATATACAAATACTTATTCAAATAGCCGAAATTGTTACATTTATTAAATTCCATCTAATAGGTATACAAACAAAACCGTAAAAGCATGTAGGGAAATGGATTTCCATCAATGGCAGGGCTACTGGGGTACCGTCCGTCACAGTATGAGCTCTAGATCACAGTACCAAGAATCCATCCTAAATCCCCTACAACACAAGACCAGAGCTACCCCTTACTTGATAGTCCGAATAAGTTCACCCCACGGTTGGGATTAGCAACTGCCACACAGCCGAAATATAAAAGGACATCTAGACAAGGATGACCTTACCCTAATTGGTTACTAGCCACTTAGCCTTGTGTGCACTCACCCGATTTTAGCCATTCCCGGTTGATGAGGCTCGAGGCTATGCGTTACCTTTTTAGCACACATTCACTTAGAATGCTCATCGTCCTCCAGACGATGTTCTGGAAGCATTCGTCCATACAAGTCCATTCTGGGTTCGAACGGAACCGAAGGCACTACTCCTACTACATCCAGTTTGGAATCACCCTCAGGATTAGTAATGACTAGCCCTTGCACTTCATTGCTCCATCTTCGACTCCCAGCACTTATCTTCCTTATGAAAACGTTCAAACCGGATCGAAGTGGTTTTTCGAAAATAAATCCTGATCCGGTCTCTTTGAAACAATCAGCGCATTGGCAAATATTGATAGTCAGTTATTTAACTATCAAATAACATTCACAATCAATCCATCAAACATTAATAATTTCCCAAATTATTTGTTAACCTCAAAATATCTTTGCAGGATATATTTCCACTTTTCAATCCTTTGAAAATAGTTTTCAAATCACTTTTCTCTCTCTCTCTCTCTCGTGGAAATAAATTTCCACCCAATTATTTTATTCCCACTGAAAACCGCCAAGTCCAAAAACTTAAGATTTAAAATAATTTAAATCATTTTAATCTAAAACACACTTTTAAACATTTAAATAAAAATTACAACACTTTATTCAAAAATATATACTTTAAAATATGTTAAAATAAACTATTTACAAAGTATAAAAACTAATTTTTAACATAAAGTTATGCCAAACTAAATTTAAAAAAAAGAGTTACGAAATTCCATAAAATTTTAATCAAATTATTTAAAATAAAACTATTTTATAAAATATAAATATTAATAATCATCTTTTTAGAACATAATACCAATTAATCTTTAAATAATTACTACCAAAGTAAATTTTTAAAAAAAATATTTACTTTGATTTAAAACATTAAAAAAAATTCTAAAATATTTTCTTAAAACAAAATTTTCAAGCCTTTAACTTACTCATAAAAGTCTCCTTTAAAATACACTTGGCTTTCCAGGGAAATACACTTCCCATTTCCATACCTTTAAAAGTAAACCATTATTTATTTTTAAGACAAACTACCAATTCCTTTATAAATTCCCATCGTGAATTTTATATTTCCAAATATCCAAAGATATCTTGTTTCAACTTATATACCCAGTTTATAAATCACATAGTCCCATCTTCCTTTGAAATTCCAATTTCGAACACTTAAATCAATTTTCAAATTGATTTTCAAAGTTTGCTCCATTTAAAATAAATTTCTTCATTTACCCAATTTCATTTCAAAACTCATTAATTTCAAAATTGACTTCTTCATTATAATTCAAAAATCTTATTTAAGCTGAAATACAAATTTCATACTTTTCCCAAATTTCTTCTTTATCTTTTCCAAATTTAAACCTTAAATTTGAAAATAATTTCTTTATTCCTTTATATAATATCATTAAGTCTAAAATTTTATTTATTCTTCTTTATTTAAAATAAACTTCCCATACTCGAAATTTATTTATTTAAAATTTAAAAATCAACTTTTACTCCTCCAAATCATTTAATTACCCATATTCCTTATAATTATTTAATTTAAAATTCCTTTTTATTTACTTTAAAATTCCAAACTTCATATATATCAATTCTCAAAACTCCAATATATATATATTTAACCAAGCCAGAATATTCAGTAAATTCTGATTCCCAACATGATCAATATAATTCATCACAGATCATTACATAATCATATCGCTGGATATATAAAATAAATTCAAACATTTTGAGGAATCCAGTTGGATCCCTCCAACTAGTTTTTCCCTGCATCCATAGATGTTAGCACAATGTAGTAATACCAATTCCACTTCGAGGTGGAATATAGCGGTATATAGGATTATATAATCTTATCCGCTATTATGCAGCACATAAGGTCTCATCCGCTATATAATGCAAGAAATCAATCACTCCAATATATATACTACTACATAATATTCCACATCAAATCAATTCAATCATTCAACCAAATATTTTAAATTTAACTATTTAAATTTAATAAAACCCAGATGAGTGAGATTAACTCACCTTTGATTTTTGTTACAACCTACTTCAATCTCGACTTGTTTTCTTCATGATTTCAGACCTTGCATAACAATTCGCGATTTATTACTATTTGAATATATCAAACAATTTATCACCAGTTATTTATTTAATTTTAGCTAATAATTTGATTTAAACTAATTTTCCCCTTAAAATCATTTTGTAACTAAATAATTAAATAAGTTAATTAAACAAATAAATTTCCACAATACATCATTTTAAAAATAACTAGCAAGTTTAAAAATATATTTGTATATATATATATATATATATATTTGAAATGACACATAAAAATAAATTATATTTTATTATTCTTTTAAAATTCTTTATCCAAACTTTAAAAAAAAACAGCAGTGCCACTTTACTGTATATACATATACATATATAAATTTATAAATTGAAGAAAATAAATCTTTTTATAAAATTTACTGTTAATTATATAATTTATTTCCTTGTTTCCACAAATATATATATATATATATATATAATAAAAAGAAATACCTCGCTACCTACAGAGAACCCAGACCTACTCGAGTCCTCTACCTGACACCACCGCCTTGAGCAGCGCCGAAGTCGCCTCCATCGCACGCATGCCAATCGCCAAACCACTATTGATTGACCAATACATTACTGTCTCGACAAAGGCGGCACGCACTCCACGCAAATGGCAACCCAATATCCTAACCCACGATCGAACCTAGCCCACGTCGTTCGAGCACGAGCCTCGAATTCATTCATGCGCCATCACCCTCCATCGTCGTTCCCTCGTCTTGACGCGCCATGAGACAGATTCGCGAGGTTCAATAATGCATGAATCCAAGCTACTACTGAATTTGGGTCGCCCTCTCTCTCAAATCTGATTGAACAGGCTCGGCTGTTATTTTTTTCATACGAACGAATTCGATCAAATTCGTTCTGCCTTTTTTTCCGACTTGAATTAGGGTAAGAGAGTGAAGGGTCGGCTTTGATTATGAATTGGAGAAAGAGAAAAGGGGGACGAAACCATGGTCTCGTTGAATTTTGATTATAAAGGCTATTATTTCGATTTCCTTTTTTTTTAAAAGAAGCTCGGCCATAAGTCAACAAAGTAAAAATATTAAAGAAAACAAGAAGGTTGCACGTGTAGAAAAGTAGGTGACGCTTGTTATACCAGTAGGCACGTATTGGTATGGTTTTCTTTTGACTAATCACAAAATAAAATTTTAAATTTAAATTTAATTTTAAAGGTCTCAAAATCGAGCTAAAAGTCTCGACCTTCTATCGAGGCGTACCGCTAGGCGTTTATAATGTTAAACCCCTATTTCAAACACAATGGAAAAGGTTTTGAGTCCTAATTCGATCGTATGGAGAAAATAGCGTTTTAGACCTAGTTAAAAATATTAAATTTCCGATATAGACTTCGGCGCGTATATTTGCCGTACGACCAAACGATCACTCCAAACACTACGAAAATTGAAATCTGATAATAATACACTATTACGGATCCAATGGAACTGGTTTTGTCGAATTCCAAGACTGCGCCTTGAAAAGCTATTTTTAAATTCAATTTAAACAACATATTTTTAAAACTGAACAAAACACTTCCAATTTAAATTTTAACACTTCAGCTATCGTCATTATTATCAATAGAAATTTTACAAGCCCTCAAATTATTTTTAACAAGCCCAAAACCGAGGATGCAATATTTTACCCAATTTTATATTATTAAATTCAATAATTTAATTGCCAAATTTATAGTGATATTTGAAATTCAAGTTAAACTACCTTTCAAATATTTAAAATCAATTAAATATTCCAATTTCAAATATTTAACGAGTCGGCACATTCCTCCCCCTTTAAAAGAATTTCGTCTCCGAAATTGCTAGTTAAGAAGAATGGTCCAATACCCGTTAACTATTTCTTATTCTAATAGTTTTTGTCAACTTCCCAAAATAGATAGTTTAAACAATACCCAAAACAATCTTTTTATAACAACACTATTACCCTTACTAACCTTTCAAACCTATCCAAAATTTCCAAACAACATTGCTAACTCAACCATCCAAATTATAATTCAAATTCAAATTTTAAATTATCAAAATCTTCCTAAAAAATTTCTAACTCTCTAAATTTTCGAAAAATTTCGCCAGCATCTCCTTTACGCGGGTAGCTCGGTACAACTACAAAATGCCTTTACGGGCCCCCAAATTTTAAAATTAAACAAAAAGCCAAGTGGCTAGACTAGAAAACCATCATATTTCATATGGAAATTTAAACACATACCTTAT
Source organism: Allium cepa (assembly GCA_030765085.1). Taxonomy (NCBI): domain Eukaryota; kingdom Viridiplantae; phylum Streptophyta; class Magnoliopsida; order Asparagales; family Amaryllidaceae; genus Allium; species Allium cepa. The sequence continues at coordinate 916,570,643 of CM060928.1, forward strand.
GTCGGGCAATTCACATTATCTTCTGAAACCAAAATCCTAATTTCCATTTGCTTTTATAACACCTGTATATCCTACTTAGCAATCACATCCAAGCACAGCTTTCAAAATCATTTTATACATTTCTTTACAAAAGTTTTCATATCTATTTCATTCTCATCCATATGATACACATATATCATCCGTACGCAATACCCAAATTCGATCGCTCACTCGATCACACAATTTCACTTCCAAACTAGTATCGTCCACCCGTCTTCCTAGTGCGGACTTAGATCTGGTTTTTTGATCAGAAGCCGTCATTCTCCTTGCATAGCCACAAACTACAATAGAGAATTTCCAGAATCAATCCAAATCCATATCTAGAGTTCACCATCGAAAATCGAGTGAAAAATCCCAACTCGGATCAGTATGACTACCACAAAATTCTATGCTCGAATCTGGATCAAATCGTTATGCGAATAAAATAATATACGTACATCTTACGTATTTATACCCATTGATTATTAATTATATCAATTCTCCTTTATTCACATTATTTTTATTCCCATTCGCTTATCCACAATTATCCCATTTCACACTTTGCTTAATATCCATTCCAAAATTACTTAGTATATTTCTAATAATAAACTTACTTAAGAATTTCACTATTCATTCTTAAGTCCAAAATAAATATTTTATACACTTCTTGTATCTATTTTTACTTTACCATTTTAGCCTTTATATCCACTTATTTTTAAAATGGATCTCCAATTCCAAATGAATTCAATTTACCTTCATCTCAAGCCATATTCAATTTATCATTTCTTTAATTAGTCTCACTACTAATTTATTTAAATCCCGGTGGATTTATTTTCAATTTTTAAATTATTTTTAGTCTACTACAAATTAATCTTTCAACTCATCTTCAAATTCTGAATATTTAATTTATCAGCTATCTTCCATTCACAACTGGTTCATATCATTATTTAAATTAGTTCCACTACTAATTTATTTCTAATCGCAAACAATTTCTTATTTACAGACTTTTATAAATTTAGTTCACTTCGAATAAATTTTATGAATTCACTTTATTTTACACATTTTAACTTAAGAATTATCCAATATATAATTCTAATACATTTGCTTACTCACTTGAATCAATTAGTTTACTCACAAATTTTATTTCAGTTCTTTATTTTATTAGTCAAATCTTGACTATCTCCATTACACATAGTTTAAATTAATTCCCAATATTCATTTTCAGTTCTAATTTTCTTACAAGTGCAAATTCATTTGCCTGTACACAATTTTATTTCCATTTCATTTACCAACCTTCTTTAATTGGTTTATCTTTCTGGCTTTATTCTCTAGTCACACTTACCTTTATTTAATCCCTTTCAAGTTGAATCTTATTCCACAAATTTCAAATTTCAATAAAAAGTTTATTTCTAAACTTTTACTTCTTTTAGTTCCTTCGAACAAATTTACAATTCACCTTTCTTGACACAATTTAAATTGATTCCATTATTCAACTTTAATTGTAGTTCTATTACTTAGAAATTTAAATAAATTTATTCTCCCACAAATTTACTTCCGATAAAATAAATTTTTACTTTTATTTACTAGATTCAATTACATTCCATTTTAATTCAAATGTTTAACTTCTATATCTTTTCCAGCTTATTTATATTCTAATTAAATTTTTAATAAGATTCCAGAGTCTCTTTTAAACAATTAATTAATATTTCGAAATCATCTTCGAAATCAATTATCTCTTTAAATTTCAAAACCAAACTCAGTTTTTTTCGCAAACTTTCCAATTCAAAATCTTCAAGCAACAACTTCTCCCTTGAAAACCCGAAAATGAACATCGATGATGTTGCTGTCATCACCGAAGTTATTTTCCAGCGACCGAAAAGAGTTAAATGCTTTTATCTCTTTAAAACCCCTTCAAATATTTTTAAATTCCAAATCTCTCCAGATTTCAATCCAATCTGAAATAATATCACCATTATTTCTTCAAAACTTTTTGAAAACCATTTTCAAATTCAAAGGAATTTAAACTTTTCCCAAAATTCCAAATTCCAAATTCATCCAATTCATATTCAAACATTACTCTGGAATTCCTATCTCAATTATAAATCGCACTCATAATTTACATTTACAAATCCCATTTTGTTATATAAATTTATTTCCTTAACCTTTGGTTATAATTTTAATCCTTTACTCAACTTTTACTTAACAATGATAACAGATCTTTATACAAAAGAAATTATATCTGTTTTATACATACATCACCCGAATACATCATCAGAGTTCAATAACATCTATAACATACAACTGGACAGTTATATAAACTTGTCCTCAAAACTGAATACACAACGGAATGATAATCAAATACAGAAGTACGTCTCGCCATCCAACTCGTCTCCTGAGTTCCACAGCATCATATCCTGTATCCCATAATACTCCGTCTAACCCGAGCATTATAGTTAAATAACACCCGAGTCAGTCTGGAAAATCAGCGTGAGAAAATACACTCCATTGGATTATTAAAGTTTTCAAAACCATTTAAAATCAAAGGCATCTCGTAAGACCATGTCACAAATAAACATGCTGGGTATTTACCTTACGATAACCAAACCATTTCTTATAAAATCCTCTGATATTATAACGGTGTCTATATACAAATACTTATTCAAATATCCAAAATTATTACATTTATTAAATTCCAGCTAATAAGTATAGAAACAAAACCATAAAAGCACATAGGGAAAATGGATTCCATCAATGGCAGGCTACTGGAGTACCGCCCGTCTCAGTACGAGATATAGATCACCGTACGAGGATCCACCTCAAATCCTCTGCAACACAAGACCGGAGCTACCCCTTACCGGATAGTCCGAATAAGTTCACCCCGCGGTTGGGATTAGCAACCGCCACACAGCCGAAATATGAAGGGACATCTAGGCGAGGGTGACCTTACCCAAATTGGTTGCTAGCCACTTAGCCTTGTGTGCACCTCCCCTATTTTAGCCATTCCCGGTTGATGAGGCTCGAGGCTATGCATTACTTTTTTAGCACACATTCACTTAGAATGCTCATCGTCCTCCTGACGATGTTCTGAAAGCATTCGTCCATACAAGTCCATTACGGGTTCGAACGGAACCGAAGGCACTACTCCTACTACATCCATTTTGGAATCACCCTCATGATTGGTAGCGACTAGCCCTTGCACTTTACTACTCCATCTTCGACTCCCATCACTTGTCTTCCTCATGAAAACGTTCAATCCGGATCGAAGTGGTTTTCGAGAAATAAATCTCGATCCCGGTCTCTACGAAATGATCAGCGTATTGGCCAATATCGATAGTCGATTATTTAACTATCAAATAACATTCACAATCAATCCATCAAACATTAATAATTTTTCAAATTATTTATTAACCTTAAAATATCTTCGCAAGATATATTTCCACTTTTCAATCCTTTGAAAATACTTTTAAATCACTGTTCTCTCTCTCTCCCATGGAAATAAATTTCCATCCAATTATTTTATTTCCACTAAAAATCACCAAGTCCAAAATATTTAAGATTTAAAATGATTTAAACCATTTTATTCTAAAACATACTTTTAAACAATTAAATTAAAATTACTTAAACGCTTTATTCAAAAATATATACTTTAAAATATTTTAAAATAAACTACTTATAAAGTATAAAAACTAATTTTAAACATAAAAGTTAAGCCAAACTAAATTTAAAATATATGAGTTACGAAATTCCATAAAATTTAACCAAACTATTTAAAATAAAACTATTTTACAAAATATAAATATTAATAATCATCTTTTTAAAACATAATACCAATTAACCTTTAATTAATTACTACTAAAATAAATTTGAAAAAAAATATTTACTTTGAAATTTAAAATATTAAAAATAATAATAAATTTTCTAAAATATTTTCTTAAAACAAAATTTTGAAGCCTTTAGCTTACTCATAAAAGTCTCCTTTAATATACACTTGGCTTTCTAGGGAAATACACTTCTCATTTCCATACCTTTAAAAATAAACCACTATTTATTTTTAAAACAAACTACCAATTCCTTTATAAATTCCCATCGTGAATTTTATATTTCCAAATATCCACAAATATCTTGTTTCAACTTATAAACCATTTTATAAATCCCATAGTCCCATCATCCTTTAAAATTCCAATTTCGAACACTTAAGTCAATTTTCAAATTGATTTTCAAAATTTACTCCATTTAAAATAAATTTCTTTATTTACCCAATTTCATTTCAAAACTCATTAATTTTAGAATTAACTTCTGTGTCATAATTCAAAAATCTTATTTAAGCTGAAATACAAATTTCATACTTTTCCCAAATTTCTTCCTTATCTTTTCCAAATTTAAACCTTAAATTTGAAAATAATTTCTTCATTCCTTTATATAATAACGTTAAGTCTAAAAATTTATTTATTCTTCTTTATTTAAAATATACTTCTCATACTCCGAATTTATTTATTTAAAATTTAAAAATCAACTTTTATTCCTCCAAATCATTTAATTATCCATATTCCTTATAATTATTTTATTTAAAAGTCCTTTTTTATTACTTTAAAAATCCAAACTTCATATATATCAATTCTCAAAACTCTAATATATAAATATTTAACCAAGCTAGAATATTCAATAAATTCCAATTTCCCAATATGATCAATATAATTCGTACAGATCATCACATAATCATATCGCTGAATATATAAAATAAATTCGAACATTTTGAGAAATCCAGTTGGATCCCTCCAACCTATTTTATACTGCATCCACAAATGTTAGCGCAATATAGTAATACCAATTCCACTTCGAGGTGGAATATCATGGTATATGTAGGATCGATTTCACCCTAGAGGGGGGGGTGAATAGGGTGATAGTGCAAATTATAAAAATTAATCGCGGAAGATTATTAATTAATTTCAATTCAGATCACAGAATAGAAGCATAGATATAGTAGAATATAAATAACAGAAAAAACAGAACAACACAGAATTTACCCAGCTTCGGCAAAACCCTGCCTACGTGTTGCCCTCAAGGTTTCTACTAGAAATTAGATAGTCCCTCGCTTACACACGTAAACTCGCTATACCCGCTATTGACTAATCTAACTCTACGCTCAAAACCCTGCCACAACTCAACTACCGAGTTGCGAATTCTCAAGCTACGCCACGTAGCTTGTCCCCTAGTCACACGACTAGAAAAATAAAAACGGTTTAAAAGAAAAATACAAATTAAAAACAATTTGAAATACAAAACCCTATTTAATAAAATCTAAGCCCAAATTAATAAAACAAAGGCCGGCCCCTTATTCACTTCTTCAACCCGTTCCTTTTTCTTTGCTTTGTGAAAATATGGCAGATCCTCTTTCGTTCCTCTTTGCGAATTAGGGCTTTCGTTCGTGCGATCCAATTTAGGGTTATTGGAGAAGTCGACTGATTAGTTGGTTGATTGCAATCACTGTTTCTCTGATTTGCTTCAATTGTTTGCGGCTTCTCCTCCTTGATCGAGTTTGATTGCTTCGGTATGTAATTTGTACTTTTTTTGCTTCTTCTAATCTTTCGTACTTGAACTTGATCATCTGATTGCCGATGATGATTGGGCTTTTATATAGGTCGAATTCCTATATTTGCGTTCGTATAAATTTGTTTGACTTCGTCTGATAATTATGCTTGAATTCTTCTTGGGTGTACGATTTTGTATTGATGAACATGATGATATCTGACCTTTTCAAATTTGTATATATTCGCTTTTATATTACTTGATAGTCACGGCTTGGGTTTCTTGACTTGGTTCGAATTTTCTCGGTTTTGAATTTGACAACCACGACTTTGAATGTTTGTGATGTCTGACTTCGATCATTTTACTGTTGACTTTGGCTTGATTAGTATTATACTACGGTCATCTCTGCAATGTTTGTGTTCGTCCTAATGAGCTTCCTCTCTGGCCATCTGTGTTGAGCATTTCTCTGGTCTGTCCACTGCAGTTTATGTCTTGCCACTGACTTGCTGTTTCGACATGAGTCCACTGTGCTTGGCCTTGGTTATATTGATTTTGGCCCATATCCGTTCGTCTGCACTTTTGTATATTATTGATGTTGTCATGATTGCTGTGGCACTGAACTTGAGTTGTCTTCATCTTTGTTCATTGAACTGGCTGTTGTCTTTGTTGTTGGGTTGCTGCACATATGAACTTGCATTCATTCGAGTTCAGTTTGCACTTGTTCATCATGTAGCTTATTGTCTTCATGTATAGTTGCCGTCTACATTCATGTTTGGTTGCCACTGAATTTTGATGTTTTTGCCATTCACTTGTGCTGTGCAGTTTTGTGCTTTGAGTCAGTTTCATTGTTGCTTCTGTGCATATATATTGGCCGTTTAATTGATGCTGCAGTCTTCAAGCATTGTTGATTCATTGGTCTTTGCTGTGTACATGTTGTAAATGATTTGTGCTTAGTTGCATCACTGTATCAAGTGGCAGTTGCTATATGCCTTTGTGCTTACTGTACTTGGTTGAGTTCTTTCCTTGTGTTGTTTGGTCTTGTTGCATGAGTTACTTGCATTGGTGCTGTTGCAATTCGTTTCGGCCTGACCCTTCCATATGCTCTCTGATAATGTTGAACTTCACTGTTGCTGTTGTGTTCTGTTCATTCCTAGTTGCCTTGTTGCAGTTTGATTGTGATATCCATGTTGCAACTGTTTTTGACATGTGAACTGCCATGATTGTTGCAGTCCATTTTGATGTTGGTCTTCGTTGCATTCATGTCATGTCGCCTTGTGTTGAATCCAGTTTCAAAACTCGGATTTGACCTTGTGCTTGTGTCGTGATTTTCAATGTTATTGCACATGAGTTGAACCCGGTTTTTCATTTGGGTTTGACCTGTGCTCACCTGTCCCTGTAAAACAATCAAGTGTATATATCGGCGTGCACGGCCTTGTGGTATATACAGTAATACACTGTGTATGTCACAAGTTGTTCGTGTATGATGAATTCAAATATAAATGATGACGAACAACCCAAATAACTGAGGCAAAAATTATTTTCAAAAATTCACGTTTTATTTTATATCGCAAAAATATTTTATTTTCAATTTTACTGCGTTAGTAAATATTTTTGCAGATTGCTCAGATGCTGGATTCAAACTGGAATGCAGTTGAAGATAAATACGAGTGTGAGTGATATGTAGTGAGGTGATGATATGTAAAATAGTGATGTAATTGAATTTGTATCAAAGTTGTATAGTGAATAGTGAGAGCTTGAATTTGTATACTATTCAAAATTGTAATAAATATTTGTTTGAATAAAATATTCGTTTAAATTCAAATTCTGTGTTATTTAATTTATTCAACAAATATTTATTTAATCTGTGAAAACACAATAGTATATTAACAAATACATTTAAACGAATGTATATATGTTTATTATCATCAAACAAAAATCATATAAGCGCATATTCAACAATCTCCCCCTTTTGATGATAACAAACATATATTTAAGATTTTGAATATGTTAAATGTATTTGATCGTAGATATATCTAATTGCTCCCCCTATTTAAATGCTTCCTCTCTACACAAAGCTCCCCCTACATATATGCATACAAATAAAAATATGCAAATGATCCTAGATGCATATAGAAAATTATTTGACCTTTGCTTGATTTTATTTGACAAAATCTTAACTTTTCTCTCCCCCTTTTGTTATCAGCAAAAGAATAATAGTGTTAGAGAAAATAGAGATAAAGTTATCGATATTAACCAACATTAAAACTCAATTGAATATAAATATTAAATTTCAAAAAAAAATCAAACAAAAATCATAAATATTTTGTTAGGCCCATATTCCACTTTTAGAATGATATGAATGATATCATCATATAAAACCATACAGTTGTGTCTACTTGTGGTATATTTATATCAGGAATTTGAATAACTACTAACCATGCATAACCGTTAGGACTTTTAAATGAGATTAGTAGTATTCCAATTTTATTTTAAAAAAAAATGAATTCAAGTATCTCTTAACCACGCATAACCGTGAGGACTTTTAAATGGGATTAGAATCAACTTGTTTATAAAAAAAATCAACTTTTGATATGCGTTCCATACATGCATAACCGTGAGGACTTTTAAATGAGCATGGAAGCACATAACAAATTCCAAGTAATTCACCCATGCATAACCGTGAGGACTTTTAAATGAGAATGAATACTTTGATATTTATTTATTATTATTATTATTATTATTATTATTTTAAAAAAAATGTGAAAAATGAAAAACGAACGATTCCTGTTTAAAGTACCACATATTGACAAACTATATAGAATTTTGATGAGTGATGGTCGTTAGAAATATGATAGACATAGAGATGGTCATGGAATTTTTACCAACACAAAGTTTTATAACTCTTGTTTAAATTTTTAAAGAAATTTATTAATTATACCGTCTCGAGTCATAATATTTGATCAATATTAACACTCATCACTTTTTCAATCACTATTTTTCTTTTCGATAAACATTAGGGAGTCAGATTAGTCAAAATAGTCATTTAAAATCAAATTCAAAAATAATTATGAAATTAATTTTTCAAAAATGACTAATCTGAAACTATGGTCAAAAATGATTTTCTCCAGGGGGTTTTATAAGAAAATTTTCTGCAATTTGAAAATTATTTGAAATGAAAAATATGCAGATATTTTCTTTGAAAAAAAACGATGCAGTTACTAAATTTCTCAACAAAAATCACGTTTCACTAGTAATTTTTCTATCAACTAGATTACCAGTGTAATCTGCATCTGAATTTCTCTTTCACTCAAAATTATCATCAATTGAATTTTATAGACCAAAACATGAAGTGTGCACCAAAAATTTCAAACTTAATTTTAACAAAAATTTAGATTACATTCTTTTGAATTTGAAATGAAGCCGTGTAAATAATCAGAAAACCGTGAATAAGGAGTTAGCCATATTATAACCAATTGTATTATCCAACAAAACACTATTTTTAATCCAAACTGATATATATGAAATAAAAGAATCTAGAGATTTTTATAGTGTTTTTGGCATAAGAATATAATTGGCCAACTTTGTTGAATAAGTCAGAATCAAAATCATCATCTTTTCATCAATCTCAATATTGGCTGATTTAATTCAAAATACGGTGCAGATTATCACATTTAATATATCGTTTAAAACATACCATACCTGTTTTACCTTTACGATATTTTTCGTTGTTGTCCATTGTGATTCTGTCACCTTTATACTAGGCTAAGGAACTTTGCTTTGTCGCCCGTTATGTTTCTGGAACAGCCAAAAAATCCAGAGAACACTATTGTTGTTCCTTAGCCTGCCACCACACCTACACGGGAAAAGATTTATGTGACCTATTTGTTTTTATAGGTCCATGGTTGTTAGTGGCAGAAAATTTTGAAAAATAATTTTGTGTAGACCCAAAACTGTTTATAATTGTTCCCTTCGGCACCCAAATTTGTTTAACTTTGAGAGATTTTATATTTGTGCCTTTTGGAACCCAAATCGGTATAGTTTTCACATGTTTGGGTCTATACCAACAATTATTGTGACTGTGTCCATATTTTCTACAAATCGTGCACATGGAATTAATTTGACTAATATTGCTTTCAACAATTTTCGAACTGTTATATCCAAGTTCTTGTCTAACCGAATTAACAGTTTGCTTTCCTAATAGCATATTCAACGATTTTTCACTTTTTGAAAATTTATCTAAAGTCGTTGACAATTGTTGGACTTGTGTTTTGAGAGATTCATTTTTGTTTAACAACTGTGTGCACTTTTTAATAGAATTCTCTCTCCTAGTGTTTTCATTCTCTTTTAAAATCAGAATTTCATTTTCAAGTGATTTTATATTGATTTCTGATTTTTTAATTTCTTTTTCGAATGTTGGACACTTATCACACTTAGGGATCCTACTTTGATAGGTTTTAACTAGTTGATCAAGTTGTTTATTGCATTCTATCAAAGTATCCTTTCGAGATTCAAGTTTGGCATATTTTTTCCTAAGTCGTTCATAACAGCCATTTATTTCATGAAAATATATAAGCAATTCAGAATGAGTAAGTTTTGATACCTCGCTTGGCTCGTCATCGTCGCTATCAGTTATATTCCCTTGAAGGCACATATCTGCTTTCTCACTCTCACTGCTAGAATTTTGATTATCTTCATCACTTGTATTCCATGTGGCTGCAAAACTTTTCTTTTTCTGTTTCTTTTCAAAGTCGCGTCGATTTTGAGGACAATTGGGCTTGATGTGTCCGGGTTGGTTGCACTTGTGACAGATGATCTTCTGTTCTTCAGAGTAGTCTAGTGCTTTGGCTATTCTGCTTTTCGCTATTTGAATTCGAGCTGAATTTCCATATTTGTAATTCCACTTTTTGAATTTCTTTATTATTAACGCCAGCTCAGCTGCTCCATCATCATCATCCTCACCACAACTGCTTTTTACAAATCCTGTTAAGCACATTTCTTTAACTGAGTTGGTTGTGGAGGATTTCTCATTGCTGTTGACTTTTGCACCATATATTGCATCTAAAGTATTCCAGATTTCCTGTGCATTTTCACAATGAGAGATGAAATTAAAATTATCTTGATTAATATGAGAATATAATAAATGCATAGCCATAGCATTAATCGAGATAATTTTCTTATCTGTTATATCACACCCATTTTCAATAATATCCCAACATTTAATATTAACAGATTTTAAATAAAATTCCATTTTCGATTTCCAATTCAAAAAATCTATTCCATCAAAAATAGAAGGAATAATATTGGAACGACCCTCAAAATTATTAAAAGAAGCCATTTTAAAAAATTCAAATTTTTAAAACAAAAACCGATTTTTTGAAACACAAATTTTTAAAACAAAAATTGGTTTTTGTAAAACCAAATTTTTAAAACAAAAACGGCTTTTGTTCCTAGCTCTGATACCACTTGTAGGATCGATTTCACCCTAGAGGGGGGGGGTGAATAGGGTGATAGTGTAAATTATAAAAATTAATCGCGGAAGCTTATTAATTAATTTCAATTCAGATCACAGAATAGCAGCACAGATATAGCAGAATATAAATAACAGAAAAAAAACAGAACAACACAGAATTTACCCAGCTTCGGCAAAACCCCGCCTACGTGCTGCCCCCAAGGTTTCTACTAGAAATTAGATAGTCCCTCGCTTACACACGTAAACCCGCTATACCCGCTATTGACTAATCTAACTCTACGCTCAAAACCCTGCCACAACTCAACTACCGAGTTGCGAATTCTCAAGCTACGCCACGTAGCTTGTCCCCTAGTCACACGACTAGAAAAATAAAAACGGTTTAAAAGAAAAATACAAATTAAAAACAATTTGAAATACAAAACCCTATTTGATAAAAACTAAGCCCAGATTAATAAAACAAAGGTCGGCCCCTTATTCACTTCTTCAACCCGTTCCTTTTTCTTTGCTTTGTGAAAATATGGCCGATCCTCTTTCGTTCCTCTTTGCGAATTAGGGCTTTCGTTCGTGCGATCCAATTTAGGGTTATTGGAGAAGTCGACTGATTAGTTGGTTGATTGCAATCACTGTTTCTCTGATTTGCTTCAATTGTTTGCGGCTTCTCCTCCTTGATCGAGTTCGATTGCTTCGGTATGTAATTTGTACTTTTTTTGCTTCTTCTAATCTTTCGTACTTGAACTTGATCATCTGATTGCCGATGATGATTGGGCTTTTATATAGGTCGAATTCCTATATTTGCGTTCGTATAAATTTGTTTGACTTCGTCTGATAATTATGCTTGAATTCTTCTTGGCTGTACGATTTTGTATTGATGAACATGATGATACCTGACCTTTTCAAATTTGTATATATTCGCTTTTATATTACTTGATAGTCACGGCTTGGGTTTCTTGACTTGGTTCGAATTTTCTCGGTTTTGTATTTGACAACCACGGCTTTGAATGTTTGTGATGTCTGACTTCGATCATTTTACTGTTGACTTTGGCTTGATTAGTATTATACTACGGTCATCTCTGCAATGTTTGTGTTCATCTTGATGAGCTTCCTCTCTGGCCATCTGTGTTGAGCATTTCTCTGGTCTGTCCACTGCAGTTTGTGTCTTGCCACTGACTTGCTGTTTCGACATGAGTCCACTGTGCTTGGCCTTGGTTATATTGATTTTGGCCCATATCCGTTCATCTGCACTTTTGTATATTATTGATGTTGTCATGATTGCTGTGGCACTGAACTTGAGTTGTCTTCATCTTTGTTCATTAAACTGGCTGTTGTCTTTGTTGTTGGGTTGCTGCACATATGAACTTGCATTCATTCGAGTTCAGTTTGCACTTGTTCATCATGTAGCTTATTGTCTTCATGTATAGTTGCTGTATACATTCATGTTTGGTTGCCACTGAATTTTGATGTTTTTGCCATTCACTTGTGCTGTGCAGTTTTGTGCTTTGAGCAGTTTCATTGTTGCTTCTGTGCATATATATTGGCCGTTTAATTGATGCTGCAGTCTTCAAGCATTGTTGATTCATTGGTCTTTGCTGTGTACATGTTGTAAATGATTTGTGCTTAGTTGCATCACTGTATCAAGTGGCAGTTGCTATATGCCTTTGTGCTTACTGTACTTGGTTGAGTTCTTTCCTTGTGTTGTTTGGTCTTGTTGCATGAGTTACTTGCATTGGTGCTGTTGCAATTCGTTTCGGCCTGACCCTTCCATATGCTCTCTGATAATGTTGAACTTCACTGTTGCTGTTGTGTTCTGTTCATTCCTAGTTGCCTTGTTGCAGTTTGATTGTGATATCCATGTTGCAACTGTTTTTGACATGTGAACTGCCATGATTGTTGCAGTCCATTTTGATGTTGGTCTTCGTTGCATTCATGTCATGTCGCCTTGTGTTGAATCCAGTTTCAAAACTCGGATTTGACCTTGTGCTTGTGTCGTGATTTTCAATGTTATTGCACGTGAGTTAAACCCGGTTTTTCATTTGGGTTTGACCTGTGCTCACCTGTCCCTGTAAAACAATCAAGTGTATATATCGGCGTGCACGGCCTTGTGGTATATACAGTAATACACTGTGTATGTCACAAGTTGTTCGTGTATGATGAATTCAAATATAAATGATGACGAACAACCCAAATAACTGAGGCAAAAATTATTTTCAAAAATTCACGTTTTATTTTATATCGCAAAAATATTTTATTTTCAATTTTACTGCGTTAGTAAATATTTTTGCAGATTGCTCAGATGCTGATTCAAACTGGAATGCAGTTGAAGATAAATACGAGTGTGAGTGATATGTAGTGAGGTGATGATATGTAAAATAGTGATGTAATTGAATTTGTATCAAAGTTGTATAGTGAATAGTGAGAGCTTGAATTTGTATACTATTCAAAATTGTAATAAATATTTGTTTAAATAAAATATTCGTTTAAATTCAAATTCTGTGTTATTTAATTTATTCAACAAATATTTATTTAATCTATGAAAACACAATAGTATATTAACAAATACATTTAAACGAATGTATATATGTTTATTATCATCAAACAAAAATCATATAAGCGCATATTCAACAGTATATAGGATTATATAATCTCGTCTGCTATTATGCGACGCATAGGGTCTCATCCGTTATATAATGCGGAAAATCAATCACACCAATATGTATACTACTATATAATATTCCACACCAAATCAATTCAATCATTCAACCAAATATTTTAAATTTAACTATTGAAATTTAAATAAAACCCAGATGAGTGAGACTAACCCACCTTTGATTTTTGTTGCAACCTACTTCAATCTCGACTTGTTTTCTTCATCATTTCAGACCTTGTATAACATTTCACGATTTATTACTATTTGAATTAATCAAACAATTTATCACCATTTATTTATTTAATTTTAACTAGTAATTTGATTTAAACTAATTTTCTCCTTAAAATCTTTTTGTAACTAAATAATTAAATAAGTTAATCAAACAAATAAATTTCCACAATACATCATTTTAAAAATAACTAGCAAGTTTAAAAATGGTATTTGTATATATATTTTTTTGAAATGACACATAAAATAAATTATGTTTTATTATTCTCTTAAAAAAAATTATTTGAACTTTTTTAAAAACAACAGCAGTGCCACTTTACTATATATACTTATACATATATAAATCTATAAATTGAAGGAAATAAATATTTTTATAAAATTTACTATTAATTTTATAATTCATTTCCTTGTTTCCACAAATATATATAAATTTAATAAAAAGAATACCTCGCTGCCTATAAAGAACCCAGACCTACTCGAGTCCCCTGCCTGACACCACCGCCTCGAGCAGCGCCGAAGTCGCCTCCATCGCACGTCGATTGGCTGATACATCATTGTCTCTATAAAGATGGCATGCACTCCACATAAATGGCAACCCAACATCCTAACCCACGATCGAACCTAGCCCATGTCCTCCGAGTAGAGCCTCGAATTCATTCACGCGCCATCACCCTCCAATGTCGTTACCTCGTCTTAACATGCCATGAAACATATTCCCGAGGTTCAATAAAGTATGAATCCAAGCTACTACTAAATTTGGGTCTCCCTCTCTCTCTCTCGAATCTGATTGAACAGGCTCGGCTGTTGTTATTTTTCATACGAACGAATTCGATCGAATTTGTTCTGCCTTTTTTCGACTTGAATTGGGGTAAAAGAAGTGAAGGGTCGGCTTTGATTATGAATTCGAGAAACAGAAAAAGGGGCGAAACCATGGTCTCGTTGATTTTTGATTATAGAGGCCATTATTTCGATTTCCCTTTTTTTTTAAAAAGAAGCTCGGCAATAAGTTAACAAAGTAAAAAATATAAAGAAAACAAGAAGGATGCATGTGTAGAAAAGTAGGTGATGCGTGTTATACCAGTAGGCATGTATTGGTATGGTTTTCTTTTGACTAATCACAAAATAAAATTTTAAATTTAAATTGAATTTTAAACGTCTCGAAATCGAGCTAAAAATCTCGACCTCCTATCGAGGCATGCTGCTAGGCGTTTATAATGTTAAACCCCTATTTCAAACACAATGGAAAAGGTTTCGAGTTCTAATTCGATTGTTTGGAGAAAATAGCTTTTTAGACCTAGTTAAAAATATTAAATTTTTGACATAGACTTCGACGCTTTATCTACCGTACGGTCAAACGATCATTCCAAACACTACAAAAACTTAAATCCGATAATAATACACTATTACGGATCCAATGGAACTGGTTACGTCGAATTTCGAGACTGTGCCTCGGAAAGCTATTTTTAAATTCAATTTAGACAACATATTTTTAAAACTGAACAAAACACTTCCAGTTTAAATTTTAACACTTCAACTATCTTTAATATTATCAATAGAAATTTACAAGCCCTCAAATTATTTTTAACAAGATCAAAATTGAAGGTGCAATATTTTACCCAATTTCATATTATTAAATTCAATAATTTAATTGCCAAATTTATAGTGATATTTGAAATTCAAGTTAAACTAACTTTCAAATATTTAAAATCAATTAAATATTCCAGTTTCAAATATTTAAAAATTTCGGGTCGTCGCAAAAACATAAGTTCTCAAATTTCCAATTCATATTCACTTTATTTGTAAATCTTATTTTACAACTAATAGTTATAAAATTTCACTTTCTAACATACAAAGTATCATATACAACTATATTCATTTACCAAAATTATTCTTTCGTATACAAAATATAATACTATGTAAATTATTTCATTTACCTATGTTACAAAAACAATATTGTGTCCGTCTGCCCTATTAAATGTTTAGAAATCCCTATCGATGTCATTGCGTCCTATGTACCGACCAGAATTCATAAATACTCACATAACAGATTAACTCAATATGAAATATTTTTTTATGTCATTAACAAATACGCCCTCTCATACACACACACACACACACACACACACACACACACACACTCTTGAATTGATTCTAGGGTATTAATAACCCTACCTCTAATGAGTTTAACCCCAAGAAGGCTAAGGTATCTATAAACCAAAGCTCTGATACCAACTGTGACGACCCACTTTTGGACGGTTTAAATCGACAATAAACCACACATGTTAACTCAAATCTTTCAAAAGGGAGGATTGTCAATGTGATAAATAAGAAAATAAGAGAAAAGGAAGGAAAAATAAAACACAAAATCTCATAATGGAATGACAAAATATAATAATCAAATAAACAGTTCACGAAGCTGTTTTATAATATACATTGATTACACAATTTTTACAATAATCAGAGTACAAACAATGACATACCAATAATGATGCAGCGGAAAATTACTAGTAATACAATATATAGAACTTCATCTTCATCCTCTAGAAATAAAATCTTCAACACTGAAATGCTCGGGCTGACCGGAGCGTGATGAAAAGAAAAAACATCCGAGTAAGAACTAAAAGATCTTATGTAAGTTAAATTAAAAACAAATAAATATGAGTGTAATGGCTTCAGAGATGTTCATGGGATTTTACATCTCCCATCCAATGTATAACATGCATGCAGTAACTTAAGAGATGCTTCGGGATTTTCCATCTCCTAAGGATCCGTTAGACTATCTATATGTAGTAAAATACCATATATATATGTAGTGTCTATCAGTAAAGTAAAGTATTAAAATAGCGTTAAGGAATTACCCATATCCCTCTCAACGCACTTTATAGGCACTGTAATCTATACAGTACTGTATATTCCACCGTAAAATTGTGGGCTCTCAGGGAGCACTCCATATGTACAACACAAATCAAAACCGTATTGGGCTCGATGAGGCATATGACAAGGTACGCGAGGCAATGCTCAGGGTAGGATTCTACCATTTTGCACTCCCAGACTGGATAACGCATAGCAGCTGCATCGCCCACCTCGTGACAGGTTCCCATAATCAAATCGAGGACAGCCACCAATCAATCAAAAAGTAACAAATATGTTATCGAAGAAGCATGTTAGATCGGGGGAGCAACTCCACTTGGCCCTGTATAGCTCCTATTTTAGTCATGTCAAGTTGACCCGAAGGTTAAGGCTATATTCTTACCACATACCAGTAGCTTTTGCCAAACCATCCTACTTCATTCTAGATTCTCCACCACGTACACAGTTTTTAGAGTGGTTTTGAAATTGACAGAGAGTATGACAATATCTGACATCGGTCTCTTTAACAACCAAACGCTTATTTCACACCATGGTCATTTCATAAAACATTTTTAATAATAAATCCAGAAATCGGTTTATACCTTCATATCAAGATATCCATATATTTATTCTAAAGTACAAATATATTCACAAATACCGAAGAAGATTTCTTTCAATAAATTTCGAAAATAATATATAAATCTCTTTTAAACCATTTATAAACTATTCATATGCTTTAAAACCATTTATAAAGCTATTTAAAAATTCCAAAACAGTTTACAACTCTTTCCCTTTGCACAAACTTCTTCTACACAAATTCCTTTAAAATGCTTATAAATCCCTTTACACAAGTTCTTTATAAAACTCTTTTGTAAAATCCTTTAAATTATAAAACCATTATAAAAATCTTTTATAAAATCCCTTTAAATCAGAATTAATTACAAATTTCTCTCTACTCATCTTCTTAAATTTTATTTATTAAAGTTATTATATAAAAATCTATATTTGTTATATTAAATTAAAATTATTTTTATAATATTAAATTAAATTTAAATAAATCGCTTAAAACTATAGTAAATATTTTATTAAATTAAAATTTTAAACTATTTAAATTATATGTTTAAAACTAAACAAAATTATAAGTAAAAAATCTTAAATTTACATTTAAACCCATATATTAACTTATAATTTAAAACTTTAAACATATAAAATTAATTATTTTCCAAATATTTTTTTATAAATAAAATCATTAAATTAAACTTAAAAAAATTATAAATAAAAAATAATTAACTATTTAGAAAATAATTTAAAACAGACTAGCGATGTCCATATATAATTTTTTTACCCTCAAGTGATTGAGTATGTATTATTTCAACCCAAAATAGTTAAATTTTTTGGGTATATATCATTTCAACCCACATCTCGTATCAATAATTTCCAAATTAATAAAATCGCTCGAGTATGTATCATTTCAACGCATAACAATTTTCCCTAATCAATAAGATCATCCGGCCATGTATCATTTCAATCCATAGTGATAACAGGAATATAACATCCAATCATCCAAAATGTCAATAAATAAACATCCATCGCAATCAACATCCAAATCAGCCAATAAATCACAAAAATTAACTGTTTATCATTTTCATATATTTAACTAACAATTTAAATTCAATATTAATTTAAATGGCAAATTAATTCAATATAAATTAAATTAAATTTAAATGACAAATTAAATTACCAAAAAACAATCAATAATTTTTTTTATCACATCACAAACTTAATTCAACTAACATAAGAATGATTAGTATTTCATGAGTGGGTTAAATCACTCATCTTTGATTTATCGTCAATTTAAAATCCAAATAAAGCCCAAAATTTGAACAGTCTCCAAATCTAACCAAACTAGTTTCATGTTGTCCGGAATTTTGATACGATCGCAACAGAAGAAACCACGTATGAATCCTAGTTCTTATGTAGAAGTTATTTAAGTCAGAACATTGAAAATTATACTTTAAATAAACAAAAGAAGGGAAATAAAGAAAAATCATTTACCTCCTTCTAGCCCAAGCACAAACACACATCCAAGATCATAGATACAGACGCCATCAATCAATACCAGATGCCGCGACATACACACCTCGAACCATAGATCTGACCATCGCGCATTCTCCTCCATGGTCCGCCGCCCCTCAAGGCTCCGCCTCGATGACCGCACTATCCCTAGGCGAGCCCCCAGCCGCCGCCTTCAAAAACGAACTTCGACGAATCCAATGACCTTTAACACGAACGACCCACATGGATCGACTCCCTTTGACGCCCTTTACGCCACAGCACCTCCCGATCAACGAATGGGTGAAGATCCACCGTTGAAATCAAAAACCTAGAATGGACGGTCGAGACTTCTTTGCCAAATTCTGGCCAAACCAAGAATCAATTGCCAAAAAAAACTGCTAGCGTAGGTTATGTTTGTCAGGAGCTTCGCGAGATGGATGAAAATGGATGGAACAGATAGAACGGATCGAAACGATAACAATGACCCCAAAACCTGTTTCGTTCCCGAAACGAAAATAGGTCATTCAATATTTCGAAATATATATTTTCAATATTTTTAAACTCAATGGAACTAGTTTCAAACCTTAATTCCGTTGTACATATAAGTTAGCTTTCAAAATCAAATTATATTCATCTAAATTCTTTTAATTGATTTCTAAGCATTTCGAGTCCACATGATCAAACAATAAGTCCGATCGCTACGAAATATGAAATCCTATATAATTCGCTACTACAAATCCGATGAAACTGGTTTCGTCGAAATCTGAGGCAGTGTCCAAAATGGCTAATTTTACATGTTAATTAGATAAATTATTATTAAATTGATTTAATCACCTTTAAATTCAAATTTAAAAGTTAACAATTTTATCATTCTTGATTACATATAAATTTGTAATCTTTTAAAAAAATCTATGTTAAATCCAATATTTAAATATTTCACAAATTTCAGCGTTCAATTACAACTGTAATAAATCCATTCATTATAATTTAAGTTTCAAAGAAAATCTTTTATTTAGATTCTTACACTTAATATTTAATCAACTATTACCATATGAATATAATTAACATTAGTTTACATTTTATTACATTTATATTCTACAGTTATCATCTTAACTTGTATTAACTGCGGTATTAATTACATTAAATTCACATTGATTTTCAAATCATTTTAAAGGATTAAATAAAATAATAATTAAAAAAATTATTACAAATTAGTAGTTCAAACACATTTCTAGGTCTATTGTTTACAAACAAAATCCAATATATTTATGTACTAATTAATTTATTTCTTATTCTATAATAAAGCTATTCCAATTAATTATAGATAATTTCAACATTGAATCCAACATTAAATTTATTCCTTATTTACAATTATAACTAAATTAATATAACAATTATTTCAATTAATTGAAATTACTTTAAAATAGCCGTCCATAACATTTGAACAACATTATTTTTTCGAGAAAAATGTATGGTCCTCTACAGGAGAGGAGAGCACACATGTACATATATATAACAACAATAGTAAGGAGCTGCCAACAAGCCTGGCAGGTAGCAAAAGAAACCCCATACAAACTCCAAAAAAAACTAAAAACCAACCCTAAAGTTACAACACCAATCTGTAAATTCGGTCAAAACGACAGCAAAAGAGCAGCGGCCAACTGAAATATCTCCACAACTGCTAATGTAACCTCCACCACAAAGCTGAATCATCACGATATACAACATCTACACAAACCACATATAAACTCCAAAACAAAAAAGCACAATAATTCCCCAAAAAACGATAATCCTCAATCGGAAAACTAAGAAACTTTACGATTTAAACGTGGACTTCTCATAATACTACCAGCTGAAAATCTCTTACAATTTCTTCTCCTTAATTTGGCTTCACGAAGTAATTCTTTAGCATAAGCAGGAGAACGAGGAAATCTACCATAAGCCGCAAGAAAACAATATATAACAAACTTGAACCCCATAGTACAATAATAGACCGCTCTATCGGATTGTTGTAATTTGGAATTCTCCCTATCTTCACCCACATTGCAAACTATAAATTTGCTCTCCAATCCATTTGCTACTTGATCTACAAAACAATCACCTTCTGAAACACTTACTTCTTTACAAAAAGCAGATTCGATCACTTCTTCAACAACATTATTCAATAGAACACTTGGCTCCAATGAGGACTCCATTTCACTGATAGACAATAGAATACCAAACTTAAATCTAAAAACATTCCAGGGAATAACTATCTGAGGCACCAACATACAGGAAGAATCAAAATAAAAGTGACCATCCCTACACAATATAGAATCCTTTATCCTCAAATCAGATGCAGAGGAAACATTAAATGAAAAAACAAAAAACCCTCTGGAATCTGAATCAAACACAATAGCTTGCGAGCCTACAATCAAAACATTATCACTGGATAGCTTCAACTTCTGAGAGCAGAGTGCACCTTGTGTCATACAAAACTCGTGTATACATTTATATCTGACAGACTTTTTAAAACCAACTAAGCTAGCCAAATTCAACTCAAAACTATCCTTGAATGAATTATGCATAGAATCAGTCAACTCTACATTATCAAAAGTGGATCCATCATCTTTTTCAAATCCTGACAATCCTATCCATTCAGATGAACAAAGTCCCATAGAACAAGAATGAACACAAGGAAAATTCTCTGAACTTCCACCTTTGATCTTATTCCCTTCCTCATCACAATCTGAAAAATGATTCTCACTATCGATATAGAAAAACATTTACGTAAACTCACTTCGACCCTAACCTGTTCATGATCCACTTCAGCCTCAGCACAAAAACTATCAGTAGGAGCAAAGTCATTGACAAAATCACAACCTACAGCACGACAACCTTCAGTAGAGACATGGCTAACTGTAACCTCATTGACATCAATATCAGATAAATTCAAAAAAGTTGAATCAGAAAATCCGCCAACAGATATATTCACCATTTCAGGATATGTGAATAACAACTTCTGACACCATGATCCAATGAAAAGATATCATCATGAAGATCATTATTCAAGTCAGATACATAAAACTTCTCGGTATCAGTCCAATGCAAATCCTCCAAATCATGAACAATATTACTACTATTCGAAAATCTTTATCCTGAGAGTCATTCCAATTATCGAAATTCGAATACTTACCTATGTTGTCAGCAGTCAAGCAATCGACTTGAATAATGATCTTCATATATTAACTTATAATTTACATTTAAACCCATATATTAACTTATAATTTAAAACTTTAAACATATAAAATTAATTATTTTCCAAATATTTTTTTATAAATAAAATCATTAAATTAAACTTAAAAAAATTATAAATAAAAAATAATTAACTATTTAGAAAATAATTTAAAACAGACTAGCGATGTCCATATATAATTTTTTTTACCCTCAAGTGATTGAGTATGTATTATTTCAACCCAAAATAGTTAAATTTTTTGGGTATATATCATTTCAACCCACATCTCGTATCAATAATTTCCAAATTAATAAAATCGCTCGAGTATGTATCATTTCAACGCATAACAATTTTCCCTAATCAATAAGATCATCCGGCCATGTATCATTTCAATCCATAGTGATAACAGGAATATAACATCCAATCATCCAAAATGTCAATAAATAAACATCCATCGCAATCAACATCCAAATCAGCCAATAAATCACAAAAATTAACTGTTTATCATTTTCATATATTTAACTAACAATTTAAATTCAATATTAATTTAAATGGCAAATTAATTCAATATAAATTAAATTAAATTTAAATGACAAATTAAATTACCAAAAAACAATCAATAATTTTTTTTATCACATCACAAACTTAATTCAACTAACATAAGAATGATTAGTATTTCATGAGTGGGTTAAATCACTCATCTTTGATTTATCGTCAATTTAAAATCCAAATAAAGCCCAAAATTTGAACAGTCTCCAAATCTAACCAAACTAGTTTCATGTTGTCCGGAATTTTGATACGATCGCAACAGAAGAAACCACGTATGAATCCTAGTTCTTATGTAGAAGTTATTTAAGTCAGAACATTGAAAATTATACTTTAAATAAACAAAAGAAGGGAAATAAAGAAAAATCATTTACCTCCTTCTAGCCCAAGCACAAACACACATCCAAGATCATAGATACAGACGCCATCAATCAATACCAGATGCCGCGACATACACACCTCGAACCATAGATCTGACCATCGCGCATTCTCCTCCATGGTCCGCCGCCCCTCAAGGCTCCGCCTCGATGACCGCACTATCCCTAGGCGAGCCCCCAGCCGCCGCCTTCAAAAACGAACTTCGACGAATCCAATGACCTTTAACACGAACGACCCACATGGATCGACTCCCTTTGACGCCCTTTACGCCACAGCACCTCCCGATCAACGAATGGGTGAAGATCCACCGTTGAAATCAAAAACCTAGAATGGACGGTCGAGACTTCTTTGCCAAATTCTGGCCAAACCAAGAATCAATTGCCAAAAAAAACTGCTAGCGTAGGTTATGTTTGTCAGGAGCTTCGCGAGATGGATGAAAATGGATGGAACAGATAGAACGGATCGAAACGATAACAATGACCCCAAAACCTGTTTCGTTCCCGAAACGAAAATAGGTCATTCAATATTTCGAAATATATATTTTCAATATTTTTAAACTCAATGGAACTAGTTTCAAACCTTAATTCCGTTGTACATATAAGTTAGCTTTCAAAATCAAATTATATTCATCTAAATTCTTTTAATTGATTTCTAAGCATTTCGAGTCCACATGATCAAACAATAAGTCCGATCGCTACGAAATATGAAATCCTATATAATTCGCTACTACAAATCCGATGAAACTGGTTTCGTCGAAATCTGAGGCAGTGTCCAAAATGGCTAATTTTACATGTTAATTAGATAAATTATTATTAAATTGATTTAATCACCTTTAAATTCAAATTTAAAAGTTAACAATTTTATCATTCTTGATTACATATAAATTTGTAATCTTTTAAAAAAATCTATGTTAAATCCAATATTTAAATATTTCACAAATTTCAGCGTTCAATTACAACTGTAATAAATCCATTCATTATAATTTAAGTTTCAAAGAAAATCTTTTATTTAGATTCTTACACTTAATATTTAATCAACTATTACCATATGAATATAATTAACATTAGTTTACATTTTATTACATTTATATTCTACAGTTATCATCTTAACTTGTATTAACTGCGGTATTAATTACATTAAATTCACATTGATTTTCAAATCATTTTAAAGGATTAAATAAAATAATAATTAAAAAAATTATTACAAATTAGTAGTTCAAACACATTTCTAGGTCTATTGTTTACAAACAAAATCCAATATATTTATGTACTAATTAATTTATTTCTTATTCTATAATAAAGCTATTCCAATTAATTATAGATAATTTCAACATTGAATCCAACATTAAATTTATTCCTTATTTACAATTATAACTAAATTAATATAACAATTATTTCAATTAATTGAAATTACTTTAAAATAGCCGTCCATAACATTTGAACAACATTATTTTTTCGAGAAAAATGTATGGTCCTCTACAGGAGAGGAGAGCACACATGTACATATATATAACAACAATAGTAAGGAGCTGCCAACAAGCCTGGCAGGTAGCAAAAGAAACCCCATACAAACTCCAAAAAAAACTAAAAACCAACCCTAAAGTTACAACACCAATCTGTAAATTCGGTCAAAACGACAGCAAAAGAGCAGCGGCCAACTGAAATATCTCCACAACTGCTAATGTAACCTCCACCACAAAGCTGAATCATCACGATATACAACATCTACACAAACCACATATAAACTCCAAAACAAAAAAGCACAATAATTCCCCAAAAAACGATAATCCTCAATCGGAAAACTAAGAAACTTTACGATTTAAACGTGGACTTCTCATAATACTACCAGCTGAAAATCTCTTACAATTTCTTCTCCTTAATTTGGCTTCACGAAGTAATTCTTTAGCATAAGCAGGAGAACGAGGAAATCTACCATAAGCCGCAAGAAAACAATATATAACAAACTTGAACCCCATAGTACAATAATAGACCGCTCTATCGGATTGTTGTAATTTGGAATTCTCCCTATCTTCACCCACATTGCAAACTATAAATTTGCTCTCCAATCCATTTGCTACTTGATCTACAAAACAATCACCTTCTGAAACACTTACTTCTTTACAAAAAGCAGATTCGATCACTTCTTCAACAACATTATTCAATAGAACACTTGGCTCCAATGAGGACTCCATTTCACTGATAGACAATAGAATACCAAACTTAAATCTAAAAACATTCCAGGGAATAACTATCTGAGGCACCAACATACAGGAAGAATCAAAATAAAAGTGACCATCCCTACACAATATAGAATCCTTTATCCTCAAATCAGATGCAGAGGAAACATTAAATGAAAAAACAAAAAACCCTCTGGAATCTGAATCAAACACAATAGCTTGCGAGCCTACAATCAAAACATTATCACTGGATAGCTTCAACTTCTGAGAGCAGAGTGCACCTTGTGTCATACAAAACTCGTGTATACATTTATATCTGACAGACTTTTTAAAACCAACTAAGCTAGCCAAATTCAACTCAAAACTATCCTTGAATGAATTATGCATAGAATCAGTCAACTCTACATTATCAAAAGTGGATCCATCATCTTTTTCAAATCCTGACAATCCTATCCATTCAGATGAACAAAGTCCCATAGAACAAGAATGAACACAAGGAAAATTCTCTGAACTTCCACCTTTGATCTTATTCCCTTCCTCATCACAATCTGAAAAATGATTCTCACTATCGATATAGAAAAACATTTACGTAAACTCACTTCGACCCTAACCTGTTCATGATCCACTTCAGCCTCAGCACAAAAACTATCAGTAGGAGCAAAGTCATTGACAAAATCACAACCTACAGCACGACAACCTTCAGTAGAGACATGGCTAACTGTAACCTCATTGACATCAATATCAGATAAATTCAAAAAAGTTGAATCAGAAAATCCGCCAACAGATATATTCACCATTTCAGGATATGTGAATAACAACTTCTGACACCATGATCCAATGAAAAGATATCATCATGAAGATCATTATTCAAGTCAGATACATAAAACTTCTCGGTATCAGTCCAATGCAAATCCTCCAAATCATGAACAATATTACTACTATTCGAAAATCTTTATCCTGAGAGTCATTCCAATTATCGAAATTCGAATACTTACCTATGTTGTCAGCAGTCAAGCAATCGAAATGCCAAAATACTTTATTGAACAAATAGCTACATTCAACATAATTTCCAACACAGCATTCCAAAAACAGACCCTTTAATCTCAAGAACTCAAGAATAAAATAAAAATGATGATCTTTCGGACTCAATGGCTTCGAATGAATAGGATCAGAATATGGAAAGGTCGGCTTCGAATTAAGAGAATATGATTTAATAATGTTGTTCGAATGTGCGATCCGCAATCAAAAAATGGCGAACGATTGGATGAATTTTTGTTTTCAAGAAAATGGCGAAAGACTTAAATCTTTTCCTTTCGTTTCCCATCCAGATCACAGAGCTCCATATTCATCTTTTCATCATTCGAATTCTATTCGCTTCCGTTATTCGATTAATGGAAAAGATAGATTACCTCATTCTCAAAATCAATCTCAAAAATATTCCAACTCTAATCGGAAAAGGGGTTTTTATTGCTATCGGTCAAACAACATTATTAAATCATATTCTAATTTTTTCTCGTTAATAAATAATAAATTTTAATTTCTCACAATATTAAATTTCAAAATATTATTTGATTTAATAGTTTTAATTATCAAAAATACGGGTCATTACAACCCTACTCACGACTGCATGAATTTTCAGGTTTATCTTGACCTTGATGTTCATTAGACATAGCATGTTGAGGTTCAAGATTCACCTGATCATCGGTTTGAACCTTTTTTACTTGCTCATTTGAGTAAGTTGGTGTTGGATGAATAGATATTTTGGCATTGTGAACTTTCTGAGTGGTCTTTATTTCAGTACTTGGAAAGAGAAAGACATGCTCATTGAAAGCAACAAGCCTTGAAGTAATTACTTTCCCATCACTGGTTAGACACTTGTATCCTTTTTGGTTAGTTGCATACCCAATAAATGTACATGGAAAGGACCTAAAGCTTAACTTGTGAGTCTTGTATGGTCTTAAGTATGGGAAGCACAGACAGCCAAATGCCTTGAGCATAGTGTAGTCTGATAATATATTGAATAACTATTGAATTGGGGCTTTGTTTTGCAGCACTGTGTTTGGCATTCTATTAATAAGATATACTACTGAGTTGAAAGAGTCTGGCCCGAACTTGAGGGGCATTGATGCATGAGCTAAGAGTTTTGAGACTTGTACCCACAATATGTCTACGCTTTCTTTGAACCAAACCATTCTGCTTAGAGGTATATGGGTAGTAACTGTAGTTATTATCCCTTTTTTCATAAATTAATCCTTCATAGACTTGAATTCTGCTCCACCATCTGTCTGAATTATCTTTAGATGATTATTTGTTTGGTTTTCAACAAGAGTGATAAATGGTATCACTGCATTTTGTGTTTCTTCCTTTGATCTAATAAAATATATCCAAATATATCTAGAAAAAGAATCTACAAATGAAATATAATAATTAAAGCTAGTCAGAGTTTTAACTAGGTCTGGACCTCATAAGTCAAGTGCTACCATATTTAAAGGTATGTTGTGTTTAATTAAAGATTTAAGAAATGGTAGCTTGTGACCTTTTCCCATTTGACATGATGCACACGTGTATGGCTTAGATATATCCTCAAATTCAATATTATTGTTCTTCAACACAAACTTTACAGTGTTTACACTGAGATATCCAAATTTACAATGCCACATATCAAACACTCTTTTATTTCCAACATCAGTGTCACACTCTAAATAGTCGCACCAATTTCTTTCAGATGTTGACTTATGATTTTGCATCAAATTGAAAATATATAGTCCATTTTGCACATTACCCTGTAGCAAAATTTCTCTATTTAGTAAGTCCCTAACTTAGCAAAATTTTGGGTAGAATTCAAAATACACTTGAATATCATTGGCTAATTGGGATACACTCATTAATTTTTTCTTAATCTGTGGTACTATAAGTAGATTATTGAGATGCAACTGTCTTTTGCCACTGATTTTTGCATTTCCAGTGTGTGCAATTTTTATTGATTTGCCACTACCCATAAAAATAGCTAGACTGTGTACCTTGTACTCCTTATTTTCAAGATTGAGATTGTCAAGATTATTGGTAATGTGCTGATCATCATATTTTGCTCGCTGTTCCATATCTGTTTGACTTCTTGAACTGCTGTTTTGTTTTCCTGAATCAAGATTTGTGTGTGCAATGTTAAAATTTGGATAGATGTTTCTCTGACTGATGTTCTGCTAATTAACAGTAAAATTTTGATCAAATTTGAAACAGAACTTATCAGCTGTATGCCTAAACCTTCACATATTCGACACCTAAGCCTGTTTGAATTATCCCATCTTCCTCTGCCTCTGTAATTCTGTCCCTCCCCCCCTCCCCTGCTTTAAATAGTTTGCTGGAATTTATTGTTTGTTGTTTTTTTTTTTTATTCTTGCCTTTGAAAATTGATGCATAGTTTACTGATAAATCTGAATTAAGTGGTTTCTTCTGTTCTATTGTATCTTCATGTGATAGAAATGTAGAATGTACATATTGAATGCTTGGTCGAGTTTCTTTTGAGGATATGAGTGCTACAACTGATTCATATTCTTTATCTATTTATCTAAGCCACTTAAGATTGTTAAAATTTGCTCAGTTTTAGAAACCATGTGGCCAGTAGCATCAAGTAAGTCATAGTAGGTCCTGACTTTGGTTAATTACTCTTGCATTGACATGTTATCTTTTCTTAGACCTTGAAGTTGTCTTTTGTAATGAATGATTCTTGATGTTATCTGAGAGTTAAAATTTTGGTCAGTTGTTGCCCATAATTCTTGAGAAGTCTCACATCCAACAATTTGGGATAAAAGATTTACATTGATTGATGACATTAACCAAGAAGCTAATAAACTGTCTTGCCTTTGATAGTTTATATAATCTTGATTTGTTGTCAACTTGCCATTACTGTCACTTGTCATTTTTGGTGGAATTTCTACTTTACCATTAACATATTCTTCAGGTCCATAGCCTCTTATTGCAGTTTCTGTTTGATATTTCCACAGTAAATAGTTGTTTTCATCAGGTTGAAAGGCTAACTGATTTTGTTTTACGATGGACAGATTTGAGGTTGTGGGATTTCTTTTGTAGGTAATGTGGTTGCAGAGTTACTATCATCTTCTCCAGCCATGGTGACAATTCTGAATCATAGAAATGAGTTGAAATGATTGATTCTGGCGTGGCTAACTTAGAGTATACAGCCAGGAGATACACTTCAATAAATAGGATTGAAAATTGCCTCAAGAATTTGATTCTTGATTGAAACTGGTTAGTAGTAGATGGTAACACACTTCTCCAATAAGGATCTGATCTGAGGGGGAGATGAACAGCAGCCTATTTTGAATGATGAACTCTTTCTGACAAGATTTAGGCGTGGCAGTGAATAAATGCACTGGTAGAACAGTGCGAAACTTGATAACAAGATGGGTTAATCTCCGATGATGAGACTGAACTCTGAGGAGAAATGATTTAGTTATTTCTCAAATGAGAATACTAATCAGATGGTAAGATTGAAATGGAATTTTCATTGCCGTTAGGCGTACAGCTCTTATACCATGATAGAAAACTAATTTTATTCAGTAAATGAAATGTTTCAGCATCATGATACAATATGTACATTATATATTGGTAACGTATAGGAGGAGAAAGACAATAATGCCTCTGAAACCTTATTACATTTGTACAAAGCAATAATGCCCCTGAAACCTTTATTACATTTGTACAAAGCAGCTCCTATCATTTACTCGGTCTTACTTCTATTGTTTACTTAGTCTCACTTTCTTATTTATGTCCATTAAGATCAGCGTTTACTAGTTTTTCTCAAGAAAAGACTCACATTCTTGAGAGCAAAGGTGATCTCGGATTGTTCGCTATTGCAAAACAAAACCTCAAGTAACAACTCCTCAAGAGTTTCATTTTGCTGCTGAGCGAAAGGCTGGTCCTCCATTAGTACTAAGTACTAACCGACACGTCTGATAAGGTATTTTAAGAAGAAGAGTGTTTTTTTTTTCTTTTTCGGTGAACTTTTGCTGCATACAAAAATGTTTTGTCACTGTTATTAGTAGTTTATTGGTTATTTATAAGGAAAAGTAGTCTACTTATAGATGTTAATACATTCGCACATCTATATACCATACTCAATCTAGTACTTAATTAATATCGAATTTGTAATACTAGGTACCACCAAAACCTCAGCCAAAGCCATGCGCTAAACCCGATGGTTTCCGGTTAGAGGGATTGATCCGCCATGCTGTAGAAAAAAAAATAGAAGAGAAAGAAACGATAGATAGAGAAGAGGCACAACAAAGACTCTACAAAGCACAACCAATACTGAAAGAGTTAGTATTTTCGAACAGTATCAATGATCAAGAATTCATCATTATTGTGAGTACGAATATAATGTAAATATCTATTCTTAACAAAGATCCTATTCCACTTCCTAAGAAAGAAAGATGGCCTCTTGTGGACGTTCAAGAGTTCAATCTTCATGTTGATCATAAAGCAATTGAAAGATATTTCTAAATTTGATAAAAAGGTAAGCCGATTAATATTTGGTATGTTGATATTCACTTCAAGTTAAATTTTGATGAGTTTGGGCTATGAAGAAGGCAGATGAAGGAGAAGGAAATGATGTACAAACGACTCAGAGAGGAGAATGAGGTTGCAAAGAAGTATTTATTTGACAAAATTAAATAAATGTAAAATGTCATTTCCCATTGTAAAAATGTAACATTTAACCATTTTATTTGATATGAATATATTGAAGAAGCGAAGCAGCTTCAGCAAATGAGAAGAGAATTGGTTCCTCATGCAAAGCCTTTACTGAACTTTGCTGATCCTTTTCTTCCACAGAAGTGAGTATATTCAACTATTCCATGCGAATAAAATAGAAAAATAAATGCAATTTTAATGCAGGGAGTGGATATATGTCGCCATCATACCTTTAAATAATTTTGTGTGCGTATGTATGTGACAATATTTGGAGTGAATATTGTTTGTTATGTTTATGTGTGTCAATATATAATACAAGTGTATAAGTATCATCATCATTTCATTTTCCTCAATTAGAAAGCTTTGATCTAATCATATTTAAACATCAAATAAAGCATCTTGGCAGACGTTTCAGCTATTTGGTGCTGCTGAAAGCAACAAAAGCATCAGATGCCTAAATCTTTTTTGTTCAAAGTTGTTTTGTATTGTTTATTTCAATGGCTCACATTTAACTGTTCCTTTTACTTGCATTGTTGAGTATCATTTACTGGATGCTTGACAGCTTCTGGATGCCGGCATTGATCCAGTTTAATGAGCAGGTAACTACTTATTTTCACTACTTATACCAGTGTTATCATGGCTGAACCTGACCATGTTTTGACCGCAAATTATAACTACAACCGTGGACCATTTTGGTCTGAAACTCAATCAGACATTTGTTGTGCATGATCCAAAGGCTGGACCTTTGAGCCAATGGTCGATCCATCCATTACCTAATTGAACTATGGTTTTTTATTTATCCATTATTTTCCCACTGTATCATTCTCTATATTGTTCTGATGGAAAAAATAAATTTATAGTATAAAAACTGTTATCATTCCAAAATTTTAACAATGCGCTTCATTCTTTTGTTGCAAGTTCCTCCAAATCACTAAATGTTTCGTCAAGTTCACTGTCACTAAGTTCCTGCTGATGTGCATTGCTGCAATGTGCACAAAATCAATTATGTAGGTGCAGTCGTGCAACAACAGCATTGCGAAACTGCTGCAATTCCGAACTGTAGCAGTATACAACTTTGGTCGTGGGTCTTTGCTTGCGGACGTCAAAGACACTCTATGGTTTATCTACTTAGAATATATATTTTTCAATATTTTTGTGTGTAGTTTAAATTTAAATGTATAGATTTACGAAAATAAAAATATTTATGGTTTCAAAGGTCTGATCAATTGAAAAATAGAAAACTTAAACCTTCAGTCATCACGATTAACTCACGGTCCGATCATGATGAGTATGATTTATACCGATACAAAATACATGTTTTATCTATTATTTAAATCATGAAGAAATTTTGTTTTACATTAACACAAAATTCAGGAATGGTATATGATTCTACTAGTATTCATATTAATACAGAAGAAAAAACTTAGTAATGTGAAACTTTTCTTCGTACATCGAAAAGCTTGGATTAGTCATGTTAAATTCTAGCGGTACTTTTAATTTCTTCTTACTTTTTCATCGTGTAATTCTCTCTCATTCTCATCCTTTGTAATGCTTTTTATAATAAAATAAAATCTATATTGCAAAAACCACCTCGTCCCTAAATTTGAACAATAAAGTTAACCACTTTGTTTTTCACTGCTGTTAGCTCCTCCAAGACCATTATTGATTCGTTAAGTTTGTCATCACTAAACTTATGCAACTACACATTGTTACTGTATACAAAACCGCAGTTATGTTGGTGTAATCGTACACTGTAACAATACACAATGTCCGCTGCAGATATTGAAGAACATTTACAATTTATTTAAGTAGCATTTTTATTCAATATTTTTCATATAGCTTGCAGAAAAATGTTTAAACTTTTGAAAAAAATTCATTAGTCAAATCATCAAAACCTTAAACCTTAAGTCATCACATTTGAATTCACGGTCCGGTTATGAAAACTCTACATATGACTCTATTGACATTCTAAGTGTATGTATTGATTAAAAAAATTGAAAAATTGAAAAACAACACTAAGTGGATTTTCCCTGCAGCCTACAATTAAGCGTGCAGAAAATAAATAATAACAAAATCATGTGTCACAATGTGTGGTCGTATCAAACCCAACTAGTACTATTGAGTTTTTTACTATGAGTTTGCGCATAACACGCAGACTGTTCTATCTTAATTTTCACTTTTAAGGACAAGCAATATTCCCGTGTTCATTTGGTTGTAACTGAATCCAGGGGATGTATGGTATATTTGTGTTCTCACTTATTTTTGTGCACTTAATACATGAATTATGACGACAGACTCATTTGCCTGCTATACTATTTACACTAATCCATTGAAAAACTACTGGTTTTATATTATTGTTTTTTAAATCATGTATAAAACTTGCTTTATATATCAGATTGTGACATATAAAAGAAAAATACATACTGCGTACGTTGTTGGTATGTGTATTTTTTACCCTATTAGCTATATATATATATAACCATAGAGAAACAAAGTATCACAAATCATAATACATCCATTGATTACCCTATAAA
Source organism: Allium cepa (assembly GCA_030765085.1). NCBI lineage: Eukaryota > Viridiplantae > Streptophyta > Magnoliopsida > Asparagales > Amaryllidaceae > Allium > Allium cepa. The sequence continues at coordinate 916,603,988 of CM060928.1, forward strand.
GAAAGAACAAAAACAACAATGGATAAAGCTAGAGTATACTCATGCCATACCCGGAAGTAGGACACATCGTCTTCATGGCGAGTTCTCAAGGCTCCTCCTCAAAGACCCACACACCCCTTTCACCATAACCATCCCTCTCATCCAGATCAACATCATTTGCTGGGCCTCCACAACCCAAGATTACATCAACAACACCTAGTCCCTTAACCTCGACATCACCTTCGAATACCTCCCTAGTGTCAACCTACCTTCCACAGAAAATCCTAAAACCAATCTCACACTTCTAATCGATGCTCACAAGCATCATGTCGAAAAAGCCATGATCGACCACAACTCTGCTTCTTCAACTGTACCTGTTGCTGCCTTGGTGTTGGATTTGTTTTGTACTAGCATGATAGACAAATGCAGCTAAAGAGTTCAGATTTGCATGTATATTTACCAAGGTTTGAAGTTCCGTTTTCCGTTTCCGTTCCGGTCAATAGAAAAATTTAAATTTTCAATCCCGTTCCGGAATTTTCGGAAATTCCGTTCTAATTCCGGTTTGTCAATTCCGGTATTTTTTTATAAATAACAAACAAATATGCACTACTAATAGTCAATTACGTTTAATTATTCAAGTTACATAGAAGATAAAAAATATACAACATAACATTTAATACCAAAAACCATTTCTTTGAGCATCTGATAAATTTTGTCCATCGCTATCTTCATCTTGTGTCGGATTATAATATGCTGGAAAGCATATTGTTATATGTGATCCGAACTTAAAAATGTCGTCATCTTATTATAAAGGGCGATGGTTCGTCTTGGCTACTTGATGGTTCAACAGCATATGGTTGATTTGTCCCACAAAACGAATAATTTTCAATAATAACCGCCTGTTTGTCCTGCTAAATGCTTTTTCATAGGTGTTATACCGCCACCACAAATTACTTTGTGACAATAGTTACATTTTTTTTCTCTTTTCACTAATTACCGTCGTACAATAATTCCAAACGATATCACGGTTTTCCATAATCAACCACCAAAACAAAAAAAAATTAACATTTAATTACTCAGTGTTAATACATTTCTGTAATTTCATACAATTCCTGTATTATTTTTAAGGCTTACTCTGTAATTCATTCTATTTTAAACTAGTTCACTTCATATTTTATCAACCATTTATTTTAGCCCAGCCCATTCTTTACCCATTGTTCCCTGTATCTTCCTCATCAGCAACATGCCCTAATTATTTTTGAACGGCTAATTGACGAAGACAAAAAAAAGGAAAAGGAAAAAAACCTTAACGCGGATCGATTTGGAGCCTTCGATGTCGATTCGAGATCTGCAAGGGAGGCCGATGCTGCCAAGCTCGAACAAGAAAACCTAAACGATGATGAAGCAGAAGAAAAGAAGAGCGACGAGGCAAGTTTTCATATGTATCTGGTACGGATTTATACAGCAAATCTAGAATCTTTTTTTTTTTTTTTCTGGGTTAAGAAGCCTTGAACGGCTTTCAGGCGAAGTTCCGGTCCGGTCGACGCCGGAACCGGGCCGAGATGGCCGGAACTCCGGCGTGCCGGCCGGACTTTGAAACCCTGATATTTACTTCACTTCTACAGCTGCTATTTTGAGTCTAATACTCTATTAGGTCCTAGTGGCTAAACGTACAGCGGTTAAAATGTAAAATTAAAACTTAGCAATGACATATCAATAATTTTTCATTTTCCCCTAAAAAAAAGCCTTTCTTCCTGGGAAGCATATCTGTATCGAATTATTTTGGCCACCTAAGATCAGCTTATTAGAGTTAACCAAAACAAATAGTTATTCAAACGCTTCTATTGCTATTGTCATAAAAAACGAGTTGTTAAAAATAGGTTTATTACAATTATGAAGAAAAAACAGTTGTTAAAAACTATTTATTTTATCGTCTTGCGAATTTTGTAAATAATTATGTGTAATAAGGTCATTTTCTTGTAGTGTCAAAAAATTGTCAATGAATTTACGACAAATTTCAAATAAACTCTAATTTGCTTTGAGATAAATCACTGACGATTAATCGGTAATTAAAAATAGCTTTTTTATATACTTAAGTTGTTAAACATTCTATTGATGTGGGACCACTTCAAAGTTCCCCTACTTACGTCCATATTAGCATCATGCTCAAGAAGGTGAATTCAGGCTTCCAGCATTATTAAGTCAACCGAGTTGAAAAAACATACTGAAAGTAGCAGTAGGAAATGTAGGCGTCCACATTAACAATATTCAAGCTTCCATCAACAATCTTACTTCTCATCTCAGTACATAGTCACATTCAACTTTTTCTTATCACTCACCACATTCTTCTCATACACCCCGTTCTTCACGTATATAACATATTTGTATGGATTTTTTTTCGCCTCTCCATCGTGCCACCAAAGTCGTCCAAGCAGGTTTCCTGGTCACTGGCTTAGCCACATTCTTATGTCGGTGATCCTGGATTCTGTTAAGGAAGTGGCTACGGAGTCCGACGCCGTAGATTCAAGCCTAGCGTCATTAGAACTAACAATGATGGGGTCGGATAAGGAAGTTAGTTGGGAGTGGGTGGCAGAAGTGACAGATAAGGAGATTTCCGCAAAGCTTTATTGGATTGTGGGTGAAGTTGGCGTTTTCGATGAAGGGGATGGTGGTGAAGTAGGAGTCTGTGCAGCAGGTCACCGAACATATGGCTTTTGTGAAATTGAATGGCGGAAATTTTTAATGAATTGCTCTTCTGGATGGTGGTGAAGTAGGAGTGCGTGTAGCGGGTCACCGAACAGATGGCTTTTATCAAGTTGAATGGAGAAGATTTTTAACTATTATTAGTGTGTTTGTGTACGACTGTAATGGCGATCACTACATTTTCAGGTACCGTTTGATTAGAACAAGCGATGACTTGTTTGGCCACTTGTGGAAGAACTAGCACTTTCAGGTTGTTTGTTTTTAATAACTGTTCAGTCTTGAAACACTTATTTTGTGAAAGAGTGAAACACTTTTAAATTGCTTTTTCTGACTCTGAATGCTTAATGATAATTTCTTTCATATATACCTTTAGTCACATTTTTTACATTACCATACAAATATACTAAACATACAAAAAATTTAAAATAAAAAAAATTGAAAACCATTTTACATCAAATTTCAAACATTTTAAATTATATTTTTTTATTACTTTTCTAAATTTGGATTCGTTTTCCAAAAAAAAATGAAAACCAAATCAAACGAAATTTAAATATTTGAAAAAAGATCGAAAACTACAAATTACTGAATTACATCATTTTGATAATTATTTTTTAAAGGTAAGTTTTTCTAAATTGAATTTTTAGAAACTTAATTCATGAAAATTTAATTTTTCTGAAAATTGAAACCTTGAAATATAACAAACAGAACTTTAAATCTTTCAAAATTAAATACTTGCAAATCATTATTTATTCGAGTTTCCACAAAACTCTAGTGTTTTCAAAATTAAAAAAAAATCAAATTTCAACCTACCAAGAAATTATATTTATGTTCAATGTTTTCATTTTAATAACTACCACATGAATAACAAAATAATATGAATTAGGGAAATATTGTTAAAATAGACATTTGCATTAGTTTCAATCAGAAGTTTTAAAAATACAAACAAATAACTTTTTGCAATTCAACAATACGCATTTAACAATCGGCATTCAGCTTTCAGCATTCAGCAATTATCAGCATACATCTTTCATCATTTTAAACAAACAAGGCCTATTAGTTTTACAATGCCTATTTCGATCTCGGCCTAAATGGCAATACTAGGTTAAACCTATGTATTAAATACAACTCAAGTCAATTGTGCTAGTTTGGCATTGATCACCATACTCATGGTCATCCCTACCGTTTTTTAACTGATTTATTATAGATGGGCCACATATTTGAAAATAAGCCACCTTAACCAAATTTTTACTACTTAAAATCCATCCAAATAGTGCTTGAACTGTTTGATGTTAATATTGTTTGAAAATCTGCATTTCAAACATTTAAGCGTCAGCACATAGTATAGTTATTATTCATTAAAAAGAGAACATTTAAAGGAAATAGGTTATCTCAGTTTTGTAATAAGTTTCCATTATAGAGAAAGGTGGAAACATGTTATTTTGTTTGCACTGATACTAAAATTTTGTATAATATAGGTACAAAGACGTGGACCGTAAATCAGGCAGTTTAATTACTTACTAGGAGCGAAGGTGCTTTGATAGTTCATTAGTTATCGTACACGGTGTTTAATTTGTTTGTAAAAATAGTACGTAGAATTTGGTTACATTGTGAATTTGTTTGAAGACCAAAATTGTAGTACATCATAATTCAAATAAATAAATGATATGAAATGTTACGTGATGGTATATTTTCATTGATAAGCAATAGGAAGAATTCATACTAAATAAAAGAGTGGAGCTTTCAATACCTATTCTACATGTCTGTCCCAGTGCATGATACTAAAATTAGTATATATGGACAATCACTCATTTTCATGTTCTAATCTTGGGTTCGTGTTCTCTATTCAAACTCTTGCTTCAAACTTTCTAAAATTCCACTTATTCTTTTCAATTACAACATTTTCCTTATACACCCCTTTCTTCACATGTATAACATACCTATACAAGCTTTTTTCTCCACCATCCCAATTGCATCATTTATCATCCTTATTTGCCCCATTCCATTCTTCACCACTGTTATATTCGACTCCAATACCTCCACCTCCAATATCATGCGTCTCTACGCAGGATTGACCTATAAAATCTTCCTATGAAGGTGGATATCTCCATCCTCTAGTAACATGCTCACGATCTTTATTAGGATTGTTTGGCCGGTGCTCATGTACTATGTCGAATACGTCATAATCGACTCAAACCATCCTTATACTGCTTGGCCTTGCCCTTAAAGTGGCCCAAGTGGTTTCCTGGTCCGTGACTACAGTGGTCAGCCACATTCTTAAGTCAGTGATCTTGGATTTTTTGATGATCTGGTCGTCGAATCGATAGACTCTTGGATAAGCTCGATTGAATTTTTGAACAGGTTTTTGTAGTGGTTTTGTTGGCTTCGATGCTAACATCATTGGATGTGACGATAATAGAGTCGAATACGGCGAAGAGTTTGGAGAAGGCAGAAAAAGACAAGAATAAAGATATATTAAATAATTTTTCTTGATCTTGGGTGGAGTTAGCATTTTCGACCGAGGAGATGTTGGTGAAGTAGGAGTCTAGGTACTGAATTATGGTGTGAAACTAAGGTTAATATGAAGTTAAGACTTCAGATATCCAAATTTTCCATCGAGTTTCTTTTCTTGTGCAAATATTGATAATATCAATTTCCATAAGCAGTCCAACATCATGCGTGTCAACTTAGCCTCTACATAGAGCGGTTTTGTGATATCTCAACATTATTAACACATGTGCAGTTAAAGAACTTAGCAATACCATGGCGGTGGAGGTGCAAAAAATTACAATGGGGATAAAGCGGGGATATATATATATATATATATGTATGTATGTATGTATATATGTATATATGTATATATAACACATGTTGATGCAGCTAAGGCCAGAGTAGAAGTTATGCAAGTTTTGATTCCTGAAAACACGAGTTTGTGGTGTAGTGTGATGACTCGTCCACGACTCAATGAAGATTTGAGCCGTTGCCGAGCTAAGGAAGAAGGGTCACAAGTTAACAAGTCAAGGGGGAAGGTAGGCCGACTCAACAAAGCAAGGGCACGACCTATCAGAAGCATATTGGGTCGTCTCCGACCTAAGGGGTTACAAAAGGAAGACAGGCGAGTTGGTAGAGGAAGATTGAGTCGTTTCCGACCTAACTGTTTTTTAAGTCGAGTCCGACCTAAGGAGAAAGAGCTACGAGCTAGGGAAGAGGGGCTGAGTCGGGACCGAGCTAAGGGAGACCAGCGGGACAGTAGCGCCGAGCTAACGTGCTGCGTCTTAAGATGAGTCGGCAAGGAGTTAAGCCATATGCCTTTGAGTCGTAGGTCGACATGAAGATGAGTCAGTCGAAGGTGTGTTACTGTGTTAAGTCGGTCCTGTATATAATTACGTTGAGTCGAATGTTGTAAGTAGGTCGTACTTGGTTAAGTCGGCCAGGGTTTGAGTCGTCTCATTGTGCTGTGTTGTAGAGCTTGAGTCGGTTGAATTTTGTTCTATTGTAAAGGCGTTGAGTCGCGTGAGTTAAGTCGGTCACGACCTACGTTGGGTCGTGAGTCGGTGCCGACCTAGGAGTCAGGTAAGGATTTGTGTGTGTCGAGTTGTGAAAGCTATAAATAGCGAGTGTGTTGTACATTGTAACGTTGTTGATGTTGAATAAAATTTCTCTTTTGTTAGCTTTGTGCTTTCATACCAATTGGTAGTTGAGTGTAATCTCCTATCTCCTCTTTCGGTTAATCGAGTGCGCTCGATTCAACGATCGTAGAAGCCGATTCACGGAATCTAGTGCGCTAGATCAACGTGCGAAGAATCGTAGATCTTTGAACACGGTATAGTGCGCTATCAACGTGTTTGAGATAGCTAGAGTTCGGTATCTTTGGATCAACGAACTTGGGCATTTTGGTATCTTCAACTCACCGATTGCTACATTTCATCGATCGAAGTCTATTTCGAATTATCCGCTGCGTCAGTTTTGGTATCAGAGCCATTCTTAGCCAATCATAGCTAAGTTTGATTCTTGGAGCCAAGTTTTTGAAGTTTTTGAAGTTTTTGAAGTTTGGAGTTGTTCATTGTGTTCATATTGAAGTTGCATCAAGTTTGGGGTGTTTGATCCATTTCATTTTGGATCGAGGAGTTGGACTTTGTTTGGATTTTGACTTGGAGTTTTTGCGCGCCAAGGAGTTTGAATTTGAAGAAGGCCGTGTATACTTGGGAGTAGCCGTGCCTTGTTGATTGCATTGAAGTGTTTGTAGTAGGTGGCCAAGACAAGTTGTACCGAGGCAAGTCATAGCGAGTCAAGGTAGAGCCGACCTAACTTGAACCGAGTTAGTGTGAGCCGTGAACATCTATTGCCGATCTAAGGTTGAGCCTAGATTGCTTTATTGTGTGAAATTTTGAAGTATTGTGTTCAATTTGTTGAAGTTTGTGAAGTTTACAACCATGCCACCAAGGAGAGCTAACCGACATCAAAACGTTGAAACTTTGTATCGTAGAGAAGAAGCCGAGCTTATGGAACAACGTATTAATGAAAAGTTTGATGAAGGCATTGGTAAATTGGAGAGATTGATGACTGATTTGAATCAAAGGAGGAGATCACCAAACTCGAACCATGGAGGAAACCGAGTTTCGCCATTGGTTACGGAAGCGAGGAGGGTATCACCACATTCTTGTAGAGATAGAAGAGAAACATCAATTTCATCACGAAGAGATCATCATGACTATGCACATGAAGAAAGAAGAAGTCATCGAGAATTTGACCATGAAGCATATAGAGATGAAGAGAGACATAGTCAAAGAAGCATGCTTGAGAGAAGGGATGATATTAGTCGAGATCGATGTAGGCGTACTTTTGATTTTGTTGAAGAGGGTGATAGAGCAAGTATTCATTATCGAGATCGAGACCAAGTTCGAAATTCTTATCGTGGTATTGAAGATGATCGTCGTTGGGAGTCGGGTATGAAAATGGAAATTCCAGAATTTAAAGGCGGGATGGTTGCTGAGGAGTTTTTAGATTGGTTGTCTAATGTGGAGGAAATCTTTGATTTCAAGGAGGTTCCTGAAAATCGAAGAGTGAAGTTAGTTGCTACAAGGCTGAGGGGGAGAGCATTGGCATGGTGGCAGCAAACTAAACTTACTCGAGAACGAATGGGAAAGTCAAAGATAGAATCTTGGGAGAAGATGAAAAGGTTGATGAGATCTACTTTCTTACCTTACAACTACCAGTCACTTATGTACCAAAGGTTGCAGAATCTGAGGCAAGGGACGAAGTCTGTTAGTGATTATGCTGATGAATTTTACCAACTCATTGCCAGGAACGATATTATGGAAACAGAAGAACAGCTGACAGCTAGATTCATTGGGGGTTTGAGAATGCAGATCCAGGATATGGTTAATATGTTCGATCCTAGATCCGTTGCAGAGGCACATCAGAAAGCGTTAGCTTGGGAGAAACAAGGAAGGCGTGGAGGTGGTGTGTTTACTAATTCTAATAATCCAGTGAAAGGTGCCGGTGGAAGTTCTAGTGTTCCTAAACCTGTTACAAAGCCAGTGGTGAAGGAGGCTGAGAAGGCAAAGGCGAATAGTGTTTTCAAATGTTATAATTGTCAGGAGTTGGGTCACAAAAGCAACGAATGTCCGAGGCCGAAGAAGAGAACCATGGTTGCAGAGGTTGAAGCAGATGATGGTGAGGAGGCAGAGTATTCAAATGTACCATATGTTGAGGAGGAAGAAGAAGTGTCGGGAGATGAAGGATGTAATCTTATGATGAGGAGAAGTTGTTTGACACCAAAGCAAGAGGAGGATTGTAGTTGGCTGAGAAGCAATATTTTTCAATCGACATGTACTATTCTGGGGAAAGTTTGCAAGTTCGTTATTGATGCAGGAAGTTGTGATAATATTATTTCTACAGAAGCTGTGAGGAAATTGAACTTGAAGACTGAAAAACATCCTAAACCGTACAAGCTAGCATGGTTAAGGAAGGGTGGTGAAGTGAAAGTGTGTCGAAGAGCTTGTGTTAATTTTTCTATTGGGAAGAAGTACAAGGATGAAATTTTGTGTGATGTCGTAGATATGGATGTTTGTCACTTATTGTTGGGCAGACCATGGCAGTTTGATAGAGCAGTACAGCATGACGGTCGTGCCAACAGTTACAGTTTCATGTTCGAAGGTACTAAAATCACTTTGGTTCCTAAGAAGCAACAATAGAAGGAGAACAAGCTAGAAGAGATTGAAGAATTGAAAACTCTGTTGAGTTTGAAAGAGTTTGTCAAGGAAGTAGAGGAAGAACCGGAAGTGTTTTTGTTGATTGGGAGAGAGAGTAGTGAAGAAGTTGAGATTCCCGAAGAAGCAAAGCCAGTTTTGGAAGAATTTGAGGATGTCTTTCCAGATGAGTTACCAAAGGAGTTACCGCCACTTAGAGACATTCAACATCAGATTGATCTTGTTCCAGGAGCAGTGTTACCACATCGACCACATTACCGAATGAGTCCAAAGGAACATGAGGAGTTACGAAGGCAGGTGGAAGAATTACTTGAACAAGGTCGTATTCAGGAAAGTTTGAGTCCATGTGCTGTGCCTGCATTGTTAGTACCAAAGAAGGACGGGACTTGGAGGATGTGCACTGATAGTAGAGCTTTGAATAAGATCACTGTTCGTTACAGATTTCCTATGCCGAGGTTGGATGATTTGCTGGATCAGTTGAGTGGGGCAACTATATTTTCAAAGATTGATTTGAAGAGTGGTTATCATCAAATTCGTATCAGACCTGGAGACGAATGGAAGACAGCTTTCAAAACTAGAGAGGGGTTGTACGAATGGTTGGTTATGCCATTTGGATTGTCAAATGCACCTAGTACATTCATGCGGGTGATGAATCAAATTTTTAGGCCATTCATTAGGAAGTTCGTCGTGGTTTATTTCGATGATATTCTGATTTATAGCAGGAGTACGGAGGAGCATGTTCTACATTTGAGGGGAGTGTTGCTTATTCTTCGTGAAGAACAATTTTATGCTGCTACAAAGAAATGTGTGTTTATGACACCCAGTGTTTTATTCCTGGGTTATGTTGTTTCAGGGAAAGGTATTCAAGTTGACCAGAGCAAAGTTGAAGCAGTCAGGAATTGGCCACAGCCAAAGACAATTACAGAAGTGAGAAGTTTTCATGGGCTAGCGTCATTCTACCGAAGATTCATCCCACACTTTAGTAGCGTGATGGCTCCAGTGACTGATTGCATGAAAGGGAAACAATTTGTGTGGTCAGAAGAAGCGGGGGTTGCCTTTGAGAAGATCAAGGAATTGTTGACGTCTGCACCAATTCTTGTTCTACCTAATTTTCAGTTATTGTTTGAATTGCATACTGATGCATCGAAGGTTGGAATTGGAGGAGTTCTAAGTCAGAATGGGAAGCCAGTTGCTTATTTTAGTGAGAAGTTGTCAGGGGCGAAGATGAGATACAGCACATACGATGTTGAGTTTTATGCTGTTGTTCAGTCTGTCAAACATTGGAGGCATTATTTGTTTCAGAAGGAATTTGTTCTTTACACAGATCATGAAGCATTGAAGCATTTACAGGGACAGGATAAAATTTCAGCAAGACATGCATCGTGGATTGCCTATTTACAGCAGTTTACTTTTGTCGTTAAGCACAAATCTGGGGTGACAAATCGAGTAGCTGATGCTTTAAGTAGGAGGAGTCATTTGTTAACGACAATGAAGGTTGAAGTGACCGGGTTTGAAATGTTGCCAGAAATTATTGAAGGAGATCCTTACTTTGAGAAATATGTTGAGAAAGTGAAGGATGGAAGTACCGATGAATTCATGTTAGTTGATGGTTTTCTGTTTAAAGGAAATCGTTTATGTATTCCGGATTGTAGTTTGAGGATGAAAATTGTGAAGGAATTGCATGAGGAAGGACATGTGGGCCGTGATCGTACTTTGCAGTTGATCTCACAGTCTTATTTTTGGCCGTCGATGAGAAAAGAGGTTGAAAGGTTCGTGGAACGATGTCATATTTGCCAAATTTCAAAGGGGACAGCAACGAATGCAGGGTTGTATATGCCATTACCAGTACCATCTAAGCCATGGGTTGATATTAGCATGGATTTCGTTTTGGGTTTGCCGAGAACTCAAAGGGGAAATGATTCGATATTTGTTGTGGTGGACAGGTTTTCGAAGATGGCACATTTTGTTGCTTGCAAGAAGACAGCAGATGCAGTTCGAGTAGCACAGTTATTTTTCAAGGAGATTTATCGACTTCATGGTTTACCAGAATCTATTGTTTCTGATCGAGATACTCGTTTCTTGAGTCATTTTTGGTTGAGTTTGTGGAAGATGGTGGGAACGAAACTGAAATTTAGCAGTGCTTATCATCCACAAACTGATGGGCAGACAGAAGTTGTTAACAGGTCATTGGGAAATTTGTTGCGTTGTCTTGTACAGGATAATTTGAGAAGTTGGGACATGAAGCTATGCCAGGCAGAATTTGCTCACAATCATGCAGTGAATCGAAGCACGGGATTCAGCCCATTTCAGATTGTATATTCAAATTTACCCAGGGGACCGTTGGATTTAGCTGTAGTACCACAGTCAAAAGGAACAGTTAAACGAGCTGCTGACTTTGTTGATGAGCTGACTGAATGTCATAAAATCGTTCAGGAACGATTGGACAAATCGAATGAGAAGTATAAGAAGTCTGCAGATTTGAAACGTCGAAATGTTGAATTTAAAGAAGGAGATTTGGTTTATGCCGTATTAACAAAGGATCGTTTTCCGGTGGGTGCTTATAACAAGTTAAAGGCACGAAAAATTGGTCCAGTTGAAGTGTTGAAGAGAATCAATGAGAATGCTTATCGATTAAAGTTACCAGATGATGTATATACTTCTGATGTTTTTAACGTCAAACATTTAATTCCATATCATGGGGGTGAGATTGTTGAGGAAGAATTTACAAATTCGAGGTCGAATTTTTCTCAACCAGGGGAGGATGATGCAGCTAAGGCCAGAGTAGAAGTTATGCAAGTTTTGATTCCTGAAAACACGAGTTTGTGGTGTAGTGTGATGACTCGTCCACGACTCAATGAAGATTTGAGCCGTTGCCGAGCTAAGGAAGAAGGGTCACAAGTTAACAAGTCAAGGGGGAAGGTAGGCCGACTCAACAAAGCAAGGGCACGACCTATCAGAAGCATATTGGGTCGTCTCCGACCTAAGGGGTTACAAAAGGAAGACAGGCGAGTTGGTAGAGGAAGATTGAGTCGTTTCCGACCTAACTGTTTTTTAAGTCGAGTCCGACCTAAGGAGAAAGAGCTACGAGCTAGGGAAGAGGGGCTGAGTCGGGACCGAGCTAAGGGAGACCAGCGGGACAGTAGCGCCGAGCTAACGTGCTGCGTCTTAAGATGAGTCGGCAAGGAGTTAAGCCATATGCCTTTGAGTCGTAGGTCGACATGAAGATGAGTCAGTCGAAGGTGTGTTACTGTGTTAAGTCGGTCCTGTATATAATTACGTTGAGTCGAATGTTGTAAGTAGGTCGTACTTGGTTAAGTCGGCCAGGGTTTGAGTCGTCTCATTGTGCTGTGTTGTAGAGCTTGAGTCGGTTGAATTTTGTTCTATTGTAAAGGCGTTGAGTCGCGTGAGTTAAGTCGGTCACGACCTACGTTGGGTCGTAAGTCGGTGCCGACCTAGGAGTCAGGTAAGGATTTGTGTGTGTCGAGTTGTGAAAGCTATAAATAGCGAGTGTGTTGTACATTGTAACGTTGTTGATGTTGAATAAAATTTCTCTTTTGTTAGCTTTGTGCTTTCATACCAATTGGTAGTTGAGTGTAATCTCCTATCTCCTCTTTCGGTTAATCGAGTGCGCTCGATTCAACGATCGTAGAAGCCGATTCACGGAATCTAGTGCGCTAGATCAACGTGCGAAGAATCGTAGATCTTTGAACACGGTATAGTGCGCTATCAACGTGTTTGAGATAGCTAGAGTTCGGTATCTTTGGATCAACGAACTTGGGCATTTTGGTATCTTCAACTCACTGATTGCTACATTTCATCGATCGAAGTCTATTTCGAATTATCCGCTGCGTCACATGTGCAGTTAAAGAACTTAGCAATACCATGGCGGTGGAGGTGCAAAAAATTACAATGGGGATAAAGCGGGGATATATATATATATATATATATATATATATATATATATATATATATATATATGTATGTATGTATGTATATGTATATATGTATATATATGTATATATATGTATATATGTATATATATGTATATATGTGTATATATGTATATATATGTATATATGTATATATATATACCGGAAAGTAATGGAGATGCAAAAAGCTTCATTATATATAAAACCAAATATTGAAGGAATAAAATATATCGGCTGTTAAATAGCTTATACCCCTCTTTCATACTGTAAGGGGTATAAATGTAATTGTACATAATATTGATGGATTGAGTTGTGTGCAATTAAATAAGTCAATCTAGGCTAAAAAATACAAATATATATATGCCACTGTATTGCATTGTAATGTATCAATCATTCTAAAATAATAAAGCAGTTTGCAATTTCTTCTTTTTCATATTTCTAACTTGGTATCAAAGCCATCGGTGCCTAAAGGCCATCAACCACCATGCCAGTGATCAATCACCATGCCAGTACCTCATCTGAGTGTGGCTATGTTTGTAATCTACTCAGGAAGATTTCATCATTAGAGATAATTCGATCTTTTAATCAAGATTCTATGTAATTCTGTTCAAGAACCGACTTTCACCCACAATTGATCTATGTTGTGCTTGAACATGATCAAAGAAGCCTCGTCACTTCATCTCAACTCATCAGATCAAGATCATCTTAGAGAACCTCTTCATTTGATCAAGAATCAACTCAATGGAAGGCAAAACTTATAACAAATCAAGTGTATCATCAGCTACTCATGCTGCCAATCAGACTTCTGAATTATAAGAAATATCCCAAAAATTCATCAATCCAAAAATTGAGATCATTGGTATTCAGTTAGATGAAAGCAATTTCTTGCTCTGGAAATATCAGAATTTAACTGCCATAAGGGGATATGGACTAGAAGAGTACATTCTTAGGACAATGCCTACTACTGCAAAATACACCATCAATGGAGAGCAATTAGTTGAAAACAAGGAGTATGTAATACATCAACTGCAAGATAGTCTCTTAAGCGCATGGTAATTGTCATCAGTTAGTGCAAATTCATTGCCTCAAATCATAGGTTGCAATACAACACATGAAATTTGGAGTATGGTTGAACAGATATTCAACACACAGTCATCAACAAGAGTGATGCATTACAAAAGGCAGATGCAAATTTTAAGAAAATATAATATGTCCATAAAAGAATAATTAACCAGAGTGGAGTTATTGTGTGATTTACTAGGTTCTGCAGGTCATAAAATGGCAGAAACACAACAGTTACAGGTTATTTTCAATGGCTTAGATGAGGAATATGATTAGTTATAACAATCATCTCATCAAAAGAAACACTTCCAAGTTTACAATATGTTCACTCCACCTTATTGGCACGTGAGCGAAGATTAGAACAAAGGAAAACAACAAGATCAGACTTCAACATTAATTATGTTTCAAGTGAAGAAAATTTTAAAGGCATAAACCGAAAGAAATCTATTTAGAAATCAACTTGCCTGCATTGTATTCCACTTTCAATCACATATATATGGTTTACAAGAGTTAAGATAGGCTACAAATTAGCCAATTGATTTGCCAAAACAAAGGTAAGTAAATAAATACTTCCTAAATACAGATATCGTCAAATCAACTGATTTGCTAAAAGAAAGGTAACTAAATAAATATGTGCCAAATAAAGAGTAAGTCAAATCAGAGAATAAATGCAGGAAATATCAGAGAATAAATGCAGGTAATATCAGGAAATATTTTAAAATATTTTAACGCCTAGAATATATGTAAAATATGTTCTATCACACCCCCTCAGTCGAAGCGGGAGGTTCTCGTATGCTTAGACTGTCCCTGAAATCATTAAATAATACGCGTGGAAGCCCTTTTGTAAAAATATCAGCAATTTGGTAGCGGGACGGTACATGAAGCACACACACCTCACCACGCGCTACTTTCTCACGGACGAAATGAATATCCATCTCAATGTGTTTAGTGCGTTGATGCTGAACAGGATTGCCGGATAAGTATATAGCACTCACATTATCACAATAAACTAGAGTAGCCTTTGGAATAGGACAATGCAACTCTAGAAGCAAATTTCTGATCCAACACGAATCAGAAACAACATTAGCAACGCCCCTATACTTCGCCTCGGCACTACTACGGGAAAGAGTAGGTTGCCGTTTCGAAGACCAAGAAATCAAATTATCTCCAAGGAATACACAATAACCAGAGGTAGAACGACAGGTGTCAGGACAACCACCCCAATCTGCATCTGTATATGAGATAATACGATTAATATTGGATTTGTACAAGTGGAGACCAAAAGAAAGGGTACCCTGGAGATAGCGTATGATACGCTTAAGAGCTTTCATATGCTCATTAGTCGGGGAATGCATATGAAGGCAGATTTGCTGCACGACATAGGAAATGTCTGGTCGAGTGAATGTAAGATACTGAAGAGCACCTGTAAGACTATGACACTTAGTCGGATCATCATATGGAGTGTCTGCGGTGACACTTAGTTTGGACTTAGTGTCAACAGGAGTAGGACATGAACTGCAGTTAGACATTCCGACACGTTCAATAATTTTTGCAGCATACTGTGTCTGAGATAAGAAAAAACCATGGGCATGACGAGTGACAGCAATACCCAAAAAGAAACTCAAAGGACCTAGATCCTCATGGAAAATTCAGAAGTTAAGAGAGTCATAATATACTTACGAAGACGATCAGAAGAAGCTGTAAGTATAATGTCATCCACATATAATATAATTTAAGCAATATCAGAACCATTCTTATAGATGAATAAAGAGTGATCTGATGTACTATGAGAGAACCCAATGGTAGCAACAAAATCAGCAAATCTTTGGTACCAAGCTCGAGAAGCCTGTTTTAATCCGTACAAAGATTTCTTTAAAAGACAAACATGATTCGGATAATTTTGTTAGAGAAACCCATGGGTTGATGCATATAAACTGCTTCATTGAGATGACCATGCAAGAAAGCAGTCTTGACATCCATTTGATGAATGGGCCAAGATTTAAAAAGAGCAATGTTGAGAACCGCTCTAATGGTGACCGGTTTAACCACGGGGCTAAACGTTTCATCACAATCAATGCCATGTTGCTGTGTATTTCCATTACCTACAAGACGAGCTTTATAACGCTCAAAAGAGCCATCAGACTTATATTTATGACGAAAAATCCACATAGACCGAATAACATTAACATTAGGCGGTGTAGGCATTAATTCCCAAGTCTTATTGTCAATTAAAGCATTAAATTCATCCAACATTGCACTTTTCCAATTATGGTCACTAAGCGCACTAATAGGGTTTTTCAGAATAGGAGAAGTATCTGTAGTGGTGGTAGTATGGCAATTAGAAGAGTATTTGGGGTTGGGTTTAAAAATGCCATTTGATGCACGAGTGGTCGTGCGAGTTGAAATGGGGTTGGGAGGCATTGGGGTGGTATGAGGAATAGTCAAAGTAGGGGAGGTCATAGATGGGGTTGGACTGTGGGGAAGAGAGGATGGGTAGAGGAGGAAATAGAGGACCGAGTGTGGGCAGCAGTGGGAGGTGTGGAATCTGGGCCTGTGTGAGACTGTGACCTAGATTGAGAAAGATAGGACGAGTCGTTGGGAAGCGTTGTTGGGTCAAGCTGCATATTTTGTGGTGTGGTATTTTGAGATAAATGATGTATTAATTGAGGACTAATATTGTCATTCAAAAAATCATAATTCGAAGGTTTTGTTTTGTGGAGTTTGGAGAATGGAAATTCAGTTTCAACAAAACGAACATGACGACAAATTATAATTTTACCACTAGACATGTCATAGCATTTGAAGCCACGATGATTAGGAGCCGGACCTAAATAATCACAAGGAGTCGACCTTTCTTGTAATTTATGAATAGTAGAAGATGGGAATAATAGGAAACATAAGCAACCAAAACACGCAAACCTGAATAATCCGGATCACTTTGATAGAGGATTTGAGTAGGAGATTGGTAATTCAATACCTTGGAAGGAAGGATATTGAGAAGATGTGTAGCCATGGAGAGAGCATAATGCCAAAAGGAGAGTGGCATAGATGCATGAGCAGGAATAGTCCGGATGATATTATTTATGGATTTTATGTGTCTTTCGGCCTTTCCATTTTGAGGAGATGTATGAGGACATGAGATACGGAAAAGCATACCATGTTTTCTCAAAAAAATCCTTAAAAGTGCCATTAATGTATTCCATAACATTGTCACACTGAAAAGTCTTAATATTACGTTCAAATTGTGTCTTGACTAAAGCATGAAATGGTAAGAAAAGTTGTTTGACCTGAGATTTTTTGCAATAGGAAAGGTCCACAAAAATTTGCTATAGTCATCAAGAAAAAGAACATAATAACAATGACCGGAAGTACTAACAATAGTAGAAGTCCAAAGATCACTATGAATAATATCAAATCGAAGAAAAGTATATGACACCGAATCATAAACAGGTAGCTTAGAATGTTTCCCAAGAGGACAAGAAGAACAAAAAGTTTTACAAACCTTATTACAATCAATAAACTTTTTACTACAAAGAGACTTAAGAATAGCATCGCGAGGATGACCTAAACGATTGTGCCAAATATTCGAAGGCAAAGCAGTAAAAGTAGAATGATTGTTGGAAGAAATGGATTGAGAGTCGGAGAAAAGTGGATATATGCCCTCAGTGTTATCACATCTCATTAGTTCGTTCTCGATCTGTAAGTCATTAACAGAGAAACCAAAAGGGTCAAAAGAGATAGAAACCATATTATCTATGGTGAATTTACGAACAGAGACCATATTTTTAATAAGCCTAGGAGCATGTAACACATTGTTTAGGGTAAATGGTGGATAATGTGGATGCAATGTAGTGTGACCGTGACCAATAATTGGAATTAAATGACCACTACCAACAACAATGTTATGATGCTTATTGCTTGAATTGAAATAATAAGAGAGAATAGCTACATCCGCCGTCATGTGAGATGTAGCACCAATATCCATGTAGTAGTTTCCATCAGGTTGAGAGAACGAAAGAGCATGCATAGCGGCCTCAATGTCAGTGGGCATGTAGCTAGGAGCAGGAGGACCAACTGCATTGAAAGTTTGAGGTGTGGACCCAAGTAAACCTGATCCAGAAGAGGAGGGACGTTGGACCGCTGGATTGGGCCTTGGCTGCCAAGAGTATGCGAGAAATGGGCAAGGAGGTATAGTCCACCCTCCCCAACCAGGCTGCTGCCACTGTGGTGGTGGGGCCTGCTGACGTGGCTGCCACTGGTGTTGTTGATATGGCGGCTGACTAGGACTGGACCCATTAGTACTTTGGTGGACCTTTTTCTTCCCATTGTTTTTGAAATTGTTTCTCCCTTTATTATTGTTGTTGCGTTTGTTGCTTGCAGATGAATCAGTGGCAACCATGGCAACACCACTGGACCGACTCTCAGAACCACCAGTTTCACGAGCTTGACGAGCCTTGATAGTACGCTCAGCCATTTTCAATCTTGAACGACAACTCTCAAAGGATGGCAAATGCTCTTGATTTTGTATATACTCCACTGTACCACTATACGCTTCTGGTAAGGACCCGGTGAGACGTAAAACCAGACGACCATTTGTCACCGGAGCATCAACATCAGCCAACCTATCCGCCAAAGATTGTAGATAATTACAATAATTGTCGATCGAGTTGAAAGCTCAAAAGCAGCATTTGTAAAGTCCTCCTCGAGATGGGTAGCCCAAGAGGCTTTGTTGTCCTGAAAAAGAGCTTCAAGACAGTTCCATGCCCCTTCTGCCATGTCATTACGTCTGAGAATAGCGAGGAGAAGTTCGAAAGAAATGGTGCTGTAAATCCATTGCAAGACAACGGCATCCAAACGCCTCCAAAGTGCTGGATTAGTGGACTTAGCCTGGACATAGGCAACCATAGTCTTCTCCTCCGTTGGTGGAACCAAGTGATCGTAAAGATCATGAACCCTAGTAATATTGGTAAACAGAGTAGCCCAAAAATGATACATGCCTTGCTCATTGTCTAATGTTATGGGAATAAGAGATTTAACATTAGTGATGGTGAGTGCGGGATGAAACTTGGATGAGTCTGCAATGGAAAAAAATTAAAGATAGAAGAAGAAGAACGGAGAAGAAGATAGGTGAGGCTAGGGTAAGGAGAATAGCTCTGACACCATGAAAGAAATCTATTTAGAAATCAACTTGCTTGCATTGTATTCCACTTTCAATCATATATACATGGTTTACAAGAGTTAAGATAGGTACAAATTAGCCAATTGATTTGCTAAAACAAAGGTAAGTAAATAAATACTTCCTAAATACAGATATCATCAAATCAACTGATTTTCTAAAAGAAAGGTAACTAAATAAATATGTGCCAAATAAAGAGTAAATCAAATCAGAGAATAAATGCAGGAAATATCAGAGAATAAATGCAAGTAATATCAGGAAATATTGTGAAATATTTTAACGGATAGAATATATGTAAAATATATTCTATCATAAACCAAACAAGAAATGAAAATTTAAGAAATAAACAAGGAAATCAGAGAAACGGTCATACCTACAGAGGCAGATGGAGCAATAACAAAAGAATATCAAGTCAAATTTGTGAAGAGTATGGCCACACAGCGAGTAGATGCTATTTTAGATTTGATCGGAACTATATCAAATCAACAGGGCAACTCAAGTCAGAGGAATTTCCATCTCAATGCCAATCTAGCACATGCAAGTCAAGATTCCAAGAATAAAGGAAACAATTTAAGAACTTAGATGATGTGGAAATCTTAACTAGGCTAGAAGATACATTGAATAAAGATTGGTACCCAGACTCAAGTGTAACTAATCACATTACTAATCATCTACAAAATATGAATTTGGGCAACCAAGAATACAAAGGTACACATTCTATTTTTATAAGTAATGGTGAATCAGTGCAAATCACACATAGGAGGATGTTAGATGACAGTTTTCAGGTTGGTCATGGAAGTGGTGATACAGTGGAGTTTTGATGAGTGAATGGTGAATGAAAGCACAGTGAAGTATGCACAGTTGATAGTGATAATGGAACAGGGTTGTAATGTGTATATGAAGTGAGGCATTGCACAGTTAAGTTTTAGTTGTAGAAGTGTGTAGAGGACGACAAGGGGGATGTTTGCAGTGGTGACAAATGCAATGTTGTAAGAAAGTTGATGTAAATAGTGGTGACAACTGCAATGTTTCCTGTGAAGTTGCTAGATTTCAGTGTGGGGTGAGCCTTTAGTTGTTGAAGTTGGTGGCCGATCTGTTGGTTATAGTAGATAGTGAGTAATGAAATAGTGGGGAGGATACAGCACTGTTTGGTGGTAATGTGAAGGTAGTAGTCTGGTCAGAGGTATGTGTAGAGGAAGTGACGGTTTGTTGCTGACTGTTGGATGGTTTTAACTATGGTCGGGAGGGGCAAGGATGAGGAGATTCACAACGTACTGTGAATAGAAGTGTGATGTTGTAGGACAGAGATGTACTATTTGGGGTATGTGGTATGGAGCTGATGACGTTATGCAAGAGGGACACACAGTTTTGATAAATTGGTGGCAGATGTAGTTGCTTTGACAGAGACGATGAGAGGGGTGTGAAAATTGTTGATGGGGTGTGGTCATTGGGTTGTTATGAATAAAGATGATGAGGTGAAGTACAGAGGAGTAATTGAAGCACCGTGGAAGGCAGTAGTGTATTGTTTAGGTCAGAGGGGGGGAATGTGGCAGTTGGGTATGCAATAATTGTGATATGCACAGAATTGAAGAAATTGGGCAGTTTTGTAAAATGATAGTGAAAATTCGTAAAAACAGAGCATAAATTGTAAAATGAAAAATAAAATGAAATAATATATATATATATATATATATATATATATATATTAGATTCTGTGTATGTTTTTTAATAGGGAAATGCAAATAGAAATGCAAAAACAATAAACAACCACACAAATCAAATCACATAACAAACATACACAAGTCTTTTTTTCTAAATGCAAATTAACACACAACAAAATCAAACAAGAAAATAATTGGAAGAATAGAAATAAAAAGCAAAATAATTTCCCGGTAACGGCACCAAAACTTTTGTGATGACTAATTTTCCATTGAACTAGAAAATAGCTGATAAATTTAAACAAAAAATTACTGCAAGCATATGACATACAACTCTAGTACGTGGCGAGTACGGGTCGATCCGTAGGGAATTGTATTCGTTTAAAATTCTATTCAATCAAATTAAACTAAGAATTAAAGTTGTGTTTAGCTAAAAATTTCTAGAAAACTAACAGAAGGCGGAGAATAAAAATACGAGAGTAGAAGACAATTTAGAGGCAATATTCTTCTTAAGATCACTTAAATCAACATACATGAAATTATGATCTCTTTTTTGGTCATTAGTGAATTTAGTTGATAGGTTTATCATAAGTACAACCTATTTGTGTTATTAATTTGGTCAACATAAGCAATCAAACTTTAACATACCCACTAAACCACTTTTTAACTTTCATGAAAATGACAATAAACTTGAAAATAAGATTTATTCTAAGCATGATTTATTAACTATTGATTAAAAATATAGACCATCAAATTTTTATTTTAATATTCACTTCATTACCATAATCATATCTATAGAAAGAAGTAATTTATGTTTATATTTGCTTAAGCATAGCCTATTTGGTGTCAACAACATAGGCTATCGAATTCAAAGCTAAAACAATAAAAAATATACCCATTCAAACATTATCGTTAAGCACAAAAAGAAATCAAAAGTTATCAAAATGTTGAATCTACATGATTAAGAGAGCTTCATTACCCCTAAATTGAAGGGATTTAGCTTCTCATATTTGTTATCATTTCAACAAATGTAGAGTTCAACATGAAACAAAAACATGAGGAAAAAGAGAGAAAATTAAAATAAAATGAGAGTTAATCTACTTGCATAAATAAAAAGATCTACGCTACTAGCATGAAAAGAAAGAGAGCATGTAAATAGAAAAGAGCATGAATTAACATTGCATAAATATAAATTACATAAAAGAAGAAAATGTCAAAGAAGCCATAAAAGAGAGAAAGAGAGTTTTTGTTTACTTTTGAACCTAAAACTAAACTGACTAAAGAGGAGGTTAAGAGCTTCGTTACATGAACATATGAGGTATTTATACAAGCGTAAAACTCTAACACGTTTTTTTGCGACTACTCAAAATATCCTTTAGGAAGTGTGGCCACCAAGTTATCATTAGCCTCTAATTAATCCGTCATTAAGTATGCATGTAATTTTAACCTCTAGTAACTTGTGCATTAGCTCCTAATTGTAAATGAAGGTAAGTGGGTAGGTGGGGTCCTCCATGATGCATGAGTTGAATTATTTCCATCTTCATTCCATTGTTTACATCCTTATGCATGCATATTTCCATGAAACTCTTCATATTTCCACAAATTCCTACAAAATAAAATAAAATGTGCAAGTGAATATTCTGAAATTAATATACGCACAGAAATGACCATTTTCCCCTGTATGAAGATGAATAAATGATGATTTAAAAATAATTTAAATTTTGATTTAAACATGTTAAAATACCCTATATGCTCATTTATTTAATTAAATTAGATTAAATATAGAAGTAAGAATATACACATGTACGTGCACATCACCCCTCTTTCATACTGTAAGAGATATAACTGTAATTATACATAATATAGCTGGAATGAGTTGTGTACAATTGAATACGCCACAATATTTCATTGTAATGTATTGATCTTTCCAAAATAATAAAGCAGATTGCAATTTCTTATTTTTCATATTTCTAACTCCAAATATTTAATTCATTTGTGTTGGAAAAAGATATATTGTTTAACCTTATATAACAATACCAAAGAATATCATTGTTTATGCAGTACAAATTTGGTGGCTATAATAGAATTCTAACTTATATTGGACATTTATGTTTTAAAATTAGGTCTTTATCTTAACTTTCTCGATTTGGTTCAAAAGAGAATTAGTCATTTAGTGTGTATACTGAAAAATAAGAGGGCTTACGGATCTTGAATCTATAATTTAATAACGCTATATGGGAAAAGTGTTACAATCGAAGCGCACTAAGTGCTATAGCGAAGATTTTTGCAGGGCTTTAAAAACACAGATAAATATTAAGTCAGACAACTTGGGATTGGAACAAGACTAGTACAAAGAGTAGAGTCATAGTGCATTCAGAAGGAGCAAGAAAAATATATGTACATGGCCATAGATCCCTCGAACTTGCCATCTCTGAACCTTTTCACTCGAGAACTAATATGGCAATGAAAGAGGAGGATATTACTGGTGTGGTTTCTGAAGTTGTTGTAGATGATTGTGAAGTCAAGAACAATGTGCGTCATTGGAAGAAATTTTCATGTGATGAGGATGTTTTGTGTGAAGAAGTTAGTTCCTAAAGATTGTTGTGGTGATTATTGGAGCAAGTCCATGCATGCCTTCTAGTGCTGTTATATTTGTTCAAATAATTATATCTCCAATGGTAAGAACAGAATCACCTACTTCGGTTAAAAATTGCTTTGAATCCACCAGATTATATATGTCTACTGGCTTTTGGAATTTTGATTGATCTAGTTTAGCAGAAAAAGTATAATATGTTGAATTTTACACTATAAAATATGCTGGATTTTCAAAGAGCTATTAGATTTATGATCTAATGATTTTCAAAGGTGGATATGGTAAAATAAACATGAAAAAGATGGACACGCTGTGATTTTAATCCATGCATGCATGATTATCTATCATGATAGGCACATACATGTAGTGTAAATGTGTAATCACTAGATAGATTTAGGTTATGCTCTATAGTTTAATCATTGAGTATATGATGCGGGGAGTCGGGCAGCTAACTTTATTTTTTTTTGTCGGCTATTAGTTCATATGATTTATAATAATTTGACTAGTAATAGTAAAATACACTATTATTACTTATTAATAATAATTATTAAATATGAATTATAAATTATAAAATAATAATTAAATAAATAATTATTATTGTGTATGATTTACTAAATATTTAATGAGCACTAGTTATATCAAATAAGAACAATTAATTAATAAATATTGATTATAATTATTTGTTTAAAAAATAGAAAAATAGACACAAAGACAAACATTGAATAAAAACTAGACTAAAGGACAATAAGTTTTTTCTTTGGGCTAACGAACAATGCTAATTATAACTAGCATTTTGTATAGTGTAAAACCTAATTACAATGCTAGTTATGGCCAGCATTTTTTATAATGTAAAAATTGAATATATTGCTGATTATAACTAGCATTTTGCACTGTGTAAACATTGAATAATTATAACTAGCATTTGTCCTTAGGTCCAAAAATAATACTTGATGTCATTCAACCTATATTTTTTTCTAAAAAATAATATCCTTCTACTTAATTCCCCCATGCGAGTTTTTGAATAGCAGACATTTAATGTCATTAAATTATATTAGAAATGTTGAAATTTATGCCTCTATCTCTTAGCATCAATGCATATATCCAACATTAAATATTAATTCTTACGAAAGAAAATATGTTATAGTATAGAAGAAAATACCAAACCTTTTATTTTCATTCCAACCTATTCATCATAAACGCTTTCCTACTCTAATTCTAATAGCCTAATACTATATATTGATAATCCAGTGTATAAATTAAAACTATGATTTGCGGTCATGACATCTTATTCATAACTTCTTTTATAGTAATTAAATAATAAATGCACATATGACACATGCATTTAGCACCAGAGTGGAAGCCAATTTTAGACATCTGTACTAAGCCAAAAAAAACTTCACTTTGTGCCGCCTAACAAATCATATAGTTTTTGTAATGATGGTACCTAGCAACAGTCCCTTAAATCATATAATATTTTGAATGCCAAAGTAATTCCTTAGTTAATACACACAATATCAGCACATCTAGAGACTTTAACCCAAAATCAGTTAAAATAATATACACCTAACATAACAGCGTTACTATTGGATAACCACTCATTCTTGTAAACATCTACCGTAAGACTGTTCACAAAATCGAATCATGGGTCTACCTTATAAACCTCGACAGCCAACCTAACCCTTCAGTTATATAGCCAATATCATTCTCTACATGTAAATCGTTGCTAAGTAAGCTTCCCAGGGCCAACTTAAGTAAGTTGGCATCATCATTTTATCGAAGGGGTTTATCATGTAGCCTTGTACGAGTATCCAAGTATTTTCGTTCGGATCCTTGTTTCCTTGCGCAATGATGATATTCTTTTGTTTTGGGAGGGGTTGCATGGGTCAAATCTTGCATTATTAGGAGATGACCGATGTGTCACCGAAGATGAAATTAACTGTGCCAGTGATGTCGCACTCGCGGTGGAAACTGTTGGAAATGTTTTAAAGTTTTTTAAGTGAATTATTTAAACAAAATGAATAAGTGTGGCTCCTATGTGAATAAGTGTAGGAAAATAGAGAAGAATCTAGAATTTATACTTGATTCTTAGAGGCTAAATGGGGCTCTTTGGACACCCAATGATGATCTTTTGTTAAGAGGAAGACCATGCTTGACCACCACACTCACACGCTCCCCGACCGACCGACCAACCTGACCCGAGACAGGCCAGGCTCGAGCTCTGGCTTGTTGTGGTGCAGCACTTATATTTTTGGATCAAATTTATTAATCCTTTTTTGACCGCTATTTTATTTGTAACGGTAAAAATTCAGATTCGAGTTTTGAACCAACGTCACCCCACGATTCAGTAATATGTTCGATTTGGTATTCTGTCCATTAAATTGGTTTTTGGATGAAATCAAAACAGAACGACATTCTTTTTTCTACAAACCTATCCTCTTCTACACAAAACTATTTTATTAAAAAAAATCAAAAAGCAAGCAGTTTGTTTTGAGTGCAATTGAATCGATTTCGTTTGTGTAGACTGGTCGATACTAAAAAATAAAAAAAGGCTGTTTTATTCTAGAGGTGGTGGTCTTTGTTTGACTGCTTTCACCCCTAAGCAGAACACTGAAACGTCTTCAAGAGAGTGATCGAGTACTAGACTCAGCCGAAGAACATTTGTTTCAAACAAATTGAAGACATCGCCAACAACAATGACTTCTACTGTAGATTTGGACACCACTTCTCTCGCATCACCGTTCAAAGTCCCCATGGTGTTTGCTGCAACCATCAGGTTTGAAGGCCTTCATTTCAAAGACTAGAGGCAGAAGATGGAGTTCTTTCTGACAGTATGGGAGGTGGCCCTTGTGCTAACAATAGATAAATCACAGCTGCCACACATATAGGATCTAGATTAACCCTAGAGGGGGGTTGAATAGGGTTATAGCAAATTTTCTCGAATTAAACACAAAAACAAACTGCAGAAAAGTAAATATGCTGAACAGTAAATCACACACAAAATTTACCCAGCTTCGGCAACCCCTGCCTACTGCTGCATTCCCAGATTTCTATTAGAATTAAACAGTCTCCCGCTTACAAACACTCTAACAGACTCGCAAACCCTGCTACCGCCTATAGAGTTTTGCAAACTCGCAAACCCTGCTTACTGAACTAATTCTAACTAGGCAATCTGACACTACCTAAATCCTAGGTGGCGATTTTACCAAGATTTGATTCGAAAAAAAACAGACTTAAAAAAATTAAGAGAAAAAATAAGTAAAAGCTTGAGTACTAATTTTTCACTTTAAACAAAACAACTCGACCCACAACAAAAACATGGCCACTTCCTCTTTTGTTATTTGATGCAATTTAGGGTTCTGAAAATGTCGGCTTTGTCTCTATTGCTCAAAATTAGGGCTTTCTCAGATTCGATTCTCTGGTTTGTGTGTTGCCTTGTTCGACCAAGTGTGTTGCTCACTGCTTCTCCGTAGATCGACTGCTTGCCTCAAGATTGCGAATTGCCTTGGTACGTTGTTCGTACCTTTTGCTTTGTCAGGATTTAATTTGGATTTATTGATTGTCCTTGTTTTCTCCACCCTCACCAATGATGAACTTGGGTGATGTATTTATATGAATTCCGAGACCCTTGAATTCATTCGTATTCATTTACTTGACTTCATCACTTTCCTTTCTCGGTTGCTTGATAATATATTAATGGTTGTGATTTGCGACTTAGTCAAATACGTATATTTTTGACTTGATTCACACGGTTTTGATTTCGAAGCATTCGATCTTTCCTTGATCGATACGGCAGAAACTTTCCTGTTTTATTTGGATTTGACTTTTGACTTTTTCCATTTTTATACTGCGTTGATTTCTGACTTAATTAAAATTCGATATTGATTTGTAAATTCAACTTCATTTTTTCAATGCTTTGACTTTGGACTTGTCTCCTGATCTTTGTTACATTGTTTCTCGGCATTGAATTTGTGATGTTTGACTATGGCTCCGTGAATTTCTCTGACTTGAATCCAGTATGCTTCCTTGCTTGACTTGATGCCTTGAATTTGAGTCGTTTGATTACCACTGGCTTTGACTTGGTTACACGGCTATGTACTTGTCAGTCTTGTATTTCTTGATGAACTTGGGTAGTTTTCATTTGACCTGTTCTTTGTAGCATATACATGTTTACTTTGTAGACCTGAGCCTTGTGTTCTTCATACCATGTGTACATGCTTCATTTGATCTGTTCTCTGTAAGCTCGAGTTTGCATATTATTGTGGTTCATGTATGTTGAGCTCTGGTCTCTGTTGCATGCATTGCTGTTGTAGATGTTGATGTTGTACAATGTTCGACCTGGCAATATTGTGCTTCATGTGTGCTTTGTTTAGTTTCTGGATTTTATCATACTTCTGTTGCATTCACTTCATATTTTCATTGCACTCATATTGCCTCGAGCTTGTACTGTTTGGTTCATCTTCTCTGGTTGGTTCAACCTGAACTTCACTTGAGCATTGATACTGTTGACTTGAGTGACTTTGATCATCATGTAGCTCACCGTCTTTGTACATGTGCATATATGTTTACTATTCTGTATTCATTTAGTCATTGTTCCATTCTTTTGGTTGTCTGCACTATGATATCTTGTAGCCTGGTCTGGTGCACCTTGTTTGCTGTAACATTGTAGTTTGCATTATTGCTGCTACCTGTACTGTCTGGTTGAAGTTCTGAACATTTGTATACATACATTCATGTATGTATATATGTGTATGTCTGCACTCATCTTTTCTACTGAAGGAGTCTTGTTGCTAGTTTGATTCACCTGTTTGTTATTTGAACTTGATGTTGTTTCTCGACATTGCATACTGCTGTTGAGTTGTTTTGGAATTGAACTTGATGTTGTGTAGACTGATACTCCTCTCTGATTTTGCTTTGGTCATGACACTGTAGTTGTATACTTGGGCTTCACTGAGTTTTTTCATTGCCTTGTATTGTCCAGTAGAGTTGACATGGATTGATTTTCGGTTTGAGCCATGACTTGATTCACTGTTTGGATAGAGTTGCTTCACCTGTGTATGTTTACATTTTCTTTGTAGAAGCTTGGTCTGTCATTTGGTCTGCATACATAAGCTTTTATGCTGTTTCATTTATGATCTGCCATGCTTCAGTTTTATTGTGCCTTGTGTTGAACCCAGTTTTAAAAACTCGGGTTTGACCTTGTGCACACCTGTCCCTGTAGCGTTATCACGTGTATATATCTATGTGCACGACTTTGTGGCATGTACAGTGATACACTGTGCATGTCACACTGTTCGTGTGCGATGAATTCAAATGTGAATGATGACGAACAACCCACATAACCGAGGTAAATAATATTTTCAAAATCCATATTTTGTTTTATATTGCAAAAATATTTCTTTTTCAATTTTACTGCGTTAGTGAATATTTTTGCAGATTGCTCAGATGCTGGATTCTAACTGGAATGAAGTTGAAGATAAACTACGAGTGTGAGTGATATGTAGTGAGGAATTTATGTAAATTTTATTGTGATGTAATTAGAATCAAAATTGTATATGTATAGTGAGAGCTTGAATTTGTACTATTCAAAATTGTAATAAATATTTGTTTGAATAAAATTTCCGTTTGAATTCAAATTCTGTGTAATTTATTTTATTCAACAAATACTTATTTAATCTATGAAAAATAAAATAGTACATTAACAAATACAATTAAATAAATATATTTTTTATATGTTTATTATCATCAAAAAAAAATCATATAAGCGCATATTCAACAATCTCCCCCTTTTGATGGTAACAAACATATATTTTAAGATTTTGACTGTGTTAAATGTATTTGATCAATGAAATACTCTAATTGGTCCCCCTATTTAAATGCTTCCTCTCTATACGATGCTCCCCCTACATATATGCATACAAATAGAAATATACAAATGAGCCTAGATGCAAATGGAAAATTATTTGACCTTTGCTTGATTTTATTTGACAAAATCTTTACTTTTCTCTCCCCCTTTTGTTATCAGCAAAATAATAATAGTGTTAGAGAAAAATAGAGATAAAGTGATCGATATTAATCCAACATTAAAACTCAATTTGAATATAAATATTAAACTTCAATAAAAATCAAACAAAAATCATAACTACCCTTGTTAGGAGCATATTCCACTTTTAGAAATAATGGAAATGATGTTCTCATATAAAATCATATAGTGTATCTACTTGTGGTACATTTATATCAGGAATTTGAATATCTACTAATCATGCATAACCTTTAGGACTTTTAAATGAGATTAGTAGTATTCCAATTTAATTTTAAAAATGAATTCAAGTATCTTCTAACCACGCATGACCATGAGGACTTTTAAACGGGATTAGAATCAACTTGTTTAATTAATAAATCAATTTTGATATGCGTTCCATACATGCATAACCGTAAGGACTTTTAAATGAGCATGGAAGCACATAACAAATTCCAAGTAATTCACCCATGCATAACCGTGAGGACTTTTAAATGAGAGTGAATACTTTGGTATTTATTTATTTTTACTTAGAAATGTAAAATGAAAAACGAATGATCCCTGATTATAGTACCATATATCGACAAACTATATTGAATTTTTGATAAACAATGGTCGATAGAAATATGATGAAATAGAAATGGTCATGGAATCTTTACCCAACAAAAAGTTTTTATAACTCTTTTTTGAATTCCTAAAGAAATTTTCCAAATATACTGTCTTAAGTAATGTATGTTAAATATCAACACTTATCACCTTTTCAATCACTATTTATCTTTTTGATAATTAGTAAAGAGTCGGATTAGTCAAAATTTGTCATTTAAAATCAAATAATTTTTTTTCAAAATGACTAATCTGAAAATATGGTCAAAAATGATTTTCTCGAAGGGTTATATGAGAAAAATTTCTGCTATTTGAAAATTATTTGTAATGAAAAATATGCAGATATTTTCTTTGAAAAACGATGCAGTTACTAAATGTCTCACCATAAATCACGTTTAACTAGTAAATTTTCTGTCAACTAGATTACCAGTATGATCTGCATCTGAATTTCTCTGTCACTTCAAAACATCACTAATTAAATTTGATAGACCAGACCATGAAGTGTGCATAAAAACTCAAACTCAATTTTTAACAGCATTCTTGAATTTGAATTGGAGTCGTGTAAATAATCAGAAACTGTGAATATAGAGTTAGTCGTATTATAACCTAATGTATTATCATCCAACAAAACACTATGTTTAATCCAAACGTATATGTATGAAGTAATTCAAAGAATAGTGTTTTTGGCATAAATATAATTGGCCAACTATGTTGAATAAGTCAGAATCAAAAAATCATCATCTCTTTATCATCACATTATTGGCCAATTTAATTCAGAATACGGTGCAGATTATCACATTTAATATATCGATCAAATAAATATACCTTCACCTGTTTTACCTTTATGATAATTTTTTGTGGTTGCCCATTGTGATTTTGTCACCTTTGTACTAGGCTAAGGAACTTCGCTTTGTTGCCTGTTGTGTTTCTGGAACAGCCAAAATCCAGAGAACACTGTTGTTCTTCCTTAGCCTGCCACCATACCTACACGAAGAGAGAGGAGGATGACCTAGAGAAACTCTTAGGTCCAATGATATTAGTGACTAAAGCATTGTGAATAAAAAATCCCTTTGGAACCCAAACTTGTTTAGTCCTTTTATTCTTGTTCCAATAGACATGAAATTTGTTTGTAGAATTCTTAGGAGCCCAAACTTGTATAAATTTTGTGTTCTTGTTCCTATGACTACAATTTTCAACACGATGTCCAATTATTTCACATCTAGTAAAGACACTTTTACCTTTTGCATTATCATCAACTTGTGTTTTCGCAAAGCCTAGTCCTTTTCTGCTGTTAGCGAAAATTTGATTTCCCAATAACATGTTGAATGATTTTTCTCCTCTTAAAAAGTTATTCAGAGATTTCTCAAGATTTTGGACTTTGGTTTTTAGTGTTGTGTTTTCAGTTATAAGTGAGGTGCATCTATTTATAAAATCCTTTTTCCTAGTGTCAATGGTTTCCTTAAGACTCAAGTTTTCTTTTTCAAGATTCTCAAAGCCATTCTTAAGTCTTGATAATTCTGAATCTAAAATTTTACATTTTTTACAGTCTAGGTTTTAAATATTTTCAAGTTCAGTTTCTAACCTAGAATTTTCATGGGCAAGTTCTCTCCTATCACATTTCAGTTTTTCAATTTTAGATTCAAGAGTATCAACTATTTTAGTAAGATCACAACACATCAAAGCAAGTTCTTTATAAGAATAGTCACCTCCCTCACTAGATTCCTCTGAGCTTGCTTCTGAATCTGATTTTGCCATAAGACACAAATTAGCCTCCTCTGAGCTATTATTCGAAACTTCCTCTCCTTCTTCATCACCCCAAGTTGCTGCAAAGGCCTTCTTCTTCTTTTTCTTTCCTTTGTTGTTTTTGAGAAGTGGGCATTGTTGTTTGAAGTGGCCAGGTTTCTTGCAGTTAAAACACGTCATTTCATTATCGGAATTGTCAGAATCTTTTGGCCTATTACCACTTGTTGTCTTCTTGCGTGGCCTGAATCTTGACCATTTTCTAAGATTATTGACAGCCATTGTAAGCTCTTCAATTGGATCTTCTTCTTCTTCATCGCTCTCTTCTTTGCTATTTAAGGCAATCATCTTCTTCTTTGATTCGGAGTTGTTGTGTTCCTCCTTTTTTTAGCTCAAGCTCATATGTCATCAAGTTGCCGATCAACTCCTCCATGCTTAGTTTACTCAGATCTTTCGATTCTTGTATTGCCGTGACTTTTGCCTCAAAGCTCATCGGTAAGACTCGTAGCACCTTCCTCACAAGCTCTACCTTAGTGAATACCTTCCTAAGCGCTCTAGCATTGTACACCAAAGTTGAAAAGAGTCCAAACATGTCCTTTATGCT
Organism: Allium cepa; assembly: GCA_030765085.1. Lineage (NCBI taxonomy): Eukaryota > Viridiplantae > Streptophyta > Magnoliopsida > Asparagales > Amaryllidaceae > Allium > Allium cepa. Next base: position 916,636,260 of record CM060928.1, read on the forward strand.
CTCGCCTTTGTCCATCACAAAGTTTTCGTATTCATTGCTGAATAGGGCTAGACGAGACTCCTTGACTTGAGAAGTTCCTTCATGTGTCACCTCCAAGGTATGCCAAATTTCCTGTGCAGTTTTACAATGAGAAATTCTATTAAATTCAGTCTAATCAAGAGCACAGATCAAAGCATTCATGGCTTTAACATTTGTAGTTTCTAATTTCTCATCGTTAGCATCCCACATATCCTTAGGTTTTGAAATCTCAGTATCACCAACAGTTATAGTGGGAGATTTATAGCCAGTTTCAATAATGTCCCAAACATCATAATCAACAGAACTAAGATAAATACCCACCCTAACTTTCCAATAAGCATAATCATTCCCGTTAAACATGAGTGGCTTAGCAATAGATTGCCCGTCAGAAAAAGCATTATTTGGTGGATTCATGGCTTTAGAGTTAAAGAAAAATACCATGCGCTGGTACCACTTGTAGGATCTGGATTAACCCTAGAGGGGGGGGGGGTGAATAGGGTTATAGCAAATTTTCTCGAATTAAACACAAAAACAAACTGCAGAAAAGTAAATATGCTGAACAGTAAATCACACACAAAATTTACCCAGCTTCGGCAACCCCTGCCTACTGCTGCATTTCCAGATTTCTATTAGAATTAAACAGTCTCCCGCTTACAAACACTCTAACAGACTCGCAAACCCTGCTACCGCCTATAGAGTTTTGCAAACTCGCAAACCCTGCTTACTGATCTAATTCTAACTAAACAATCTGACACTACCTAAATTTTAGGTGGTGATTTTACTAAGATTTGATTCGAAAAAAAATAGACTTAAAAAATTTAAGAGCAAAAAAAAGTAAAAGCTTGAGTACTAATTTTTCCCTTTAAGCAAAACAACCCGACCCACAACAAAAACACGGCCACTTCCTCTTTTGTTATTTGATGCAATTTAGGGTTCTGAAAAATGTCGGCTTTGTCTCTGTTTCTCAAAATTAGGGCTTTCTCAGATTCGATTCTCTGGTTTGTGTGTTGCCTTGTTCGACCGAGTGTGTTGCTCGCTGCTTCTCTGTCGATCGACTGCTTGCCTCAAGATTGCGAATTGCCTTAGTACGTTGTTTGTACCTTTTGCTTTGTCAGGATTTAATTTGGATTTATTGATTGTCCTTATTTTCTCCACCCTCACCGATGATGAACTTGGGTGATGTATTTATATGAATTCTGAGACCCTTGAATTCGTTCGTATTCATTTACTTGACTTCATCACTTTCCTTTCTCGGTTGCTTGATAATATGTTGATGGTTGTGATATTTGCGACTTAGTCAAATACGTATATTTTTGACTTGATTCACACGGTTTTGATTTCGAAGCATTCAATCTTTCCTTGATCGATACGGCAGAAACTTTCCTGTTTTATTTGGACTTGACTTTTGACTTTTTCCGTTTTTATACTGCGTTGATTTCTGACTTAATTAAAATTCGATATTGATTTGTAAATTCAACTTCATTTTTCTGATGCTTCGACTTTGGACTTGTCTCCTGATTTTTGTTACATTGTTTCTCGGCATTGAATTTGTGATGTTTGACTATGGCTCCGTGAATTTCTCTGACTTGACTCCAGTATGCTTCCTTGCTTGACTTGATGCCTTGAATTTGAGACGTTTGATTACCACTGGCTTTGACTTGGTTACACGGCTATGTACTTGTTAGTCTTGTATTTCTCGATGAACTTGGGTAGTTTTCATTTGACCTGTTCTCCGTAGCATATACATGTTTACATTATAGACCTGAGCCTTGTGTTCTTCATACCATGTGTACATGCGTCTGTTCTCTGTAAGCTCGAGTTTGCATATTATTGTGGTTCATGTATGTTGAGCTCTGGTCTCTGTTGCATGCATTGCTGTTGTAGATGTTGATGTTGTACAATGTTCGACCTGGCAATATTGTGCTTCATGTGTGCTTTGTTTAGTTTCTGGATTTTATCATACTTCTGTTGCATTCACTTCATATTTTCATTGCACTCATATTGCCTCGAGCTTGTACTGTTTGGTTCATCTTCTCTGGTTGGTTCAACCTGAACTTCACTTGAGCATTGATACTGTTGACTTGAGCGACTTTGATCATCATGTAGCTCACCGTCTTTGTACCTGTGCATATATGTTTACTGTTCTGTATTCATTTAGTCATTGTTCCATTCTTTTGGTTGTCTGCACTGTGATATCTTGTAGCCTGGTCTGGTGCACCTTGTTTGCTGTGACATTGTAGTTTGCATTATTGCTGCTACCTGTACTGTCTGGTTGAAGTTCCGATCATTTGTATACATACATTCATGTATGTATATATGTGTATGTCTGCACTCATCTTTTCTACTGAAGGAGTCTTGTTGCTAGTTTGATTCACCTGTTTGTTATTTGAACTTGATGTTGTTTCTCGACATTGCATACTGCTGTTGAGTTGTTTTGGAATTGAACTTGATGTTGTGTAGACTGATACTCCTCTCTGATTTTGCTTTGGTCATGACACTGTAGTTGTATACTTGGGCTTCACTGAGTTTTTTCATTGCCTTGTATTGTCCAGTAGAGTTGACATGGATTGATCTCCGGTTTGAGCCATGACTTGATTCGCTATTTGGATAGAGTTGCTTCACCTGTGTATGTTTACATTTTCTTTATAGAAGCTTGGTCTGTCATTTGGTCTGCATACATAAGCTTTTATGCTGTTTCATTTATGATCTGACATGCTTCAGTTTTATTGTGCCTTGTGTTGAACCCAGTTTTAAAAACTCGGGTTTGACCTTGTGCACACCTGTCCCTGTAGCGTTATCACATGTATATATCTATGTGCACGACTTTGTGGCATGTACAGTGATACACTGTGCATGTCACACTGTTCGTGTGCGATAAATTCAAATGTGAATGATGACGAACAACCCAAATAACTGAGGCAAATAATATTTTCAAAATCCATATTTTATTTTATATTGCAAAAATATTTCTTTTTCAATTTTACTGCGTTAGTGAATATTTTTTTAGATTGTTCAGATGCTGGAACCTAACTGGAATGAAGTTGAAGATAAACTACGAGTGTGAGTGATATGTAGTGAGGAATTTATGTAAATTGAATTGTGATGTAATTAAAATCAAAATTGTATATGTATAGTGAGAGCTTGAATTTGTACTATTCAAAATTGTAATAAATATTTGTTTGAATAAAATTTCTGTTTGAATTCAAATTCTGTGTAATTTATTTTATTCAACGAATATTTATTTAATCTATGAAAAATAAAATAGTGCATTAACAAATACATTTAAATGAATATATATATATATATATATATGTTTATTATCATCAAACAAAAATCATATAAGCGCATTTTAAACAACACAGACCCGATGTAGCAGACTTTAATCAACTGAGAGCTTGGACAGAAAAATTAGATATGTTGCAGAACTAGACAGAGCAAAATTACTTATTCAAGAACTTAATCCTCAACGGACTCAATGGCGATCTTTATGACTATTACGATTCTAGCAAAACAGTGAGGGAGATTTGGGAAGTGCTGTAGGAAAAGTATGACACAGAGGAAGCATGAGCAAAGAAGTATGCTGTCAGCCGCTACCTCAAGTATCAGAACACGGATGATAGGTCAGTAAAGATGCAGTCTCATTAGCTTCAGAAAATAGCTCATAAGATCATCTTCGAAGTTTTAAGTTTAGATGAACAGTTTCAAATGGCAGTTTTGGTTGATAAGTTACCTCCCAGTTGGAAGGATTTTAAGAATAATCTTAGACATAAAACTAAGGTATTTTCATTAAAAAGTCTAATAACCTGGCTTCGTATTGAGGAACAATTTCGTAAACATGATATGAAGGAAGAAGTGCTTGCTGTTTCAGGCAAGACTAAGAAAGCCATAGTTCTGAAAACAAATCCCAAAAAATTTAAGAATTAGAACCGCAAGCTTAATTAGAACTGCAACAAACATTTAAATTCGCAAGGAAACCATAGAGCTCAACAGAAACCACCCCAAAAGAATGACCCCGAACAGTTGTTTCTTTGTTACAACTGTGGAAAACCAGGTCATATGAGATGCAAGTGTCAAAATAGGCCAAGCTCTACACGACAGGCTAACCTAACCGAGGAGCCTCTTATGGCTACGATTTCTGATGAGATTCACCTTGTTGGCGGATCAGAGGGTTGGTGTGTAGATACTGGCGCTACACATCATGTCTGCCATGACCGTGCTATGTTCAAAACACACACGGAGATTGAGGATAAGAAAGTGTTGTTGGAAGACTCACACACCACTTTTATTGCTGAGATTGGAAGCGTAGAGCTGAAGTTGACCTCTGGAAAGACCGTCATTCTGACATACGTCATGCACACTCTAGAGATGAGAAAGAATTCTATTTCAAATTATCTTCTTAACAAGGATGGGTTTACACAGACTACTGGGGTTGATATGTACACCATCACTATGAATGGTATGTTTGTGTGTAGGGGTTATTCAACTGATGGCATGTTCAAACTAAATGTTGAATGTAATCAAATGTTTGCTTCTACTTATATATGTGATTTTAATATTTGGCACTCAAGACTATGTCATGTAAATAAACAAATAATAAAGAACATGAGTAGCTTAGGTACAATCCCTAATACATCAATAAATGATTTTTTTGGAAAATGTGAATTTTGTAGTCAAGCAAAAATAACTAAAACCCTACATAAATCTGTAATTAGAGAATCATAACCCTTTGACTTGATTCATTCTGATATATGTAAGCTTGATGGCACTCTGACTAGAAATGAACACCGCTACTTTATAACTTTCATTGATGATAGCTCTGATTTGATTTATGTATACTTTATGAAAAATAAAAGTGACGCATTTGATATTTTTAAATCTTTCACAACTGAAATTGAAAATCAGTCTAATAAGAAAGTAAGAGGATTGCGTAGTGATAGAGGAACTAAATAAAAATCAAATTTGTTTATTGACTTTTACAACTCATATGGAATAACACATGATAGTAATACACTAAAGCTAAGAAAAATAGAACATTAACTGAATTAGTAGTTGCTATTTTACTTAATTCTAGTGCATCATTGGTGAGGGGAAATCTTATTGACCGTGTGTTATGTTTTGAATAGAATCTCTAAGTCAAAAAGCAAAATTTCGCCTTTTGAAATTTTAAGAAATTATAAACCAAATGTGCCTTATTTAGAACTTAGGGATGTTTAGCGTATGTTCGTATACCTGACCCTAAGAGAATAAAATTAGCAAGTAGAGCATACGAATGTGTATTTATTGGCAATGATATTAATAGCAAAGCATATAGATTTTATGATCTGAATACACACAATATAATAGAATCTAATGGTACTGATTTTTATGAATTGAGACTTTGTTTTAAATTGGGGAATAATGGGGGAACATCAAGTAACACTATGCCTACTAGAACATAACGTAATGAATCTTCTGAAAAAACGAACCAAGAAGAAGTGAAAGAGCAAGAATTACAAAAGATTATGGCTCAGATTGTTGCACTTTTACTATAGAGGATGATCCTTTAAACCTCCAAGAAGCCTTATCTTCGTTAAATGTCATTTTTGGTAAGAGGCTACAAGTGATAAGACGGATTCTTTGCAATCCAATAAGACTTGACACTTAGTTGATTTACCACCTGGTTGTAAGTCTATAGGCTGTAAATGGGTACTTAAAAAGGAAATTAATACCTAATGGAAAAGGTGATAAATATAAAGCCCATTTAGTAGCTAAAGGGTTCAAGCAAAAAGAAAATGTTGACTTTTTGACACTTTTTCACCTGTAACTAGAATTATATTCATTCGAGTACCAATTTCACTAGCATCTATTCATAATTTAATAATACACCAAATGAATGTTAAAACTGCTTTTCTAAATGGTGAATTAGAAGAGGAAATTTATATGGACCAACCTAAAGGCTTTGTAATTCATGGTCAAGAACATAAAGTTTTCAAGTTAGATAAATCATTATATGGTTCAAAACAAGCATTTAAGCAATGACGTTAAAAATTTGATAACTTAATAAACTCACATGGTTTTAAAGTTAATGAAAGTGACAAATGTATTTACTATAAATCTGAGAATGGCATTTGCACTATTATGTGTCTAGATGATCTACTTGTCTTTGGGTTAAACATTCATGCTATAAGCAATGACAAATCTTTGTTAAGTACCCATTTCGATATGAAAGATCTAGTTGAAGTGAGTGTTATCCTTGGAATTAAGATTACTAGGTCAAAAAAGGAAATTTCTTTGGATCAATCTCATTACATTAAGAAGATAGTAAAGAAATATAATTACTTTGACTATAAATCTACATGTACACTATATGATCCAAGTGTAAAGCTATTTAATAACACTAGTGAGGGTGTAAGAAAGTTTGATTATGCAAGCATCATTGGCAGCCTTAGGTATGCCCCTGATTGTACTAGACCTGACATTGCTTATGTCATGGGATTATTAAGCAGGTTTACTAGTAGACCTAGTATGGTGCACTGGCATGCTATTGAAAGGGTCATGAGATACCTAAAATGAACTTTGAACATTGGGTTACATTATAAAAAGTTTTCAGTTGTCCTTAATGGATACACTGATGCAAACTGGAATACTTTATCTTATGATTGGAAAGCCACCAGTGACTATATCTTTAGCATTGCTAGTGGAGTTGTTTCTTGGAAATATAAGAAACATACTATTTTGGCTAAGTCCTCTATGGAGTCTCAGATGATAGCACTAGCCATAGCTAGTGAAGAAGCAGATTACTTAAAAAATCTGCTAGCTAAGATTTCTTTATGGGAAAAATCGATACCAGCTGCGTTGATTCATTACGATAGCACCGTAGAAGTTGCAAAAGTATAGAATCATTATTACAACGATAAGAGACGACAGATACGTGATAAGCACATAACTGTTAGAGAGCTACTCTCTTCAGGAGCTGTTAGAGTAGATCATATATGCAGTGATGGGAATTCGGTCGATCCTTTGACGAAAGGACTATCCAAAGAGAAAGTCCTTTGAACCTATAAATTAATGGGACTATTGCCCTTAGGTTGTTGAGTCACACACAATGGTAATCCGACCTAATGACTGGAGATCACAAGAACTATGTTCAATGGGTAAGAACAAGTGTGAAATGATGTGAGTTGAACATGCTATTTTATATATTCATGTATTTCTGAAGTGATTAGATAATGATTAATAGAAACTTTTAGTGAGATCTATGATCTATATAGAGTGGAGTGCCTACTTTCATGAGTACTCTTGATAGACTCATCTATGTGGATGGGGAAATGTAGTCGTTTCTAAGGAATTTTTGGCAAAATTCTTATAGCATTCACTATACTGGGATAGATGTGCATGGCCATAAAATACACAGGCTTATTTGATTGCACTCTAGAAAGATTGTGTGTGGTTTGATGTTGGGAATAGAGTTCAAGACTACGTGTCACTCTAGTAAAAACTGAATCATATCCACTAATCAACGGTTCAAGTCCAAAGGCACCTTTGTTTATGCAAAATCTTATGTTTTCAGAAGCTGCTCGAAAAATATTTTTTAAAAATTCAAGTAAGGGGTTGTTGGAAATGTTTTAAAGTTTTCTAAGTGAATTATTTAAAAAATGAATAATTGTTGGCTCATATGTGAATAGTCCCACATTTTAGGACTATAAAAAAGAAGTTATTATTTATACTTGATTCTTAAAGCTAAATTGGGCCCTTTAGGCACCCAATGATGCCCTTCTATAAAGAAAGAGACCATGCTTGATCACGACACGCATGCGCGTCGTCTAACTCGACTCGACTCGGGCCTGGCTCGGGCTTCTTGTGGTGTAGCACAAGTGTTTTTGGACGAAATTTATTCAACGTTTTCTGATCATTATTTTATTTCAAACAGTAAAACTTTAGATTCGAATTTTGAGCCAACGTCACCCAATGATTCAGTAAGAGATTCAATTTGGTATTCCACCTATTCAATTGGCTTTTAAATGAAATTAAAACAGAATGACATTCTTTTTTCTACAAACCTATCCTTTTCTCCACGAAACTGTTTCATAAAAAATCAAAAGCTGCGCAGTCGTTTTTGAGTGCAACAGAGTTGATTCCGTTTGTGCAGACGGGTCGATACTAAAAGCTGAAAAAATGAGACTGTTTTATCCTAGAAGCGGCATAATTTGTTTGAATGCTTTCACCCCTGAGCAGAACGCTGAAACGTCTTCAAGACAATGACCGAGTAAACGACCCGGCCGAAGATCATTTGCTTCCAACAGAACTAGTGTAAGGAGTTGGCATAAAGTGTGTTTAGGTACATTTAAAATTAGCAGCAAAAGAAGATGGAGTGGTCTGATCTAGAGCGGAGGACTACTACTTGGTGCTTTTGTAGGCTAGTTGTGTTTTTGAAGCTTATGCCTTCGGCCGTGAGTCCTTTTCTCACAATAGTGGTTAGTGACAAAAACCATTACACTTGTGGTTTTATGTTTGTAAAATCAATACAAAGCAATCACTATACAGTCACTCTACAAGCACAAGCTATGTCTACTACATGATTTAAAATTTGTGAAGAAAAGTGAACTTGTTTTTTGTGTTTCCTATTTGAAATTAGAATAAATTTAGAGTAGGTAAAAAATGAAACTGAAGTTGTGAAGTTAGAATCATCATAGTTACCAAAATTGCAAGTATTAGAGGCAACAAATTAAGGGCTAATAAAGAATCGTGCCCCTATAGTCATTCATTAAAGGCAAATAAATTTTTGATCCCTAATATTAATGAGGTGGGCCATTATAAATTCCTGTATCTATTGTTTATGTAGAACAATGCATAGCCAACGTGTCATCCTGGTTTCCAACATTTCAAAATAAACAAATTCCGTTCCTCTCCCACTTTTCTTTTCGCCCCTTGTCGTCATCCCCAAATTATCCAACCAACTAACATGAAATTTCTTTTCCAATAAATACCCTAACCACTGCTTCACCTCCATTGATTTTGCTTATTCTCTGGAACCGTTTGATAAAATTCACTATTACCGTCATAAATCTCCACAGTAATGAATGAACGACTCCGCTGCCTCTTTCTCTTTCTTCTTCCGTCCGTTAGTTATTTCGATCCAGGTAATTGATTCTCCTTGCCTTAATTTATATTTTAATCTATTCAGATTACATTTCTTTCACTCCATTGTTATGTGTAGATCTAAGGTTAAACTAAGATCTGTACCATGATTTGCGTATTTAGTTTGGATCATATTGTTACCTATTTCTTCATAGTCGAAGTTGTTTGTAAAAAACTGAGTATTCCTTATTTCATACTGGATGCTAAATTTAGATTTTTTTGATCCTATACTCTATGTTTGTTGCCAATTATATTTTTTCATTAGGTCTTATGTAACGACTCGGTATTTTCAACCATTCGCATCCATTATAAGTGCATAGGAAGACACTCATGTCGGAATTGAATTGCTCAAAATACCGTGTTGTAAATAAAATTTTGGCAAACCTCAGAATATATAGTAAACAAAAATCACATATCACACACAGAGTATATAAAAATGCAGCGGAAGAAAAAGAGATAGTAGTTCATGAAGCTACTATATAAAATATAAGATACATCAGGGTTAAATAAGATACAACCGAAGAGTAACAAGATACATCAGGCACAAATCAGATACATCACTGAAACATTGGATACTGAAACAAAATAGATGGCTGGATCTTCAAGGAAAGGTCCAACTCCGAAGGTGAATCTTGAATGCTAACTCAATCAATCTGACCCGAGCGTAAAGCAAAACACAGAACCCTCGAGTCAGGACATAAATACTTATAAACTGTAAATCAACTCAAGTGAACAGTAACAAAATGCATCAGTAACTTAAAGGATGCTTGGGACCGTCCATCCTCTAAGGATCCGTTAAACTATTTACTATGTAGTAATATACGCTATATACGGTAGTGTCTAGTCAGTAAAGTATAATCATATAGAAAATAGCGTTAAGGGGATGGTGAACCTTAACGCGGTCGGATCATTAAAACCAAAATCGTAGTGGGCTCGATATAAGGATATGACACGGCATGCGAGGCAATGCCAGGGTGGATACACCGTTTGCACTCCCGGACCGGTGGTGACGACAAGTCAGCAGCTTCCGCCTACCTCGAACAATACCCCCGAATCAAAGTGGCGCCACCGAATCGAATCACAACAGCAATAGAATGGTTTCCGATGGAGCATGCTCGATGAAAGGGTGCGACCCTTTGTGTAGCCCGGTATAGCTCCTGTTTTAGTCATATATGCCAACTCACGGGAGTTGGGTCCACGTAACATACCTCGAGAACGTCGCCACCATTCTACTTCATTCTGGAATCTCCACCGCGTACACAGTTGTTAAAGTGGTTTTCGGTATTGGCCGGCTATAAGACAATATCCGATCCCGGTCTCTTTAACAACCAATCGTCATTATAACCCGTAGTTATAACTTTAAAACCATATTTTATACTTCAAAATAAAATACCCTTTTCAATCCAAATCTTTATCAAAATAAAGATTAAATCATTTCCAAAACCATTTCAATATATCATCGTAAAATATTGTTTAATTCAAATATTTATCAAAATAAATATCAAGTCATTTCTAACCATTTCAATATATTAAATTTTCATACCCTTTCAACACTACCTTTCAAATCATTTTAATATATCAAAATATCATAACCTTTCAAAGTTTCAGTTCCAAAATATCATATCTTTCAGAACTTCTTCTTAAATCATGTTAATATCAAAATGTCCTATCTTTCAAACTTCGTTTTCAAATCATTTAATATCAAAAATATCATATCTTTCAAAACTTCGTTTCAAATCATTTTAATATATCAAAATATCATATCCTTTCAAAACTTCGTTTCAAATCATTTTAATATATCAAAATATTGTATCTTTTCAACTTCATTCATTTCAAATCATTATTCATTTTATTCAATCTAAAATACCATTTCAATTCATATTTCAAAACAGTTTATATTCCAAAAATTCTTTTTTATCATTTCAATGAAGTTATTATGTTTAATAATTAAATTATTAAATTTCCAAAAATTTCAACTTCCAAAGTTCATTTATTCACTTAAGTTTATCAAAACCGTGAAAATTCACTTTTCGCATCATTTAGAAAACTTATACGGAAAGTTACATTCAAAACAGTTCAATTTAACAAAAGACGGCATTTTAAAATGTTATACTAGGTTTACTTAAATTTCGAATAACTTAGTTAAATTCAAAAATTATAGCACTTACAAAGATTGCTATAATAGCTTTTAATTCAATTTTGTTTTTTAGTTCATTATCATCAACTACAGCGTTTACAAATGCTGTAATATCATTTACATTGTAGTTAATAGCATTTCAAAAATGCATTCAATTAACTTCAAATATTCAATAAAATTTCTCAACCAATTATATTTTTATTAAAAACATTTTTAACTTATAAAATCATACATTTTCACATTTATAAACATCATTTAATTTTTCTCAAGTTCATGATTTTATAAAGTTAAATTTCCATTCAAAAATCAAGATTTAATAATAATTCACTTATTAAAATGCAATGTTGAATTTTTAAAATCCATTATATTAAATTTCAACTTAACACTTAAGTTCAAATTCTCAAATATAACTTAGTTTTATTTTTATTTGCTTAACTAAAAGTTCACTTTACGTCAATTTCATAAATTTCCAATTCTAGTTATATTTCAAAGTTTCAACTTAAAATATTTATCCATTTCACATTTCAACTTTATTAAAAAATCATAAATATGATAAAAATCATTTTAAATTCATCTAAATTCAAATTATCATAAATTTATCATAATTTCATACTCAATTAAATTTTCAATTAAAATTAAATCAAAATTTCGAAAATAACTTACGTTCAAAATTTCTAACTTTTTCATTATTCATTTCACTTACAATTATTCAGAAAATCAACAATATTTTACAAAAATTTTATTTTTATTAAATTTCAAATCAAAATATTATAATAATTAAATATCTAAAATATTTTTAAATTCTTAGAAAAGCATATTTTAACTACGGGCCTGTATAAAATTTTCTATGCTAGGTAAAGTGATACGGGTAATATATCATTTCAACCCATAATTTACAAAGAAAAATCCGGGTTTTATCATTTCATACCCGCAATCTCAAGTCAAAATGAAAAATTTAAAACCATTCAGGCCTATCATTTCAGCCCATAACATTTTTTTTTCTAACAGGGAACTTGCAGTGTGATCATATACAGAAATAATATAAACAAGGTCAATATCACAATATACAGTCATATATCAGATGTCAGGTGAAAATTAACAGTTTAAACATGGTAATAACATGGTGATAACATGGCATAGCATATCATATGATCATCATTAACTTGCATAAAAAAAATTTTATTACTAAACACTTGTCATCAATTAACTTTTCATAAGTATAAATGTCAGAGTGAGAAAGACTCACTTTTTCAAGCTGAAGACCAAAACAACAAACACAAGTGCGATTCCAAAAGCACGACAAGCACGATATAGCATGACTTTTGATTTGAATGAATGGAGAGCCTTGATATTTGTCTTGTAAACGATAACCAAAACAAGACAATATACACATAAATATTCAACGCAAAACAATGTTGAAACAATGAAAATACGAAGCAACAAAGGAATAGATTACTTGACCTTGCTTTAACCATTCAAATGCTTGGCCTAGGAGGTTCTTGGGTTCATCCATGATGATGATATAGCTCAGGTTTGGCACCATAACTCACGGCTAGAAGGAGTATGGAGTTGTAGGGTTATAACATGAAGCATACAATTGGTCAAGGCAACATATACGAAGTTTTTGAGCACAACAAGGCTCAGCCTTGGGTCAAGTGGGGCTTGGCCATACTTGTAAAGGTTTGGACAGTAGATGGAGGGGTGTGGGGAGGTCTGGAAAAGGTGGTGGTGGGGCCTATGGTGGTGGCCAAGGTGAAGTATGAAGGTGGTGAAGTAATAGTGGTGGCTAGGGCATTGTTTTGGACATTATTTGCAATTTTGTGGAGTTTTGTCACCAAGGGAGGTGTGGCCATGGATGGATCTGAAATGATGGCTGGAGATGATGCCAAGGAAGAGTGGTAGGGGATGGTGGAGAGTATGGTGGTGATGGTGGGTGGTAGAGGCCAAGTAATACACATGAGAAAACAAGGCAAAATATAAGAAAACAATGGAAAAAGAAGAGCAAAAAGAAGAGGAAAAGAGGAGCCATTACCAAACCTTTCTAGCCGTGAAAAATGAAGTGGAGAGGAATGTTTTCACGTGAAAATGAGGTAAGAAATGCACAGCTACAATAAAGAAAGGAACGGTCAAAGGAAATTAAATCTATTAATTGGAAAAGAAACGGAAGAAGAAACGTTAAAACGGTTTTACGTTTCTTTGCTTTCAAACCTTTTAAACTTCCTATATATATTCATATACATCTTAAATAACTGAAAAAACTTATAATTTTCAGTTAGAATTCGAAAATATAACAGATAAACAAAATATTAATTATTAATTAGATATGATTAAAATAAGAAAAATGGCACGGAAAATGAAAACTAGACTTAGGAATTAGAAATAACTTCAATACACTTTGGAAAAAATTTCTTAGATTTAAATACATGTAAAATGAATAAAATAAAGTAAATCACAGCAATAAAAGTGAATGTATAAAATAAATCAATAAATTGATGTATTAATTGCAAAAAGAAACGGATAAAACGCCTTTACGTTTCAGGCTTTTAAGATCTCTTAACTTTCTAAACCTTTTGCATTTCCTTTTCTTTTTAATTTCATAAAAACAAAATAAACTCAGAAATGTTATTTAAAACCAAAAATAAGTAAGAATAAAATAAAATAAATAATTTATTTTAAGTAAAATAGAAAAAGGAAATAAGAAATTGCTTAAAATAGCAACCCTGACATAAAAATTACAAGAAAATCTCCAATGACTTTGGAAAATTTATTACTTCACAAAAAAATATATTATAACATAAAAAATTGAATTAAAAATGGTTTTAAAACATTTTCAAGGTAAAATAATAATTTAATTTTTATTAAATAGAAAGTTAAATAAAGAAAAATGCAGTAAATACCAACTAGGCTTTATAAATTGAAATAAATTCAAATAAACTTTAGAAAAATTATATTATCATTTTAAAAATATTTAAAAGTCAAAATATACATAATATAACATATAATCACATATTAAATAAAATATAACAAAGAAGAAGTAATTTATACAATTTAAAATAGTCATTGTTAAATAACCCTATATACGCACAATATTGTAAAGGGTATAACTTTCACAATTTACATCCAAATTCAACGAAACGAAAAGTGGTGTTCTTAGAATTTTATGTACTTTCATAATAAAAAAAAAATTTAAACTTTTAAAATTTTAAGTTGAAAGTCACAGTTTGACTATTTTGACCAAAATCAGCATTTCAGGCAAATATTCAACTTACACAAGTTTGGAATTATAACTCATATAAAAATCAAGATTATATTTAAACAATAAATTTAATCATTTCAAATAAGTAAAATAAGTTTTTAAATCAAAATCTTACATTAAAAATAATTAAAATATACAATAAAATAATTACAAGATACAGGGTTGTTACACTCTCCCCCACTCAAAACTTTTCGTCCCCGAAAAGTAATGAGTGTGGAAGGGCACAGAAAAGATAGAGTTAAATAGGATTAAGATAAGATGACAAGAAGATTGAAGTTATAAACCTGATAACTGTTGTTATAGGTAAGTTTAACAAGGTGGAGGTGATCTTTCCAAGATCCTCCAGAATCAAGAACACAAGCACGAAAAAGGTGGATTCAAAATGATTACCAAAGGTCTATCAAAGATTATAGAAAGATTTCTAAATAGAAATATTATAGAAAGATGCCTATACCGGTCTATAGCAAGATAAGGATGATAAGGACAACCAAAAGATAGTTTGAAAAACAAAATAAGGAAATGAATTTGAAAGCATGGAGATTTCAACTTAAACAGAGAATAAATCTTTACACAAGTTAAATAAATCTTAACTATCTCAAATTTCATTATCTTATTATCCAATCATCATAAATTAACAAATTTCAAAACCATGGGTTTGAAAAATAATCATTTATTACACTCACATTGTACTTAATAAATTTAATTCTTCTTTATTCCTAATCAAAATTAAATTTATTCCTCTCAATATATTTATCACTCATGTTAAATATATTTACACTTTTTTTTTATAACAACTCAAATTTTATTTATAAAATCTTTTTATATCGTATATTATCCAATTACATTTTTAACTTCTGAAATTTTGGTAAGTTATATTTGAATGCAATTGTATTATACAAATAAAATTTCCAATTCAATCATTTCAAGCTTAAATCATTTATTCAAAAAAAAAAATTATTTTCTTTTTATAATTGAAATTATTCTTTAAAAATAGAATTTAAAAATTAAATTTCCGATTTCTTTAGACCATTTAGAGATAAGAAATAATATATATATATATATATATATATATATATAATATGTCAAATCAAATTTCAATCATATATCTATATATATATATTATAAATCAAGTCATATTTTAGAAATTCAAATCAATTTAATTTCCCAAAACAAAGCTGTAGCAAGACTACAGAACAGTCTCCTAACTTCGAAACTCGAAAATGAACGTCGATGATGTCGCGATCATCACCGAAGTAATTTTCCAGCGACAAAGAGAAGAGCACTAATTTTAAACCTTTAAAATTCTTTGAAAACAAATTCTATTCAAAATACTTTAAATAAAATAACCTTTTAAAACATTAAACACAAGGTTTTGAAACCATCGGAAATTAAATTCTCAAATATCTTGTTTTAAATTCATTTCAGTTCCCAAGTCAATTTATAAACAACTATTTATAAATTCATTTATAGAACCATAAATGATAAATCAAGTATTATCATTTCAAGTAATCAATTTACATCAGTTTATTAAGTTTCATAAATATACTTAAATATCAAAATTTATTTCATTAACCAAATTTTAAAATAATATTGTATCAGTTTGTTCTGTCAACATGTTTTGAAATCCTATCGATTGCGTTGATCAGACGAATCGATCAGAAACCCAAATCAACATCAACAACTCAAACAACACAATATATAAAACATTTTAATTTTATATTTTAGTTTACAAATACACTATACATGAATAGATTTTCAAAGAAGGATAGGGATTCAAATTTTTTTTGATTAACACAAATCAAAGAATATTATGATTTAAAAATAAGTTGGAAACAAGGATGACATGATTAAATAATAGAATAGGAAGATGGATAAGCTTATATAAATCACGGGCAACCTTAACCGGGTCAACCGTGACTTGAAGAATAAGATCAATGTTGATTTTTCTAGGGTAAATCTACATTCGATCTCAAGAGTTAGAGTTTGAAATAACAAAAGATATTAGCATCTAAACCAAGGATAGATAAGAATCTCTGGTGAATCGATGCTAACTGCAAAGGAGTATTCCCCCTTTTTCAGTTAAATTTGAAATTGGCGTGATCGCCGACTCACTAGAAAGATCATTCGAAGCGGAGTTATGGAATGCTCCAGAGTCAAAAGAAGATGAATAGTGAGGGATACGAATGGATTTTGGAACCGTAGGGAATGTTCCAAAATTCAAAGGAATCGAGTCAAAAGGGAGAGATTCAAACTCGAATGAAAGTGATTCTGCAAATACATCTACTCCATATGCTGAGTTTTGCCTAGAGCTACCAAAGCTCTGATACCAACTGTAACGACTCGGTATTTTCAACCATTCACATCCATTATAAGTGCATAGGCAGACACTCATGCCAGAATTGAATTTCTCAAAATACAGTGTTGTAAATAAATTTTTGGCAAACCTCAGAATATACAGTAAATAAAAATCACAGATCACAGACACAGAGTATATAAAAATGCAGCAGAAGAAAAAGAGATAGTAGTTCATGAAGCTACTATATAAAATATAAGATACATCAGGGTTAAATAAGATACAACCGAAGAGTAACAAGATACATCAGGTACAAATCAGATACATCACTGAAACACTGGATACTGAAACAAAATAGATGGCTGGATCTTCAAGGAAAGGTCCAACTTCGAAGGTGAACCTTGAATGCTAACTCAATCAATCTGACCCGAGCGTAAAGCAAAACACAAAACCCTCGAGTCAGGACATAAATACTTATAAACTGTAAATCAACTCAAGTGAACAGTAACAAAATGCATCAGTAACTTAAAGGATGCTTGGGACCGTCCATCCTCTAAGGATCCGTTAAACTATTTACTATGTAGTAATATACGCTATATACGGTAATGTCGAGTCAGTAAAGTATAATCATATAGAAAATAGCGTTAAGGGGATGGTGAACCTTAACGCGGTCGGATCTTTAAAACCAAAATCGTAGTGGGCTCGATATAAGGATATGACACGACACGCGAGGCAATGCCAGGGTGGATACACCGTTTGCACTCCCGGACCGGTGGTGACGGCAAGCCAGCAGCTTCCGCCCACCTCGAACAATACCCCCGAATCAAAGTGGCGCCACCGAATCGAATCACAACAGCAATAGAATGGTTTCCGATGGAGCATGCTCGATGAAAGGGTGCGACCCTTTGTGTAGCCCGGTATAGCTCCTGTTTTAGTCATATATGCCAACTCACGGGAGTTGGGTCCACGTAATATACCTCGAGAACGTCGCCACCATCCTACTTCATTCTGGAATCTCCACCGCGTACACAGTTGTTAAAGTGGTTTTCGGTATTGGCCGGCTATAAGACAATATCTGATCCCGGTCTCTTTAACAACCAATCGTTATTATAACCCGTAGTTATAACTTTAAAACCATATTTTATACTTCAAAATAAAATACCCTTTTCAATCCAAATCTTTATCAAAATAAAGATTAAATCATTTCCAAAACCATTTCAATATATCATCGTAAAATATCTTTCAATTCAAATATTTATCAAAATAAATATCAAGTCATTTCTAACCATTTCAATATATTAAATTTTCATACCCTTTCAACACTACCTTTCAAATCATTTTAATATATCAAAATATCATAACCTTTCAAAGTTTCAGTTCCAAAATATCATATCTTTCAGAACTTCTTTTTAAATCATGTTAATATCAAAATGTCCTATCTTTCAAACTTCGTTTTCAAATCATTTAATATCAAAAATATCATATCTTTCAAAACTTCGTTTCAAATCATTTTAATATATCAAAATTTCATATCTTTTCAAAACTTTGTTTCAAATCATTTTAATATATCAAAATATCGTATCTTTTCAAACTTCATTCATTTCAAATCATTATTCATTTTATTCAATTTAAAATACCATTTCAATTCATATTTCAAAACAGTTTATATTCCAAAAATTCTTTTTTATCATTTCAATGAAGTTATTATGTTTAATAATTAAATTATTAAATTTCCAAAAATTTCAACTTGCAAAGTTCATTTATTCACTTAAGTTTATCAAAACCGTGAAAATTCACTTTTCGCATCATTTAGAAAACTTATACGGAAAGTTACATACGAAACAGTTCAATTTAACAAAAGACAGCATTTTAAAATGTTATACTAGGTTTACTTAAATTTCGAATAACTTAGTTAAATTCAAAAATTATAGCACTTACAAAGATTGCTATAATAGCTTTTAATTCAATTTAGCTTTTTAGTTCATTATCATCAACTACAGCGTTTACAAATGCTGTAACATCATTTACATTGTAATTAATAGCATTTCAAAAATGCATTCAATTAACTTCAAATATTCAATAAAATTTCTCAACCAATTATATTTTTATTAAAAACATTTTTAACTTATAAAATCATACATTTTCACATTTATAAACATCATTTAATTTTCCTCAAGTTCATGATTTTATAAAGTTAAATTTCCATTCAAAAATCAAGATTTAATAATAATTCACTTATTAAAATGCAATGTTGAATTTTTAAAATCCATTATATTGAATTTCAACTTATCACTTAAGTTCAAATTCTCAAATGTAACTTAGTTTTATTTTTATTTGCTTAACTAAAAGTTCACTTTACGTCAATTTCATAAATTTCCAATTCTAGTTATATTTCAAAGTTTCAACTTAAAATATTTATCCATTTCACATTTCAACTTTATTAAAAAATCATAAATATGATAAAAATCATTTTAAATTCATCTAAATTCAAGTTATCATAAATTTATCATAATTTCATACTCAATTAAATTTCCAATTAAAATTAAATCAAAATTTCCAAAATAACATACGTTCAAAATTTCTAACTTTTTCATTAATTCATTTCACTTACAATTATTCAGAAAATCAATAATATTTTACAAAAATTTTATTTTTATTAAATTTCAAATCAAAATATTATAATAATTAAATTTCTAAAATATTTTTAAATTTTTAGAAAAGTATATTTTAACTACGGGCCTGTATAAAATTTTCTATGCTAGGTAAAGTGATACGGGTAATATATCATTTCAATCCTTAATTTACAAAGAAAAATCCGGGTTTTACCATTTCAAACCCGCAATCCCAAGTCAAAATGAAAAATTTTAAACCATTCAGGCCTATCATTTCAGCCCATAACATTTTTTTTCTAACAGGGAACTTGCAGTGTGATCATATACAGAAATAATATAAACAAGGTCAATATCACAATATACAGTCATATATCAGATGTCAGGTGAAAATTAACAGTTTAAACATGGTAATAACATGGTGATAACATGGCATAGCATATCATATGATCATCATTAACTTGCATAAATATTTTTTTATTACTAAACACTTGTCATCAATTCACTTTTCATATGTATAAATGTCAGAGTGAGAAAGACTCACTTTTTCAAGCTGAAGACCAAAACAACAAACACAAGTGCGATTCCGAAAGCACGACAAGCACGATATAGCATGACTTTTGATTTGAATGAATGAAGAACCTTGATATTTGTCTCGTAAACAATAACCAAAACAAGACAATATACACATAAATATTCAACGCAAAACAATGTTGAAACAATGAAAATACGGAGCAACAAAGGAATAGATTACTTGACCTTATTCTAACCATTCAAATGCTTGGCCTAGGAGGTTCTTGGGTTCAGCCATGATGATGATATAGCTCAGGTTTGGCACCATAACTCACGGCTAGAAGGAGTATGGAGTGATAGGGTTATAACATGAAGCATACAATTGGTCAAGGCAACATATACGAAGTTTTTGAGCACAACAAGGCTCAGCCTTGGGTCAAGTGGGGCTTGGCCATACTTGTAAAGGTTTGGACAGTAGATGGAGGGGTGTGGGGAGGTCTGGAAAAGGTGGTGGTGGGGCCTATGGTGGTGGCCAAGGTGAAGTATGAAGGTGGTGAAGTAATAGTGGTGGCTAGGGCATTGTTTTGGATATTATTTGCAATTTTGTGGAGTTTTGTCACCAAGGAAGGTGTGGCCATGGATGGATCTGAAATGATGGCTGGAGATGATGCCAAGGAAGAGTGGTAAGGGATGGTGGAGAGTATGGTGGTGATGGTGGGTGGTAGAGGCCAAGCAATACACATGAGAAAACAAGGCAAAATATAAGAAAACAATGGAAAAAGAAGAGCAAAAAGAAGAGGAAAAGAGGAGCCATTACCAAACCTTTCTAGCCATGAAAAATGAAGTGGAGAGGAATGTTTTCATGTGAAAATAAGATAAGAAATGCACAGCTACAATAAAGAAAGGAACGATCAAAGGAAATTAAATCTATTAATTGGAAAAGAAACGGAAGAAGAAACGTTAAAACGGTTTTACGTTTCTTTGCTTTCAAACCTTTTAAACTTCCTATATATATTCATATACATCTTAAATAACTGAAAACACTTATAAATTTCAGTTAGAATTCGAAAATATAACAGATAAACAAAATATTAATAATTAATTATTAATTAGATATAATTAAAATAAGAAAAATGGCACGGAAAATGAAAACTAGACTTAGGAATTAGAAATAACTTCAATACACTTTGGAAAAAATTTCTTAAATTTAAATACATGTAAAATGAATAAAATAAAGTAAAACACAGCAATAAAAGTGAATGTATAAAATAAATCAATAAATTGATGTATTAATTGCAAAAAAGAAACGGATAAAACGCCTTTACGTTTCAGGCTTTTAAGATCTCTTAACTTTCTAAACCTTTTGCATTTCCTTTTCTTTTTAATTTCATAAAAACAAAATAAACTCAGAAATGTTATGTAAAACCGAAACTAAGTAAGAATAAAATAAAATAAATAATTTATTTTAAGTAAAATAGAAAAAGGAAATAAGAAATTGCTTAAAATAGCAACCCTGACATAAAAATTACAAGAAAATCTCCAATGACTTTGGAAAATTTATTACTTCACATAAAAAAATATTATAACACAAAAATTTGAATTAAAAATGGTTTTAAAACATTTTCAAGGTAAAATAATAATTTAATTTTTATTAAATAGAAAGTTAAATAAAGAAAAATGCAGTAAATACCAACTAGGCTTTATAAATTGAAATAAATTCAAATAAACTTTAGAAAAATTATATTATCATTTTAAAAATACTTAAAAGTCAAAATATACATAATATAACATATAATCACATATTAAATAAAATATAACAAAGAAGAAGTAATTTATACAATTTAAAATAGTCATTGTTAAATAACCCTATATACGCACAATATTGTAAAGGGTATAACTTTCACAATTTACATCCAAATTCAACGAAACGAAAAGTGGTGTTCTTAGAATTTTATGTACTTTCATAATAAAAGAAAAAAATTAAAATTTTAAACTTTTAAAATTTTAAGTTGAAAGTCACAGTTTGACTATTTTGACCAAAATCAGCATTTCAGGCAAATATTCAACTTACACAAGTTTGGAATTATAACTCATATAAAAATCAAGATTATATTTAAATAATAAATTTAATCATTTCAAATAAGTAAAATAAGTTTTTAAATCAAAATCTTACATTAAAAATAATTAAAATATACAATAAAATAATTACAAGATACAGGGTTGTTACATCTTATGAAAGGAATTGTAGCAATAGTACAAAATCTACTATAATATTAATGAGTATTAAAACGATACATGTTTGTAGGTATTAGAACGCATAACAAGCAATAGTTGAACAAAAAGGGTAAACTGCACTTAACCGAATGTGCAAATATAATTCAAGAGGGTAGACGATTTATTTCATATAGAAATCTATTATATAATATGAAGTAATAAATAAATTTAGCGATATCACCTGGAAACTATGCTCATAAAAGTTAACATAAAAGTTAATGTACTCTAGTCTCTATTATGATAGAAAATTCTCAGAATCTCACAACCAAGTGAAATGATAATTTTAATATAGGTAAAGATGCTACATGCAAATGATGTAGTAGAGACAAAGGTAAAGAACTTTATGGATGTTTTTCATCATCCAAGAGTATGGAAAATAACTCAAGTTATGTTACTTAGATTGTTCGTTAACAGCTTAAATCGATCTATTAAGTTGTTAAATTTATAAGTATAAAACAGTTACGTGTGTTCTTTTGCACCTTCAATGACAAAATTTAGCCAAAGTTTCAACTTAAACTATCAAAACACTACTGACTTAAAACTAATAAAAGGTTTCAGCTTAATGTTACTTTTTAATTATTTATGAGAAGACTGCTCCCGTCGAGACTCTTCATGGTAGTTTTTCCATCTAAGAATAATAAATAAAAAGGGATATTTAATTGATTTTTTCTATTTATTTAGAGCTAATTTAAGTTATAAATTAAAACAACTTTTAAGTGGTTCTAGCAAAGTCATACCCATATAGTCTTTAGTAGCTATTGTTACTAGGCAAATGCTGATATGAGGTTAACCTCTCATATTCTAAATTGGGAGGGTAGGCAGTCACTAAACTTAAATAACTAACTTATTTAAATAACTAACTACCTAATGCAATGTCTATGATCATGCAACCTTATAGATTTTACGCGATTTTAACCTTAGAATAGTAAGCCTTTTGTTAAAAAATATATTAACTAATCATAAATGACCATATTTCTTAGTAGTTTAATATTCACGTTACTGATATACCACGCTATCTTTAAAACTGCCAGATCGGAAAGTCCAACCTGTTCAAAACTTACAGTTCAAAGTAATATTGCAAAAAGAGAAAGCTCCAAGGCGATAAAGAAAGCTGAAACTAATGCCGCACATCTAATGGATGATCTATGTAAAGAAGACCGTTGGATAAGTCCATTCAGAAACCTTTGTTGGTTTTGACACTTATTTGACATGCATTGAGCAATGTAAGTTATTTTAACCCATTCACATTGCCGATTACATGTACAATATATCATCATGCTACCTTCATGAAGCTAAAGAGTTCTGCACAATAAAGCCCTATCTTTTACTTTTTGTCAATCGGATGCTCGGGAAAAAGATAGAGTCTATTATTGGCCAGAATGTCAAATCACCACCGACAATTCTATCAACAGGTATGCAATATTCATTCATAATAATCATTTACATTATATAATTATTTTAAAAAACTTTATTGTAATGTGATCTTGAATTTAACGAATGAAAAAACCTTAGCTTGAATCTTTTTAAAAAGCATATTGGATAATGTGTAGTTAAATCGAGAAGTACTTTTGTACTTTCCACCACTACAACACATCTACCTAGACCCCATTACCTCCTGCACTTCTCAGCTCATCCCGAATTCAATAGAATCTCCGTCTTCTTTTAATTTCTTAATTTATCTAAGGAATAAAATCAATTAGTAATTCGAAAATTTTCCACTTTCGAAAGTTTTACTCGCTTTTCCCATTTCTAGAGGTAATGTAATATCAAATTTCACTCTTATTAAGTTCATGCATTCAAACAACAATCATATCATATATAGTTAATCAAATTTCTTTATTAGTTTTTATGTTGAAAATGTTAGATTGGAGTTGGTCTCATGGCTTTTCATCGAATTAGGTGAGTCAAGGGACTATTTTCCACGGTGCTGGCATTTTGATATCAGGTAGATTATGGTTTGTTTTCATATGGTGCTGGATAAGTTAAGGGACAACTTTACCTCTTTTCTACTGCAATAACAAGTTTTATTTTTTTCCAAATCTTTTTTTCATTTTATATTTGTACATTAACATGTGCTATCTTAACCAGGAATTTGTAACATACTTTTTTCTCATTAGAAAAAGGCTGCGCTGATCATGTTTCCTGTTTTATTCTTTGTTTCTATACAAAATGTTGTTTACATAGTAAACTATTTTTGCTATTGCATGTTCAAAACTATTGAAATGTGCATGCATTGGCCTACTTCATGCTTTTTTATTTCCTGAGTCAAATTACGGAATTTTCAGACCTGTTACCATTACTCCGCCTAATTTTACTACAACTATTTTAATCAATCCCTTTTATATGCATGTATACCCAACAGTCAAGTGTTTTAATGTAATATTACAATTTGCATCTCCTTCTCTTACAATATCGCTACTGATTCTCTCAAGTAAATTTGACAAGCAAAAGAAAACTTCTCTACCCTATCTTCCGCATAGCCACTCGGTAAAATATAACCACAAAATTTAATGTCAAAATAATTGCAGTTTACATTAAATATAAGTACCATCTTCCAGTGTGCTTTGGGTCTCATACTACTTTGTCCTCACAATCTGCTCATGAGGGAAAATTACTGCGTTATTTTGGTTTCCTATTACTGGCGCACAATTCTCTTTTTTTAACTTTCCTTTTCCACCTGTCCAAATCACATCATTTATTTTCTATATTCTATTTCGAAAAAATAACAAAGTAGAGATGATAGGATTAATTCAACATGCTCTTAATCTAAATCGCTGTAGTGGATTAAGAGTAAATTTTCTTCTACCCTTAATTTCTCCTTATTTCTAACTTTGTTGTTTAAAATTTCCCAGTTCAGTTCTTTTCCCTTTTGAAGCCAAAATTAGGGTTTAATGAATTTTTATGGAAACTCTTGCAGCGTGATTGGTTTGTGTGGACAGGAGGTCAAGGGAATATGAATGATGTCTCGATTTGACTATTGCACCTCTTGTTTATCAATTTCTATACATATTAGGTAAGTTCATTATATTACTTTATTTTCCTCTTCAATTTGATTAGTTTGACACAAGGGTATCTGATTAATTTGATGTCATCTCGTGCATGGAGTGCGATCTTATATCACACAAACAAAATTTTTGTTTGTAGATTCATTAACAGTATTAGAATCAGTAGCAAGGACCTAAATTGTGAACAGTATTTTCACTACTCTACTAGCATCAAAATCCACTTTTGTATTTCATAATACCAATGGCTACCAAATTTTAAGCAGAGCTGGATTTTTCTAGTGGAAGGTGATTTATTGTCGTGTAACCTCATATTGTGCGATTGTACAATGTCGCCCTATTGTTTAAACATCACCACAGTATAGTTGATTATTTTCCATGGTTATAATCGTTAAAATAGAGTTTTGTAATGGATATAGTCATGAACACAAGGTATGTGAAATTAACATATCATTTTTTATGAGAAAAATGTAACATTATCAATCACATAAATTTCCTTTTATCAAAATGTATATTATTAATCAGTCCTCGTCATTCTTTGATTTTGATTCAGACTCGGTCTCATACTCTATATTTTTTTCTATAGTATCGAATGCTTCTACTAAATCATTTGATTCATTGTTTAGAGGTCTAAAAATCAGTATGATCGTTGGTTATTATAATTTCGCTGGTTTTCTCAATATCTGCTTGATAAGCTTGTTCGTTTGGAATATTCTTTCCATCAAATATAAATCTTGCTTTTGTTTTAATACTGCCGACCAATCTGACTTATCTCTTCTTAAAACTCTCTAAGAAATTTAAAAAAAATAAAGCACATTATGCACTAATTTGTTTATATATTACTCTTACATAATTTTTTGTTAATTATATAACATATTAGCATTCGTACAATAATTTGTTTCTATTTTAATGTTTTATTAATTAATATATTATATAATTTTTATTTTTTTTATAAAATCTTTCATGTTTTCAAATTCAAAAATTTTTGATATAATATTATATTCTAAAAAAATTACAATATACACTAGTTTATCACATGTCAAACATTCTAACAAACTAGGTTTTATACATAATTAAGGGTCTAAACTAACAAACGATCATGTAAATAAATTATTATTTTTGACATTTTAGAAAACAAGCACATACATTAAATTTTAAGTATCTGCACTAATTAATCGAAGCCAGCCCTAATGCACATATACTCTAATTAATGCAAATACACATACATTAAATTATACATTAATTTCCGGATTTAAACAATAAAAACTGTATTTAACATTCAATTGGGTATAACAAACAATCAATGGATAATACAAATAACTAAAATCACAAATTTACCCTAATTTAGCAAATGAAAATTAATTAGAGTTAAGGAAAAAAAACCCGATTGGAGATGAATTACTGGCCTAGGGTTGTGGAGAGTGGACAATGGTGAACATGTTGATGGTTAGGGAGTGGTGCGGATTCGCCATCGACTTAGAAGGGATTGAGCAGCTAGGGTTTTGTGAAATTTTGGGGGAAGGCAAATATAATAAAGTAGGTCTCGGCCTGGTGGCTGAATGTACACGACTTTTCAATGGCTTTCGATGGAATTTACCGTTGGTAGCCATTGGAATTTACCGTTGATAACCGTCTACGACTTTAATTAGCGATGCTTCCAACTGATACTTAACTATTTTTATTCCATTTTCACACTTTTTAAAATAAATTTAATATATATTAGTTTTTTTGAAAATTTTAATTTATAGAAAAAATTGAATGCTTTATATTAGTTATTAATGATATGAAATAAATATCAATGATTACAGCCTCTCTTACTTGCATTTTCAAATTGATTTACAACTTCTAAATTGTATTATAGACACAATTTTTACAACATAAATTCATAAAACTATCACGCACCATAACTTTCATCGAATTTTTATAGTTGATAGACTTAAACTTGCAGAAAATGATTGTCTATGTTCGATTTTCAATAAAGTTAATTATCGAATGTAATTATACAACACAAAAGATTATCGACAACACTAATTTAATTAATTAGAAATTATCGTAAATTTGAATAATTGAATAGAAATATATTTACAAAATTCTTAAGATTCGAATTATTATATATTTAACCAAATTTCCAACTTATTTAACTAATATGGAATAATAAAGTAATAAGTAAATATATTGATTGACCGTCGGCAGCATAATGATGGAGCTGTCGATGACCGTCAGAAGCTTCCGTTGTGAATTTCACTATTCTTTGTAGTGTTGTATGCCATCACAATTTTAGTAACCAATTAAATTTGCCAATGGTAACCAAAATTCTAGTAAGATTAATAACTAAGTACTCATATCTTGTTTTGTGGTACATAAGAATTATACGATCGAAAATGAAGAAACAATTTTTAGTATAACTAATGGATTCTACTATTCAGAAATATTTGATATGATCATTTAGTTTGTTATAACATACTAAATTTACTTTTTTGTTATTTGGAGCACAAACAAAAGCATGGTCACTATTATGATGTGGTTGAGGCTTTTTATTTGGTTCGCAAGGGAAAAGATAAACATTGAAGTTGGTTTAATATTGTGTCGGCATAAACATTGTAAGTTCGATATCTATTTGGCCAACACTTTATATTTCTTTATAAGATATTTTATTTACGTTGCTAAGAAACTCTCTTTCTCCTAGGCTCCAATAATTACTATTAAAGCTATACAAAAGTAATATTAACTGTATTATTGGTAAGATTATCATACTTTTATTCTTTGTGATGCATGTATTTTGTAAATTATATAGGATATTATTTCTTTTACATATTATAATACTATTAATTTTATACATATGCATATATATGTAATGCAAAGTATTCAATAGTTTATGTTATTACATTAATTAATATTATTATAAATATGAACAATTCCCTAATACTATAGCTTACATATACTTCATGTGTTCCATTGAAGTTATTTGATATTAGAAATACAACAAGTTTCCTACTTATCAGTATGATACACTGCTAAAACTACTAAAACCATATGCAGTAGCATATTTACATATATAGAATATCTACTTAGTTCATCCATTACATACCACCATACATAACAAAATACACGGTACATCATTTTAAGTAGCACTAACCTCATTTTATGCATGTCTAACTTTATTTACTTTTTTTAACCATCATTCAAATTGTTTGGCTTATAAGCACCACAATCCTACCTAATCTGAAATATTATATTGAGTTTCAATGATATTGATTTTCAACAACAAGGTGTGTGTAATGACCCTGGATTTTTGGCCCCGATTATTTTAATAAATGTTTAATCTAATATAAATATAAATGTAAATAAACCCTCTTGAATATAACTTAAATATGGTTAGTCATAGTTAAAGTACATAATAAGTTTAAAAACCAAGCCTGCCTGCAAATATGAAACAAGTAACACCAGTCATATGAATTACCTGCAAGTGTATATTTACACAACACATATGTGTATAGAGTTAAAACTAGAGGATAACAAAACAAGTAATATAATAACAAGACAAAATGAGTAGCTTCATATACAAGCCTTCCTGAAACATATCTCTTCATACAAATACCTATGTACAACTTACAAATATCTTTACATAAATATCTATAGACAGCAAATATTTTTATAAGTATACAACAAAATAAGATACAAGACGAGATTTTGTATGTAAAACTAATTATCTTCATAAACCAAGCTTCATCCACAAGCCTTTGACCTGAAATGTTTATGTCAGCAGAACACATAATAATTATGTAAACTGAGTTTGAAACCCAAGTACTGTATAATTTCTGCTCAAGGCAAATTTTGACCTGCAGGTATATGTTCACGTATAAATATTGTTGCACATGCAAGCCTTAAGTTTACTGCAAAATGATAATAGTATAAACATAATTATAGTGTGTAAACTAATTGAGAAGCAAGAAATGTACTTGCTATCATTTCATCCACTCTTTTGTTTAAAACAAATATTACAAATCTTTTCTGTAATAAATGAAAATTTATTTAAAACATAACAAAGCTTGGTAATACCTGATCCAGTTAAGCCTCCCTTTATATCTCTTCTTATCTTCTATATATACATATGAATACGTTTTCTTTTCAGTTCATTGGGTATGAAGGAACTTAGGAAAGCCTGAAACAAATAGTAAAGTAAGAAAAACTCGAAATTTAAACACAATACAGAAACAGAGAAAATATGCATGCAGTTCAAAGCTTCAGGTGTTCAAAATTTCAAGTGCCTCTTTCTGTTCTGGGATTATACAGGGGTGAGTAAACTTGTTTTAAATCTAACTCTTAGTATGTATGTCATGAGAATGGATATGTTGATGTTTAATGTTTACTGTAAGTTCTACACATAGTTGTTCTTCACAGTTTCAAATCTTTGCTGAGGCAAAGGAAAACACAGAATATATCAAACTTTTATATACAATCCTTATCTTCAATTAGTAACTTAACTAAATAAATTGGTTTAAGGTTAAGATTAAGGTTTGGATCAATTTTTTTTTAGTAGTAGCTGTGAAAGATAAGTACTGTAAACACCAATTTACAGTAAAATAAAATAAAAGTCAAAATTCGAATAACTCGAATTGTAAACTTGAATTGATATATTGTAGCAACATACAAAACTTTGATTTTTAAGACAAACTTTATAATTTTTAGATAACTATGCAGAGAGCAGTTGGTTAGTGAACCAAAAATGCATTTTTAGGAAATCCTGATAATTCAAACAATTATAGTTGTTGAAATTCAACATGAAGCTTGAATATGGATCCAAGAACACTAGAAAATTGTTAAAAAAAATTCGAATGCATGATTTTTGAGAAGTGATCAACTTTAGGGTTTATGGGTTCTGTGTTTTGGGTTCAGTTCGTTGGTTGATTGCGTGGCCGTAGTACCACCGAGTGCTATGATATTTTGGGAAGTGGTTGAGGGCGTTGACGGCAAGATACGGCCGAAGCCATGTCGTCTCTGGCGGTCAAGACCGTGAGGACGAGGCGTTTCTTCTTTCATGTTTTTTTTGTTCCTGTTCGAATTTTCACGTGATTTTGATTTCGTGAGTATCGAGTTGAACTGGGCTTCGTATTCAAGTGAGGGGATGGCGAGTGATTTGTGGGTGGCGTCGCGTGGCGTTGGCACGGTGGTGGACTGCCGTGCACATGCACGACGGCGGAGAAGAGTCGCTGGGTATCGACTTGAGTGAATCTCGAGTATGTTTGCGTGTTTCTTCGGGTTGTTTCTCTGGGAAGTATTTTGAGTCACGCGTGTGTTTTATTATGTTGTTAACAGTTTAAAAACTTAAGCTTGGAAAAAAAAGAGAAACAAAAGAGTAAGAAACAGGGGAAGGGGAAGAGAAGGTAGGGGTGACGCGAGGGAATACTGGGTAAATCACGAGTTCGACCCGAGTTTGATGCGTTGTTGACTTCGGGTTTCTAATCCCTGAGATTTTGCTTACTGTAATATTAAGTTATAGTTATATAAGCTAAGTATTAATGTTTACAAACTGTTTTAAGTCAAGTAGAACTTTAAAGTTTTACAGAAAACGAAGAAGAGTACTTAATGTAAAATCAAAGTTAATTATGAATTGTAATAAATTTATAATTGCAATTTAATAATAGTTCAAAATGGAATCAAATTTGTAATTAAAGATTTTAATAATCTTGTGTAATCTTATTTGTAATTAAGAATTTTATTAATCATTGAAAGTTAATAACTTAACGAATCGTAGTTAACTAATTAATTAAATAATTAATGATTAAACGATTAAGCTAATTAATAATTAATGATTAATTACATAATTAATAATAATTAATTATTTAATTGAGTTTTATAAATCAATAACTAAGGTTATTGATTAATAATTAATTAATTAATTAAGTAAATAATTAATTAGTAATTAATGGATTGAAATAAGCTAGTTAATTAATTAGTAATTGATTAAGTAAGAATAAAATATAGTTTACTCGTAAATATGCAATTAAGTTTAAACAAATCAAACTTGTTGATACGAATCAATGATTATATTGATTGACTCTGATGTTATTTATACCTTGTGATGTTCTGTGATATTTTGGATGTATCTGCGATGATTATATATGACTTATCTATGTTAAATTGGTATATGATTTATCTGATGTTATTTACCTGTGTTAAATTGCTATATAAATTCAATCGTTGAATTTAAACTGTTTAAGTTAATTAGACAACTTGACCTTTAAAATGGAGTTTGGATCCGATGAGACCGGAATTGGAAGAATCAATTTTGATTCTCCGAAAACCACATCAATCCAAATTAAACGATAGGTCGTGACTTGTCATTTGGTGATCGAGATGGTGTTTCAGAATGCAAGGGTTATCGTCGTTGACTCCGAGGGTGATTCCAAAACGAGTGTAATGAGATAATGCCTTCGGTTTCGTTCGAACCCGGAACGAACTCGTATGGATTGAATGCTTTCAACACATCGTCAGGCGGACGATGAGCATTCTAAGAATAATGTTCCATAAAGGTAATCGTAGCCTCAAGCCTCATCAACCGGGAATGGCTAAAACAGGGGAGATGCAGCAAGGTTAGGTGGTCATGCCCAAGCAGGACAAGATATTTCCCCTGTCTAGATGTCTCCTTTTTTTTCGGCTGTGTGGTCGGTTGCTAGCTAGAACCGTGGGGTTTATCTTGTTCGGGACTGTTCAGTAAGGAATGGTTCCGGCCTTGTGTTGCAAGGGGTCGGGAGTGATCCTCGGTACGGTGATCTAGGCCCCGTACTATGACGGGCGGTACCCCAGTAGCCCTGCCATTGTTGGAAATCCATTTTCCCTATGAGACCCTACGGTTTTGATTTGTATTACCCACTTTTGTGGCTAGTAACTGGAATTTAAAGAATGTAACAGCTGCTATTTTCTATTTAATTTGAAACCCTAGACACTATTATAATATCACTGGATTTCTTATGAAATGTTTTGGTTAGCGTAAGGTAAAAACTTACCCGTACTTATTTGTGGGGAGTCTTACGTGATACCTTTATTTTCAAATGTTTTTCAAAGTTAAACAACTTTAAACCGTTTACTTATACCAGACCCATGTCTGACTCGGAGTTTATATTTTGTTTTTCATAAACTCTTGGGTACTCAAATTTTTATGAGTAGCCAAATGATAGGTTTTGGACTTTGATTACTGGAGGAGCTTGGAGCAGGAGTTTCCAGACATATGTAGCTATCTATCTAGTTCCGCTGTGTCAGTAGTTGATGTATGATGTACCTCTGATGTATATTTTGATAGTTGTAAGTATGACTGTCATATGTATTAATATTGTATAACTCTGATATATGTAAAAATATGTAATATTTATGTGATATATTATATTTTGTTCCGTTCCGCTGTGAGATTCTGATTGTGTTGTTCTTTCTTTCTCTTTCTTTTCTATTTCTATCCCTTTCTTTCTCAATGATGATACGCCTTTCTGGTGGTAGAAGGGCGGGTCGTCACAGTTGATATCAGAGCGAGGTTTGGTGATAACTTTGGCTCTGGTAGTGATTACTCATAGAATAGAGTTTGTAGAACTCTAAATTGAGTATTGAGTGTATTAATAGATATGAGCGCGTACTTGTTAGTGAATATAAAATTGTTTTTATATTATGTTGATGTATCTGTTGAGTCTTTATGGATTCTGGTCGATGTGTGGGACGCCATTTCATTGATAGGGATTTCTAAACTCTTAAACCAGATAGACCGACACAATATTGTTTTTAAAGTAGGGTAAATGAAATAATTTTACCCAAAACTATATTTTGATATAAAAGAAATATTTTTCTGAAATAATTATATATATATATATATTTGGATGTTTGGTTGTTAATACTATAATTGAATAAAATATTGAAATTTGAGTGTTTTATAACCAAATTAAATTGTCTAAGTATGATTTAAATAAAAGGGAATATAACTAAAATTAGCTTAAACCAGAATTTAAGTCCCGAAAATTTGAAAGGTGTTTAATTAGATTTAAACAAAAGGATTTAAGAATCTTGAGAATGTTTGAAATGTTTTTCCAAAGATTTGGAGGCAATAATGGAGTATTGTTTGGAAAATATTGATGAATGGAAATTGTTTTAGGAGGAAATTGTGAAAGTAAGGAAGCACTGAACTCACTTCAGTCGCTGGAAAATAATCCTGATGATGATGGCCACATCATCAGTATTCATTTTCGAGTTTCTAAAGTAATGGATTGCTACCAGGATATTGGTCATGATAAATTGTTTGGGCTTGTTGGGTATACAAGGTATTTTAGAAATTTTCAAAAAGGGAAAATTTGGTTTGGTGAAAACAAGTGTTTCGAATTTTAAATTTTGATTTGATATACCAGATGGGTATATGTAGTTATCATTTCAAAATGGTTTTGGAAATGAAAATCGGGAAATTGAATTCTAAGAGAATCTATTTAGATAATGTGGGAGGTTTAAATGAATTAAGTATTGAACTTATAAAGTAAAGTTGATATTAATAAGATGAAATTGGGAATTTTAATCCCGGAATTAAAATTTAACTTAAGTAAATGAAAATAAGGAAACATATTGGAGTTTAACATGAGATAAGTTAAGTGGAATTGAAGTTCATAATGAACTTAATTGGATATAAAATTTGTAAGTAAAATGATTGTAATTGTGAGGTGGAAATTCATACTTTAAGATAGTAAGTGTTATATACATACATATACATATACATATACATACATACATACATACATACATACATACATATATATATATATATATATATATATATAAATCTGAAATTGTGGGTATAAGATGAAATGGCCCAAATGAGCAATATAAGCTTTTAAGTAAACAAATAAGTTTTGAGCCCATATTGAGACATAAATTTAAAAGAATGGTAAATGGCTAAATTTAGCTGAAGTTAAGTTGGAATAAGATTGTATTTAAACAAATTCAATCGAGTAACAGATAATTTTGAATGGAAATTGGTGAAATAGAATAAACCTAAGTTGTTAGGTGGAACAGTTTGAGAAAAATGAATGACTTAAGTAAATAATGAGGTGATTATTTAAAATACTGGTTGTCGAGTTTAATAAAATGGTTTGGAATCAAACCTGTTGAATGAAAGAAATGCAATGTTAGGATTGTGAATAAATTAATTGGGATGGAATCAAGTGTAAATTGAGGTGGAATCAATTTTAAATTGTTATAAAGCTTAAGTGATTATTTTTTCGCAATGATATTGTTGAATTGCATGAGGAAATGGGTCGTTTAAAGTAAATGAGATTGAATAAAAAAATTATGAATTGTTGGAAGCAGAATAGGATGATTTTAAATATGAGTTTGTTTTTCTCAAATGGATTATATATACATGCAGGTAAGTTATAAATCACTTAAACTGAAGAGAATGATTTGAGAATTGATTGGAATTAATTGTGATAAGGATTGAAACCTTACATATGTGCTTATAAAAATATGTAATGGAGACTCTGTCAAAACTTTTCAAAATTTTGGAAAAAAAATTTAATTTAAGAATTTTAGCAACAAAACAATTTCAAATTGAAAATTGAAGGTAAATTAGTGGATGAAACCAATTTAAAAATAATAGTATGAATCGGTATTAAATGGAAGATGGTCAATAAAATTTAATATTCAGAGTTAAAGAAAATTTGAATTCACATGGAATTAGAAATTCAAATTGGAAATAAGAAGATTAAGGCTAAAATGGTAGAGTAATAATATAAGAGTATGTATAATGTTTATATTAAATTTAAGTAATGAGCGGTGAAATTCTTAAATAAAATTTGATATTGAGAAAATTATTCCAAGTGGATAGAATCAGAATAATGTGAATAAAAGAAAATTGATATGGTTGATAATCAATGGATATAAATATGTAGGATGTACGTATATTATTTTATTTGCATAACAATTTGATCCAGATTCGAGTATAGAATTTCGAGATAGTCATATCGATCCGAGTTAGGATTTTTCACTCGATTTTCGACGATGAACCATGTATATGGATTTTGATTGATTCTAGAAATTCTCTATCATAGTTGTGACTATGCAAGGAGAATGACAGTTTCTGCTCAATAAACCAGTTCTGAGTCCGCACTAGGAAGTCGGGTGGACGATACTAGCTCGGAAGTGAAATTATGTAATCGAGTGAGCGATCGAACTTAATACTGCGTACGAATTATATATGTACATCGTACGGGCTTGATTAAATAGATATTAAAATTCTATAAAGAGGTCAATAAAATATGGAAAGAATTGATACTGTAGGTTTAAGAATTGAACTGCCAGAGTGAATATCTAGAATTTATTGTGTATTCCATATATCCCATCTAAGGAAATTTGTTTATGATTCATCATTGGTTGTTCAACCAGTAATTCAGGAATTTGGAAATTTGAATCCAATTTAACTGTGGTCAGGAATCCAGTTCGGATTGTTGATCATCGAGAAACAACTCTCGATAGTTTTAGAAAAGCTTGTCCAAATTTATGTCCGGATAATTAGTAATGTTGTTGGGATTGACTGTTTGATTGTTTGTTTGTATGGATGATATGTATGTTTAGATTGTTAATATTAGTTTTTGAAATTAACTGTTTAAATTTCGGGGACGAAATTCTTCTAAGGGGGAAGGAAAGTAACGACCCTGGATATAACGTTTGCGGATTTTCGTTGCCGAAAAACCGAAATGTTATGGGTTTAAGAAAGAAGAAAAGAAAAGAAAAAGAAAGAAGAAGAGACGGAAGAAATAAGAAGGTAGAAAATGGAGAGAGAGAAAAGAAAATAGAAAAAAATAGGACGAAGAGAAAATAGAAAAGAGAACAGAAAATTTTAAAATAGAAGAAAAAGAGAATAGAACGGAACAGAACAGCAGAATAACAGAACAATCTCACAATCGCAGCGGAACAACATATAATAATAAATGAATAATCTTTAAACAAAGAGCTATATCAGTTATTACATTACATTTCATTTTATTACATCATATCATATCATCAGAGTGTACAACATACAACATCAAACAATGCAGCGGAAAAAGAAATACTATATACTAGTAATACGCCATGCCATCCAGCTTGCCTCCAGCAACTCCTGAATATCCTGATAAACCTTAACTCTTAACTGCCCGTGTGGAAAATTGGTGGGCACCCAGAGTTTAGGAAGGAAAACAATAAACTCCAAGTCAGTCATGTGACTGGTGTGAGAACTCAAAACAGTTTATTTACTTTAAAATCAAAATAGAGGAATATTTTTAAAGTCAATTCGCAATGCTTTTAAAAATGAGACTACCATAAGGCCTCCCGCACACACACACATGCAAACGCAGAATCGGAGGAGATTTCTCCTTATGATAGTCAAAGATGCTTGATACGCATTTAAAATAACATTTGATATTATTATTAGTGCATAGTATAGGAAAATCATTTCAAAAATAAAGATATAAATCTTAGCCAGCATAGACATTCCGCACTTATGCCTACTATAGCTACTATGTTCAATAGCAGGTTACCGCCACACTCCATAGCAGGTTATACAACTAATACCGTACAAGTCTCGTATTGTTTCTTTAGATTTCCAACAAATGGTCAGGCCAAGGAACTTCCCATTGCCACATGGAAACGCCTCTGGCTGGACGTCCCCGAGAACTTAACCAGCTCTCTGCCAACACAAGGCCGGGTTACCTTTATCACTAGGTAACTACTACACGAATATGGCATCCCCCGGTCCCATTGGACCTTTTAACCGAGCGCTTGTCACCAACAACACCACACAGTAATAAATATAGTGTATCAACATGAGTAAATATCTGGGCTCCATACCATGATACCACCCTTTCCAGAAGG
Organism: Allium cepa; assembly: GCA_030765085.1. Classification (NCBI taxonomy): domain Eukaryota; kingdom Viridiplantae; phylum Streptophyta; class Magnoliopsida; order Asparagales; family Amaryllidaceae; genus Allium; species Allium cepa. Next base: position 916,673,353 of record CM060928.1, read on the forward strand.
AAATGCACATACCCTAAAGGGAGCTACCCCTCATAACCTTGCCGCATCTTTCCTGTTTTGACCATTCCGGGGTGTGAGGCTCGACGAAGTTTCGTCCACAAAAACATACTTTATACAAAAGCCATGCTTTGGGTCAACAAATGATCAACACAATGATCACAAGGATAGACGATCAAATAAACGATCCTATCACAAATAATCAACACAATGATCATCTCAGCATCACTCAGCATGTCACATTACCAAATTGGGAATATATCGCTGATAACTTCAACTATATAACCTCTGAGCTCGTATGTCTCAGAGAAGGGTGTTAAGCTAAAAGAATAAATTCTCCGCCACCAACAGAAATATATTTGAAAGAAATCGGCTTTATATCTCAACTTGTAATGTCAGGCATACAATCCATACAAGTCTGTTCCGGGATCGAACAAAACCGAAGGCACTTACAAAGAAGTCCTTGCAATCTGGATATCCACAATCCTGATCGGATTCCCCATCACATATGGAGAACTCTATACCGGAGCAACTCGGTGCAGAGTCAATCGACAGGTCATCCTATCGCCCTCGCAAATATCCGGTCTTCAACACCGATCTTCAAATGCAATTCACAACGACGTATCACATATTCGGAATGGGTTATACGACCCCATGGTCCTTTCCCGGTTAACCCGAATAGTGAGCGCTTATTCAAAAATAAGTGTAGCATTCACATTCAAACAAATCACATCAATTACCCATTTAAAGGGAAATATTGATAGTCGGTTATTGAACTATCACTGGATATGCACACATCACCAGTTTCCAAATAATTTTCCAAATTATTTATTTTCCAAAATATCTTTACAAGATATATTATTTCATACTTCAAAAATAAATCAATATTTATTTTTAAACCAATTCCACTTTCTTTTATAAATTCCTTAGTGAATTTATAATCCAAAATATCTATGAATATTCGATTTCAATTATTCATTTCAATTTATCTTCAAAAAGATAAATTCTCAAAATATTCACTTTATATTGGAAAACATTTCCATACTTATTTAATAAGTAATTCACAAATCTTTTTATTTTCAACACTTAGAAAATATTCAATATACTTAAATCGAATTAAGTATATATTTCATTCTATTAAGGAAATCATTCACTTAAACATATTTATTTGGGTCAAAACGAATGTTGCGTAAAACATTGTTACGACAACCCAAAATCACTAGTATAGGGATTCGAAATTAAAATAGATATATAAATCCCAATACTATACAAAACATTTCCTTTCGGAAATCATTTACTATAACAACAGTGTTATAGTCCACTATTTCCTTTTATTTCTCGAAAACGTCTATTTCAACAATAAATGTTGAAATCTATGGTTTCGAATCTCAACACATTTTAAATCATCGTTAGATTGTTTTAATTCAAATTAAAATATCACATTCTAAACATTTTCTTTAACATATTATTCACTATTCAAAAACGTGAATATACTACGTTAACAATTTCTTTTCATCCTTTTATACATTTTACTTTAAAGTATTATTCACAGTCAAAAATGTGAATTTAACTCCATTAATAGGTTTCAACAATTTACTTATCAAAATAAGTCGTTTGTGAATTTATAAAACAACGTTTATGAATTCCATTTCTATTTATCTTATAAAAACTTCTTTTTATAAATTCCTTTATTAACCTATTCCAGTTTATAACTCAATTATAAACTAAAAGTTCATATTATAAGTCAAATGCTTATAAAACGATTATTTTACAAAATCGTTCTTTTTAACTTCCCAAATTATAAATCTTATAACTTATAAGATTCATTCATTTATCCAAAATCATTATTTTAATAACTTAATAAATTTTATAAACCTACTGCTTATAAAATTCCATTTATAACTTCACCGTATAAAATTCTATAAATTCCATTCAATTATGAAATTCATTTTCACTTCATTCAAACACTTATAAAAACTCGTTTTATAATGTCAATATTTCAATTTATAAATATCTATTTATAAATCTCTTAATATAAATCAATTTATATTAATATTTTAAAACATATTTAATCTCCTTTATAATTTCACCATTTTTGATTCATAAAATAATTAAATTTTATAAATCCTATATTTAAACTTTTCACAATGAATTCTAAAATATCTCGATTTAACTATTTTATAAACTCAATAGCATCGTATTCTCAAAAATCAGTTTTTAACTATATTTCTCAAAAATCATAATTTTTATACATTAAAATTATAACGTTTATTTATTTAAAATGGATCAATTCCAAACATAAAGTATATTTTCAAAAATCACTTTTAAAATCATTTTAAAATCCCAAAATCTGGGTCCAATGATGCTACACACCAAATAGTCAATCACGACTACAACGATATCATATATCAATATGATAATCCATCAAATATCAAAATATCTGAAATCAAATAAAAACTGTTGAGGAATCCAGTTGGATCCCTCCAACCTGTTTTCCTGCATCCAAAAACATTAGCACAATACCAATTTCGCTCCAGTACGAAATTATCGCGGTATATGTTTTTAATAAATATTATCCGCTTAATAACGGCGTTATAGGGTCTCATCCGCTAAAAAAATACGGGAAATCAATCAACTCCAATATATACATATGCCAATATATATATATTGATATTATATATAATACCAATTTCACTGTTTATGAAATATTCACGGTATATGTTTTTAATAAATAACATCCGCTTACTAACGGCGTATAATGTCTATTTTAACAATAAATAGATATCAATCAACATTCAAACATGCATTCAAATATTTTAAATCTAATTATTTAAAATAAAATCGAAACCGATTCGATTGAGTGAGAAGTTCTCACCTTGATTTTAATTTCCGTTTTAGCGATTTATTTCGAATAAAATTAAACGGACGTTTAATTTTACCCAAAATTCTCACTAACTCCAAACGACTCCAATCCAACTCCATCGCGTAGTGCTCGACGATACGATTCCAACGCAAAAAATCTCGTCCGAAACGGACCTCGTATGAAAAAGATATGTATATTTGAACTTGCACGAATTTAAACTATATATAAATTTACTAATTTTAATTAAATTTTTAACCTAGCTAACATGGGCCGTGGGATCCATCACTGATGCATCATGACCGTGAAAAACATTATCTTCCCACACGCAATACCTCCTACAGCCGAACCCATCAACACGCACACACATCTCCAGATCGCGACCACCAAAGTTCGTCGAAATCCCATCACTTCACCACCACACGGTCGCCACCCCCCCTAGCTACCCACGGCCAGAGGCCGCACGTCCCCAGTGCCCCCATTCTCTCGAAATTCGTGCCCAAAGCCGGCCACTTCAAACCCCGATTGCAGCCAATCCATAGCTCCGTTTCCAATCACAACCGTTGGATTGGTAGATCTCAGTGTGCTCCATAACTTTGTAGTTGAAAGATTCTTGTAAATGTTGATGGATGAAGAGAAAAGAGGAGAAGAAGACGAGAAGTTTTCGGCCATTCATTGCTTAGGGCCGGCTAGGGTTTGAGTTTTAGGTTTTTATTATTTTTTTTTTTGAAGGCAAAGGTCTCCTTTTATAGAAAATCGAACGTAAACACTATTCATTTCGGAAATTTCGAACTCCGATTTACGCGCCGTAACCAGCGTTTCTAAGGTTTACCCCGCGTTTCGGAAACAATGGAACAGGTTTCGAAAGCTAATTCGGACATCTGTGCGAGTTATGGCTATAAACGCTCAATTTAAATTAAAACGATTTAAATCGATTTCTAGGCGTTTTAATTCGTACCGGACAAACGGTAAATCCAATTGACTTGAAATTTGAAACCTTACAATAATATCACATTACGGATCCGATGAAACTGGTTTCGTCGAAATCCGAGACATTTTGAAAAATGGCTATTTTAACTCGCCAAATTTAAATTAAAAACAATTCGATGCGTTTCGAGCTGCCACGCTCAAACGATAGCTCCGATTGACACGAAAATTGAAACCCAGTAATAACTAACTATTACGGATCCAATGGAACTGGTTTCGTTCAATTCTGAGACTGTTCAAAAATTGGCTATTTTCACTAGTCGATTAAATATTAAAATATTCAATTTTCACAAATTAACTTCTAATTCGATTTTAAAAGTTCTAAAATATCATTCTAACTCCAATATGATAAAATAAAATTTTAAAAATCATTTTCAATCATATTTAACCCAATTTCAATTATTTCTATAATTTAACATAGTAAATTATCGATTAAATTATCCAATTAAATCCAATAATTCAAATTAAATTTATTCGACTTATAAATTTCACTTATTAATATTTAAAATTAATTGAATATCCAAATTTTAATTAATAAAAATTCTGGGTCGTTACAATCTCCCCCCCTTAAAAGAATTTCGTCCTCGAAATTACAAGTAAGAAAAGTTACAGAATCTATTAACTTTCCAAAATTCCATAGTTAAACTTCTTACAAATCTTTACTAAGTTTTCAAATCATACTTAGTTATCTTTTCAAAAACAACTATTATCCTTTAACTTTCAACTCTAAAACAAAGTTAAAGTTTTCAAAAAATTTCCCAATTTTCTCAAATTTTTTTTCTAACGCCTTAAATTTCCGAAAAAATTCGCCATAGTCTCCTTTGCGCGGCTCGATCCGAAAAAAAAATGACAGTTTATATATCACAAATATACATCTCATCAAGTAATGAGGCATCCCGCAGGGAAAAAATGTAAAAGTACGATATTTAATCCGAGATATGTACCTTATATTTTATTAGCAAGCATATACGGCTAATATAGCGCGAAAGCGAGCTCCAAATGCGAAGCAAACGCGATCCGCACCTACTAAACACTCAACAAACAACATGAGAACATACATATATGAAAATAATCTCCATATACAACATATAGCAACATAACAACTACATAATATAGCAAATGTAGTAAAACAACATATATTCAACCATCAACCAACTAACATCCATAACCAATAAATATTCATTCATATTCTCATTAATATTCAATGAAATAGGTTTTCAATATCAAATCACATTTGATTCATTAATAGTGGATGTTCTTACTAACATTCATTCTCAATTCAATCAGTTATCATTTACTAATTTAAATCCAATTCACTTTCAATTCTATTCAAATTTATTTACTTTCAATTTGAATTTAATTTCATAGCTTTCAATTTCATTAACACTTAATGAATTTTAGACAATCAACTAACAATCATATATCAACCAAAGTATATTCATTACAACCAAATTCCTTTGCTTATATTCATTATTCCATATCAACTTAATTTACATTCAATTGATTATCATTCAATCCATTCATTCAATTCAATTACAACTCATATTCATATATATATATATATATATATATATATATATATTCATATAGTTTCACTTTTTATATATATAAGTTTATTTCACAATTGTAATTCACTTTAATTATAATTCAATTCTTATAATTCTTTTTCTTATACAATTATTCTTTTATTTAGATTATTCAAACAATCAAACAATCAACTTATATACACTTTAATAATTCTGAAAAATTATTCCTTTATATATAAAATATAATCAAGGCAAAATTATTTCATTTACCCAATTTAAAACAATATCGTGTTGAATTGTTTTATTCAAGTGTTTAGAAACCCCTTCGGCATAGTTTGACAGACCGTGCTGACGAAGGTTCATATGCCACTCAATAAACCAATCATCACAATATAAAACAATTTTATATTCACTAACAAATACGCTCTCATAGCTATTATTACACTCAAACTCATTCTAGAGTACTACTGACTCTATCTCTAATGAGTAATACCCAATAGAACCATGGTCGTCGCTTAACCATCAGCTCTGATACCAAATGTAACGTTTGCGGATTTTTGTTGCCGAAAAACCGAAATGTTATGGGTTTAAGAAAGAAGAAAAGAAAAGAAAAAGAAAGAAGAAGAGACAGAAGAAATAAGAAGGTAGAAAATGGAGAGAGAGAAAAGAAAATAGAAAAGAATAAGACGAAGAGAAAATAGAAAAGAGAACAGAAAATTTTAAAATAGAAGAAAAAGAGAATAGAACGGAACAGAACAGCAGAATAACAGAACAATCTCACAATCGCAGCGGAACAACATATAATAATAAATGAATAATCTTTAAACAAAGAGCTATATCAGTTATTACATTACATTTCATTTTATTACATCATATCATATCATCAGAGTGTACAACATACAACATCAAACAATGCAGCGGAAAAAGAAATACTATATACTAGTAATACGCCATGCCATCCAGCTTGCCTCCAGCAACTCCTGAATATCCTGATAAACCTTAACTCTTAACTGCCCGTGTGGAAAATTGGTGGGCACCCAGAGTTTAGGAAGGAAAACAATAAACTCCAAGTCAGTCATGTGACTGGTGTGAGAACTCAAAACAGTTTATTTACTTTAAAATCAAAATAGAGGAATATTTTTAAAGTCAATTCGCAATGCTTTTAAAAATGAGACTACCATAAGGCCTCCCGCACACACACACATGCAAACGCAGAATCGGAGGAGATTTCTCCTTATGATAGTCAAAGATGCTTGATACGCATTTAAAATAACATTTGATATTATTATTAGTGCATAGTATAGGAAAATCATTTCAAAAATAAAGATATAAATCTTAGCCAGCATAGACATTCCGCACTTATGCCTACTATAGCTACTATGTTCAATAGCAGGTTACCGCCACATTCCATAGCAGGTTATACAACTAATACCGTACAAGTCTCGTATTGTTTCTTTAGATTTCCAACAAATGGTCAGGCCAAGGAACTTCCCATTGCCACATGGAAACGCCTCTGGCTGGACGTCCCCGAGAACTTAACCAGCTCTCTGCCAACACAAGGCCGGGTTACCTTTATCACTAGGTAACTACTACACGAATATGGCATCCCCCGGTCCCATTGGACCTTTTAACCGAGCGCTCGTCACCAACAACACCACACAGTAATAAATATAGTGTATCAACATGAGTAAATATCTGGGCTCCATACCATGATACCACCCTTTCCAGAAGGAAATGCACATACCCTAAAGGGAGCTACCCCTCATAACCTTGCCGCATCTTTCCTGTTTTGACCATTCCGGGGTGTGAGGCTCGACGAAGTTTCGTCCACAAAAACATACTTTATACAAAAGCCATGCTTTGGGTCAACAAATGATCAACACAATGATCACAAGGATAGACGATCAAATAAACGATCCTATCACAAATAATCAACACAATGATCATCTCAGCATCACTCAGCATGTCACATTACCAAATTGGGAATATATCGCTGATAACTTCAACTATATAACCTCTGAGCTCGTACGTCTCAGAGAAGGGTGTTAAGCTAAAAGAATAAATTCTCCGCCACCAACAGAAATATATTTGAAAGAAATCGGCTTTATATCTCAACTTGTAATGTCAGGCATACAATCCATACAAGTCTGTTCCGGGATCGAACAAAACCGAAGGCACTTACAAAGAAGTCCTTGCAATCCGGATATCCACAATCCTGATCGGATTCCCCATCACATATGGAGAACTCTATACCGGAGCAACTCGGTGCAGAGTCAATCGACAGGTCATCCTATCGCTCTCGCAAATATCCGGTCTTCAACACCGATCTTCAAATGCTATTCACAACGACGTATCACATATTCGGAATGGGTTATACGACCCCATGGTCCTTTCCCGGTTAACCCGAATAGTGAGCGCTTATTCAAAAATAAGTGTAGCATTCACATTCAAACAAATCACATCAATTACCCATTTAAAGGGAAATATTGATAGTCGGTTATTGAACTATCACTGGATATGCACACATCACCAGTTTCCAAATAATTTTCCAAATTATTTATTTTCCAAAATATCTTTACAAGATATATTATTTCATACTTCAAAAATAAATCAATATTTATTTTTAAACCAATTTCACTTTCTTTTATAAATTCCTTAGTGAATTTATAATCCAAAATATCTATGAATATTCGATTTCAATTATTCATTTCAATTTATCTTCAAAAAGATAAATTCTCAAAATATTCACTTTATATTGGAAAACATTTCCATACTTATTTAATAAGTAATTCACAAATCTTTTTATTTTCAACACTTAGAAAATATTCAATATACTTAAATCGAATTAAGTATATATTTCATTCTATTAAGGAAATCATTCACTTAAACATATTTATTTGGGTCAAAACGAATGTTGCGTAAAACATTGTTACGACAACCCAAAATCACTAGTATAGGGATTCGAAATTAAAATAGATATATAAATCCCAATACTATACAAAACATTTCCTTTCGGAAATCATTTACTATAACAACAGTGTTATAGTCCACTATTTCCTTTTATTTCTCGAAAACGTCTATTTCAACAATAAATGTTGAAATCTATGGTTTCGAATCTCAACACATTTTAAAACATCGTTAGATTGTTTTAATTCAATTTAAAATATCACATTCTAAACATTTTCTTTAACATATTATTCACTATTCAAAAACGTGAATATACTACGTTAACAATTTCTTTTCATCCTTTTATACATTTTACTTTAAAGTATTATTCACAGTCAAAAATGTGAATTTAACTCCATTAATAGGTTTCAACAATTTACTTATCAAAATAAGTCGTTTGTGAATTTATAAAACAACGTTTATGAATTCCATTTCTATTTATCTTATAAAAACTTCTTTTTATAAATTCCTTTATTAACCTATTCCAGTTTATAACTCAATTATAAACTAAAAGTTCATATTATAAGTCAAATGCTTATAAAACGATTATTTTACAAAATCGTTCTTTTTAACTTCCCAAATTATAAATCTTATAACTTATAAGATTCATTCATTTATCCAAAATCATTATTTTAATAACTTAATAAATTTTATAAACCTACTGCTTATAAAATTCCATTTATAACTTCACCGTATAAAATTCTATAAATTCCATTCAATTATGAAATTCATTTTCACTTCATTCAAACACTTATAAAAACTCGTTTTATAATGTCAATATTTCAATTTATAAATATCTATTTATAAATCTCTTAATATAAATCAATTTATATTAATATTTTAAAACATATTTAATCTCCTTTATAATTTCACCATTTTTGATTCATAAAATAATTAAATTTTATAAATCCTATATTTAAACTTTTCACAATGAATTCTAAAATATCTCGATTTAACTATTTTATAAACTCAATAGCATCGTATTCTCAAAAATCAGTTTTTAACTATATTTCTCAAAAATCATAATTTTTATACATTAAAATTATAACGTTTATTTATTTAAAATGGATCAATTCCAAACATAAAGTATATTTTCAAAAATCACTTTTAAAATCATTTTAAAATCCCAAAATCTGGGTCCAATGATGCTACACACCAAATAGTCAATCACGACTACAACGATATCATATATCAATATGATAATCCATCAAATATCAAAATATCTGAAATCAAATAAAAATTGTTGAGGAATCCAGTTGGATCCCTCCAACCTGTTTTCCTGCATCCAAAAACATTAGCACAATACCAATTTCGCTCCAGTACGAAATTATCGCGGTATATGTTTTTAATAAATATTATCCGCTTAATAACGGCGTAATAGGGTCTCATCCACTAAAAAAATACGGGAAATCAATCAACTCCAATATATACATATGCCAAAATATATATATATTGATATTATATATAATACCAATTTCACTGTTTATGAAATATTCACGGTATATGTTTTTAATAAATAACATCCGCTTACTAACGGCATATAATGTCTATTTTAACAATAAATAGATATCAATCAACATTCAAACATGCATTCAAATATTTTAAATCTAATTATTTAAAATAAAATCGAAACCGATTCGATTGAGTGAGAAGTTCTCACCTTGATTTTAATTTCCGTTTTAGCGATTTATTTCGAATAAAATTAAACGGACGTTTAATTTTACCCAAAATTCTCACTAACTCCAAATGACTACAATCCAACTCCATCGCGTAGTGCTCGACGATACGATTCCAACGCAAAAAATCTCGTCCGAAACGGACCTCGTATGAAAAAGATATGTATATTTGAACTTGCACGAATTTAAACTATATATAAATTTACTAATTTTAATTAAATTTTTAACCTAGCTAACATGGGCCGTGGGATCCATCACTGATGCATCATGACCGTGAAAAACATTATCTTCCCACACGCAATACCTCCTACAGCCGAACCCATCAACACGCACACACATCTCCAGATCGCGACCACCAAAGTTCGTCGAAATCCCATCACTTCACCACCACACGGTCGCCACCCCCCTAGCTACCCACAGCCAGAGGCCGCACGTCCCCAGTGCCCCCATTCTCTCGAAATTCGTGCCCAAAGCCGGCCACTTCAAACCCCGATTGCAGCCAATCCATAGCTCCGTTTCCAATCACGACCGTTGGATTGGTAGATCTCAGTGTGCTCCATAACTTTGTAGTTGAAAGATTCTTGTAAATGTTGTTGGATGAAGAGAAAAGAGGAGAAGAAGACGAGAAGTTTTCGGCCATTCATTGCTTAGGGCCGGCTAGGGTTTGAGTTTTAGGTTTTTATTATTTTTTTTTTTTTTGAAGGCAAAGGTCTCCTTTTATAGAAAATCGAACGTAAACACTATTCATTTCGGAAATTTCGAACTCCGATTTACGCGCCGTAACCAGCGTTTCTAAGGTTTACCCCGCGTTCCGGACACAATGGAACAGGTTTCGAAAGCTAATTCGGACATCTGTGCGAGTTATGGCTATAAACGCTCAATTTAAATTAAACCGATTTAAATCGATTTCTAGGCGTTTTAATTCGTACCGGACAAACGGTAAATCCAATTGACTTGAAATTTGAAACCTTACAATAATATCACATTACGGATCCGATGAAACTGGTTTCATCGAAATCCGAGACATTTTGAAAAATGGCTATTTTAACTCGCCAAATTTAAATTAAAAACAATTCGATGCGTTTCGAGCTGCCACGCTCAAACGATAGCTCCGATTGACACGAAAATTGAAACCCAGTAATAAATAACTATTACGGATCCAATGGAACTGGTTTCGTTCAATTCTGAGACTGTTCAAAAATTGGCTATTTTCACTAGTCGATTAAATATTAAAATATTCAATTTTCACAAATTAACTTCTAATTCGATTTTAAAAGTTCTAAAATATCATTCTAACTCCAATATGATAAAATAAAATTTTACAAATCATTTTCAATCATATTTAACCCAATTTCAATTATTTCTATAATTTAACATAGTAAATTATCGATTAAATTATCCAATTATATCCAATAATTCAAATTAAATTTATTCGACTTATAAATTTCACTAATTAATATTTAAAATTAATTAAATATCCAAATTTTAATTAATAAAAATTCTGGGTCGTTACACTGGATTTTTGGCCCCGTTTATTTTAATAAATGTTTAATCTAACATAAATATAAATGTAAATAAAACCTCTTGAATATAACTTAAATATGGTTAGTCATAGTTAAAGTACATAATAAGTTTAAAAACTAAGCCTGCCTGCGAATATGAAACAAGTAACACCAGTCATATGACTTACCTGCAAGTGTATATTTACACAACACATATGTGTATAGAGTTAAAACTAGAGGATAACAAAACAAGTAATATGATAACAAGACAAAATGAGTAGCTTCATATACAAGCCTTCCTGAAACATATCTCTTCATACAAATATCTATGTACAACTTACAAATATCTTTACATAAATATCTATAGACAGCAAATATTTTTATAAGTATACAACAAATTAAGATACAAGACGAGATTTTGTATGTAAAACTAATTATCTTCATAAACCAAGCTTCATCCACAAGCCTTTGACCTGAAATGTTTATGTCAGCAGAACACATAATAATTATGTAAACTGAGTTTGAAACCCAAGTACTGTATAATTTCTGCTCAAGGAAAATTTTGACCTGCAGGTATATGTTCATGCATAAATATTGTTGCACAAGCAGGCCGTAAGTTTACTGCAAAATGATAATAGTATAAACATAATTATAGTGTGTAAACTAATTGAGAAGCAAGACATGTACTTGTTATCATTTCATTCACTCTTTTGTTTAGAACAAATATTACAAATCTTTTCTGTAATAAATGAAAATCTATTTAAAACAGAACAAATCTTGGTAATACCTGATCCAGTTAAGCCTCCCTTTATATCTCTTCTTATCTTCTATATATACATATGAATACGTTTTCTTTTCAGTTCATTGGGTATGAAGGAACTTAGGAAAGCCTGAAACAAGTAGTAAAGTAAGCAAAACTCGAAATTTAAACTCAATATAAAAACAGAGAAAATATGCAGGCAGTTCAAAGCTTCAGGTGTTCAAAATTTCACGTGCCTCTTTCTTTTCTGGGATTATACAGGGTGAGTAAACTTGTTTTAAATCTAACTCTTAATATGTATGTCATGAGAATGGATATGTTGATGTTTAATGTTTACTGTAAGTTCTACACATAGTTGTTCTTCACAGTTTCAAATCTTTGCTGAGGCAAAGGAAAACACAGAATATATCAAACTTTTATATACAATCCTTATCTTCAATTAGTAACTTAACTAAATAAATTAGTTTAAGGTTAAGGTTAAGGTTTGGATCAATTTTTTTTTAGTAGTACCTGTGAAAGATAAGTACTGTAAACACCAATTTACAGTAAAATAAAATAAAAGTCAAAATTCGAATAACTCGAATTGTAAACTTGAATTGATATATTGTCGCAACATACAAAACTATGATTTTTAAGACAAACTTTATAATTTTTAGATAACTATGCAGAGAGCGGTTGGTTAGTGAACCAAAAATGCATTTTTAGGAAATCCTGATAATTCAAACAATTATAGTTGTTGAAATTCAACTTGAAGCTTGAATATGGATCCAAGAACACTACAAAATTGTTAAAAAAAAATTCGAATGCATGATTTTTGAGAAGTGATCAACTTTAGGGTTTATGGGTTCTGTGTTTTGGGCTCGGTTCGTTGGTTGATTGCGTGGCCGTAGTACCACCGAGTGCTATGATATTTTGGAAAGTGGTTGAGGGCGTTGACGGCAAGATACGGCCGAAGCCATGTCGTCTCTGGCGGTCAAGACCGTGAGGACAAGGCGTTTCTTCTTTCATGTTTTTTTATGTTCCTGTTCGAATTTTCACACGATTTTGATTTCATGAGTATCGAGTTGAACTGGGCTTCGTATTCAAGTGAGGGGATGGCGAGTGATTTGTGGGTGGTGTCGCGTGGCGTTGGCACGGTGGTGGACTGCCGTGCACATGCACGGCGGCGGAGAAGAGTCACTGGGTATCGACTTGAGTGAATCTCGAGTATGTTTGCGTGTTTCTTCGGGTTGTTTCTCTGGGAAGTATTTTGAGTCGCGCGTGTGTATTATTATGTTGTTAACAGTTTAAAAACTTAAGCTTGAAAGAAAAAAGAGAAACAGAAGAGTAAGAAACAGGGGAAGGGGAAGAGAAGGTAGGAGTGACGCGAGGGAATACTGGGTAAATCACGAGTTCGAACCGAATTTGATGCGTTGTTGACTTCGGGTTTCTAATCCCTGAGATTTTGCTTACTGTAATATTAAGTTATAGTTATATAAGCTAAGTATTAATGTTTACAAACTGTTTTAAGTCAACTAGAACTTTAAAGTTTTACAGAAAACGAAGAAGAGTACTTAATGTAAAAGCAAAGTTAATTATGAATTGTAATAAATTTATAATTGCAATTTAATAATAGTTCAAAATGGAATCAAATTTGTAATTAAAGATTTTAATAATCTTGTGTAATCTTATTTGTAATTAAGAATTTTATTAATCATTGAAAGTTAATAACTTAACGAATCGTAGTTAACTAATTAATTAAATAATTAATGATTAAACGATTAAGCTAATTAATAATTAATGATTAATTACATAATTAATAATAATTAATTATGTAATTGAGTTTTATAAATCAATAACTAAGGTTATTGATTAATAATTAATTAATTAAGTAAGTAAATAATTAATAAGTAATTAATGGATTGAAATAAGCTAGTTAATTAATTAGTAATTGATTAAGTAAGAATAAATATAGTTTACTCGTAAATATGCAATTAAGTTTAAACAAATCAAACTTGTTGATACGAATCAATGATTATATTGATTGACTCTGATGTTATTTATACCCTGTGATGTTCTGTGATATTTTGGATGTATCTGCGATGATTATATATGATTTATCTATGTTAAATTGCTATATGATTTATCTGATGTTATTTTCCTGTGTTAAATTGCTATGTAAATTCAATCGTTGAATTTAAACTGTTTAAGTTAATTAGACAACTTGACCTTTAAAATGGAGTTTGGATCCGATGAGACCGGAATCGGAAGAATTAATTTTGATTCTCCGAAAACCACATCAATCCAAATTAAACGATAGGTCGTGACTTGTCATTTGGTGATCGAGATGGTGTTTCAGAATGCAAGGGTTATCGTCGTTGACTCGGAGGGTGGTTCCAAAACGAGTGTAATGAGATAATGCCTTAGGTTTCGTTCGAACCCGGAACGAACTCGTATGGATTGAATGCTTTCAACACATCTCAGGCGGACGATGAGCATTCTAAGAATAATGTTCCATAAAGGTAATCGTAGCCTCAAGCCTCATCAACCGGGAATGGCTAAAACAGGGGAGATGCAGCAAGGTTAGGTGGGTCATGCCCAAGCAGGACAAGATATTTCCCCTGTCTAGATGTCCCCTTTTATTTCGGCTGTGTGGGCGGTTGCTAGCTAGAACCGTGGGGTTTATCTTGTTCGGGACTGTTCAGTAAGGAATGGTTCCGGCCTTGTGTTGCAGGGGGTCGGGAGTGACCCTCGGTACGGTGATCTAGGCCCCGTACTGTGACGGGCGGTACCCCAGTAGCCCTGCCATTGTTGGAAATCCATTTTCCCTACGAGACCCTACGGTTTTGATTTGTATTACCGACTTTTGTGGCTAGTAGCTGGAATTTAAAGAATGTAACAATTATGGCTATTTTCTATTTAATTGAAAACCCTAAACACTATTATAATATCACTGGATTTCCTATGAAATGTTTTGGTTAGCGTGAGGTAAAAACTTACCCGTACTTATTTGTGGGGAGTCTTACGTGATACCTTTATTTTCAAATGTTTTTCAAAGTTAAACAACTTTAAACCGTTTACTCATACCAGACCCATGTCTGACCCGGAGTTTATATTTTGTTTTTCATAAACTCTTGGGTACTCAAATTTTTATGAGTAGCAAAATGATAGGTTTTGGACTTTGATTACTGGAGGAGCTTGGAGTAGGAGTTTCCAGACATATGTAGCTTTCTATCTAGTTCCGCTGTGTCAGTAGTTGATGTATGATGTACCTCTGATGTATATTTTGATAGTTGTAAGTATGACTGTCATATGTATTAATATTGTATAACTCTGATATATGTAAAAATATTTAATATTTATGTGATATATTATATTTTGTTCCGTTCTATTGTGAGATTCTGATTGTGTTGTTCTTTCTTTCTCTTTCTTTTCTATTTCTATCCCTTTCTTTCTCAATGATGATACGTCTTTCTGGTGGTAGAAGGGCGGGTCGTCACAGTTGATATCAGAGCGAGGTTTGGTAATAACTTTGGCTCTGGTAGTGATTACTCATAGAATAGAGTTTGTAGTACTCTAAATTGAGTATTGAGTGTATTAATAGATATGAGCGCGTACTTGTTAGTGAATATAAAATTATTTTTATATTGTGTTGATGTATCTGTTGAGTCTTTATGGATTCTGGTCGATGTGTGGGACGCCATTTCATCGATAGGGATTTCTAAACTCTTAAACCAGATAGACCGACACAGTATTATTTTTAAAGTAGGGTAAATGAAATAATTTTACCCAAAACTATATTTTGATATAAAAGAAATATTTTTCTGAAATAATTATATATATAGTTGGATGTTTGGTTGTTAATACTATAATTGAATAAAATATTGAAATTTGAGTGGTTTATAACCAAATTAAATTGTCTAAGTATGATTTAAATAAAAGGGAATATAACTAAAATTAGCTTAAACCAGAATTTAAGTCCCGAAAATTTGAAAGGTGTTTAATTAGATTTAAACAAAAGGATTTAAGAATCTTGAGAATGTTTGAAATGTTTTTCCAAAGATTTGGAGGCAATAATGGATTATTGTTTGGAAAATATTGATGAATGGAAATTGTTTTGGGAGGAAATTGTGAAAGTAAGGAAGCACTGAACTCACTTCAGTCGCTGGAAAATAATCCTGATGATGATGGCCACATCATCAGTATTCATTTTCGAGTTTCTAAAGTGATGGATTGCTACCAGGATATTGGTCATGATAAATTGTTTGGGCTTGTTGGGTATACAAGGTATTTTAGAAATTTTCAGAAAGGGAAAATTTGGTTTGGTGAAAACAAGTGTTTGGAATTTGGAATTTTGATCTGATATACCAGATGGGTATATGTAGTTATCATTTCAAAATGGTTTTGGAAATGAAAACCGGGAAATTGAATTCTAAGAGATTCTATTTAGATAATGTGGGAGGTTTAAATGAATTAAGTATTGAACTTACAAAGTAAAGTTGATATTAATAAGATGAAATTGGGAATTTTAATCCCGGAATTAAAATTTAACTTAAGTAAATGAAAATAAGGAAACATATTGGAGTTTAACATGAGATAAGTTAAGTGGAATTGAAGTTCATAATGAACTTAATTGGATATAAAATTTGTAAGTAAAATGATTGTAATTGTGAGGTGGAAATTTATACTTTAAGATAGTAAGTGTTATATATATATATATAAAATCTGAAATTGTGGGTATAAGATGAAATGGCCCAAATGAGCAATATAAGCTTTTAAGTAAACAAATAAGTTTTGAGCCCATATTGAGACATAAATTTAAAAGAATGGTAAATGGCTAAATTTAGCCGAAGTTAAGTTGGAATAAGATTGTATTTAAACAAATTCAATCGAGTAACAGATAATTTTGAATGGAAATTGGTGAAATAGAATAAACCTAAGTTGTTAGGTGGAACAGTTTGAGAAAAATGAATGACTTAAGTAAATTATGAGGTGATTATTTAAAATACTGGTTGTCGATTTTAATAAAATTGTTTGGAATCAAACCTGTTGAATGAAAGAAATGCAATGTTAGGATTGTGAATAAATTAATTGGGATGGAATCAAGTGTAAATTGAGGTGGAATCAATTTAAAATTGTTATAAAGCTTAAGTGATTATTTTTTCGCATTGATATTGTTGAATTGCATGAGGAAATGGGTCGTTTAAAGTAAATGAGATTGAATAAAAAAATTATGAATTGTTGGAAGCAGAATAGGATGATTTTAAATATGAGTTTGTTTTTCTCAAATGGATTATATATACATGCAGGTAAGTTATAAATCACTTAAACTGAAGAGAATGATTTGAGAATTGATTGGAATTAATTGTGATAAGGATTGAAACCTTACATATGTGCTTATAAAAATATGTAATGGAGACTCTGTCAAAACTTTTCAAAATTTTGGAAAAAAAATTTAATTTAAGAATTTTAGCAACAAAACAATTTCAAATTGAAAATTGAAGGTAAATTAGTGGATGAAACCAATTTAAAAATAATAGTATGAATCGGTATTAAATGGAAGATGGTCAATAAAATTTAATATTCAGAGTTAAAGAAAATTTGAATTCACATGGAATTAGAAATTCAAATTGGAAATAAGAAGATTAAGGCTAAAATGGTAGAGTAATAATATAAGAGTATATATAATGTTTATATTAAATTTAAGTAATGAGCGGTGAAATTCTTAAATAAAATTTGATATTGAGAAAATTATTCCAAGTGGATAGAATCAAAATAATGTGAATAAAAGAAAATTGGTATGGTTGATAATCAATGGATATAAATATGTAGGATGTACGTGTATTATTTTATTTGCATAACAATTTGATCCAGATTCGAGTATAGAATTTCGAGATAGTCATATCGATCCGAGTTAGGATTTTTCACTCGATTTTCGACGACGAACCATGTATATGGATTTTGATTGATTCTAGAAATTCTCTATCATAGTTGTGACTATGCAAGGAGAATGACAGTTTCTGCTCAATAAACCAGTTCTGAGTCCGCGCTAGGAAGTCGGGTGGACGATACTAGCTCGGAAGTGAAATTATGTGATCGAGTGAGCGATCGAACTTAATACTGCGTACGAATTATATATGTACATCGTACGGGCTTGATTAAATAGATATTAAAATTCTATAAAGAGGTCAATAGAATATGGAAAGAATTGATACTGTAGGTTTAAGAATTGAACTGCCAGAGTGAATATCTAGAATTTATTGTGCATTCCATATATCCCATCTAAGGAAATTTGTTTATGATTCATCATTGGTTGTTCAACCAGTAATTCAGGAATATGGAAATTTGAATCCAATTTAACTGTGGTCAGGAATCCAGTTCGGATTGTTGATCATCGAGAAACAACTCTCGATAGTTTTAGAAAAGCTTATCCAAATTTATGTCCGGATAATTAGTAATGTTGTTGGGATTGACTGTTTGATTGTTTGTTTGTATGGATGATATGTCTATTTAGATTGTTAATATTAGTTTTTGAAATTAACTGTTTAAATTTCGAGGACGAAATTCTTTTAAGGGGGAAGGAAAGTAACGACCCTGGATTTTTGGCCCCGTTTATTTTAATAAATGTTTAATCTAATATAAATATAAATGTAAATAAACCCTGAATATAACTTAAATATGGTTAGTCATAGTTAAAGTACATAATAAGTTTAAAAACTAAGCCTGCCTGCAAATATGAAACAAGTAACACCAGTCATATGACTTTCCTGCAAGTGTATATTTACACAACACATATGTGTATAGAGTTAAAACTAGAGGATAACAAAACAAGTAATATGATAACAAGACAAAATGAGTAGCTTCATATACAAGCCTTCCTGAAACATATCTCTTCATACAAATATCTATGTACAACTTACAAATATCTTTACATAAATATCTATAGACAGCAAATATTTTTATAAGTATACAACAAATTAAGATACAAGACGAGATTTTGTATGTAAAACTAATTATCTTCATAAACCAAGCTTCATCCACAAGCCTTTGACCTGAAATGTTTACGTCAGCAGAACACATAATAATTATGTAAACTGAGTTTGAAACCCAAGTACTGTATAATTTCTGCTCAAGGAAAATTTTGACCTGCAGGTATATGTTCATGCATAAATATTGTTGCACAAGCAGGCCGTAAGTTTAGTGCAAAATGATAATAGTATAAACATAATTATAGTGTGTAAACTAATTGAGATGCAAGACATGTACTTGCAATCATTTCATTCACTCTTTTGTTTAAAACAAATATTACAAATCTTTTCTGTAATAAATGAAAATCTATTTAAAACAGAACAAATCTTGGTAATACCTGATCCAGTTAAGCCTCCCTTTATATCTCTTCTTATCTTCTATATATACATATGAATACGTTTTCTTTTCAGTTCATTAGGTATGAAGGAACTTAGGAAAGCCTGAAACAAGTAGTAAAGTAAACAAAACTCGAAATTTAAACTCAATACAAAAACAGAGAAAATATGCAGGCAGTTCAAAGCTTCAGGTTTTCAAAATTTCAAGTGCCTCTTTCTGTTCTGGGATTATACAGGGTGAGTAAACTTGTTTTAAATCTAACTCTTAATATGTATGTCATGAGAATGGATATGTTGATGTTTAATGTTTACTGTAAGTTCTACACATAGTTGTTCTTCACAGTTTCAAATCTTTGCTGAGGCAAAGGAAAACACAGAATATATCAAACTTTTATATACAATCCTTATCTTCAATTAGTAACTTAACTAAATAAATTAGTTTAAGGTTAAGATTAAGGTTTGGATCAAATTTTTTTTAGTAGTACCTGTGAAAGATAAGTACTGTAAACACCAATTTACAATAAAATAAAATAAAAGTCAAAATTCGAATAACTCGAATTGTAAACTTGAATTGATATATTGTAGCAACATACAATACTATGATTTTTAAGACAAACTTTATAATTTTTAGATAACTATGCAGAGAGCAGTTGGTTAGTGAACCAAAAATGCATTTTTAGGAAATCCTGATAATTCAAACAATTATAGTTGTTGAAATTCAACTTGAAGCTTGAATATGGATCCAAGAACACTACAAAATTGTTTAAAAAAATTCGAATGCATGATTTTTGAGAAGTGATCAACTTTAGGGTTTATGGGTTCTGTGTTTTGGGTTCAGTTCGTTGGTTGATTGCGTGGCCGTAGTACCACCGAGTGCTATGATAATTTGGGAAGTGGTTGAGGGCGTTGACGGCAAGATACGGCCGAAGCCATGTCGTCTCTGGCGGTCAAGACCGTGAGGACGAGGCATTTCTTCTTTCATGATTTTTTATGTTCCTGTTCGAATTTTCACACGATTTTGATTTCATGAGTATCGAGTTGAACTGGGCTTCATATTCAAGTGAGGTGATGGCGAGTGATTTGTGGGCGGTGTCGCATGGCGTTGGCACGGTGGTGGACTGCCGTGCACGTGCACGGCGGCGGAGAAGAGTCGCTGGGTATCGACTTGAGTGAATCTCGAGTATGTTTGCGTGTTTCTTCGGGTTGTTTCTCTGGGAAGTATTTTGAGTCGCGCGTGTGTATTATTATGTTGTTAACAGTTTAAAAACTTAAGCTTGAAAGAAAAAAGAGAAATAGAAGAGTAAGAAACAGGGGAAGGGGAAGAGAAGGTAGGGGTGACGCGAGGGAATACTGGGTAAATCACGAGTTCGACCCGAATTTGATGCGTTGTTGACTTCGGGTTTCTAATCCTTGAGATTTTGCTTACTGTAATATTAAGTTATAGTTATATAAGCTAAGTATTAATGTTTACAAACTGTTTTAAGTCAAGTAGAACTTTAAAGTTTTACAGAAAACGAAGAAGAGTACTTAATGTAAAATCAAAGTTAATTATGAATTGTAATAAATTTATAATTGCAATTTAATAATAGTTCAAAATGGAATCAAATTTGTAATTAAAGATTTTAATAATCTTGTGTTATCTTATTTGTAATTAAGAATTTTATTAATCATTGAAAGTTAATAACTTAACGAATCGTAGTTAACTAATTAATTAAATAATTAATGATTAAACGATTAAGCTAATTAATAATTAATGATTAATTACATAATTGATAATAATTAATTATGTAATTGAGTTTTATAAATCAATAACTAAGGTTATTGATTAATAATTAATTAATTAATTAATTAATAAGTAATTAATGGATTGAAATAAGCTAGTTAATTAATTAGCAATTGATTAAGTAAGAATAAAATATAGTTTACTCGTAAATATGCAATTAAGTTTAAACAAATCAAACTTGTTGATACGAATCAATGATTATATTGATTGGCTCTGATGTTATTTATACCCTGTGATGTTCTGTGATATTTTTGATGTATCTGCGATGATTATATATGATTTATCTATGTTAAATTGCTATGTGATTTATCTGATGTTATTTACCTGTGTTAAATTGCTATGTAAATTCAATCGTTGAATTTAAACTGTTTAAGCTAATTAGACAACTTGACCTTTAAAATGGAGTTTGGATCCGATGAGACCGGAATCGGAAGAATCAATTTTGATTCTCCGAAAACCACATCAATCCAAATTAAACGATAGGTCGTGACTTGTCATTTGGTGATCGAGATGGTGTTTCAGAATGCAAGGGTTATCGTCGTTGACTCTGAGGGTGATTCCAAAACGAGTGTAATGAGATAATGCCTTCGGTTTCGTTCGAACCCGGAACGAACTCGTATGGATTGAATGCTTTCAACACATCGTCGGGCGGATGATGAGCATTCTAAGAATAATGTTCCATAAAGGTAATCGTAGCCTCAAGCCTCATCAACCGGGAATGGCTAAAACAGGGGAGATGCAGCAAGGTTAGATGGGTCATGCCCAAGCAGGACAAGATATTTGCCCTGTCTAGATGTCCCTTTTTATTTCGGCTGTGTGGGCGGTTGCTAGCTAGAACCGTGGGGTTTATCTTGTTCGGGACTGTTCAGTAAGGAATGGTTCCGGCCTTGTGTTGCAGGGGGTCGGGAGTGATCCTCGGTACGGTGATCTAGGCCCCGTACTGTGACGGGCGGTACCCCAGTAGCCCTGCCATTGTTGGAAATCCATTTTCCCTACGAGACCCTACGGTTTTGATTTGTATTACCTACTTTTGTGGCTGGTAGCTGGAATTTAATGAATGTAACAATTTCGGCTATTTTCTATTTAATTGAAAACCCTAGACACTATTATAATATCACTGGATTTCCTATGAAATGTTTTGGTTAGCGTAAGGTAAAAACTTACCCGTATTTATTTGTGGGGAGTCTTACGTGATACCTTTATTTTCAAATATTTTTCAAAGTTAAACAACTTTAAACCGTTTACTCATACCAGACCCATGTCTGACCCGGAGTTTATATTTTGTTTTTCATAAACTCTTGGGTACTCAAATTTTTATAAGTAGCCAAGTGATAGGTTTTGGACTTTGATTACTGGAGGAGCTTGGAGCAGGAGTTTCCAGACGTATGTAGCTATCTATCTAGTTCCGCTGTGTCAGTAGTTGATGTATGATGTACCTCTAATGTATATTTTGATAGCTGTAAGTATGACTATCATATGTATTAATATTGTATAACTCTGATATATGTAAAGCTATGTAATATTTATGTGATATATTATATTTTGTTCCGTTCCGGTGTGAGATTCTGATTGTGTTGTTCTTTCTTTCTCTTTCTTTTTTATTTCTATCCCTTTCTTTCTCAATGATGATATGTCTTTCTGGTGGTAGAAGGGCGGGTCGTCATAGTGTGCCCCGATATCGGACAAGTAACTGGTTGCATCATATGTGGAACATATCAATTTGGTCTTCTTCAAAGATTTTGATTCTAGTGAAGTTGAAGCATATTTCTGTAAGAAGAAAATTTTATTGTACTTTCTAGTGTTATGTCATGCATCAATGGAAATACAATTTTTCTTTTATGCTTTTCTAGATGAAAATGTATAACACTTTTTATGATGCTAGTTATGCTTAGCCAGTGTGGTCATTTTACATTATTCTGTTCATTATATTGAATGCTAAAATATGTTCATTTCGTTGAATAATATGTATAATAATATGTTGTAGCATGGTTTGTTTGTGGTATGGAAGTTCATATGATTTTATTATAATCTTTGTTTGATATTTTTATTTGATTATAATTCTCATAAGAGATAACTATTTTTGCCAATGTCTGCGTACACATTTGAAGCTTTAATGATGCAGGAGAGGCATTTGCATGTTTGTTGTACTGTAAGTTTTAGAGGCGCTTATATTTGCCTCTAATAGGGTTGCAGTTTATTTCTTGCTTGTGTGGCACATAATGTAGTAGAGACAAATTAAATGAAATATCTGCCCTTCTTCAAGGGCTGGGGCAGAAGCTATTTTGCTTCTCATAATAGTAAGGGCAATCTAAGGAAGTTTTTGGCCTCTATTTAGAACAAGAGGGGCATGTGTAAATGCCTTTAATGCTTTTATTTTTAGTAGTGGTAGCTACATTAGTATATAAAAATTTCACCATGTAACTCATATTTATGTTTAAAATTATAGACTTCATGCATCTGTGTTTACATAAAGTTTAGCTACACCACTTTTGGTACCCACCATTTACACTTTTATAATTTTTATAGCTGTAAAATTTGAAATTAGATCAAACTTTATTGATATATTCTTACATGATTCTTGATCATTTTCACAAAGTTATAGTTAATTTGTATAATTCAAACATATCATAAAAATATATTTTTTAAGACGAAAACTAAAATGACTTTTTATCAAATGTTATTAACTTGATTTTAGATATATTATAAGTTTCAAAGTGATCTTTTAGTCTGTAGAGTTATAGCTGTAAAATGTAAATATTTTTTCCTTTATAAAAATAAGAACCAAAAACATTCTTGAAAATGCCCGAATTTCCATATTCACTTGAATTTTGCGATAATTGTGAAAATGAATATAATCCATATGATTTCACTCTAAACTCTTATGGATATTTTAACAACTATTGTGTAAATAATTCGGATTGTGCACCACAAAGTTTTCAAAAAAACGATCAACCCTCAAATCTCGAAAAAAGCATTTCATCTTTACTCGAACTCTCTACACAACAAAATCAAATGACAAATCAGTTGTGTAATTCATATTTGTGCGATAACTCGAATCAAAGTTTTCAAAATAATCAAAATTTAAATTCACTTCAAAGATTTCGAGTATAGCCCATTCCAATTCAATTTTGAATTCCAAAATGAATTTCAAAGTCAAAACGAAAATGTGATCCACTTTTCAAATAATTTTGGCAATGGGAATAATCTTGACTACGATACGAGTGAAATTTTTTGTTCTAAACAAATCCAAATCGAAAATCCTCAAGTTAATAATTACAAATTGGATTTTGTTGAACAAATGAACGAAATTTACGATGATCACACGAATTTGTTGTTTGATATATATGTAAAATAATGTGAAAAACAAAACCAAATCCCAATGTGTGATGAGTCGAGTGATAATCCATCTTTTACCCAAGTCGATGATTTTCAAATAACTTTTGAAATAGAAAATGATAATCTTAACGAAGTTGTTGAAAATTTGGTAATTGGGTTGGATTACAATTCCTTTAAGGGTGACAAACTCGATTTAAATTTTGATCTTCCTTTTTCTGGAAATTTGAATACAATAACTTTGAATTTTGAACTTGATTTATGCAATAAAGTTGGTGATAATCCAACAAAGGAAGTCAAATTTAACGACCACGAGTTTTATGGACTTTTTGAAAATGAGTCGTTAAACTTTGAAGGGGACGATTTGAATAATCATTTTGATTTTGAAATCGATGATAAGCTTGAATTTTGTGAAAATAAACTTGAACTTCAATTAATTGTTTTATCTACCCCAAAAATCAATGAAAATAAACAACTCGTACGATTTTTAATAAAACGACATTCGTTTTCCAAATCCACATTCGATTCCAAAATCTTTTACGATTTGGTTTTCTGCGTTTAAGCTGTGCTCGTGTACTTGGCGAGATAAATGAATCGATTTTTGGAAGACTGGTTCATTTACTCTTTAACGGCATACTTTCTAATGTCATGTAAATAATCATCTTTTCATTTTCATTTAAATAAAGGTTATGTTTTTATTTTTCTCCTTCCACTTGGGTTAACTGTGGGGACACAGTCAATGTCAAGTGTGGGGCAGAGACTAATCTGCATTTTTTTAATTTTCATGATTTATTTTTTCTTTTTTGAAAAAAACTCAAAAAAAGATCCCAAAAACAAATTTTCTTTTGATTTATTTTTAAAGAAACACTATAATATAAATATATTATTTTCAAGAGTTATTCTTTTCAGGAGTTGTTAGAGTGGATCACATATGCAGTGATGGCTATTTGGTCGATCCTTTGATGAAAGGGCTAGCCAAAGAGAAAGTCTTTTGAACCTCTAAAAGAATGGGACTATTGCCCTTAGATTGTTGAGTCACACACAATGGTAATCCGACCTAATGACTGGAGATCCCAAGAACTAGGTTCGATGGGTAAGAACAAGTTGTGAAGTGATGTGAGTTGAACATACTATTTTTATATATTTTGAAGCATGTATTCCTGAAGTGATTAGATGATGAGTTGATAGAAACTCTTAGTGAGATCTATACTCGATATAAGTGGAGTACCTACCTTCAGGAGTACTCTTGATAGACTCATCTATGTGGATGGAGGAAATATGGTCGTTTCTATGAATTAATTCTTATAGAATTCACTAAACTGGGATAGATGTGCATAGCCATAAAATGCACAAACTTATTTGATTGCACTCTAGAAAGATTGTGTGTGGGTTGATGTTAGGAATAGAGTTCAAGACTACGTTTCACTCTAGTAAAAACTGAATCTTATCCACTATGCAATGGTTCAAGTTGAAAGACACCTTTGTTTATGCACAATCTAATGTTTTCAGAAGCTGCTCGAAAAATATTTTTCAAAAATTCAGGTAGGGGATTGTTGAAAAGGTTTTAAAGTTTTTTAAGTGAATTATTTTAAAAAAATGAATAATTGTTGGCTCCTATGTGAATAGTCCCACATTATAGGACTATAGAAAAGAATTTATTTCTTAAAGCTAAATTGGGCCCTTTGGGCACCAATGATGCCCTTCTGTAAGGCAGGAGACCATGCTTGATCACCACACGCGCACGCGTCGGGTGACTCGACTCGACCTGGGCCATGCTTGTTGTGGTGTAGCACAAATTTTTTTGGAAGAAATTTATCCAATTTTTTCTGACCGTTATTTTATTACAAACAGTAAAACTTCAGATCCTAATTTTGAGCCAACGTCACCCAACGATTCAGTAAGACATTCGATTTGGTATTCCGTCTATTAAATTGGTTTTTAGATGAAATCAAAACAGAACAACGTTCTTTTTTCTACAAACCTATCATTTTCTCCACGAAGCCATTTCTTAAAAAATCAAAAGCCGCGCAGTCGTTTTTGAGTGCAACAGAGTTGATTCTGTTTGTGCAGACGGGTCGATACTAAAATTTAGGAAAAATAAGGTTGTTTTATCCTAAAATCGGTGTTATTTGAGTGCTTGCACCTCTGAGAAGAACGCTGAAACGTCTTCAACACAGTGACCGATTAAACGACTCGGCCGAAGATCATTTGTTTCCAATAGAACTAGTGCAAGGAGTTGGCATAAAGGGTGTCTAGGTACATGTAGAAGTAGCAGCAAAAGAAGATGGAGTGGTCAGATCCAGAGCAGGGCTACTACTTGGTGATTTTGTGGGCCAGTTGTGTTTTTTAAGCTCATGCCTTCAGTCGTGAGTCCTTTTCCCACAGTAGTTAGTATAGTGACAAAAATCATTACACTTGTGTTTTTATGTTTGTAAAAGCAATACATAGAAATCACTATAAAGTCACTCTATAAGCACAAGCTATGTCTATTACATGATCTAAAATTTGCGAAGAAAAGTGAACTTGTTTTTTGTGTTTCCTATTTGAAATTAGAATAAATTTACAGTAGGTAAAAAATGAGACTGAAGTTGTGAAGTTAGAATCATCACAGTAACTACATCAGTATATAAAAATTTCACCATGTAACTCGTATGTTATGTTTAAAATTATAGACTTCATGCATCCGTATTTATATAAAGTTTAGCTACGCCACTTTTGGTACCCACCATTTACACTTTTATAATTTTTGTAACTGTAAAATTTGAAATTAGATCAAACTTTATGGATATATTCTTACATGATTCATGATCATTTTCACAAAGTGATGAAAGCGCGTACCTCGAATCGCGTCACCCCCATCCGCGACCTTAACCCCATCCACGATCCACGACCTAACCACATCAATGACCTTTCGCCGTAGCCGCGACCTAAAACCCCACGACCTAACCCTAAATTACCTCCGTGACCTAACGACCAACTCCCTTCCCATAACCGCGACCTAATTCCCCCCCGACCTAACCCTAAGTCGCCTTTTTTTGGGTCGCGAGAATCATTATGTCGCGAATGACCTTCCACCTTAGGTCGCGAATGCCTTAAACGAAGATCCAGTAGGTCGATGAAGATCCTAGGTCGCGACATACGTCGTTTTTCTTTTTTTTAGGTCGCGGGTCTTTTGTGTTACTGTGTAATTTTTAAGTTGCGTGTTGTTTCGCATATAGTTTTTCTTTTTTTTAAGTCGTTTGTCTTGTTCTATGTAACGGTCGTGTGTGTGGTGTTGTAAACTCCTATAAATAGGGGTAAAGTGTCATTGTAAAAAGTTGCTGAATTTTGAATAAAATTTGGTTTGTGCTTTATGCCTCCATTTAAATTGGTAGTTGAGTGTTATCTCCTATCTCCACTTTCGGATATTCGAGTGCGCTCGAATCAACGATTGTTGAAGCTAATTCACGGAATCAAGTGCGCTTGATCAACGTTCAAAGAATTGAAGATCTT
The DNA here is from genome assembly GCA_030765085.1 of Allium cepa. Taxonomy (NCBI): domain Eukaryota; kingdom Viridiplantae; phylum Streptophyta; class Magnoliopsida; order Asparagales; family Amaryllidaceae; genus Allium; species Allium cepa. Next base: position 916,701,558 of record CM060928.1, read on the forward strand.
CTCTCACAGTATCGTGCGCGATCAACGTGTCGAAGATTGCTAAAGTCCGGTATCTTCGAGATCAACGGATTTGGGCCTTACGGTATTCTTAAATTCATCGACTTATCAACGATTCACCGATTATTTCCGCTAATCGTGTGAGATCCTGGACGGATTCGATTTATATCGTCGAATTCGCTTCCTACGCTGCATCAGTTTGGTATCAGAGCCAGATCGCAGGAAGTTTGTATCATTTGGAGAATTGGTTTTCGAGAATTTGTAATTTAGAGATCAGATTTGCAATTGTTGAGAAGTTTGGTGTTCATCGTGTTCATCGTGAAGTTGCAACAAGTTGGGAGTTTTGGTCCATATCCTTTTGGATCAAAGATCGGAAAGTGTTTGAATTTTTTTGAATTTGTTGAAGTTTGAGACGACCCGACTTTCCACCACCAGAAAATCGCGTTATCTTGAAGAAAGAAAGGGATAGAAAAGAGAAAAGAAAGAAGAGAAGAAAGAACAACATCAGAATCTAACACAGCGGAACGAATAAATTATATTAATAACAAAGTATTACATAGTATACATCAAATATCAGAGTTACACTGACATATACAACACATACTAGACAGTTATAAACACCAGTCTAGCTATTACAACTCAGTACAAAACAGAACACTCAGAGATACAAAACACAGCGGAACTATATAGCTATACGCAGAAGCCTCCTGCTCCATATGCTCCTCCACAATTCGTCAAAGCTAATCCTGAAACCTAACCTGAATTCCCTTGGCTACTCATAAAAATTTGAGTACCCAAGAGTTATAGAAAACAGAAATAACTCCGGGTCAGACATGGGTCTGGTGTGAGTAACAGGTTAAAGTTGCTTAACTTTGAAAAACCTTTGAAAGAAAAGGTATCACGTAAGACTTCCCACACATAAACATGGGAAAGTTTTTACCTTACGCTAACCAAAACATTTGATAGGAAATCCGATGATATTATAATAGTGTCTAGGGTTTTCAAATAAATAAGAAATAGCCGAAATTGTTACATTCATTAAATTCCAGCTACTAGCCACAAAAGTGGGTAATACAATCAAAACCGTTGGCACTTATTGGATTTTGGATTCCATACAATGGCAGGGCTACTGGGGTACCGCCCGTCACAGTACGTGGCCTAGATCACCGTACCGAGGATTACTCCCTTCATCCCCTGCAACACAAAGCCGGACCCATTCCTTACTGAATAGTTCCGAACAAGACAACCCCGCAGTTGGCCTAGGTTCCAACCGCCCACACAGCCGAAATATAAAGGGACCTCTAGACAGGGATAAATCTTGCTCTCCAGTGGGGGCTACCCACGAAGCTTTGCTGCACCTCCCCTGTTTTAGCCATTCCCGGTTGATGAGGCTTGAGGTTACGATTACCTTTAGAGAACACATCTCTTAGAATGCTCATCGTCCACCTGACGATGTTCTGAAAGCATTCAATCCATACAAGTTCGTTCCGGGTTCGAACGAAACCGAAGGCATTATCTCGTTACACTCATATTGGAATCACCCTCAGAGTTAACGACGATAACCCTTGCACTCTGATTCACCATCTCGAATCTATAAGATCTATTCCGTCAAACTCATTACGGAATCACCCACAGAGTTATACTGACGTATAGCCCTTACACCTCGAGTCTTCACTCGCTCCACTTGGATAACGACCTAACGTTAATTGGAATCGATGTGGTTTTCGGATATCCAAATATGGAAACCCGATCCCGGTCTCATCGAAAACCAAAGCGTGTCTTTTATGTCCAAGTTGTTTTAAGTTTAAAACAATTCAATTCATTATCTAAATATACACAGATAGATAATTCACAACACAATAGATAATCAATCTTATCATTATCAACAGATAATTCATATCAAAATCAGATAATCCAAATTATCATCCAAGAGCAACCAATGCATCCATATCACAATCACTACTCATCTCATAACTGAGATTACAAACCAGACTAGTCAACCAATACCAATCATCAAACATAAGCAAATGATCTAATGATCACACCTTCTATAATTAATTTAAAATGAATTAAATTAATTACTCAACTCTAATTAATTTAAAATGAATTAAATTAATTACTAAATCTCCAATTAATTTAAAATGAATTAAATTAATTACTTCATCATTAAAATCTTGCTTAACCTAATCTTCAATTGATTACAAATCAATTTATAAATCATCATTCAATTAATCATTACTGATTAACTATCTCTAATTACAATAAGTAATTAGCATTTAATATTGATCACACAAGTTAATTATATTAAACCCTACATATATATTAATCACCCTTGATTAATAACCATTCAGTAATTAACTACATTAATTACTCAACCCAATAATTAATTATTCTTAATTAATTATCTAATTAATCCCCTTAATTAAATTTAAAGTAATTTAAATCCAAATTTCTTTTATATCAAATATCTTTAATTACATCCTGTAATTATTAATTAATTACTTCCTTAAGTAATTACAAATTTATAAATTACATAAAGTAATTATCAAACAATCCTCAAATGTTTAAATCAATTAACTTAATTAATTAATCTAAGCAAATCACATTAACTTTAATTAATTACATTAAGTAATTAATTCTTTAATTACTTTCATTAAGTAATTAAACTTAAACCATTGATTATTAATAAATTAATCTAATTAATTTACAAAAAATTAATCATATTAATTAATTGTTAATGACTTCATTAACATTTCTTAATTACTTAATTAAGAAATTAACTTAAATTAATCATCATTAGTTATTAAGTAATTAATATTTAATTAATCTCTAATTATTAATTAACTAAGTGTTAATTAAAATCTAAATTAACCATTAATCACTTGATTAAATAAATCTTAATCATAAATTAAAATTTAGTTAACCATCCTTAATTATATATTAATTAAACCTAATTAACTAATCTCAAATTAAATTAAAAATCATTAATTATTTAATTAAACTTCCATGTTATTAATTAATTAAATAATTAACATTCATCTTAATTACCTTAATAATTAATGAATCCAATCATTAAACTTAATTTATCTTTTAGATAAATATTCCTTATTTAAACTAAGCATTTAAAATAAAATGTTTCTAAATTTACATTAAATCCAAATTTGTCTTAAATAAGATTTTAAACAATACAAAACTTAATCTTATATGTTTACAAGAAACATCTAATTAATTATAAGTTTAAAAAGAATTTAAATTTCCATTCAAATCAAATTCAAATCAAATTAAAAACATCTTTAAATTTCAAAATTGAAATATAACTTCCATTCTCAATTTAGTTTTAAATTCTTTCAAACTCTTCTATAATTTACACCTTTAATTCAAATGCAAACCATTTGAAAACAAATTTAAATTTAAACTTTATTTAAAAACTGAAGTTTAAATTTTAAATTCAGATTTAAAAACTCAGTTTTGGATTCATTTTGAATTATTAAATACTTAACTTTTCAATTCAATATGCAAAACAACAATGCATTTACACTTGAGAGTTTAAAATCAAATTTGAATTTAAAAACATAAATGTTTTCAAATATCAAACAGTCAAATTTGAATTCATATTCAAATTCCAAACTTAAACCCAGTTTAAATCTTCACTTTCAAATTTAAACTTACCTTTTTATTTTTAAAATAGAAACAGTTTTCTGTTTATTTAAAAAACTTAAACTTTGAATTTTTTTGAAATTAAATAATTTCAGAAGAACAAAATTCAAACTTATTTAAATTTATATTCAAATTCAGGTTGTGGAAGCCTGAGTCCAAATTGAGTTTACAATTTAAACTTTCACTCTTAATTTAAAAACTGCAACCTATTTCTGTTCTTTTATATTTTTATATATTTTTAAACCAATTTGAATTTCTGTATTTAAATTTATTACAAAATAATAATTCAAACAATTTGAATTTATTTTCAAACTCAAATTAGATTCTAAGTTCAGGATTTCAGATTAAATTTAAACTTTATTTTTAAAATTTCATAAAACAGAACTGCTCTGTTTGATAGAACTGTAACAATGTAACTCGAGCAACAAAAATTCTGCTTCGAGTCAGTTACCCTTCTCCTTCGAGTTATCTCCCACTTTCCTCGAGACAAACCCGAGGCAAAAACCCTGCAACACAGAACCTACCCCAAACCTGGAACAACCTATACCCCATACTTCCTAAAACCTGTCAACTCCAGATTCTCTCAACTCCGACCAACAACATCGACCAAACTCCGGTGATAGCTTCTTCACCTCACCATCCACCCTCACTTCCAAAGGCTTCAAACTCGATGCACAGAGGAGTTAAAACTCGACCAAAACTGTAACCCAAAATAAACTAGGGTTCTACAACTAAAATCCCAAATTCATTCTCAAACTTGAATTGTGAAACAATTCAGTAATTTTTCCTATGATTGGTGATAGATAAACTATCACCAGAAACAAATTCATCCAATTCAAATACAAAAATCAACTGATCTTGAGCAAAATATAAAATACAGTAAATTTTAAACTGCACTTCCAATTCTATTCTAAAAATTTATATTTTGATCTTATAAATCATGTCTTAGTATAGAGTATTACTTTATATAACTGGTTTATCAAATCTTCATACTTGAATTCTTACAAATTTACTGTTTGCCCTGTTATAAATTTTCCAGTCAATTCAAATTTTATTTAACCTATATAAAATGTTATACTTTACTAAATTACGAAACTAACAAATTTCATTCAAATGTTAATCCATAATAACATCCAGATCAAGAAGAAAACTATTTATCAAATTTAAACTCAAACTAAAAATAATCTGAATCTCAGAAATCAAACATGCATTTCAATCATATATGCACAGGCAGTAGAAATACATGTACAAAAATTTAACTTAACAAATAAGCAAACATGCATTACTACCTAACTTTATTTAAGTTAAGTGTTACTCACCTTATTGCAAGATGCAGAGCACACTATCCAGATCGAACATGCAGAAGCTTTATTCCTATCAAACTTGAATGTTGCTTTTAAAATGCAGACCCCTTCTCTGTTCTAAGATGCTTTTTAAAACATGCAAGCTTGTTAATTGATGTGCAGGTTTCTAATGCTTGAAATTGCAGAGCCCTTTCATATTGATGCAGGCAGGTCTTCATTGTTTTGCAAATGATATGCAGATGCCAAAGAAAATGCAGGTTTTGTTCTCTTGCATTTCCAGATTATGAAAATATGAAATGCAGCCCCTTTGTTTCCAGAGTTGAAGTTATAATGCATGCAGGGCTTTCTTTGATTGTTGCCTCTAGATTGAAGATTTCATGTATGCAGAGCCCTTTTTTTCCATATGCAAAGAAATGCAGGCTTCCAATTTGTTGTGCAGGTGAGAAGTTTGGAAAAGAGGAGTTGCATGTAGGTTTGTATATTGGAAAGAGGAGCTACAGGCTTTAATGAAAATGCAGATTTGTAATTTGGGGAATGCAGAATTGAATTTAGGTTGTGAGAAGTTGAATGCAAATGTATGCAGATCTCCCTATTTCCAGATGCAATTATACTTGAGTTTTGAGGTATTGCAACTTGATTATGGAATGAGAAAATGCATATGAATGAAGAAACTAAATGAATGTATATTTCAGATTTAAATTAATTAAAAGAAAAAGCAAATAAAATAGACACTTGTCATTTTAAATAGACACTTGTTAGCTTTAAGCTTTAATACACATACACTTGTCTTTGTAAATAAATAAACATGTTTAATTAAAGTAAATAAGCATTAAGCCTAGTTAATGAACTCTTATGCAAAATTAGGTATTAAATAATTCTCTAAAGAACAAAGCAAGTATTACTATTATAAAAAAAATGATATACAAGTAGTTTATTTGAAAAGAAACTTTTAAAACAAATTTATAAAAGAGTTTGTAACATATGAATACATGTTCATATTTAAATTGTATTTTAAATTTCAAATTAAATTGACAAATCAAAATTATCACTTAATAATTTAAAAAGAACAACACAATATTTTTGTAACATATTTTAATATACAACTTGAATTAAAAATGAATTTTAAACTAATTAAAACATTTATCTCAAATTTAAAATCATATAGTTATTTAATTAAATATTTTTGAAAAGCTTAAATTAAAAATAAATCACCATTTCTATTTTTAAAACATAATAAAACTATACTATACTAATTTAAATAAAACAAATTGTCTATTTAAAATATATACATAAATACATATACATTATTAAATAGAAAACAATTTATTGACTCATTAAAAATAATTTCACAAATTAAATAATTAAATAGAGAAGATTATTTAAATAAATATCAAATTTATTAACAAAATTTATCAGTACAATATAAATTTAAACCCAGATTATTAAATTTATATTGTCCAAAATTCCGGGTCGTTACAATCCTTCCCCCTTAAAAGAATTTCGTCCCCGAAATTTAAAACAAAGGCAATTTAATAATCTATTTACAGATTTTATTTTAAAACACAGCATATGTTAAACATATGCCAACAACCAAGCAACCAATTCACTCAATCAGAACAAACCTAATTATCCAAAAGAATTTTGGATAAAATCTTCACGAGTTTCCCCGGTATATATATATATCGGAACACTCGCTCTATAGAATCCAATCAATCAATACTACTATACTATAGAGCTCCTAACAACAATTCTAAACAGAGTATCAGACTACAAACGAGTCTGACTCAACAAACAAACCAACCTAAACTGCTAGTTCTAAAACCAGAAATATCAAACACGAACTCCCTCAGAGATACGTGAAACATACTGAATCCCAGTTATCCAAACTGGCAATTCAACTCTAGAAAACCAAACACTGATCTTACCAATCACAGAAGAAAACAAAACACTACGGAGCTAGCTTCCCAAACTTATAGCTCCTTGGATCAGAGAAAAACTTAACCAAAATCAGATCTCCAATTCCAGAATCCAAATTTCTCTGCCTCTTATCCATAAAAATTCTTCAGACAATCCTGAGCTACCAACATCCATCCTGATCAGCTCAACTCTTGCTGATTCCATCAGAAACAGACTGAAGCAAAACAATCCAATGCTCTCCTCAAGATCACTCAAAAACCAAGAACACAAACCCTGCTTCTCAACAACAGAAGACAGAACAACTTCTCCTTATCCGAGAAACAAACAGAAGCACCTCCAAACTGCTTCCGCTGCACAACTCTGATCCGAAACAGAAGAAAATGCAGAAGAACACAAGCACAGACCAGACAACCCAGCACAGAAATATGGTTCCAAAGATCCATAAAGAAAACTCAGATGTTCCTTCCTAACCTGAGTTGCTTCACCAACTTTTATCTCAAGGAACCATCCATCTACTAACTGAACCACCAAATCCAATCCTGGAAAGAAAACTCGATCTCCAGATGCAGACAAACTCTGACTTCCAGAAGACATCCAGACAATCTCCAAAAAACACAAGAGATCATGCTATCGCAAGTCACTTTTGCGATCAACTCAGCCTAAATCCAAGAAAACTGCTCTCTCTCAACCAAATAGAACAGCTTATGCTGACTTAGCCAACTTACCAGAGAAAAGATCCACTCTGCTGCTTCTGAACTCCACTTCAGAGAAACTATCCAGCCAGAAGACTCCCAATCACTCAGAACACTCTGCTAAACTTAGCCACATCACCGGCAGATTCACTTCTTATTCTTGTTCCAAAGAAACATCTTCAGAAATATCCATAGTCACTGCATCTCATCACGCAGCTACAACTTCCTGAGATATCAAGATATCATCACTTACTTGCTTCTGCCCTACCAACAGATCAAAACTCAAATCTGTACTTCAAAGATGAACTCCGAACCTTAACAGGTTACCTTCAGAGATCTATGAAGTACTCATCAAAACAGAACCCACTCGAGACGGTATTAGGTCTACAGTCTCGACAAATACACTTCCAACCTCATCTACCTTTATAACTTACATTGGAAAAACTTGAACAGGTAATCCAACAAATAGGTAGAACTAATAAATATATATATATATATTAAAAATACAAATACGCTCTCTCAAGAAAGACACCACTACAGAGCCTAGGTATTCACTCAACCTAATGCTCCCTAAAGAAAGATACACTTCAGAGCCTAGGTATTCACTCAACCTAACGCTCTGATACCAAATGAGACGACCCGACTTTCCACCACCAGAAAATCGCGTTATCTTGAAGAAAGAAAGGGATAGAAAAGAGAAAAGAAAGAAGAGAAGAAAGAACAACATCAGAATCTAACACAGCGGAACGAATAAATTATATTAATAACAAAGTATTACATAGTATACATCAAATATCAGAGTTACACTGACATATACAACACATACTAGACAGTTATAAACACCAGTCTAGCTATTACAACTCAGTACAAAACAGAACACTCAGAGATACAAAACACAGCGGAACTATATAGCTATACGCAGAAGCCTCCTGCTCCATATGCTCCTCCACAATTCGTCAAAGCTAATCCTGAAACCTAACCTGAATTCCCTTGGCTACTCATAAAAATTTGAGTACCCAAGAGTTATAGAAAACAGAAATAACTCCGGGTCAGACATGGGTCTGGTGTGAGTAACAGGTTAAAGTTGCTTAACTTTGAAAAACCTTTGAAAGAAAAGGTATCACGTAAGACTTCCCACACATAAACATGGGAAAGTTTTTACCTTACGCTAACCAAAACATTTGATAGGAAATCCGATGATATTATAATAGTGTCTAGGGTTTTCAAATAAATAAGAAATAGCCGAAATTGTTACATTCATTAAATTCCAGCTACTAGCCACAAAAGTGGGTAATACAATCAAAACCGTTGGCACTTATTGGATTTTGGATTCCATACAATGGCAGGGCTACTGGGGTACCGCCCGTCACAGTACGTGGCCTAGATCACCGTACCGAGGATTACTCCCTTCATCCCCTGCAACACAAAGCCGGACCCATTCCTTACTGAATAGTTCCGAACAAGACAACCCCGCAGTTGGCCTAGGTTCCAACCGCCCACACAGCCGAAATATAAAGGGACCTCTAGACAGGGATAAATCTTGCTCTCCAGTGGGGGCTACCCACGAAGCTTTGCTGCACCTCCCCTGTTTTAGCCATTCCCGGTTGATGAGGCTTGAGGTTACGATTACCTTTAGAGAACACATCTCTTAGAATGCTCATCGTCCACCTGACGATGTTCTGAAAGCATTCAATCCATACAAGTTCGTTCCGGGTTCGAACGAAACCGAAGGCATTATCTCGTTACACTCATATTGGAATCACCCTCAGAGTTAACGACGATAACCCTTGCACTCTGATTCACCATCTCGAATCTATAAGATCTATTCCGTCAAACTCATTACGGAATCACCCACAGAGTTATACTGACGTATAGCCCTTACACCTCGAGTCTTCACTCGCTCCACTTGGATAACGACCTAACGTTAATTGGAATCGATGTGGTTTTCGGATATCCAAATATGGAAACCCGATCCCGGTCTCATCGAAAACCAAAGCGTGTCTTTTATGTCCAAGTTGTTTTAAGTTTAAAACAATTCAATTCATTATCTAAATATACACAGATAGATAATTCACAACACAATAGATAATCAATCTTATCATTATCAACAGATAATTCATATCAAAATCAGATAATCCAAATTATCATCCAAGAGCAACCAATGCATCCATATCACAATCACTACTCATCTCATAACTGAGATTACAAACCAGACTAGTCAACCAATACCAATCATCAAACATAAGCAAATGATCTAATGATCACACCTTCTATAATTAATTTAAAATGAATTAAATTAATTACTCAACTCTAATTAATTTAAAATGAATTAAATTAATTACTAAATCTCCAATTAATTTAAAATGAATTAAATTAATTACTTCATCATTAAAATCTTGCTTAACCTAATCTTCAATTGATTACAAATCAATTTATAAATCATCATTCAATTAATCATTACTGATTAACTATCTCTAATTACAATAAGTAATTAGCATTTAATATTGATCACACAAGTTAATTATATTAAACCCTACATATATATTAATCACCCTTGATTAATAACCATTCAGTAATTAACTACATTAATTACTCAACCCAATAATTAATTATTCTTAATTAATTATCTAATTAATCCCCTTAATTAAATTTAAAGTAATTTAAATCCAAATTTCTTTTATATCAAATATCTTTAATTACATCCTGTAATTATTAATTAATTACTTCCTTAAGTAATTACAAATTTATAAATTACATAAAGTAATTATCAAACAATCCTCAAATGTTTAAATCAATTAACTTAATTAATTAATCTAAGCAAATCACATTAACTTTAATTAATTACATTAAGTAATTAATTCTTTAATTACTTTCATTAAGTAATTAAACTTAAACCATTGATTATTAATAAATTAATCTAATTAATTTACAAAAAATTAATCATATTAATTAATTGTTAATGACTTCATTAACATTTCTTAATTACTTAATTAAGAAATTAACTTAAATTAATCATCATTAGTTATTAAGTAATTAATATTTAATTAATCTCTAATTATTAATTAACTAAGTGTTAATTAAAATCTAAATTAACCATTAATCACTTGATTAAATAAATCTTAATCATAAATTAAAATTTAGTTAACCATCCTTAATTATATATTAATTAAACCTAATTAACTAATCTCAAATTAAATTAAAAATCATTAATTATTTAATTAAACTTCCATGTTATTAATTAATTAAATAATTAACATTCATCTTAATTACCTTAATAATTAATGAATCCAATCATTAAACTTAATTTATCTTTTAGATAAATATTCCTTATTTAAACTAAGCATTTAAAATAAAATGTTTCTAAATTTACATTAAATCCAAATTTGTCTTAAATAAGATTTTAAACAATACAAAACTTAATCTTATATGTTTACAAGAAACATCTAATTAATTATAAGTTTAAAAAGAATTTAAATTTCCATTCAAATCAAATTCAAATCAAATTAAAAACATCTTTAAATTTCAAAATTGAAATATAACTTCCATTCTCAATTTAGTTTTAAATTCTTTCAAACTCTTCTATAATTTACACCTTTAATTCAAATGCAAACCATTTGAAAACAAATTTAAATTTAAACTTTATTTAAAAACTGAAGTTTAAATTTTAAATTCAGATTTAAAAACTCAGTTTTGGATTCATTTTGAATTATTAAATACTTAACTTTTCAATTCAATATGCAAAACAACAATGCATTTACACTTGAGAGTTTAAAATCAAATTTGAATTTAAAAACATAAATGTTTTCAAATATCAAACAGTCAAATTTGAATTCATATTCAAATTCCAAACTTAAACCCAGTTTAAATCTTCACTTTCAAATTTAAACTTACCTTTTTATTTTTAAAATAGAAACAGTTTTCTGTTTATTTAAAAAACTTAAACTTTGAATTTTTTTGAAATTAAATAATTTCAGAAGAACAAAATTCAAACTTATTTAAATTTATATTCAAATTCAGGTTGTGGAAGCCTGAGTCCAAATTGAGTTTACAATTTAAACTTTCACTCTTAATTTAAAAACTGCAACCTATTTCTGTTCTTTTATATTTTTATATATTTTTAAACCAATTTGAATTTCTGTATTTAAATTTATTACAAAATAATAATTCAAACAATTTGAATTTATTTTCAAACTCAAATTAGATTCTAAGTTCAGGATTTCAGATTAAATTTAAACTTTATTTTTAAAATTTCATAAAACAGAACTGCTCTGTTTGATAGAACTGTAACAATGTAACTCGAGCAACAAAAATTCTGCTTCGAGTCAGTTACCCTTCTCCTTCGAGTTATCTCCCACTTTCCTCGAGACAAACCCGAGGCAAAAACCCTGCAACACAGAACCTACCCCAAACCTGGAACAACCTATACCCCATACTTCCTAAAACCTGTCAACTCCAGATTCTCTCAACTCCGACCAACAACATCGACCAAACTCCGGTGATAGCTTCTTCACCTCACCATCCACCCTCACTTCCAAAGGCTTCAAACTCGATGCACAGAGGAGTTAAAACTCGACCAAAACTGTAACCCAAAATAAACTAGGGTTCTACAACTAAAATCCCAAATTCATTCTCAAACTTGAATTGTGAAACAATTCAGTAATTTTTCCTATGATTGGTGATAGATAAACTATCACCAGAAACAAATTCATCCAATTCAAATACAAAAATCAACTGATCTTGAGCAAAATATAAAATACAGTAAATTTTAAACTGCACTTCCAATTCTATTCTAAAAATTTATATTTTGATCTTATAAATCATGTCTTAGTATAGAGTATTACTTTATATAACTGGTTTATCAAATCTTCATACTTGAATTCTTACAAATTTACTGTTTGCCCTGTTATAAATTTTCCAGTCAATTCAAATTTTATTTAACCTATATAAAATGTTATACTTTACTAAATTACGAAACTAACAAATTTCATTCAAATGTTAATCCATAATAACATCCAGATCAAGAAGAAAACTATTTATCAAATTTAAACTCAAACTAAAAATAATCTGAATCTCAGAAATCAAACATGCATTTCAATCATATATGCACAGGCAGTAGAAATACATGTACAAAAATTTAACTTAACAAATAAGCAAACATGCATTACTACCTAACTTTATTTAAGTTAAGTGTTACTCACCTTATTGCAAGATGCAGAGCACACTATCCAGATCGAACATGCAGAAGCTTTATTCCTATCAAACTTGAATGTTGCTTTTAAAATGCAGACCCCTTCTCTGTTCTAAGATGCTTTTTAAAACATGCAAGCTTGTTAATTGATGTGCAGGTTTCTAATGCTTGAAATTGCAGAGCCCTTTCATATTGATGCAGGCAGGTCTTCATTGTTTTGCAAATGATATGCAGATGCCAAAGAAAATGCAGGTTTTGTTCTCTTGCATTTCCAGATTATGAAAATATGAAATGCAGCCCCTTTGTTTCCAGAGTTGAAGTTATAATGCATGCAGGGCTTTCTTTGATTGTTGCCTCTAGATTGAAGATTTCATGTATGCAGAGCCCTTTTTTTCCATATGCAAAGAAATGCAGGCTTCCAATTTGTTGTGCAGGTGAGAAGTTTGGAAAAGAGGAGTTGCATGTAGGTTTGTATATTGGAAAGAGGAGCTACAGGCTTTAATGAAAATGCAGATTTGTAATTTGGGGAATGCAGAATTGAATTTAGGTTGTGAGAAGTTGAATGCAAATGTATGCAGATCTCCCTATTTCCAGATGCAATTATACTTGAGTTTTGAGGTATTGCAACTTGATTATGGAATGAGAAAATGCATATGAATGAAGAAACTAAATGAATGTATATTTCAGATTTAAATTAATTAAAAGAAAAAGCAAATAAAATAGACACTTGTCATTTTAAATAGACACTTGTTAGCTTTAAGCTTTAATACACATACACTTGTCTTTGTAAATAAATAAACATGTTTAATTAAAGTAAATAAGCATTAAGCCTAGTTAATGAACTCTTATGCAAAATTAGGTATTAAATAATTCTCTAAAGAACAAAGCAAGTATTACTATTATAAAAAAAATGATATACAAGTAGTTTATTTGAAAAGAAACTTTTAAAACAAATTTATAAAAGAGTTTGTAACATATGAATACATGTTCATATTTAAATTGTATTTTAAATTTCAAATTAAATTGACAAATCAAAATTATCACTTAATAATTTAAAAAGAACAACACAATATTTTTGTAACATATTTTAATATACAACTTGAATTAAAAATGAATTTTAAACTAATTAAAACATTTATCTCAAATTTAAAATCATATAGTTATTTAATTAAATATTTTTGAAAAGCTTAAATTAAAAATAAATCACCATTTCTATTTTTAAAACATAATAAAACTATACTATACTAATTTAAATAAAACAAATTGTCTATTTAAAATATATACATAAATACATATACATTATTAAATAGAAAACAATTTATTGACTCATTAAAAATAATTTCACAAATTAAATAATTAAATAGAGAAGATTATTTAAATAAATATCAAATTTATTAACAAAATTTATCAGTACAATATAAATTTAAACCCAGATTATTAAATTTATATTGTCCAAAATTCCGGGTCGTTACAAAGTTTAATCATGCCACCGAGACGAGCTCAACATCGTCGCAATATTAATGCTTTGTATGGAAGAGAAGAGGCCAATGAAATGGAGCAACGAATCAACGAGAGTTTCACTGAGAAGTTGAATGAAGGGATTGGTCGATTAGAGAGAACGATGCTTGAAATGAATCAAAGTAGAAGAAGGGTTTCACCTGAATCGAGTATTGGGGTAATAAAGTTTCATCACATCCAGATCGGGAGAGAAGATAAGGTCATGATCGTAGAAATGTTGACGATGTGATAGAAATGTTGATGAACGAAATCGGAGAGATGTGGATTATCGTGATCGGAGGAATGTAGATCGAAGAAATGTTGTTGGTAGAAATGGTGGTAGAGATATTGGTGGTCATGAACAACATCGATATGCATCAGATTTTGATGAGGAGTTTGATGGTGGTAGTGTTCATAGTCGAAATCAAAGCCAAGGAAGAAATCATTCAGTATTATCACAAATGGGAGTCCGGAATGAAAATTGAAATTCCAGAGTTTAAGGGTGGTACGCAGGCTGAAGAATTTCTAGATTGGTTATCTAATGTTAAAGAGATCTTTGATTTCAAGGAGGTTCCGTATGATCGTAGAGTGAAGTTGATTGCTACTCGTTTAAGAGGGAGAGCCATGGCGTGGTGGCAACAGATAAAACATATATGAGAACGGATGGGGAAGTCAAAGATTGTTTCATGGGGAAAGATGAAGAAACTGATGAAAACTACGTTTTTACCTTACAACTATGAATCACTCATGTATCAGAGGTTGCAAAATCTAAGGCAAGGGACAAAGATTGTTAATGATTATGCTGATGAGTTTTATCAACTGATTGCTCGAAATGACATCATGGAGACGGAAGAACAGTTGACCGCTAGATTTGTTGGAGGGTTGAGAATCCAGATCCAGGTCATGGTAAATATGTTTGACCCTAGATTTGTGGCCGAAGCGCACCAGAAAGCGTTGGCTTGGGAGAAGCAGGGAAGACGAGGAGGTGGTGTGTTTAAAAATTCCAACAATCAAATGAAAGGGGTTAGTAGCAATGCGAATGTTTCCAAGGCTATTGCAAAACCGGTTGGTAGTGAAGTTGCTAAGACTAAGGTCAATAGTAGTATCAAATGCTTTAATTGTCAAGAGTTTGGCCACAAGAGCAATGAATGTCTAAAGCCGAAGAAGCAGGCAATGATTGCTGAGGTTGAAGATGAGGATGCAGAATGTTCTAATTCATTACCGGTTGAGGAGGAAGAAGAATTGTCAGGAGATGAGGGTTGTAATTTGATGATGAGGAGGTCGCGTTTGACACCAAAGCAAGAGGATGATTCTAGCTGGTTGAGAAGCAACATTTTTCAGTCGACATGCACTATTCTGGGGAAGGTTTGCAAGTTTGTTATAGATGCAGGCAGTTGTGATAATATTATTTCTACAGAGGCTGTGAAGAAGTTAGCATTGAAAATAGAAAAGCATCCAAAACCTTACAAGTTAGCTTGGTTGAGGAAGGGTGGTGAAGTGAAGGTTTGTCGAAGGGCTTGTGTGAATTTTTCGATTGGGAAGAGATATAAAGATGAGATTTGGTGCGATGTTGTGGATATGGATGTATGTCATCTGTTGTTAGGGAGACCATGGCAGTATGATAGGACTGTGCAACATGACGGTCGTACCAATAGCTGCGGTTTCATGTTTGAAGGCACAAAAATCACTTTAGTTCCTAAGAAGCGACAACAAGAAGAAAACAAATTGGAGGAGATTGAAGAATTAAAAACTCTGTTGACTTTGAAGGAGTTTGTTAAAGAGGTGGAGGAGGAACCTGAAGTGTTTTTGTTGATTGGACGTGAGAGTAGTGAAGTGGTGGGAGTTCCTGAAAAAGTAAAGCCAGTGCTGGAAGAATTTGAAGATGTATTCCTGGAAGAGTTGCCAAAAGAATTGCCACCGTTGAGAGACATACAACATCAAATTGATCTAATGCCAGGTGTTGTTTTACCGCGTAGGCCACATTATCGTATGAGTCCAAAAGAACACGAGGAGTTGAGAAGGAAAGTGGAAGAGTTGCTTGAGCAAGGGCGTGTTCAGGAGAGTCTCAGCCCATGTGCAGTACCAGCATTGTTTGTGCCGAAGAAGGATGGGACGTGGAGGATGTGTACCGATAGTCAGGCATTGAGCAAGATTACTATCCGATACAGGTTTCCTATGCATAGATTGGATGGTTTGCTAGACCAGTTGAATGGAGCTAATATATTTTCTAAGATTGATCTGAAGAGCAAGTATCATCACATCCGAATTAGACCAGGGGATGAATGGAAAACAACGTTCAAGACACAGGAGGGGTTGTATGAATGACTGGTTATGCCGTTTGGTCTTTCGAATGCACCTAGTACGTTCATGCGGGTGATGAATCAAATCTTTAGACCGTTTATTGGGAAGTTCGTGGTGGTGTATTTTGATGATATACTGATACATAGTGGAAGCCCAGAAGAACACTTGCATCATCTGAGAGAAGCATTGATGATACTGCGACAGGAACAATTTTATGCTGCAACGAAGAAATGCGTGTTCATGACGGATAGAGCTTTATTTTTGGGGTATGTTCTGTCAAAGGAGGGTATTCAAGTGGATGAAAGCAAAGTGGAAGCTGTCAGGAGTTGGCCACAACCCAAGACAATTACGGAAGTAAGGAGTTTTCATGGGTTGGTATCTTTTTATCGAAGATTCATTCCACATTTTAGCAGTGTGATGACACCTGTAACTGATTGCATGAAAGGAAAGAAGTTTGAGTGGTCAGAGAGAGAAGGGGTTGCTTTTGAGAAGATCAAAACACTATTGACATCAGCACCAATTCTAGTATTGCCGGATTTCAGTTGTTATTTGAGTTACATACTGATGCTTCGAGGGTTGGGATTGGTGGAGTATTGAGTCAGAATGGAAGACCAGTTGCTTATTTCAGTGAGAAATTGTCTGGAGCCAAGTTGAGATATAGCACTTATGACGTGGAATTTTACGCGATTGTTCAAGCTGTGAAGCACTGGAGACATTATCTATTTCAGAAGGAGTTTGTTCTGTATACTGATCATGAAGCATTGAAATATTTGCAAGGGCAGGACAAGATTGCAGCTAGGCAAGCCTCGTGGATTGCATGCTTACAACAGTTTACGTTCGTTGTGAAGCATAAGTCGGGAGTGACAAATCGTGTGGCATATGCATTAAGTCGAAGGAATCATTTGTTGACAGTGATGAAGGTTGAAGTGACAGGATTTGAACTATTGCCAGAATTATTTGTGGATGATCCTTACTTCACCAAGGTTGTAGATGAAATAGAGAAGGGAAAGACGGATGAATACGTGTTAGTGGATGGTTTCCTATTTAAAGGAACTCGATTGTGTGTACAGGATTGCAGTTTACGGATGAAAATTGTGAAGGAATTACATCAGGAATGCCATGTGGGTAGAGATCGTACATTGCAATTGATTTCCTTATCTTATTTTTGGCCGTCAATGAGGAAAGAGGTAGGAAGATTTGTGGAGAGATGTCATATCTGTCAGGTTTCGAAGGGAACAACGATGAATGCGGGACTATACATGCCATTACCCATGCCTACTAAACCATGGGTTGATATTAGCACGGATTTTGTGTTGGGTTTGCCGAGAACTCAGAGGGGAAATGATTCTATATATGTTGTGGTGGACAGGTTTTCAAAGATGGCACATTTCGTAGCCTGTAAGAAGGCAGCTGATGCCGTCCGAGTTGCTCAATTATTCTTTAAAGAGGTGTATCGATTACATGGGCTACCTGGATATATTGTTTCTGATCGAGATACTAGATTTCTAAGCCATTTTTGGTTGAGTTTGTGGAAGATGGCCGGAATGAAGCTGAATTTTAGTAGCGCTTACCATCCGCAAACTAATGGACAAACGGAGGTGGTTAACAGATCATTGGAAAATTTATTGAGATGTCTTGTGAAAGATAATCTGAAGAGCTGGGATACGAAGTTATGTCAAGCGGAATTTGCACATAATCATGTTGTGAATCGAAGTACTGGATTCAGTCCGTTTCAGATTGTATACTCTGCAATTCCAAAGGGACCGTTGGATTTGACAACAGTGTCATATCAGAAGGGAATTGTTAAGCGGGCTAGTGATTTCGCAAATGAGTTACGTGAGTGCCACAGGACTGTTCATGGACGATTGCTTGCATCAAATGAGAAGTATAAACAATTGGCAGATAAGAGACGAAGAATGTGGACTTCAAAGTGGGTGATTTTGTTTACGCAGTATTAACGAAAGATCGTTTTTCGGTCGGAACTTACAACAAGTTGAAAGCTCGAAAGATCGGTCCAGTAGAAATCTTGAAGAAGATCAATGATAATGCATATCGGTTAAGGTTGCCAAAAGAGGTTCATACTTCTGGTGTTTTCAATGTCAAACACTTAATTCCGTATTATGAGGAGGAACTTGTCGAAGATGACGAGAGCATGAAATCGAGGACGAATTCCTTCCAACAAGGGAAGGATGATGAAGCGCGTACCTCGAATCGCGTCACCCCCATCCGCGACCTTAACCCCATCCACGATCCACGACCTAACCACATCAACGATCTATCGCCGTAGCCGCGACCTAAAACCCCATGACCTAACCCTAAATCACCTCCGCGACCTAACGACCCAACTCCCTTCCCATAACCACGACCTAATTCCCCCCCGACCTAACCCTAAGTCGCCTTTTTTTGGGTCGCGAGAATCATTATGTCGCGAACGACCTTCCACCTTAGGTCGCGAATGCCATAAACGAAGATCCAGTAAGTCGCTGAAGATCCTAGGTCGCGACATACGTCGTTTTTCTTTTTTTTGGTCGCGGGTCTTTTGTGTTACTGTGTATTTTTTAAGTCGCATGTTGTTTCGCATATAGTTTTTCTTTTTTTTACATCGGTTGTCTTGTTCTATGTAACGGTCGTGTTTGTTCTATGTAACGGTCGTGTGTATGGTGCTGTAAACTTCTATAAATAGGGGTAAAGTGTCATTTTAAAAAGTTGTTGAATTTTGAATAAAATTTGGTTTGTGCTTTGTGCCTCCATTTAAATTGATAGTTGAGTGTTATCTCCTATCTCCACTTTCGGATATTCGAGTGCGCTCGAATCAACGATTGTTGAAGCCAATTCACGGAATCAAGTGCGCTTGATCAACGTTCGAATAATTGAAGATCTTCTCTCACGGTATCGTGCGCGATCAACGTGTCGAAGATTGCTAAAGTCCGGTATCTTCGAGATCAACGGATTTGGGCCTTACGGTATTCTTAAATTCATCGATTTATCAACGATTCACCGATTATTTCCGCTAATCGTGTGAGATCCTGGAAGGATTCGATTTACATCGTCGAATTCGCTTCCTACGCTGCATCACAAAGTTATAGTTAACTTGTATAATTCAAACATATAAAAAAAAAAAATTTGAACCGAAAACTAAAATGACTTTTTATTAAATGTTATTAACTTGATTTTAAATATATTAGAAGTTTCAAAGTGATCTATTATTTTACAGAGATGACATTATTCATAGTGTAGATTGGCGTTCCTAAAAATTTCATCTTATTTCGAACTGTGAAGCTTTGAATATTAGGATGGTATAAAGATTAAGCCCATAAGCATGTTTCGATCGTGCTTTGGAACAGGTTTCTATAGAGATGATTGACTGATTTGAGCTTGGCGTTGTTGGAGGTAGCAATTATGAAGTCCTATGCAGAAGCTAGTTTGGAGAGAGTGGAGGAAGCGACAGATAGGAAGATTTTTAATAACTCTTCTAGTCGTGGGTAGAGTTGGTGTTTCTGACGGAGGAGATGCTGGTGAAGCATGAGTGCATGTATCGAGTTACGAAGCAAAAATAAGGTTAAGACGAAACTAAGGTAGTGTTTGATTTAACAACGAATTTTCTATTTTCGATTTTTAGTATGTATATCAAATACGAGAGGAGCGGGGAGAGATGACAAAGGGGGTTAAGCATAGGCGGAGGGAGATAGAGGAGATAGAGGGATAATGAAAGAATAGATTTTTTCTCATGATTGTGTTATTTCCAAAAATATGGAAAATAAAAAAAGAAGTTTTATGTTTTGTATGTTAACTCCGCTTTCTAAATTAATCATTTTCGACAATATACATGCGATGTGTGCACTTTTGCATGGACGAAAACATAAAATCAAAAATAAAAAACCAGACACCACCAAAGATCTTTGGTGCATTAATTTTCCCTTGAGTTTGTATTCCGTGCAATATTGATCTTACCAAATTTCATAAGCACTTCAACATCTGCATGTCAAGTCGATCTTTCAATTGATTGGTTTTGTGATATCTCAACTTTTTTTTTTTTGAAAAAGGTAAAAGGGCCCGGCCCAATATAAAGTAACAATCGGGTAAACTCACCCGAAGAAAAAACAAACAAGAATACAAACCCTAAAAAACACACGACAACGCCTCCAAACACAAAACAACAGAAACTCGAAAATGGCGACAAGCCAAAATCAACCCAAAAGCAGGACGATGAGAAAGAATACAGCCAAAATCAAGCAGATCTCAAGGAGGACGAAGATTCTTCTTATCCTTGCAGTACCTATCCAAAGGATGGAGCTCAATACTAGGGTTTCTCGCAAGATCTGAATTTGAATAGCCATTCTTCAGATTTGTAGTGCAATCAGCTGAATTGGTGCAACCACTAGCTTGAACTTTAATCTCTCTTCTCGCAGCAGTAGTACAGGCAGCTACATGAATTTTCGTAGAATGATGGTGATGAGAAGAACTGCTACTCTCGCCTTTACTCCAACAAGATAAGTGATAGACCTTGTTATTCAACAAACTCTTGTAGAAAATGGCTAATTTTTTGTTGTCATTAACTTTCGTATGATTTAAATCATCGATTGACAGCAAAGTAAGCTCTTTGGAAACGCAGCTGGGAGTGTGGTAATTCGACAGCTCTGCAACAGGTAGTAAGCCACTATTACTATTCATTAAATGCATTAAATTAGTGTAAAGATTGTTATTAACGTGTCTACTTCCCTTGCAGGTACTGTCCTTTGCATCTGCAGAATGGCCACCACCAGGAAGATAGTCCAGAGGCATGCCGCTTCTTATAAGCGAGAATTTAGCTTTGTCAGTATCATGTAAATGGCAGTGACAATCTTTTCGACTGCTATGAGGGATATACTTGGTGTATTTCCCATTAAGTAAGAGATCTTCAACATAATTCTCATAGTCAATAGAGTTATTCATATCAGATAGATCAGCATTCTTGTGATCTGACAGCTTGCTAGCTTTTTTGATGAGAATCTGAAATTCAGAAAGAATTCTGTTCCATATTTGAATACTGTCATTTTCTTTTTTGTTGTGAATTCTTTGATTTCTTTCTTTCCAAATATGATAGATGACAGTAGTAAGCATAATTGAAGCTCTTTTAAACTCTTTGGACTTGGGCTTAAAGCATTGCTGAATGTATTTTATGCTTTCACTAATGTTTTGAATTGGCAGATTTTGATTAAAACCCAGAGCATTTTTGGCAATAAACCAGATATGTTTTGAAAAGGCACAATCAAAAAAGAGATGGTCTGCATTTTCCATACCATTTTTGCATAAAATACATGTTTTGTCAATGTTCTTATTCCACTTTGAACATCTTTCAAGAGTTGGAAGTCTATTAAGGATGGCAAAGTAAGAACAGTGAGCCATTTTTGGGCAGTTAGATTTGCACCAAATTACTTTTCTCCAATAAACTTCAGTTTCTATACCTTTCACAAAGCTCCAAACTTTTTTAAAAGAAAAGGAACCTTTAGAACAGAGCTTCCAAACCCAAGTGTCTCTTTGAATATTATTATCAATAGTAACTTTCTCAATAGCATTTCTAAAAATATTAGCAGCTTGATGGGTATTTACATTCCAATTATGGTTGGAAATAATATTTTGAACTTTATCATTAGCACCACCAATAAGAAACAAATTATTCCACCCCAGTAGATCAATGAGGGACTTACCAAATATCCAGGGGTCAAACCATAAACTAGTTGAGTTGCCATCCTTAATCTTTCTTTCTACAAGATTTTTACCATTTTCTCTGCATTCTAATATGGATTTCCAAGAGAATGAATGATAATTTGCAGCTTTAGCAGTCCAGAGATTTTTGTTTTTAAGATATTTGTTTCTCATCCATCTGGCCCACAAAGATTTACCATCTAAAAACTTCCAAAATAACTTGTATTTAGCAGCTTCCCTCAAGTCTTTGATGCTTCTGATGCCTAAACCCCCTGCCTTTTTAGTCATGCATACTTTCTCCCAAGCAATTTTGTGCTGTTTACCTTGCCATATAAAATTAGCACATAATTTCTCAATTTTTTGAATTGCCTTTGCTGGTAAATTATGAGCTTGAATCCAATATAAGACAATTGCAGTGATGACAGTGTGAGTAAGTTCTAGCCTGCCAGCTAGAGTTAGTAACTTGCTAGACCATCCTTCAAGCTTGCTTTGAATAATATCATATAATCTAGAACAGTCTCTATCATTCAGTTGATTTATACTTAGGGGAAGGCCAAGGTATTTAACTGGCAAATTTCCTTCTTTAAAATTGAGAATGCTTAAAATTTCTTCCCTGGAATTGCATCCTTTGCTGAAATATACTTTGCTTTTGCAATCATTGACTTTTAGCCCTGTAAATAGTTCTAGCTTTTTAAAAATAGCAGCAATAGCATTTGCATTTTTAATATCTGCAGCAACAAAAAGAAGCAAGTCATCAGCATATAAAAGATGAGTAATGGATGGCTTGATTCTGTTTATGGGTTTTATATTCCCCTTGTTTTGCTCAGTTTCAATTAGAACAGTGAAGTATTCCATAACAATAGTGAAAAGATAGGGAGAAAGGGGATCTCCTTGTCTAATTCCCCTGTTACTATGTATATATCCAGTTGGGGAGCCATTAATCATCACAGAGTATGTAACATTGTTAATGCATTCTTTAATAAGGTCACAAAATTTTTCATTAAAGCCCATAATACTCATCATATGAATTATAAAATCCCTGTTAATTTTGTCAAAAGCTTTGTGTAAATCAATTTTGATACACATGATTTTTTTATTATTCATGTTAAAATTCCTAATAAGCTCATGAGCAAGCAATATGTTATCAGTAATAAGCCTGCCAGGGATAAATGCACACTGATTTTCAGAAATTAAAAATTTCAGAAACAGTTTAATCCTGTTGCAAAGAATGGTAGAGATGATTTTGTAAATAAAGTTGCAACAAGATATAGGCCTATAATCTTCCATACCATTGGGATTAGGAGTTTTAGGAACAAGAGTTATAAAGGTATGATTGAAAGATTTTAAAAGCCTCCCTGTTCTAAAAAATTCAGATATGACTTCAAAAATTTTAGGGCTAATATCAGCCCAGTGAGTTTTGTAAAATAAAGCCCCAAAACCATCAGGACCAGGGCTTTTGTTATTGTTAGCATTGAAAATAATATTTTTAATCTCCAAAAGATTAACAGGGGCTAATAAAATTTCCTTACTCAGCTCTTTTAAAGAAAATTTAATATTGAAGTAAGGAAATGAATGCAGATAATTTTCAGAATTAAATAACTCAGTGAAGTATTTAATGGCTTCCCTCTCAATATCATTAGAATTCTTTAAAGCATTACCATTAGCATCAATAAGTTTGTTAATAGTATTACTGTTTTTTCTATTGGTCATTTTAGCATAAAAAAAACTGCTAGCTTCATCACCATTAGTAAGCCAGTCAGCCTTGGCCTTTTGCCTCATATTAACTGAATGAATATGAAGGGAAGAAATGAGATTATTCTGAGCTTGAAAAAAATTGGTAATGATATTACTGTCTGAGCAGTTGTTGTCAAGAGCATTTTGTAACCTCTCACATTCATCTCTAATACTTTTAAGCTCATTTTTATTCCTACTATTATTCCAGTTTTTTATATGACCTTTGGCAATTTGTAAAAATTTGTGAAATTTATATTGAGCAGTGCCATGAATATTATAAGACAAGCATTTGGTGATGGCACTTCTATAATTATCATCATAAACCCACCCATTCTTAAATCTGAATGGTATGTTTTTTTTGCAATTACTACTATCAGTGAAGAAAATTTGAATAGGTGTGTGGTCACTAGTAGCTTGTGGCAGAGTGCAACACTTGTAATGGGGAAATATATTAGCAAAATTTTGATTGATTAATATTCTATCAAGTTTGCAATGAATGTTTCTAAATTTCCCAGACTTCCAAGTATATCTATTACCAACCATATTAGCTTCAATTATACCAGTCCTTAAAAAAAATTTGTTGATATATTCCAGTTTACTAAAAGGAACTGAAATACCACCTCTTTTATCATATGAATGCATGATAGTATTAAAATCACCCATTATGATCCAAGGATGAGAAATATTCCTATTTAAATTCTCAATATGATTCCATAAGTCAGATCTTTCATTTTCAAAGTTTGAGGCATATATAAAAGAAATATTTAAGACAAATCCACCCTTATTAGAGAACAAGCAGTGGACATATTGAAGATTAAAAATACAGTTATCTAAACTCCAAACATTATCATCCCATAAAACAAGAATTCTACCATTGCCCCCCTTATGATTATTATTCACACTTCTCCAATTAGGGATATGTCTGACATGATAGTCAGCAATCTTATCATTATCTAATTTATGCTCTAAAAGACCTATAATACTAGGTTTTTCAGACATAAGTAAATTAGAAACATCCAATTTTCTAATTGGGGAATTAAGACCTCTAACATTCCAAGAGATAATAGACATAGTAAAAGAGATTAAGAAATAAATAAAAAAATAAGGATACACAAGGATATGTGATTAGTTACAGTGAATCACTGTAACTATCTTCATCCTCTTGCACTTCCAGCTTCTTTTCCTTTCTTTTGTATGTAGAATCACTTTTGACTTTTAGAAGCTCTCCCCACTTATCATTTTTTGAGATGTATTTTTCTCTGAATTCTTTATCAGTTGTATCTTCTACTTGTTCAGAAGATGAGATATCATTAAGGCTTTTAAGGCTTTTAATTCTATTTCTGGCTTTCTTTCTATTTTTTTTATTAACTGCAGATTGTGAGGAAACAGCATTCACTGCTGCCTGTATTGTTTTTCCAGATAAAGACTTTTTTTTTACTGGGGATAATGAATCAGAGAGGAAATTCAAGCTAGTGTTCTTTGGAGGTTCAATTAAATCTACAAGATTCAAATCAGAAGAGTTTTGCTCAATATTCATACTATCAGCAACAGTATTTGCCTGAACAGAGACTTGAGTATCTGTAATTTCTTCCATTGATGCTTTAGGTGAAGCAATTCGAACTACATCAACTTTCTGAGGGGGGTAACTGATTTTACATTGCATATTTTCTTGATTTTCATCATGACTAGATTTGCTGGCATCTATCATTGTGGCATGAATTTTCAAATCTTGAAAAGAACTTTTCTGCACAGATTCATTCAGTGTTGTAACACTGTTTTCTTCTGCAACATCCTGAACTGAAGTATCATTATCTCTACATTTTTCTTTCCATATTTTTTTTGCCAAGCAATTTTCATCAGAATGACCAAAACATTTACAAGATTTGCATCTAGGTGGGATCCATTCATATTCGATACTTTGCACTATGTTGTCACCATCATACATTGTGATGTTAGCTTCATTTGGTAGCTCTGCATCAGCTTTTATTTCAACAAGAATTCTTGCATAACTCAGTCTCGTTTCCTTAGCAGTTGGTTCATCTAATTTTAGTGGCATACCCACCAAACTTGCTATAGCACTGAAAGCCTCCTTATCCCACAATCTTAGGCTTAATTCAGGTAATCTAATCCAAATTGGCATAGAAGACAGTAGATCCCTATCAAAATTAAATTTCTTGCTCCATTTTTTCAGAATAATCAACTTGCCATTTATGAAATATGGCCCCCCATTTAAAATTTTTCCACAATCTTCAGTTTTTGAAAATCTTATTATAAAGAAGCCATTATTTCTAGTATAAATCTCAAAGCTACCTGTGGGATTCCAATTTCGCGTAATATAAGTCTTGAAATGATGATATGGAGGCCTTGGACCATATACATATGCAATAACTGAATGACTCCATTTATTCTCTGTACGTTTATCAATGTCTTCCTTTACAGTAACAAATTTCTTATCATTTATATTGATAGGAGCAACATAATGCAAGTCAAATTCAGAGCCTAACCCTCCTTTCTTGAGAAGATCAGCCCATGAAGAGGCTTTGTGTGTCTTCTGAGCAGTGTCAATGCTGACTGGGGCAGTAGAGATTTGATTTCTTGGGTTCGGTTTCTGCCTGATCACATTTCTTGACTGTAAATAATCATTTCTTGAATCTGCCCTGCCATTAAAGAAAGAATTACGACCATTTTCTGGTTTTCTTGGAATATTTCTCTGAAAATTAGAAACAGGATTCTTTCTGCTTGCTCTCCTGTTGTAGACAACTTTCTGAAATCCCTCATCATCTACAACAGCATCAGCATTTACAACAGCACTGCTCGCAATGGAGGGTTTGACTGTGGGTTTGGGTTGCTGTGAGTGGGGGATAGATATTGATAATGGGGGAAGAAGAGATGGAGGAGAAGAAGAGACTCCAATCTGATCAAGCTTTTCAAAAATAGGATTATCTTGCATTTTTATTGTATCAGCCATTACATTGTTTTTTTACTCCATCATTTTAAAAAAACTAATTGAAAAAAAAAAAAAACTCAGATAATTGAAAAAGAACAATAGAAAGATTCGAACAGATTGATATCTCAACTTTATTAATATGCAGACAACCAGAAAGAGGAACAAAAGTACTACAAGAAGTTGAGTCATGTGAATTTAGAAGGAAGCAACATATGCAAATGACTACGGATCAATCAAACATACCATTCATTCGAAAATCATGGTACATCCCTCTTCCCTCTCTTGCATTCTCACTCAACCGGTACATGTACACTCTCTTTCACTCCCATCAAATGTAACCATTCAGAAACTTTCCTCCTCACTTTCCATTCCTCTCTATCAAAAACTATCTTTTCCTTCAAACATCACTTCATTGCTTACAAATCCACTAACTCCAGGCACATATATCTCCATATTCCAAGCACATTCATAATCATTTAACTTTGGAATGCAAAAGAATGTTAAGTCTCATAGTTTCAGGTGTTTGTAGTCTATGTGAAATGTTCCTTAAAAGGACTCGTGCATTAGACAAAATGTGGCCTTGTTTGAAGGTACCATCAGTTAAATATGCGCGTTTGATAAAATGGAATTCATGCATAGGAGATGAAAGGGCAGAGAAAATGTGATGTCTGTGCAAGCGTGCGCATAATATGGCTATGAAAGAGGAGGATCTTGCTGCTATAGTTTCTAAAGTTGGAGTAGATGATCACAAAGTTAAGAATGGTGTGCTGCATTGGTGGAAATTTTCATGCGATGAGGATGTTTGGTGCATGAAGAAGTTGGTCCCTGAAGATGGCTGTGGTGATGATTGGGGCAAGTCTTCTCCTTCTAGTGTTGTTACACTGTTACGTGAGTTTTGAAAATAGGAATATGTACGGCGGCAAGATGAGAATCACCTACTTTGGTTCAATTTTGCTTTGAATTCATTAAACCATATATACCTGCTACCTTCTAAAAATCTGATGTACCTTACCAGTACTAGTGTATTATGGTAAATTTAACCCTGCCAATATAAGCTGGATTTTCTAAGAGCTATCGATTTATGATCTAATGATTTTAAAAAATGGACTCATATCTCACTTTAGTATATGCACGCATGATTATCATGATAGGCATATATAAGTGTTGTGTAATCAAAGGTCAGAGTTAAGTAACTTAAGTTATATCCCTACAGTTTTGTTGTTGGGCAATATACAATGTGGGGATAGCTGACTTGGAACTTTTATATGATTCACTATTATTTCATATGATTTAAAATAACAGTTGTTAGGAAAATGATTTGGATCACCTTAGATGAAACTATGACATTTTCTATTTGATTTTGTTCATTTAACTTATCGTTCATTTTTTCCTCTGTCAAATTTTTTGGGTTTTCTTAGATATTTTCGTGGTTTATAATATTCATAAGCTACTAGAGTATAACTAGCTGTTCTAGAGAACGCCCTAGCTTGTCGTTTTATCTGCTCTTGCAAAGTTGTTTCTCTACATCATTTTACTAATTCTTGGAATACAAACGTTATACCAGGTCCTATTCCTAATTTTGGAATTTTTTCATACTGTTCATTCCAATTTTTTTTAATTGTCTTCCTAGGTCTCCTGGAAGTTTTGCAAAATATCTATTACAAAGATTTTCGTCTGTAGCTCTACCAGTTTGTGCTAGTATCATTGCAAAGTCTTGGCTAAATTCTTTAATGTATTTAAAATCCCTTATACTGATTTGTTCTAGGTTTCTTAATGTCGTTTCTTGTATCAGCGTACCTCCTTTACCTTGATCATTGCCTATTAAAAGTAACCTAATAAAGCTTGTGAAATTATATGGGTTATTTCCTAACGCTTTTTGTTCTGTAATTATTGTTGGATCGTCTGTTTTTCTACTTTGATATATTCCTAAGGCTATAGGTCCTAATGTGGTTTTTAAGACTGACCACATATCTATTTCCGGTCGTTTATTAATTTCCCAGTTTCTAACAACATTTTGTTCCCAGATTAAGATTTCTTCGGGCCATAGTTGTGGAGATTGATTTTCTAAAGGTAACATATCTCTACCATATAATTTTCCAAAAGGTTTTCTAGCTCCTTTTCCTATATATGGTATTTCTTTATAATTCCATTCCATTTGTGCCCATGGTTCTCGTTCTAGAGGGCCTTCCCTAAATTGTTCACTTGGTTCACTATCAAACCTGCTTTGTTTATTTGATGGTATCATGGCTTGATCTATAAAGTGAGTATCAATAAAGAAATCGCTTAAAGAGATCTTTTGATTTAATATTTCATCAATTAAAGCCATGT
This sequence comes from Allium cepa, assembly GCA_030765085.1. NCBI lineage: Eukaryota > Viridiplantae > Streptophyta > Magnoliopsida > Asparagales > Amaryllidaceae > Allium > Allium cepa. Next base: position 916,730,805 of record CM060928.1, read on the forward strand.
TAAAACATTTTGATAATGTATTAAAGGATTCTTCATAATCCATATTTAATCAAGTCATACAACTAATTATCATATTATCTGTTTCTTCACGAATATTTTCTACTGTTGCTTTTTTATTTATGATTTCTAGAAGTGTTTTTTGACTTTCTGTTTTAAAACTTCTTCTTCGTTTTCATTATATTCGTAATCTTTGTTTAGTAGATATCCTAATGTATCTTCTTCATTTGTCATATTATTTTCTTCTAATGTTTCTTTGTCGGATTCATAGTCATCATATATAGGACCATCTTCCTAATTCGTACTATTATAATGCTCATCTAGAAATTCGTTTAAATTGTTTCTTGCAAATTCTATTTCTGATTCAGTATTCGTTTCTTCTTCATTTTGTTTATGTTTATAGTTACCAAATCGTAAACTTGGTTCTTCGAATTGATTTTCATAAATTACACGAGATTTTGGAATTAAAATGCTTTTATTATTAGTTACAAAATCTTTTAGTTGTCATTCGAGACCTGCTAATTCTTCTGGATTAATACTTTGTGGTTCTATCATTTTAATTCATTTACTAGCTATATTCTGAACTATGCCTTCTAGATTGATTATAAACTTCATTCCTGATCTGTTACTAGCTTTTCCTATTATTCCTATGCTAATTATTAGATTATTCCCTTCACAATCTTTAAATCCGTTTGCTTTAAACCCTAGCTTTAAATTCCTTAAATCTTTAATGCTTTTTAGTATATCTGGTACACAATATACTAAAGCTAATTTATCATTTAAGTCTATCTCCATACCTGAAAGTAAAGCCTTTTCTATATCCTAGTCCATGACTGGTCTAAAACTAAAGTAAGTAATTTAGTTTCGGTCCCTTTTCTAATTAGGGCGTTGATCCCTATCACGATTAATCCTAAATTAAAAAAAATCGTTTTCCTGTAATTTTAAGTTTTTGTATTGTTTCAGGCGATAAAATATTTAAAACTACGCTGTTGTTAATAACTCTAATTTCTTCTTCCCTAGTATTTCTAATTAAGGTAGTATTTATATTTGTAATTCCTACTTGATACAGAATTCGTGGGTTTAAAAGGTCTAATTGATTATTATTATATAAATCTAGATTTCTATCTGGATCTATTTCTTCACCTAGTTGAACTATCTGTTTTTCTTTCTTTGATTTAACCTTAGAAAGGATATTGGATATTTCATCTTTACATTTTCCTTCGGAACTACTGGGTCCTGAAAATGAATGTCTAGGGTTCATTATTTCTTTGGAAGCCAAAATTTATGTAACTCTGGTTATTTATTTATTTTTTCAATTGGTTATCCTAGGCTTCGATTAGTTAATTGGTCAATTATTTTATCTAACTCTGAATTTAAACCGTTTTGTTTTGTATTGTCCTTAGATAATTTTTCTAACTTCTCTAGAATTGCAGATTTAAGGCTATTAAAATGTTAAATAAACTAGGATATTCCTTGTCAGAAGGAAGATTTCCTTAGTGAATCTGGATTGCGGAACTACGTTATTTCCTAGATATTTCTTAGCTTCTTTTACCACCTTTTCAAGATTTTTGTTCATCCACCAATTAGATATTTCACTTCGTTTATTAAACTATCTACCTTATTTATTTTTCTACAAATTCCAATGTTCTTTGCTGAACTTCTACTAAAGTTCTTTTTGTTTCTATCTCTATTTGTTTAGGTTTATTATGTTCTAGCAGAAATTGTAATTCGTTTATAGTAGAAATTTCTGGTAAATTATTTTTAAGATTTACCAATGTTTGTAAAATTCGTTCGTTTTGATTTTTCAGAAAATCAAAATTTATTACCAACTGTTTTAAAGTTCTGTTTTTGTCTCCTATAGAGTTGGCAACAATTTCTAGAGTTTTAGCAGTTGAAGTATTACAACGTTCTAAATTAATTCCTAGATTAATTAACAAATATGTTATAGAATTCAGTTGTTTATTATCCTCGTGTAATAGATGCTTAATTTTTTTTTTATCAAAATGGCAAATAAACTTATAATTATCCAAACTGATCGTGGTACGTTCTTTAAAATTATAATCAAGATTTAGAAAATGTAGACGCTTTAAACTGCTTTGACCAATTTTGAAACTTGGAGTTTATCTTATTTAAAAATAATTCATCTGTTCAGCTTATTCTTTCATTTTATAAGGTTTTCTTTTGAGAGAGGTTAAATAGTAACAAAATTTAATAATCTGATAAGAATTTAGATATCCCTAATCGGTTTAACCAATATGCAGAACATGATTCTTTCCCTGATTACTTTATAGTTCTACCATGTTCAGTCAATAATTGGGAATTACGCATACTAAAGCTACCCTAATACTAACTCAGAGGTTTCTACTATAACAGTAATACTAGGAACAACCATGATCTGATACCAAAGCTAATGCGACGGGGGTATATAAATTCCAAACACTTAGAAAAAGTTTCAATAACGCCTATTAAATATAGAGTTATACACACAAAAAGCTCTAAAACTTCTGAAATATATGATACATAAAGAATTATGGAATAGAGACATACCTAACTCCTATCCATTGGACTAGAACTGAAGTTGATGCGGCGGAGCGATTGGTAGGTTAGAAGATGCGCGGCGTTGTGGAAGAAACAAGATTTTCCTTTTATTTTTAAATTCTCTCAAAATATTATGTGTGGAAGAAAGAATAGAAGCTGCACGGATAAGTGAGAAAATTTTTACGCTGCCATGGATTTAATGAGAGCTTACAAATTACTTAGATTGCTTTCGATGATTTGTACAATGAAGCTTGCTCAATATATAGGAGAGCCAAGTGGTTACTAGGTTACAAGTAGTACACACTAAGCGGTAAAAAGCAAACCGCACTCACTTAAAACGCACGTTCATCATTATACAACTTAATAAAGCTGTCGTCCAAATATACTTGAATTGACATCCACTAAGAATATTGCCGTCCTTTGTGCTGAGTGGGGAATAAATTAATCAAAGTGGGATTACAGCTATTCTTTTTGATAAGATGGAATATTCTGCTGGCCCTATACGTAGTTTGCCTTTATACTGGTCAGTCAGTATCTGCCATTTGGTCATACATATGTTCTGGACTGTAGTTTTCTAAGGCTACTATGTTACTCAAATCTGGACTGCTTTCAATGTCTTCTTCTTCGGAAATTTTGTCGTAAACTATTACGTCGTTATTAGGATCAAAAGAAATCATAGCCGGGGGAAGAGGAAGAAGGATCTTCATTTCTGTTTCTCCTCATATCGGTGTCTAGCTGTTTCTGCTTGTAAAGTAAGTTCCTTCCAATTTGGAGGGGGGCTTAGAGTTACTGTAGATTGGTGAAACTGCCAAGGCATGTGGGCTTCGAACCATATCGAAGTTCCTTCATACATCTGAAAATAACATTTTAAGCTTCTTGAAGCATGCTACCTGGTATAGCCTAAATGTTGAAGGTTGACATCCTGTGCATAGCTGGTCTAATAGTGTAATGAGTATTAAAGTAATAACTAGGAGTGGTGGAACTTATACAAACTATAATACTAAGGAATTGCCGCAAATATTGTCTGGCCATTATAGCAAACCTGTTTTCGAATCTTTCTAAGACTTCATCTTCTACCTGGTTGTGGAAAGTAATTCGAGACAACATTCCATGGTCGAAAAGGTCTATTATTTCATCCATGTTATTAGGTAAATGTTGACTATGTACCCGGAGTCTAAGCATATTGCTGCATCTGTCCTAGACAATTTTAAAACTGACTGTTTCAACTAATCTCTGATAGTAGGTCTTTAGTTTTGTTTGTAGCTCTGCTTGGTGTTCATTCCATCTGTCAAAGGCTAGGTTGTCTATTTTTAGGATAATTTCTTTTCCTGCTAGGTTGTATAGCTCATCTAGAATAGGCTCTGGTTTTAGTTTGAGATGATTAGATAATTGTTGGTAGGATAACTCCTTAGGTCGTTTTGGGACTTGCTTTAGGAGGTCTTCTTTTTCTCGGACTAGCTGTTGGATTCTTTTTTGGAGGAGCTCGTTGGTTTGCTGGGTATAATGATTTTGTTCTTCTAATTTTTGGTTATATTGGAGGAGTGATTGAAATTGTGATCGAGTTTATTGGTACAAATTCTGTAGATCGTTTAGTTGAGAAGCTTGGGTATTGAGGAGTTCGTTTGGAGTTTGTGGTGGTGAGGAAATTGTCTGAGCATAAGTTTGATTACAGCCTGTATCTACATAATAGTTAGGTCCAAAAGAGTTTCTTGCTTCCAATAAAGCCTCATTTAAATTATAAAAACCTTTAAAAACAGGGTTTTGAAAATAGTTTATAGCCATCTGGACTTGGCTATAATTTTTGAAAATACCTGTAAAGTTTCCTCTAAACACAATATAATAAAACAATTTTTTTGAAAGTGGCTTCTGCTGAATTTTAGAAAAGTAGTAAGCAAAGCAGTTGCCAAGTTTTTGTTTATAAAGCCGTTCTTGCTCGACCGTTTTAAGATTCCAAAGATGATCAAGAAGACACTGTTGAGATTGATCGTTTATGCAAACCAACAGTTTAAACCACCTAGGGTCATCATTTTTGAAAAGAATAAGTGAAATTTGTCCAAAGGACATACATGGGATGTTACTGCCCATCGTTTGATTGTTTGCTTATTTTGAAGGAGATGGTATTGGAGAATTATTCGGGGAACTACCCACCGTCGTTTATTTATTTGTTTCTATTGATGGACTTGCATTTGAGCTTGTCCCTGGTGGTGGCATTTCCTTTTTGATGAGGGGAGATAAAGATTCTCTTTTCGTTTCATTATTCGTTTCTACCATTGGATGTTTCTCTTTGCTTATTTCCTGATTCATAAAACAAACATCATTAGAAAATACATGTAATACTTTTCTGGATAACATGTCGGCAAGATGATTATTTTTTCCTTTAATATGCTCAAACTAAATACTATAACCATTGCCTTGTATTAAATTTTATCAATTTAGCCATCGTGTTTTGGTAATCTTTTTAGAGTTCTCATTTGAAATGAATCTAACTATTGCTTCACAATTGTTTCTAACTGTGAAGTCTTTGTTTAGATAGATATTATACTTATCTAAAGCATTTATTAAGGATTGAATTTCATAGTCTAAACTAGTTCATGATGGGACTGAGTTAAAATTGCCACTAGAATAAGCAGCAATCTTTTCTGTAGATTTATCACTGTATTCCGAAGGTTTGCATTTGAGAACTGCTCCCCAACCTTCTCTACATCCATCACATTCTATAATTATATAGTCCGTTGTTAAAGGTAATTCTAAAGGTTGAATTTTCTTAACCTCTTCCTTGATCTTTTGAACTAGTTTAACATCTTCTAAATTAAATCTACTTTCACCATTCTTAGAGATTTTACCATAAAGTGGCCCTACTAATTTTGCTAGATTTGCTATGAATTTTCTAGCATAATTTACTAATCCCAAGAATGCTTGTATTTTCTTTTTGTTGCCAAGTTTATCTGGAAAACTATTATTTTCTAGGATATATGAGGCTGTAATTCTATTTTTCCATTACCAATTTATAATCCTAAAAATGCAATCTTTTGTTTAAAAATTTCCATTTTTCGTTTTGAAATTACCAATCCATTATTTTCTATAAATAAATAATTATTACTAAGTATGATTTACTAAATATAATACAAATATTAATTATATTAAATAAGAATTATTAACTACTAAATATTTATTGTAATTATTTGTTTGGAAAAAATTCTTCTTTATTAATATTCTCTTTTTCCAAGGGTTACAAGTTTTTTTCTAAAAAGTAAACAACTTTTAGAAGTAGGAGTTTTTTAATTATTTAATGTCAATGTAAATTATAAGTATAATTTTTAGAAGTAGTTCAGTTCATGCCCCTATATGGTTCAAACCTTTTATCATCAATTCCTAAATTAAATGTTAAATATTAGTTATTAGAGAATAAAACATGGTGATAACATTGATAGAAAATATTAAATTTTTATTTTTTATCAAACTATTATTCATCATAAACGTTTTTATACTTTGATTCCAATACTCTAATACTATTTCTTGATAATCCACCATAAAATTTAAAAGCATAATTTTGAAGTCATATTCGTAACTTTTATAAAGTAACTGAATAATCAATATACACAAAAGTTAAAGCAAATGCTCTCTTTGAGTGCAAATGGGCTCTTAGAAAAGCAGCCATGGCTACCATAAATATTAAAATATTCCTATCTTTTGTAAAAACTCCGATCAGAATTCAAGGGGTTCTTCGTCCTCCCTCCTTGATTCTCCGACTTCTCCTCGACCTCCTTCCTTCATAAATCTTGAAGATACGCCTCTGGATCAAGAAATGATGGTTTTCAAATGGTCAGAAACCACCGCAAACATCTCTTAGAGAAACCCTAAAGGCAAACCCACAAGCCTGCAACCCACAATCCGATAAGTTCTATGCTTAAAGGGCAGAGTTATAACCATAGAAATAATCATCAGTGTTTTAATAGCAGAACAAATTTCAATGCCTCAAGAACTCTCTCTAAAGAATCAAACAGCTTAACCAAACCAGCATCTTCTTGGGCAGGTCTAGTTAAGAAAGGAGGGCTTAATTCATTTGTAGATCTCAGTTACTCGGCACCAATGAAAATTGGCGACAAAAGAGTTGTTGTAGTTAAAGAAGAGATCAGTCGAAGAACCAAGGATAAATGGAGTAATTCTATTGTTTCTTATGTGTTTAGATCTAGGCCCTATTATCATCATTTCAGATTTCATTCTTAAAACTTAGAACCTAGCCGACAAATTCGAAATCTATATAAGAAACAACGGGTTTTTACCATTAGATTCTCTATCAAATCCGATTGTAATAAGGCAATTCAAGGAGGTCCATACTTTATCAATGGTAGGCTTATTATCTTGAAAAAATGGGATAAGAAAATGATTCTTGATCGAGATTTACTATCTACTTATCCAAATTGGATAAGACTGCCAAAAATCAATCTCAGACTATGGGACAAATAAGCATTTGCAGCAATAAGTGGTGCAATAAAATTTGATGAGACTACGACCAACGAAACAAGGCTTGGTTATGCAAGAATTCAAATAGAAATCTAAGCTAATGAAGTTCTACCAGAATTCGCCTACAGCACTATGCATGATGGAGAAAGTATTACTTAGAAAATAGAATATGAATGGATTCCTTCAAGATGTTTGAAATGTGCTTGCTTCGGCCAACTCACCGAGGCTTGCTCATCAAAGATAGTTTGGAAAGAATTTTTTTCAAATTTCAATGAAGTTTCAAGAAAATTTGTTACTGAAGATCCAAGAAACGTTCAAGGTCCTTCAATTCAAGAAAAGAATGCACAAGCAAATCAGGTTATTTCGTCTAAAATTATAAACACAAAAACCCTAAATATTCATGATAACATATTGGTTTCAGATAAAACTCATTATTTTGGGGAAAAAACCATTTTAAGCTCTGAGTTTTCTAAGGATGACATGGAAAACATTAGCAATGATGATAAAACAGAGATCTTTCCACAAGCAGTTTCAATAAACTCTAACTATGCAGAAAGAGGATTCATTGTGGCCAACAAAACTATACAGTAGAAAGATGGCTCTACTGTCGATAAGGTTTAGGATGGCAATATCATTGAAATCTCAGAGAAAACAACTCAGATTCTAGGGAAAGCAGTACACAGTTCATGGATTACCCCTCCATCAGGATGATCCAAGTTTAATTACAGTCATTATCATCTCAAATTGTTCAAAAATAGAAATTTCTAATTTGTTAACCAAAAGCTGTCTGCATAATTGTACTAAGATTTCTGAGGCATTGATCAAGAATGCTGGCCTCCTACTCTCTTCATCTTCTTCTCCTATAAATAACAAAAGAAAAAAGCCAAGAAAAAGAGCATAAAGGTAATTTTGGATAGTGGTAATGATGAAGCTCCAAATTCAAAAAACTTAGAGAAAAAATATATCATCAAAAATCAAGATTGGGAAAATTCTTAAAAGTTCAAGGGAAAAAATAATATAAGAAAAGAGGAGAGACGGCTTCAGAAGCAAAGAAATAAGCAGCAATTTTTCACCATAGCTGCAGTGATATTATGATATCCCGAAAATTTCAAGCAATTAATGCGTGATAATCTTTTTTTAAATTATTTAAAATTGGCAAAATTGTTCTTTTAAAACAAATAATAGTGGATTTTTATATGTATATAGATATAATTAGATTTTAAATAAAATTATTATTTTCAAATTAAATTTGTGTTTGTTTAAATGTGTGTATATATATATATATATGAGTTGATTTTAATTTGAATTTGGATTTGAATTTGAAATTCAATGGATAATTTCTTAAAATAAATTTGGTTTTAGAAATATATTATATATGATTTTTATTAGTATATGATTTGTTTTATATTATATTCTTTAAATGATTTTATTTATATAAATTAAGAAAAGTATTTATTAAATATAAATTAAGTATAAAAATTTTACAAAAACATTTAAAAATAAATATACACATGCATAATTACACGTGTAAGTTAAATATGTATAATTTAACAAATGTAAGGTGATTAACATATCCAAATGACAAATGTTAGCTAATTAAACAAGTGTCACCATTTTTCTTTTTTATTTTCTTTTATTTTTAAAATCATAAATTAAGTTTATATATGCATCTATCTCTTCTCTTCCATTTCTTTTTTCTGTCTTCATTTCAAAACTCAAAGAACGAAGCTTTTAACCTGTTAACAATTTTCAAACAAGAGAAAAACAAAAGCCTGTATACATTTTCAAACCAGAGATAAATTCAAACAATAATCTAATCAAGCAACAACTCTTCTTCCTAAATCATCAAAGCATCAGATTTCAAGCATTTTCAAGTTTTCAGTTTTCAAAGATCATCATAGCATTCAGTTTTCAAAATCAAAGAAAGCATTTTCAAGTTCCTGTTTCAAAAAGTCTCTGTTCATCATTTCTGGTGAGTAAACATTCTTAATAAAAGCATAAGTAAATGAAAATATGTTGCATGTGAATTCCTGGAATGAATTATGCTTTGCATGTATATATATATAAGTGTGATTCCTGTATATATAAATGTGTTAGAAGTGAGCATTCTGATATATCTGTGATCATTTCTGTTTTAAGTTACAGAGTTTAAATTTAGATAAAAATTCCAAATCTCCTCATCTATTCTCTGATAGGTTTTAGTTTTCAAACAATTTTTGTTTGTTTAAACCTAAACTAAGATTTAAAATGTATTTAAGAATGATAGTTTTGAATATCATTTGGAAAATAGAAAAGACAGTGAAAACCTTGGAATCATGATAAATTCAAAGATCTAAATTCTTCGATTTACTTATATAATCGAAATCACACTCGAAATTCATGATTTTTAAAAGTTGAATCAGGATTTTTATTATTGAATCGAGAGAGGAAACCGGGGTTGAACGTGAAGCGGGCCAATAGGAGGACCCAGTATCTTAATTAGAGGTCCAATACACCCAGTTTTGGGAAATTGCTGGCGATCGATGGGCGGTGAGGCCTCGGGATCGCCATTGGAGGTAGTTGGGGAGTTGTCGAGTTTAGAAAAAATGTCAGGTAGATTCTAGTCCACTGAGGCGGCGTCACGACGATGGTTTAGGGTTTAAACCCTAAGTTTGGTCGAGGCTGGAAATTGAGTTGCTGCGTCATCTCTGGAGGATCGGGTTTCATCGAGGAAAGGTTGAGTGGATGGTCGTCGGAGGTGTGGCCGGAGTTTCATGGACGCTGGTGATCGGCAGCGTCGGGTCGAGAAGGTTTTCTGGTGTTGGGTTTGGTTCCAAGCTTGTTCAAGTAGCTCTATTTCGATTTGGTGTTTATGTTGAAGTGAGGGTGGTCGGGATCGATGGCGTAGGTGAAGATCGATGTGCGGGAGGTATCGGCGATGGTCGGAGACGTCTCGATCAACGGTGCATGTGCACAAGGTTGGCAGTGTGTCAGTGGTTTGGGGAAGATGGTTGTCTCGGGGGATGACTCGGGTTCGCATCGTTGTGTCTCGATTTTAGCTTCGGGTAATAGCTCGTGAGTGGTTCAGGTGTAACAAGTTTTAACTTAAACTAAAACTAAGTTTTAAAAAGGAAAAGTGGATTTTTCTCGGGTCAGGGCTCGAGTGCTTTCCAGGTTGAACCCGAAGTAATTTAAAAACAATTTTTACAATTGAAAACAATTTTTCAAATTTAAATAAAACAAGTTTAAATCTATTTCTTAAAATTTATTTCTTTATATAATAAATGTTTAAATAATTGATTTAAGAAGTTATATGTTTTATTTAACTTAAAATTGTAAGTTATTTTAAAACCTAATTTAGCAATGTAACTAAGTGTTAATTAAAAAGATAAAATGTTTAAAAATTTATATTTAAATTATAATTAAGAAATTAATAAGATAAATGGTTTATCTTAAATTTAATTAAGACTTTGGATGATTAAGAATTAATAAAATTAATAATTAATTAAAGAGTAATTAATTAATTTAATTAATAAACGATTAAGGATAAATTAGTTAAGTAATTAAGATTAATTAATTTATAATTAGAAATTAATTAATTAATTAATTAAAGATTAATTAATTTGTAATTGAGCAATTTATTAATTAAGTAATTAGAGATTAATTATTTGGTTATTAAGTTTTACTGATTGGTAATTAAGGTTTATTAATTAATAATTAAGGATAATTAATCAGTAATTAAGGATTAATTAATTGATTTATAAAGGTAATTAAAGAATGATTAATTAATTCAAATGGATGTAATTAATTAATGATTGATTAAGTAGGGTTAGGTGATTAATTCTTAAGTAATTAATTTAATTTGAATTAATTAAATTAATTATAGTATGGATTAATAAGCCTTGCTTATAGATGATTGATTGTGAAGAATGTCTGGGCCGATTGATATTTAGTTTGATAATCTGTGATATTATGTTTACTTTGGATGTGGCTGTGATAAATATGTGTTATTTATCTGTGATGAATGCTGTGAGTTCAAAGTATTGAATTGAATTAAATTGTTTAACCTTAAATAACTTGGCCTTTAAGATGGCGTTTGGTTTTCGAGGAGACCGAGATCGGATATCAAATTTGATTATCCAAAAACCACATCGATCCAAGTCAAACGATAGGTCGTGAAAACTCAAGTGGAGATCAAGATGAAGATTCAGAGTGCAAGGGTTATTGTCATTAACTCCAAGGGTGATTCCAAAATGAGTATAACGAGATAATGCCTTCGGTTTCGTTCGAACTCGAAACAAACTTGTATGGATGAATGCTATCAGACCGTCGTCAATGGAGGACGATGAGCATTCCAAGTTATGGGTTCTTTAAAGGTAATCGTAGCCTCAAGCCTCATCAACTGGGAATGGCTAAAACATGGAAGGTGCACGCAAGGCTGAGTGGGTAGCACCCAAGTAGGATAAAATTTTCCACTGTCTAGAGGTCTCGTTTATTCGGCTATGTGGGCGGTTGTTTGTCCACAACCGTGGGGTTGTCTTATTCGGACTTTCCAGTAAGGGGTAGCTCCGGCTTTGTGATGTAGAGTATCAGGGTGGATCCTCGATACGGTGATCTAGGCCATGTGCTGTGACAGGCGGTACCCCAGTAGCCCTGCCATTGTATGAAATCCCTTCTCCCTACGTGCCCTTTACAATTTTGATTATAGAACCCACTTTGTGGCTAGTATGCTGGAATTTAATAAATGTAACAATTTCGGCTATGTGAATATTTATTTGAAAACCCTAGACACTATTATAATATAACTGGATTTCCTATCAAATGTTTTGGTTATCGTAAGGGAAAAACTTGTCCACGTTTATTTGCGGAGAGTCTTACGAGATACCTTTTATTTCAAAGGTTTTTCAAGTTAAACAACTTAATCGTTTACTCACACTAGACCCATGTCTGACCTGGAGTTTATTTTGGTTTTTTTAAACTCTTGGGTACTCAAATTTTTATGAGTAGCCAAGTGATCAGGTTTTGCTTGACGAATTTTAGGAAGCTTGGAGCAGGAACCTTGGCGTAGTTATATATATCTATTTCCACTGTGTTGAAGTCTTTTGTCTGTTGTATTTTGGAATGTAATGGATAGACGGGTCTTCACGACCGTCGAATGTGATGATGTTGTGTAACTGTGTAACTCTGATATGTATAATGACTATGTAATATCTATGTGAAATATTATATTTTGTTCCGTTTCCACTGTTAGATTATGATGTTGTTGTTTCTTTCTTTCTATCTATTCTTTTTCTACCTATTTCTTTCTTTATGATGATACGTCTTTCTGTGGAATGAAAGGCGGGTCGTCACGGTTGGTATCAGAGCACTAGGTTGAGATAATAATTTGGCTTTGGAGTAGCATCTATCTTGAGAGCGCGTATTTGTAATTTTTATATAACTATATGCTTATCTTAATTGCTGGGCTACCTGTCTAGGTTGCCAACATGATTTCTAGAGGAAGGAGAAGCAGAGTTGTGGGCGGCACGACGACCAATATTGAAAGAGGTCCTACTGCTAGCGAGGCTGTGAATCCAACACCGCCTCAAGTAAGTTTTGCTACTTTGTGCAAGGATTTCACCAATCTGGGAGGAAGACCTTTTAAAGGATCGGAGTCCATTATAGAAGTTCAAGCTTGGTTACGCTCATGTAAGCACATTTTTAAGAGTTTGGATTTGTCGGACGGGTAAAAGCGAGTAATGGCATCGTGGCAATTTCAAGGAGCTGCAGCTTGGTGGGATGCAGTTAAAGTGAACATTTCAGAGGATGATATTTCTTGGAGTAAGTTTGAGGAATTATTTGAGGAATAGTTCATGCCTACAGCTGGGAGGACTCGTATGTATAGAGATTTTCTGGATCTGAAGCAAGGGAGTATGTCTGTTTCAGAATATGAGAAAAAGTTTAATGAATTATCTAGATATGGACATGGTTTGATCGACACGCCCCTCAAGAAGAATGATATGTTCGTGTAAGGAATGAGGCCTGAGTTCCATGAGAAGATGATAGCTCACCTTAAGGGATCTTTTGTGGAGTCAATTGATATGGCATTAAGGTATGAGGAGCTTATGAACAAAAAACAGTTGGCATCTACAGCAGCACCAAGTGGAACTTCTTCCAATCCAAATAAAAGGAAATTCAACCCAAATTGAAAGAATCAAGGAAAAGGGAAGCAGGGAGGAAGCAACGGACCTCGTAAGTGCTATATATGTCAGCAAGAGGGACATTTGGCTAAGTAGTGTCCCAGAGGTAGATCTCAGCAGCATCAGTGTCAGAGTGGACCCGGTTCAGCATTGGTTCAGAAATCCTTGTGTTTTAACTGTCATCAGCCAGGGGAAATGGGGAAGGCTTGTCCGCTTCTTCAGAAGGCCTAGCATAATAAGGTGTTTGCTCTTGAAGGTAGATCAACTTCTTCTTCTAAAGGCAAAAGCATTTTGGAAGGTACTTTGCTTTTCGATGGTATTTTTATTAGAGTTCTATTTGATTCTGGTGCACCTCTTAGTTTTATTTTTTTGGATTCGGTAGAGAAGTTTCATCTTTCCCCTAGTTTGGTAGACCGCCCTATTTTTGTATCTAATCATATAGGCGGGGTAACCAAGTTAGATAAGATCTGTAGAGGCCTAAGGATTTCTTATCTGTCTCATAGTTTCTCTTGCGACCCATTTGTATTGGTTTTCAAAGGGTTTGACCTTATTCTGGGAATGGATTGGTTGGATAAGTATAAGGCTGTTTTGGTTTGTGAAGAGAGAATTGTGTCTTTGGAAATTGAGTTGAGAAGGATCGCAAAAGTGACTTGCGATAATTCTAGAGTTCATTTGAGTAATCTTTTGCATGGAATCAAGGCATCTCCAGAAGGCGTAGAATCCATCGAAGTGGTCAGAGATTTTCCGAATGTTTTCGAGGAAGTTAAAGGTTTGCCCCCGCATCGGGAGATAGAGTTTCAGATCGATTTGGTTCCGGAAGAAATACCTGTTGTTCATCCCAGTAGAAGGATGGCGCCGAGAGAGAGAGAAGAGCTAGTGAAGCAGACCCAAGATTTCTTAGAGAAAGGTTTGATCCGGCTCAGTTTTTCCAGTTGGGGTTCTGCCGTAGTCTTTATACCAAGTCGGGTGGGTCATTGAGATTCTATGTGGATTATCGGAAGTTGAATAAGGTTACTATTAGGAATAAGTATCCTTTGCCCCGTATAGACGATCTTTTTGATCAACTGCATGGAGCTTCTATTTTCTCTCAGTTGGATTTAGCTTCGGCTTTCCACCGGTTAAGGGTAGCTGAGGACAGTATACCCTTGACTGCGTTCAGGGGACCCAATTGTTTTTATGAGTGGTTGGTTAGGCTTTTTGGGCTGACCAATGCTCCTGCCTATTTTTTGGATTTGATGAACTGAGTTTTCCAGGATATGTTGAATAAGTTCATGCTCGTGTTCATCTATGACATTCTTGTCTACTCCAAGTCCGAAGAGGAACATAAGCGACATTTGGGATAGTGTTGGAGACTTTGAGGAGGCATGTCCTGAATGCTAAGTTTTCGAAGTGCCATTTTTGGAAGTCGGAAGTTAGATTTTTGGGGCATATTTATTCTAGTGAGGGTATTTCTGTTGATCCGACCAAGGTAGCTACTATTCAGGTGTGGAAGCAACCGTAGACTCCTACATAAGTCCATAGTTTTCTGGGTTTGGCAGGGTACTACGGGAAATTTATCAAGGACTATTCTAAGATTTCTTCGCACTTAACCAAGTTGACTCGGAAAGGAGCAAAGTTTAGGTGGACCCCCAAGTGTGAAGAAGCATTCCTGGTTTGAAGGTAAGGACGACCAGCGCACCTATTCTAGGTATTCCTGATGGTAAGAGTAAGTTCGAAGTCTACACGGATGCTTATGGAGTTGGGTTGGGTGCAGTGCTGATGCAGAATGGGAATGTGATTGCGTATGCGAGCAGGCAGTTGAAGCCACATGAAAAGAATTACGCTATGCATGATCTGGAATTATTGGCCACCGTCTTTGCTTTGATGATCTTGAGGCACTATTTGCTGGGAGAGAAGTTCGAGCTTTCAACGGATCACAAACCTTTTAAGTATTCTTTTCTCCCAGAAGGACCTGAATTTGAGGCAGCAGAGGTGGGTTGAATTTTTGGCATCTTATGATTTGGATATCCTCTATACTCCAGGAAAAGCGAATGTTGTGGCAGATGCTCTGAGTAGGAATGCAGTTCTGTCTATATTGGAAGTTGTTCTGTCTTTCCAGGAAAGGATCATAAGAAGTCAAATGAAGGATAGAACTTCTGAGGAATTGATTCTTGGAACTAAGGATGGTCGATATTCGAATTTCAAGATAGACGATCAAGGAGCTTTAGGGATCAATGGTCGTTTGTGTGTGTCAGATGTGGATGGTTTGAGGCAAGAAGTATTGTGGGAAGGCCCGAAATCAAGGCTAAGTATCCACCTAGGGATTTCAAAGATATATAAGGATATGAAGAGAGTCTTTTGGTGGCCGGGCATGGAAAAGGATGTTGCTGCTTTCGTTAATGGATGTGTGATCTGCCAATAGGTGAAAGGTGATCAACAGAAGACAGCAGGATTGTTGCAGCCTCTGGAAGTCCTGAAGTGGAAGTGGGAAATGATATCTATGGATTTTGTCAATGGTTTGCCAAGGACAAGAAAGGGAAATGAAGGAATATGGGTAACCGTAGACCGGCTGACCAAGAGCGCCCTTTTCATTCCGGTTAAGGCGAATAGGACTGCAGTGTCTTTGGCAGAGATTTTCTTGAAGGAGATTGTTAGACTGTGTGGTGTTCCTGTTAGCATAGTTAGTGACCGTCACCCAATCTTTACCAGTAAATTTTGGGAGGCTCTATAGACAGCTTTGGGCATGAGATTGAGTTTGAGTACAGCCTATCATCCCTAGACCGAAGGACAAACAGAAAGGCTGAATCATATTCTTGAGGATATGTTGAGGGCTTGTGTTTTGGATTTTGGTGGATATTGGGAGGACCATCTACATTTAGTGGAATTCTCGTACAATAATAGTTATCCAACGAGTATCAAGATGGCACCCTATGAAGCTTTATATGGAAGACCTTGCAGATCACCATCCCGTTGGGTAGAGTCGGGAGATCGTCTAGTTCTTGGTCCAGATTTGATCCGTGAGGCATCTACGATGGTGGAGCTTATCAAGAAGAGAGTGAAAGAAGCCTAGGATCGCTAAAAGAGTTATGCAGACAAGAGACGTAGGCAATTGGAATTTGAAGTCGGAGATTTGGTCTTTGTCAAAGTTTCCTCGATTTAAGGAGCGGTCAGATTTGAAAAGACGGGAAAGCTTGCCTCAAGATATATTGGTCTGTTCCGAGTGCTTGAGAGAATTGGTGCAGTGGCCTACAAGATTGAATTGCCAGTCCGGATGGCTAGAATTCACAATGTTTTTCACGTATCTCATCTGAGGAAATACGTGCACGACCAATCTCTAGTTGTGGAGCCTACGGTGCAAGAAGATTTAGAGATCGAACCGGACTTATCTACAGTCAGGCATCCAGTCCAGATAGTTGAGCAAGGTGAGAAGCAGCTTAGAAACAAGGTGGTGAAGCTGGTCAAGGTGCAGCGGAGCGAGGATCCTAGAGATTGTATATGGGAAACTCTGGATAGTGTTAGAAAAGCCTACCCAGATTTCGTCCATATACCTAATAATGTTAGTTTGGATGAATTGTTTGCTTCGTTGTTAGTGCATGAGTGATATGTATGCTTGAATTGTTTGAAATAAAAGTTTTTGGATTTTCTTTTGCTTTTAAATTTTGAGGACAAAATTCTTTTAAGGGGGAGGAACGTGATATCCCAGAAACTTCAAGCAATTAATACGTGATAATCTTTTTTTTAAATTACTTAAAATTTGCAAAATTGTTCTTTTAAAACAAATAATATTGGATAGTTTATATGTATATAGATATAATTAGATTTTAAATAAAATTATTATTTCCAAATTAAATTTGTGTTTGTTCAAATGTGTATATATATGAGTTGATTTTAATTTGTATTTGGATTTGAATTTTAAATTCAAAAGATAATTATCTTAAAATAAATTTGGTTTTAGAAATATATTATATATTATTTTTATTAGTATATAATTTGTTTTATATTATTTTCTTTAAGGATTTTATTTATATAAATTAAGATGAGTATTTATCAAATAAAAATTAAGTATAAAAGTTTTATAAAAACATTTAAAAATAAATATACACATGCATAATTACAATGTAAGTTAAGTATATATAATTTAACAAATGTAAGATGATTAACATATCCAAATGACAAATGTTAGATAAATAAACAAGTGTCGCCATTTTTCTTTTATTTTCTTTTGTTTTTAAAATCATATATTAAGTCTATATATGCATCTATCTCTTCTCTTCCATTTCTTTTTTCTATCTTCATTTCAAAACTCAAAGAACAAAGCCGGTAACCTGTAAATAATTTTCACACCAAAGAAAAACAGAAGCCTGTATACATTTTCAAACTAGAGATATATTCAAACAGTAATCTAATCAAGTAACAACTCTTCAACCTAAATCATCAAAGCTTCAGATTTCAAGCATTTTCAAGTTTTCAGTTTCCAAAAGACCATCATAGCATTCAGTTTTCAAAATCAAAGAAAGCATTTTCAAATTCCTATTTCAAAAAGTCTCTGTTCATCATTTCTGGTGAGTAACATTCTTAATAAAAGCTTAAGTAAATGAAAATCTACTGCATGTGAATTCCTGGAATGAATTATGCTTTGCATGTATATATATAAGTGTGATTCTTGTATATATGAATGTGTTAAAGTGTGCATGTTTGATATATTTGTGTTCATCTCTGTTTTAAGTTATAGAGTTTAAATTTAGATAAAAATTCCAAATCTCCTCATCTATTCTCTGATATGTTTTAGTTTTCAAATAATTTTTGTTTGCTTAAAACTAAACTAAGATTTAAAATGTATTTAAGATGATAGTTTTGAATATCGTTTGGAAAATAGAAAAGATAGTGAAAACCTTGGAATCATAATAAATTCAAAAATCTAAATTCTTCAATTTATTTATATAATCTAAATCACTCTCGAAATTCATGATTTTTAAAAGTTGAATTAGGATTTTTAGTATTGAATCGAGAGAGGAAATCGAGGTTGAACGTGAAGTGGGTTTTGGGAAACTGCTGGCGATCGACGGGTGGTGAGGCCTCGGGATCGTCACCGGAGGTAGTTGGGGAGTTGTCGAGTTTAGGAAAATGTCAGGTGGATTTTTAGTCCACCGAGGCGGCGTCGCGGCGATGGTTTAGGGTTTAAACCCTAAGTTTGGTTGAGGCTGGAAATTGAGTTGCTGCATCATCTCTGGAGGATTAGGTTTCATCGGACTTGAGGAAAGGTTTAGTGGATGGTCGGTAGAGGTATGGCCTGAGTTTCATGGACACTGGTGATCGGCAGCGTCGGGTCGAGAAGGTTTTCTGGTGATGGGTTTGGTTCCAGGCTTGTTTAAGTAGCTCGATTTTGATTTGGTGTTTGTGTTAAAGTGGGGGTGGTCGAGATCGATGGCGTAGGTGAATGTCGATGTGCGGGAGGTATTGGCGATGCTCGGAGACGTCTCGATCAACGGTGCACGTGCACGAGGTTGGCAGTGTGTCAGTGGTTTCGGGAAGATAGTTGTCTCGGGGGATGACTCGGTTTCGCATCGTTGTGTGTAACGACCCATAAATTTTTGATGTTTTAATTTTGTTATTTTAATAAATTTTATGAGTTAATATTGAAAGAAATAAACTTTGCAATTTTATAATGGAATAATAAATAAATTTAAACTGAGACAGTGTTAATACAACTTAAATGTCAACAATCTTAATGAAACTCCAATTCATTATATTTAAACATGCTAGGCTTGGTTATAAAACTAAATAAAAGTAACAAATGTAAATATGTAGTTATTATACAAAAGAGATAGTTAATGAAGATCAGTATGGTGTAAGGAATTGTAATATGTGTGGTATTAATGGTTACACTGATTTATAGTGGGATGTAAAAGGCAATAAATTAATGTTGCTTTGATAATAAACATTACTTAATGATTTTTAATTTCGTAACGGAAGAGTGAATGAGAATTTATGGAAAACATAAATTTATTTTTAAGTAAACAAGAGTATATATTGAACAAATTTATGATAATTGGATAATGCAGTGTTAATAGAAATTAATTAGTGTTATATATGAAATTTATACCTGGGTGGGTAAGTAGTAAACTCATAAATGAAAGAAGTAAGTAGGTGACCATTTATTTAGGTTATTTATTCATTTAGTAAGTTAAATAAAAAAAATTGGGAATCAGATCTCAATTAAGGGAAATTAAGTTGTACGTTAATTTGAAATAAAATCTAATAAATATTACATTAATATGGGATGTAGTACAAATGGTTAGGGATTGTCAAATTTGGTAAAAAAGGATTTTACTTAGGAAATTTTGTTAATTGAGTTTCAAACCTTAATTAATATGCGTAATTGACAAGATTCACATTTTTAAGTATAACCACTAATACAAATCTAAGATGTATATAGAAATATTAATGTGATGAAATATAAAACAATGTTAACTATGTTAGTTGAGTAATAATTGATTTAATATTAAGTTTTAATCGAATAAAATCAAATTTATTGGAATTAATTTGCAATATTGGATTAATTGCAGTTGACATTTGAACACTGTATTTACTAGAACAATTGACACTAAATTGATATGTGAATTTGCTTTTAGTTATTATAAATATCTAGGGGATTAAAAATGACAAAAATCTACTAGTTTATAAATTTATGCAATTATGGTAGATGTGATTAGTCATTTGAAATGATTAATTCTATAAGATGTAATAAATGTTAATTTTAATTATAAAATGAAAATTGGTTGATTTAAGGAGTTTAAACCAAGCTTTGTTAATTTATTTGAAATATTAAATTTAATAGGACTCGAATAACAAGGGTAAGAATTTAAATAGTGGACTTTGGAGTTTTATTTTTATAATTTCTAAATTTAATGAAACTGAAACTTAATATTGAATTGTAGATTTACATTGGAAATGATAAATAAAACAACTATTATTGACATTTAAATTTTGTTTGAAGCCTTGTAAATGGTTAAGAAATTTTAAAATGTTGAAATTGGAAAGTTTAAGATTGAAATTTTAATTTGGATTTAATTAATATAATTTTTAATTTATTTAATTAATATAAAAATAGCCATTTTAGCCACTGACTCGGATTTCGACGAAACCAGTTTCATCGGATCTGTGTGGTAAATTATTGTAGGGTTTTAAGTTTTGTAGCGATTGGACTTGTCGTTTGATCGTACGAACGCGAAACGCCTTGAAATCGATTTAATTGAAATCAATTGAAATCAATTTGAAAATATTGATTTCAGCATAACTTCTTCATACGATGGAATTTGGACGAGAAACTTTTTCCATCGCGTTCAGAATATTTTAAAACATCTATTTTGATATATGGGTTGACCCAATTTCGTTCCGGAGTCGAAACGTGCTTTTCGGGCCATATATCATTTAGCGCGTACATCTATCTTAGCCGATCCATCCTATTTCAACTTTGGCTATGAATATATCGTTATAAACCCTAGTTTCTCCACTTCTCATTTGTGTGTACGTACATCTCAACCCTCTCCTCCTCAATCAATGGCAGACAAACAAAATACAGATCCAAAAACAATTCCAAATCAAAAGCTGAAAATTCAAAGTCTTCAGAAAAATATGAAAAAAATAGGTTGATGCTCTCGACGAGCGTAATTCAATGGTGTAATTCATTTTTTGATAGGATTCATCATTCGACCAGGAAATTGCAACTTAGTTTCGAACGTTCGTAGGGTTTTGATCATCTTCGTTGGATCATCGATTTGAGGGCATGGGGCTGTGGAGAATGTCAAGGGGATTGCATCGGCACGGTTCTTTTGGAGATTCGACGGCTGGATCGAGCTAAAGAATTAAATTAGGGTTAGGTTTATATGGCGTCCGACGTTTTTTATGGGGCGTTCGAGGATCAGGTGGTGTTCACAGGGATGGTCGCGTGGTCGGCGACTCGCTTATCGTGGTGGACGTGGAAACGAAGGCCGGTGGTAGCGTGTAATTTAGGGGGAGGCACGCGTGAGTTCTTTGATTTGTGGCGGCCACGTGAAAATCGCGTGAGAAGGGTTCAGGAGGAAGAAGCGTTCGAACGTGTAAGGGGACAGAAAATGATGTTGACGTGGCATTTTGGGTTAGGTTTGCTTTTCTTTTAGTTAATTTTATTTGTAAATTTTGATTTCAACTCGTTTAACATGAATAACTCTTACATACTAACTCCGTTTCACACGCATTTTTGTTATTAAGATCGTAATAAAATTTCGGACACTTTGGCGCTGGTTTGGATGAATTCTGAGAGGGTCAAATTTTTGGGTTTAAATTGGATTTAAATTCAATTTAAATTCAAAAAGTGAGTGTTTTAACCCACTCACAACTTATAAATTTTCTTATGTTAGTTAAATTGATTTATGATGTGTTTAGAAATTTATTTATAGCTGTTTGGCATATATTTCATCATTATCTCAGTAAATTTGCATTCATATAATTTACTTGTTATTTAATTTATTATTGCATATAAACTGCTAGCTGAATTTATTTATTATTGCATATAAACTACAGTTAAATAGTTATTTAACCCATTATTAAAAAATAAACCGTCAGTAATTAATTATTATTTATTGATGTGATTGTTTGAATTGGATGATAAATTGATGAATGTTTGATGATTGATATGATGAATGAATGGATGCTGTATTTATATTGTATAAACTGCAAGTTATTATGCATTTTCATTTCATTCGGGATTGCGGTTTGAAATGATATACAACCGCATTTTTATTTTTAAATTGCGGATTGAAATGATAAATATCCGTATCACTCGACCATAGGATAGAAAATTTTATACAGGCACCACGGTATATATATAAAATTATTTTTGAAATGATTTACTATGGTTTTGGAAAGGAATATACGGAGTTTATAAATATTGATTTCTGATGTTATATAAACGTCAAATTTATTTTTGATTCTAACTATATATATAAGTATGCTTTGAAATATAAATAAGCCCAATATTAAAGTTTGATTTTTATATAATATGTTTAAATGAATATTAATTGTTGATATTACATAAATTTTATTTTAGTTAAATTCTTGAATTTAAGCTATGTA
Source organism: Allium cepa (assembly GCA_030765085.1). Taxonomy (NCBI): domain Eukaryota; kingdom Viridiplantae; phylum Streptophyta; class Magnoliopsida; order Asparagales; family Amaryllidaceae; genus Allium; species Allium cepa. The sequence continues at coordinate 916,753,055 of CM060928.1, forward strand.
TAAAATTGTTAATAAGAATAAGCTTAATAAATGGAGTTGATGGTTTATTGTATATGGTTGAGTACGTGTTTAAGATATTATATATTTAAAGTTTTAATGACTTAAATAAAAGAAATTAAGTTGGAGAAAAATGTGAAATTGATTTGAAAATTATTAAAGAATTATACCCGAATAAAATTGATTTAAAAATTTAATAAAAAACGTTATTTTAAAGGGGTGTGATTTTTATAACTTGATTTCGGTTTAGTGGATTTGAATGAATATTATCAAGTTAATTCAATTAAAAGAATATCCCGTTATTGAAGTTTAAGGGTTTTACCTAAATAATATTTGTTTATTAAGTAAATATTTCAAATTTAAATAATAGAAATTGGATTTGATATATATTAAATTATTAAAGAATCCACTTTGAAATAGTGGAATATTTAAGATTGAGATATATGAACTATGAAGTTTTGAAAAATAGAATATTCAAGCTTTGAAATATATGGAAGTAAAAGATTTATTTGGAGGTTCAAATTGATATTGGGAATTTATTGTGAAATTTAAAGAAGCTGTTTTATTTGTAAACTAATATAGTATTTGAACCATTAAGTATTAAAAGTTATGTTTCAAAGCTATGATTTCAGGGTATATATATTGAAATATTATGATTTTGGGAAAGGTATATTTATAAAATAAAAATGATATCATATTGATTTGGGGTTTTAAAAATATAAATGATATCGTATTTATATGGTTTCAAAGAGATATTATATTCTGGTTTAAAGTATAAATTATTTTAAAATAATCATGGTGTTATAATAACGTTTGATTGTTAAAGAGACCGGGATCGGAAGTTGTCATACTCTCTGCCAACTCCGAAAACCACTTTAACAATCGTATACACGGTGGAGATTCCAGAATGAAGTAGGGTGGTGGCGGCGCTTCCTTTGAGGTAAATACGTGGACCCGACTCCCATGAGTTGGCATAAGGTGGCTAAAACAGGAGCGATCGACGGGCCAAGGGGGTTAGCACTCTTTATCGAATACTCTTCTTCGATACTATACTCTGAATTTGGATTGTTTCGGTGGCCACTTTTGATTTTGATTTTAGAAGGGAGTTTGTCCAAGGTGGGCGGTAGCTGCGGCTACGCCTTTCCACCAGCTTGGAAGCGTAATTGGTATATCTACCCTGGCATTGCCTAGTTTTGCCGTGTCACCTACCCTATCGTGCCTTGTACGAGTTTTGTTTTCTCCCGTAGCCCATGTGGTATCCTCTGGTGGCTTCCTGATCAGGAGGGACTATGATATTGGATGAACTACTGGGACTATTACGTGTTAAGGGGAATATTGGGTCACTTCTTAACGCTATTTAAAAGTAAGTTTATTTTACAATTAGACACTATTATAATAGAGAAATATACTATATAGTAAATAGTTTAACGGATCTTTAAGAGATGTGAATCCCGAGCATCTTTTAAGTTACTGCACTCATATTTATTTCAGTTGATTTAACTTACATAATATCTTTTATTTCTGAATCGAGTGTTTTTGTCTTTTCAAATTCGCTCGGGTCAGTCCGAGTATTTCAGGATTTCGAAGACTTTAGCCCTGGAGGACGAAGACGAAGATTTCTATTATTGTTATTTATTATAGTCCACTACACTCATATTTTTCCACTGATTATTATTGGTATATGTAACTCTGATATGTATTATATAAATATAATCAGATGTTTGTAAACAGCTTTATAAACTTTATATTTGATTATTATATTTTATCTTCCGCTGTGAGATTCTGTTTTGTTTTTATTTCCTTCTTTTTTTTCTTATTTACCCCATAACAATCCACCCTTCCGTATGGTTTGAATCAGCACGTGTGTCGATTTAAAATATGCAAAAAGGTGGGATGTTACATTTGGTATCAGAGTTTTGTTTTAGCGATAAACCTTAGCTTTAGCGATAAAAGGTTTTAATGCTGTGTTAATCTATTCCGTTTTGTATTTAAAAATTCTGGTTGGTGCATAGGATGTCGTGACATCAATAGGGATTTCACTTAATAGGACAGACCGACGTAATATTTGGTTTTAATATAGGTGAATGAAATAATTTCGCCTATTATACTTTCTGTATATAAATTAATTTTTAAATGATATATAAATATATTGGTTGTTAGGTAATGAAATTTATAAATAACAGTTAAATAAGATTGAAAATAAAATAAATCAAGTTGGAAATTTTAGAATTTAAGTTCCGGGGTTTTGAAAAAATTCTTTCAAATGATTTTGAAATATAATAATAATATTTGAGAAGTATTTTCAGATATAAATATTCAATTTAATTTGAAAGAATTGTTTTAAAAGAGACTTTGACAAGAAATAAGTTATGTACTCCCCTCTTTGTCGTTGGAAAATAATTTTGGTGATGAGTGCACGCATCATCGACATTCATTTTCGAGTTTCGAAGTAGAAAGGCCACTGTAGTATTTTACTGCAGATTTGTTTGAGTAATTTTTTATTGTTTTAATTATAATTGGATATATATATGTATATATTTAAGTGTATACATCTATCTATTATTTTAAATGATTTAAAATTAAACCCGGTATTTGATTCTTAAATTTCTGTTTATTAATAGTTTCGATTAAGTGTAGAAAAATGGAATATAACTAGTTTATAAATTGGAACCTTTAATTAAAATAAGTGATTTAATGCTAAGTTATAAATGAGATTAAAGTAAAGTGAAATTGTAATCTTATAAAAAGATATAATTGTTGAACCATAAGTTATTTAAAATGAAATAGAGATTAACTTGTGTAACTTCTATTACATCCTTAAAAGCATGTATATAACTTACCAACTATAAAAAGTTAGAATGTTAAAAGAAATTATCATGGATACAATGCAAGTAATTAATGAAATTCTTCAATGAATAAGAATTTGTTGTTCTGGTGGTATAAAATTAGGTATAATTGAAATTACTTCTAATAAAATATAATAGAAAGATGAGTAATATAAATAAAAGATTATAAACTTAAGAACATAAAATTTAGCAGTAAATAAATGAATGTAATAAAATAAAATAAAATTTTCATGAAATGAATAAGTGAAAATGAGACTTTGTTAGAAATGAATAAAAATAAATGAAAATAAAAACATAAATCATTATATGAAAGGAAAGAAATCGAACAACTAGTGTATGAAAGGAAATTGATAAGAATGAATATAATGCCAAATTCTAGGAAATCAAACGACAAATGTATGAAAGGGAATTTAATAATAAGTAAAGTTGATTTGTTGTTTGGATTGCTTGTTGTTTAGTTTATGGTTGTTTGGGCATGGATACTTTAAAATTGGATTGTATGAATGAATAATCTATTTAGTTTTATCTAAGGCTGTTGAGTAAATGATGCGCTAGTAGTTTATTCTTCATTCCATACAATTTAAAAGTTTTGAACCTGAACAACTATTTGTTTGTTTGATTGAATGGTTGTTTCATATTTGTTGTGTATGCAGTTTGTTGAAATTGATGGTAGTTGTATTGATTTGTTGTTAGTGATCGAAACCACTTAAATATTTCATTTTATATAATGGTTAACTTTTTGGACTATTGTAACAGCCCATAATATTTTAATAGTTTTGAATGGTTTTATTTTCATATTTAATTCAATTTTGAGAAAACTTTAAATAATTGAATTTTGAAATAAAATTTTTATATTTAGAATACGTATATGAAGATACAGCAAATAGTGAATTTTCACAAAATTATATGGGAGTTTATTTTTTTATAATTCTATTTCAATCTATATCGGTTAAATATTGCTGATAAAAAAAAATTATTTCTAAGCCTGAATATTTTTACATAAGAAAATTCTAAATCATAGATCCTTCATTTTTAATAATAATATCCGTTCCCCCTTATTGCTCTCCAAACTATGGTAACAAATTTGCTTTAATTTTTCTGCTGAATCAATGTATCAAACGTTGATATTTCATTTATTAGTCCACTATCTACGTTATTTATGGACACAAATGTATTTCAATATCTCTTCATATATCCGTGACCATCTGATTTCTTTTGCGTTTCAAATTTTAAACGCGCATAAATCAATTGCCTTAATATTTGTCAGCTAAATAAATGGGTGACCGTTGCTAGTACATAAAAATTTGTTTTATTTCTGCCTGAATTCCGGGCTAATTTTTCACCGTTCCTTTCGTTTCACTTTAATTGCTTTAATAAGTATGTCAATGGACAGACGTTACCATTCTCATCATTACACTTTATTTCATATGGTACGTTTCTTTGTTTTTTTTTCTCTGTTCATTTCTTTTATTTGCCTCTGTCTGCTCCTTTATCCCTTCCTTCCATTTCAAAATTCAAACGTGCTGTCCATTCTTGGCATAAATTATTTTCAGCTAAATCATAGTCATTGCTTTTATATTTTTCCAAATTTTAGGGTCACAATTATTAATTGCTGACCTTTCCTTTCCTTTCCTTCAGTCCACTGATTCCTTCCTTTAAACCATTCAATTTGCGCGTTGATTTTATACCAATAGTCGTTACTTTTATTTATTTCTTTGAAATCATGCGTAACGTTCCTTTTCAATTTATTCTTCTGCCTCTCTTTATATTTTTCCATTTTGCTTTGGGAATACAAATTCGCACACTCCTCTCCTTCTTTAATTGATCTGTAGCCGTTTCTTATTCATTCTTCCTTCAGTTTCAAATTTGAAAGTGCTACCCAAGGTAAACAATTAATTGCTAAATAATTCTCCCGAAATCAGGGGACTTCACAGTATCAATTACTTTTATTTACATGTCCATTCAAATTTTCTATCGGTTAAGACCAAATAGTAGCTCACCTTTTTATTCCCTGAATTCAGGGTTTGACTATTGATTGGTACCTATCTTTTTATATTTCCTTTAATTTATTGTATCAATATTTTTCCTAAATCTATGCTTCTAGACGTTGATATGCCATTTCTATATTTTGGGTGATAAATTTTTTGAACGTTTGATAATAATAATAAATCTGCATATTATAATCGGATATCAATTGAGATCTAGGAAAGAAATAAATATAAAACGTATAACCTGACAAATAATAAAAATTGCTTTAATTGCACCGTTGATTTTGAAACGTATAAAATTCTATACGTTTTTGCGCATCCATTCATTTCTTTTATTTCTTCCTTTACGTTTCCTCTCTTTACTGATATATACTTACTTCTTTTATCTCTCCTATCTACTACAAAAGGCAACCCACTTCTTTGTGAAATAATAAATAAAAAATTCCTTCATCCCTCAACCCATCAAAATCACCTCACCTCCGTTCCCGCATGCTGCTCTTCCAGCCAACGTTCCATCCTTGCCATGAAGTTGTTCCTATCCCCTCTTTCGCCTCTGTATTTTTGAATGGAAGATATTATGTGGTAAGTATATAAAGTGATAACTGCATATATATTTTTACCTTGCCTACCCTTCCTCTTTCGCCTGTAAAAATCGGCATGAATAATTTAGGCACGTGCCCTATTAATTAGTTATATATATCAAGCTTTGTATCCGTTGTTTTATACTTCTCAAATTTCGCATTCGGTTCTAAAGGTTTAATATATTCTGTTAGCATACATAAGTAAATAAGTTTGTAAATTGTTATGTATACATATAGTAAGTTATAAATTTGGTACAGTTTTTTTTAAAGGTAGATTTGATTGATGATACGTGTCATAGTTTTTATATAAATTTATATTAGTCTGTAGTTTGTTTTTAAATATGTTGTAATAACATTGATTTTTAAAGTGAGTATATTTATAGATTTATTTGAAATGTGTTTTAAAAAAAAACACAACACAGTACATTTATATGTAAGGTTTATAAAAGTTATAAGCTAGGTACATTCATATATTAGTTTAAAGATGTTAGTTAGTATACACATAAGCTGCTGTATATAATTTATAATTTACGCGTATATAAGTTTGGTTTGTATATAAGTTAAGGGATCTGTAGTTATTAAATAAAGTTATCGGTTTTATATTATAGGATATTTGTAACAGGTCAGTCTATATACTTTAAGTTGTGTAAGTGTGTCAGTTTTAATACCTGAGTTTACACGCGTACTATATTAAGTTATAATCGACAGTTTCTTTATGTATAAGTCTGGTTATAAAGTATAAGCATAAATATATTTAACATAGAATCTACTTGTTATACGTTTATTTGTATAGCTGCATCATGGGTTTAAAAATTTAAACCGATAATTTTATGTTGTATATTTATTTTCCTTAAAGTAACATATTGATTTTTAAGAAGAGAAAATAATATATATATTACATCAATATGGGTTTAAAAATTTGAATATGATTTGTATATAAACATACATAAACTTTATACGGTGTATCTATTCAATTATACCATCTATCCTTATCAATCCAGTTCTGATTTGACTTCGTCAACTCCTATTTATCAGCTTGTCCGACAAACCCATGTCCTTCGTGCTTTGCTTCGTAATTCATGCTTGGATTTCGTAACTCAACTTCGTTGTCTGTATCCTCTAACCTCGAAAGGTGAGCAATCACTCACGATTTACATTCTTTTATTTACTAAATTTGATTTCAATTGGGACGACAATTGAAATATGAGGCTGTAGTTATTTAAATTGTTATATATGCTATTATCTGTAAGTATTCACTTATGGGATATGACACCATATCCTATTGTTTATATATTTATTTTGATGATATATGCCTGTTGTTATTATATTTACATATCTGTTATCACTCTGCAAGTTCCCTGTTAGTATAGAAATCACTATGGGTTGAAATGATACATACCCGAACAGACTTTAGAATAGGAGAAAATCGTTATGGGTTGAAATGATAAACCCAAGCGATTTTCATTTAATTGAATTGGGATTACGAGTTGAAATGCTATCCACCCGTATACATTTAGTGTACGGATTGAAATGATAAATATCCGTAACACTTGACCATATGATAAGAAATATTTACAGACATCGTTGGTCCATATATATAAATATTTTGAAATTTAATTCATTGTTTTGGAAAGAAATATATGGTCTTATTAAATGTTAATCCTTAAATTTTTTTATATATAAAGGTTAGTGATATATAGATTTAATAATATTTAATTTAGTAAAAATTTGATTTAATACATAAATTATGCTAAATATTTATGTAAATTTTATTCCAAAAGTATTCTGCAATTTACTAAGATTGGGAGATAAATGTGGGTTTATCTAAATGGTATTTAAATAAGGATTTATTCAATTAAATCAATTTGAAATTTTTGAATGGGAAATTTAAGGGTATGATTTTGTAACTGGATTTATATTTAAGCGATTTAATTAATATTTCACGTTTAAATAAATTAAAGAAAATATTGAGTAAAATGTAATTTAAGGTTACTTAAATGATATTGTATCTAATGAGGGATTATTTAAGACTAGATAATAATGAGGTTAAATCGAGATCTATATGGAACTATTAAATTGAACATTTAATTAAATATTAAAGCTTTGAACTATATTGGGATTTAAATGGTTTATTTTGAGATTCGGATATGTATTTGAAATCAGTATAGTTGAATTTAGTATTTAGAAACTAAATTGATTAAAAAGTTAGTTGAAACGTTGAATACTTAAAGTTTTGAAATATATTGAACATAAAGGGTATTTTGTGATTTCAAATCCGAATTTGAAATCGATAAAAGTGAAGTGGTTATTTTAGAAATTGAGTTGAATTTAAATTAATAAATTGAGATTGAAATAGATTTAAATGGGGTGGTCAGGTTGATGTTAAACGATTTGTCAAGTTGAGGGAATTGAAATTTCTTTACTGTACAAATTATTTAATATATAAAAATACTATTTGGGAAGTATAGAGATATTTGAAGTGAAAATGATATTTTGTTTTGAAGTATAAATTAAGTTGCAAAGACTACGGTGTTATAGTGTATATTTCTATCTTTTAGATAGTTCCATGGACCCTTAGAGGATGGTTATCCCAAACATCCTCTAAGTTAATTATATTTCAGTTGATATTTCACTTGAGTTAGATTTATAGATATAAGAATGTTAATCCTGACTCGAGTGTTTTGTGTTTTGCTTTACGCTCGGGTCAGACTGAGAGATACAGCATTTGAGACTCATCTTCGAAGTTGGAGCTTTGCTTGAAGATCCAGCTATATATTCCTTCATTCATCCAGTTGATTGGTTCAGAGAAGTCATCTGTTGCATTGGAGACTTCACTGCATTTGAACCATTCGGTTGTATTTTATTTCTAACTCTGAGGTATATAGTAGCTTCATGAACTACTATTCTTTATCTATTCCGCTGCATTGTATTACTCTGTGTAAGTGATCTATGATTGATTTATTTACTGTATATTTTAAGTTTTGCCAAATTTTATTAACAATTCGGTATTTTGAATTATTCAAGTCGGACATGTACGGATTTATTGTCGATTTGAATGGTCCAAAATAGCGGGTCGTTACAGTTGGTATCAGAGCTTTGGCTCTAGGCAAAACTTAGCATATACGGTAAATTTGTTTACAGAATCACTTTCGCTCGAGTTGAATCTCTTCCTTTGACTCGATTTCCTTTGAATTTTGGAATGTCCCTCAGTTTCGAAATTCATTCTGTCTCTTCCTATTTATATTCGTTTGATTCTGGAGTATCCCATAACTCCACCGAATGTTTTGTAAAGGGGGTGAAAACACCTTTACAATTGGCATCGATTCACCGAAGATTTTTGTATCCTCGGTTTACGATGCTGCTATATCTTGATATGCCGAATTCCATCTCTGGCAATCGAATGTCGATTTGTTTTATAATTCTGCATCGATCATATCCCTGAAGTCACGGTTGACCCGGTTAAGGTCGCCCGCGATTTATAGAAGTATATCCATCTTCTATTTTGTAATTTAATTATCTCATCTTTGATCGAGTCTATCTTCGAATCAGAATTCTATTGATTGGAGTTCCTTTAATTCAAATCTCTATCTTTGTTTTGAAATCCATTCTTAAAATTATTCTTTGAAAATCGAGTATATTTGCATTTTTGAAATTGTTTTATACGAAATTATTATTTTGATAACTATGATTTTATTCTATATTGAAAAGTGAAAATGTTTTCGATAAGGATTATATACCTATATATAAAACGAATAAGAAATGTTATTCTATATATAAAAGTTTTGAAAGGATTGGAAATTTTGAAAATTTATAAGAAAGTGATTTATATAAAAAGGATTTATAACTGAAGGGTTAAATTTGAAATTCGAGAATTGAATTTCGATATTTTGAAATTGGTTTTAAGATTTTGGGAAAATATATATAAATAATACGATTTAAAAGTATTTTCCGAATAAGAAATGTTTGAAATAAGTTCAAAATAATTCCAATAATTTTGAAGAAATTTCAAAGAAGTTTTCAAGAAAATAGAAGTCCAGAACTCACGTATGTCGCTGGAAAATAATTTCGGTGATGAGTGCACGCATCATCGACATTGATTTTCGAGTTTCAGAGTAGGGGAGAGGCCACTTTAATAGCTCGCTATTCGAGTGATTTTGTAAAGCCGTTATGATTTCAAATTCCGAAGTATAATTTGATATTTTCGAAAGATATATGTATATATTTGAAACAATTTAAAATGAGACCGGTGTTCAATCCTCGAGTTTCAGATTTAATAATTGATTTATTGTTGATTTTCAACTCTTGAATTTAAAATTTGATTTCCCTAACTATTTTGAATGATCGAACACTTCCAAATCGAGATTAAAATTTTCAAAGCTAAGAAATTTCGAAGAGTATAAAATGTTTGATAAAGAATATAAATTTAGTTTTGAAATGTTTTGAAAAAAAATAGTTGAATAATGGTTTTCAAAAAGGTAAATTGGATATTTCACATAGAAAAAGATAGTTTAAAAGTAAAAAAAAAGGGATAATTATAAATTTAGAAACCATTTTGAGTATAATTAATTTTGGGAAAATATTTGGTTTTGAAATTAAATTGGAATCAAAAACCAGTACTTATATGGTGATTTCTGGAAATGAATCTGTTTGACTTGAATTATTTTAATTTGGAAAATGGGATAATTTTCTAAACCTATTTTTTTTGGGAACTTTGAAATATTAGATATTTAATTCGGAAGAAAATTTGGTGAAATCATATATGATTTTGAAACTGAATTGATATTGAAATGATTTGAAATTGAGAACCTTAGATTACTAAGCACTTGATTTGTGAGTGGTCGAACTTATATAAAATGGATTGTATAAGTATGAAGTTGATTTGAAATCTATTGATTTGAAAGGTACTCAATTTGAAAAGAGATTTTATATAATCGAAGTCTATATAAATATGATTTGATCTACTATTGATTTGGAAAGTATTCGATTTGGGAAAAAGGGAATCCTATATATAATGGACTTTATATAAGTATGATATTTGAAAGTGATTTGAAAAGGTAATATATGATATATATTTTCGAAGTAAAGATATGGAAAGTGCCTTCTGCTTGATATCCGCTTTGTGGCCACATCGTGGATTCATTCTATCGATATTATTCTCTCTGATTTTCGGTTTTCCGGATGTAATACTCGAGTGTTTCCCACCGTGGCGTAACCCATGGTTTTTTTTTTCTCTCGCGAATGCATAGCGCAATTGCCTGGCTGAGTCTTGCCTAGGGGTACGGATTGTTTCCTGGGGGATCCAGGCGTAACCATTGTGTATCCTGCAATCTGTGTAGGTCGCGAATAGTAGCGCAAGTGCCTGGCTGAGTCTTGCCTGGGGGTACGGATTATTTCCTGGGGGATCCAGGCATAACCATTGTGTATCCTGCACTCTACTAGTCATCATGGCGTAACTCGCAGGGCTGAGAAAGCTTACGGATATGGACTGTTTCCTGGGGGACCCAGGCGTAACCATTGTGTATCTGCGAACCATGATCGGACAAAGGTTTTGGTTTGGTTGTTTTGTTTGGATTGTACTTTCCATATCTGTTTTTAAAGGTTTTCAAGTATTTTCACTAGGTGTTGAAACAAGTCTACTAAGTACTTGAAGAATTCTAGCTTTGCGCCTGATCAACGCATGGCCAGAGTCTGCAAGAACGAGGATAAACTTGTTAAAACATTGAGTTATAAAAGTATTTTCGAAAGAAAAATTGGTTTCGATATAAAAATATTTTATTTATAAAGGTATTTTATTATAAAAGTATTTTTCCCAACAAAGAAATTTTGAATAAATATTTGAAATTTAAATTCTTATGGTTTGAAATAAATTATTCGTGCCCGATTCTATTCTTTTGAATCTACCTCATCTGCTCAGCTTCATTTTTCATCTATATTCCGTTTTCGGAATCTACCTTCCTTTCCTTTTTGAATAAATCTTTTAAATATTGCTTATTTGTATACTGCATTGTTTTATATAAAATTTTAGTGGTATAAATATCTTTGAAGTTATTAATTAAATAAAACATATTTAAAGAAAATGATTATTAATTTATTGATAATATTTGAAAAGTATCTTGAGATAAATTTATAAATTTATGAATTATGGATTTAATGTTTTCAATAGCTTCTTTGTAAATATAACTAATGATGCAAATAATTGTTTTCAAATAGCTTTCACATATGTATAAAGATGTTAGTTAAACATATTAAATTCCAATGAGTTTTGAAAATTTTAAAGTATTAAAGATAACTGAATTGCAAATTAATATTTCAAGTAAAATTTATATAGTTTAAAAATTTAAATTACCCTTGACTTTCAATCTACCTTTATTTCTAGTTGTTCTATTCTCCTACCTCCTTCCTTTTCGGGGACGAAAAGTTTTGAGTGGGGGAGAGTGTAACAACCCATAATATTTTAATAGTTTTGAATGGTTTTATTTTCATATTTAATTCAATTTTGATAAAATTTTAAATAATTGAATTTTGAAATAAAAATTTTATATTTAGAATACGTATATGAAGATACAGCAAATAGTGAATTTTCACTAAATTATATGGGAGTTTATTTTTTTATAATTCTATTTCAATCTATATCGGTCAAATATTGCTGATAAAAAAAAATTATTTCTAAGCCTGAATATTTTTACATAAGAAAATTCTAAATCATAGATCCTTCATTTTTAATAATAATATCCGTTCCCCCTTATTGCTCTCCAAACTATGGTAACAAATTTGCTTTAATTTTTCTGCTGAATCAATGTATCAAACGTTGATATTTCATTTATTAGTCCACTATCTACGTTATTTATGGACACAAATGTATTTCAATATCTCTTCATATACCATTCCTAAATATCCTCCTCCAGATCCGTGACCATCTGATTTCTTTTGCGTTTCAAATTTTAAACGCGCATAAATCAATTGCCTTAATATTTGTCAGCTAAATAAATGGGTGACCGTTGCTAGTACATAAAAATTTGTTTTATTTCTGCCTGAATTCCGGGCTAATTTTTCACCGTTCCTTTCGTTTCACTTTAATTGCTTTAATAAGTATGTCAATGGACAGACGTTACCATTCTCATCATTACACTTTATTTCATATGGTACGTTTCTTTGTTTTTTTTCCCCTATTCATTTCTTTTATTTGCCTCTGTCTGCTCCTTTATCCCTTCCTTCCATTTCAAAATTCAAACGTGCTGTCCATTCTTGGCATAAATTATTTTCAGCTAAATCATAGTCATTGCTTTTATATTTTTCCAAATTTTAGGGTCACAATTATTAATTGCTGACCTTTCCTTTCCTTCAGTCCACTGATTCCTTCCTTTAAACCATTCAATTTGCGCGTTGATTTTATACCAATAGTCGTTACTTTTATTTATTTCTTTGAAATCATGCGTAACGTTCCTTTTCAATTTATTCTTCTGCCTCTCTTTATATTTTTCCATTTTGCTTTGGGAATACAAATTCGCACACTCCTCTCCTTCTTTAATTGATCTGTAGCCGTTTCTTATTCATTCTTCCTTCGGTTTCAAATTTGAAAGTGCTACCCAAGGTAAACAATTAATTGCTAAATAATTCTCCCGAAATCAGGGGACTTCACAGTATCAATTACTTTTATTTACATGTCCATTCAAATTTTCTATCGGTTAAGACCAAATAGTAGCTCACCTTTTTATTCCCTGAATTCAGGGTTTGACTATTGATTGGTACCTATCTTTTTATATTTCCTTTAATTTATTGTTTCAATATTTTTCCTAAATCTATGCTTCTAGACGTTGATATGCCATTTCTATATTTTGGGTGATAACTTTTTTGAACGTTTGATAATAATAATAAATATGCATATTATAATCAGATATCAATTGAGATCTAGGAAAGAAATAAATATAAAACGTATAACGTGACAAATAATAAAAATTGCTTTAATTGCACCGTTGATTTTGAAACGTATAAAATTCTATACGTTTTTTACGCATCCATTCATTTCTTTTATTTCTTCCTTTACGTTTCCTCTCTTTACTGATATATACTTACTTCTTTTATCTCTCCTATCTACTACAAAAGGCAACCCACTTCTTTGTGAAATAATAAAAAAAAATTTCCTTCATCCCTCAACCCATCAAAATCACCTCACCTCCGTTCCCGCATGCTGCTCTTCCAGCCAACGTTCCATCCTTGCCGTGAAGTTGTTCCTATCCCCTCTTTCGCCTCTGTATTTTTGAAAGGAAGATATTATGTGGTAAGTATATAAAGTGATAACTGCATATATATTTTTACCTTGCCTACCCTTCCTCTTTCGCCTATAAAAATCGGCATGAATAATTTAGGCACGTGCCCTATTAATTAGTTATATATATCAAGCTTTGTATCCGTTGTTTTATACTTCTCAAATTTCGCATTCGGTTCTAAAGGTTTAATATATTCTGTTAGCATACATATGTAAATAAGTTTGTAAATTGTTATGTATACATATAGTAAGTTATAAATTTGGTACAGTTTTTTTTAAAGGTAGATTTGATTGATGATACGTGTCATAGTTTTTATATAAATTTATATTAGTCTGTAGTTTGTTTTTAAATATGTTGTAATAACATTGATTTTTAAAGTGAGTATATTTATAGATTTATTTGAAATGTGTTTAAAAAAAACACAACACAGTACATTTATATGTAAGGTTTATAAAAGTTATAAGCTAGGTACATTCATATATTAGTTGAAAGATGTTAGTTAGTATACACATAAGCTGCTGTATATAATTTATAATTTACGCGTATATAAGTTTGGTTTGTATATAAGTTAAGGGATCTGTAGTTATTAAATAAAGTTATAGGTTTTATATTATAGGATATTTGTAACAGGTCAGTCTATATACTTTAAGTTGTGTAAGTGTGTCAGTTTTAATACCTGAGTTTACACGCGTACTATATTAAGTTATAATCGACAGTTTCTTTATGTATAAGTCTGGTTATAAAGTATAAGCATAAATATATTTAACATAGAATCTACTTGTTATACGTTTATTTGTATAGCTGCATCATGGGTTTAAAAATTTAAACCGATAATTTTATGTTGTATATTTATTTTCCTTAAAGTAACATTTTGATTTTTAGGAAGAGAAAATAATATATATATTACATCAATATGGGTTTAAAAATTTGAATATGATTTGTATATAAACATACATAAACTTTATACGGTGTATCTATTCAATTATACCATCTATCCTTATCAATCCAGTTCTGATTTGACTTCGTCAACTCCTATTTATCAGCTTGTCCGACAAACCCATGTCCTTCGTGCTTTGCTTCGTAATTCATGCTTGGATTTCGTAACTCAACTTCGTTGTCTATATCCTCTAATCTCGAAAGGTGAGCAATCACTCACGATTTACATTCTTTTATTTACTAAATTTGATTTCAATTGGGACGACAATTGAAATATGAGGCTGTAGTTATTTAAATTGTTATATATGCTATTATCTGTAAGTATTCACTTATGGGATATGACACCATATCCTATTGTTTATATATTTATTTTGATGATATATGCCTGTTGTTATTATATTTACATATCTGTTATCACTCTGCAAGTTCCCTGTTAGTATAGAAATCACTATGGGTTGAAATGATACATACCCGAACAGACTTTAGAATAGGAGAAAATCGTTATGGGTTGAAATGATAAACCCAAGCGATTTTCATTTAATTGAATTGGGATTACGAGTTGAAATGCTATCCACCCGTATACATTTAGTGTACGGATTGAAATGATAAATATCCGTAACACTTGACCATATGATAAGAAATATATACAGACATCGTTGGTCCATATATATAAATATTTTGTAATTTAATTCATTGTTTTGGAAAGAAATATATGGTCTTATTAAATGTTAATCCTTAAATTTTTTTATATATAAAGGTTAGTGATATATAGATTTAATAATATTTAATTTAGTAAAAATTTGATTTAATACATAAATTATGCTAAATATTTATGTAAATTTTATTCCAAAAGTATTCTGCAATTTACTAAGATTGGGAGATAAATGTGGGTTTATCTAAATGGTATTTAAATAAGGATTTATTCAATTAAATCAATTTAAAATTTTTGAATGGGAAATTTAAGGGTATGATTTTGTAACTGGATTTATATTTAAGCGATTTAATTAATATTTCACGTTTAAATAAATTAAAGAAAATATTGAGTAAAATGTAATTTAAGGTTACTTAAATGATATTGTACTAATAAGGGATTATTTAAGACTAGATAATAATGAGGTTAAATCGAGATCTATATGGAACTATTAAATTGAACATTTAATTAAATATTAAAGCTTTGAACTATATTGGGATTTAAATGGTTTATTTTAAGATTCGGATATGTATTTGAAATCAGTATAGTTGAATTTAGTATTTAGAAACTAAATTGATTAAAAAGTTAGTTGAAACGTTGAATACTTAAAGTTTTGAAATATATTGAACATAAAGGGTATTTTGTGATTTCAAATCCGAATTTAAAATCGATAAAATTGAAGTGGTTATTTTAGAAATTGAGTTGAATTTAAATTAATAAATTGAGATTGAAATAGATTTAAATGGGGTGGTCAGGTTGATGTTAAACGATTTGTCAAGTTGAGGGAATTGAAATTTCTTTACTGTACAAATTATTTAATATATAAAAATACTATTTGGGAAGTATAGAGATATTTGAAGTGAAAATGATATTTTGTTTTGAAGTATAAATTAAGTTGAAAAGACTACGGTGTTATAGTGTATATTTCTATCTTTTAGATAGTTCCATGGACCTTAGAGGATGGTTATCCCAAACATCCTCTAAGTTAATTATATTTCAGTTGATATTTCACTTGAGTTAGATTTATAGATATAAGAATGTTAATCCTGACTCGAGTGTTTTGTGTTTTGCTTTACGCTCGGGTCAGACTGAGAGATACAGCATTTGAGACTCATCTTCGAAGTTGGAGCTTTTCTTGAAGATCCAGCTATCTATTCCTTCATTCATCCAGTTGATTGGTTCAGAGAAGTCATCTGTTGCATTGGAGACTTCACTACATTTGAACCATTCGGTTGTATTTTATTTCTAACTCTGAGGTATATAGTAGCTTCATGAACTGCTATTCTTTATCTATTCCGCTGCATTGTATTACTCTGTGTAAGTGATATATGATTGATTTATTTACTGTATATTTTAAGTTTTGCCAAATTTTATTAACAATTCGGTATTTTGAATTATTCAAGTCGGACATGTACGGATTTATTGTCGATTTGAATGGTCCAAAATAGCGGGTCGTTACAACTATATAAGTGAAATGCAGGTTATGGAAGCAATTCCTACTGTATTTGGTTTCATAATTAAGCGTTATTTGCCCGACAAATAGGTACGTTTTCAGATTACGATTTATAGAGCTATATATTATTTTCCCGAGTTAGGATATATATTATTTTGAAAAATATATGATATATATTGTTATATCTAATATTATATTTTCTCCCGAGCCTCTCCGTACAAAGGAGACTCTGCCAAAATTTTCCAAAAATTTTAGACTTAGAAAAATTTGAAAATGTTTTACAAACTTTAATAATTAAAAAAAAAGATTTAAATGGGTATGAATTGGTATATTTTATTTTAAATTATTTTATTTTGTAAACTTATTTGTTTTTAGTATTTTAAGTAAGATATATTGATTTCTTATTTCTTCTTTTCCTTTCTTTTTCCTTTTCGGGGACGAAAAGTTTTGAGTGGGGGAGAGTGTAACGACCCATAAATTTTTGATGTTTTAATTTGATTATTTTAATAATATTTTATGAGTTAATATTGAAATAAATAAAACTTTGCAATTTTATAATGGAATAATAACTAAACTTAAACTGAGATAATGTTAATACAAGTTAAGTGTCAACAATCTTAATGAAACTCCAATTCATTGTATTTAAACATGCTATGCTTGGTTATAAAACAAAATATAAGTAACAGATGTAAATATTTAGTTATTGTACAAAATAGATAGTGAATGAAGATCATTATGGTGTAAGGAATTGTAATATGTGTGGTATTAATGGTTACACTGATTTATAGTGGGATGTAAAAGGTTATAAATTAATGTTGTTTTGATAATAAACATTACTTAATGATTTTTAATTTCGTAACGGAAGAGTGAATGAGAATTTATGGAAAACATAAATTTATTTTTAAGTAAACAAGAGTATATATTGAACAAATTTATGATAATTGGATAATGCAGTGTTAATGGAAATTAATTAGTGTTATATATAAAATTTATACCTTGGTGGGTGAGTAGTAAACTTATAAATGAAAGAAGTAAGTAGGTGACCATTTATTTAGGTTATTTATTCATTTAGTATGTTAAATAAAAAAATTGGGAATCAGATCTCAATTAAGGGAAATTAAGTTGTACGTTAATTTGAAATAAAATCTAATAAATATTACATTAATATGGGATGTAGTACAAATGGTTAGGGATTGTAAAATTTGGTAAAAAGGAATTTGACTTAGGAAATTTTGTTAATTGAGTTTAAAACCTTAATTAATACGCGTAACTGATAAGATTCACATTTTTAAGTATAACCGCTGATACAATCTAAGATGTATATAGAAATATTAATGTAACGAAATATAAAACAATGCTAACTATGTTAGTTGAGTAATAATTGATTTAATATTAAGTTGTAATCGAATAAAATCAAATTTATTGGAATCAATTTGCAATTAATTTGATTAATTGTAGTTGACATTTGAACACTGTATTTACTGGAATAATTGACACTAAATTGATATGTGAATTTCCTTTTAGCTATTATAAATACCTAGGGGACTAAAAATGACAAAAATCTACTAGTTTATAAATTTGTGCAGTTATGGTAGATGTGATTGGTCATTTGAAATGATTAATTCTATAAGATGTAATAAATGTTAATTTTAATTATAAGATGAAAATTGGTTGATTTAAGGAGTGAAAACCAAGCTTTGTTAATTTATTTGAAATATTAAATTTAATAAGACTCAAATAACAATGGTAAGAATTTAAATAGTGGATTTTGGAGTTTTATTTTTATAATTTCTAAATTCAATGAAATTGAAATTTAATATTGAAATGTAGATTTACATTGGAAATGATAAATAAACCAACCATTATTGACATTTAAATTCTGTTCGAAGCCTTGTAAATGGTTAAGAAATTTTAAAATGTTGAAATCGGAAATTTTAAGATTGAAATTTTAATTTTGATTTAATTAATTTAATTTTTAATTTATTTTATTAATATAAAAATAGCCATTTTGGCCATTGACTCTGATTTCGATGAAACCAGTTTCACCGGATTCGTATCGGTAAATTATTGTAGGGTTTCAAGTTTCGTAGCGATCGGACTTGTCGTTTGATCGTACGAACGTGAAACGCCTTGAAATCGATTTAATTGAAATCAATTGAAATCAATTTGAAAATATTGATTTCAACATAACTTCTTCATACGATGGAATTTGGACGAGAAACTTTTTTCCATCGCGTTCAGAATATTTTAAAACATCTATTTTGATATATGGGTTGACCCAATTTCGTTCCGGAGTCGAAACGGGCTTTTCGGACCATATATCGTTTAGCGCGTACATCTATCTTATCCGATCCATCCTATTTCAACTTTGGCTATAAATATATCGTTATAAACCCAAGTTTCTCCACTTCTCATTTGTCTGTACGTACATCTGAACCCTCTCCTCCTCAATCAATGGCAGACAAACAAAATATAGATCCAAACACAATCCCAAATTAAAAGCTAAAAATTCAAAGTCTTCAGAAAAATTTGAAAAAAAAAATATGTTGATGCTCTCGACGAGCGTAATTCAATGGTGTAATTCGTTTTTCGATTAGAGTCATCGTCCGGCCAGGAAATTGCAACTTAGTTTTGGCCGTTCGTAGGGTTTTGATCATCTTCGTTGGATCATCGATTTGAGGGCATGGGGCAGTGGAGAATGTCAAGGGGATTGCACCGGCACGGTTCTTTTGGAGATTCGACGGCTGGATCAAGCTAAAGAACTAAATTAGGGTTAGGTTTATATGGCGGCCGACGTTTTTTTTTGGGCGTTCGAGGGTCAGGTGGTGTTTACGGGGATGGTCGCGTGGTCGGCGACTCGCTTGATCGTGGTGGACGTGGCCACGAAGGGTGGCGGCAGCGTGTAGTTTAGGGGCGGGCACGCGTGAGTTCTTTGATTTGTGGCGGCCGCGTGAAAATCGCGTGAGAAGGGTTTCAGGAGGAAGAATCTTTCGAACATGTAAGGGGAGAGAAAATGATGTTGACGTGGCATTTTGGGTTAGGTTTGCTTTTCTTTTAGTTAATTTTATTTGTAAATTTTGATTTCAACTCGTTTAACGTGAATAACTCTAACATACGAACTCCGTTTCACACGCGATTTTTTTTAGGATTGTAATTTCGAACACTATGGCGCTGGTTTGGACGAATTCTAAGACGGACAAATTTTTGGGTTTAAATTGGATTTAAATTCAATTTAAATTCGAAAGTTGAGTGTTTTAACCCACTCACAACTTATAAAATTTCTTATGTTTGTTAAATTGATTAATGATGTGTTTAGAAATTTATTTATAGCTGTTTGGCATATATTTCATCATTATCTCAGTAAATTTGCATTCATATAATTTACTAGTTATTTAATTTATTATTGCATATAAACTGCTAGTTAAATTTATTTATTATTGCATATAAACTACAGTTAAACAGTTATTTAACCCACTATTGAAAAATTAACTGTCAGTAATTAATTATTATTTATTGATGTGATTGTTTAAATTGGATGATAAATTGATGAATGTTTGATGATTGATATGATGAATGTATGAATGCTGTATTTATATTGTATAAACTGCAAGTTATTATGCATTTTCATTTCATTCGGGATTGCGGTTTGAAATGATATACAACTGCATTTTTATTTTTAAATTGCGGACTGAAATGATAAATATCCGTATCACTTGACCATAGGATAGAAAATTTTATACACGCATCGCGGTATATTTTAAATTATTTTTGAAATGATTTACTACGGTTTTGGAAAATAATATACAGATTTTATAAATATTGATTTTTGATGTTATGTAACAACCCGCATATTTATCGATTTTATATTTAAATATTTTATCGTTCGTCGGATTTTGGTCCGAAAAGCTACTTTTTGCAAACAGTCGAATTGGGACTTGAGACCACACCCATTGAGTTCAAAATGCCGTTTGCGACCTTTTTGAGTATAAGCTTCGATATGTTTGGAGAAAGTTGATTTTTGCTACTTTGTGCTTAAGGCTTTGGTTTGGGCTGAGCCACTTATGTATTCAGTCCCAACCCCTTCTCCTCTTCATTACTTCATAATTTCCATATACATTCAAGCTTCATCAAAAATGGGGGAAGAGAAAACGAATTAGGAATTCCTAAGCCCTAGCTTTCTTTGCAAATCCAACTTCTAGCTCCAAATTCAAGAGAACCCATTGGTAAGCATCTCCTTCATCTTCTCCAACTCTTTCTCCATTCAATTTCAGAAATTTCCTAAACCTAATTTAGGAAATGTTTCTCTTTTAAGCTTAGATTCAAGCTTCTGATGTTGAGATTGAAGTGTGGTTGATCTTCCCTTGTCTTCAAGCTTCTCATTCATTGTGTTTGGGTTCAAAGGTGAGATTTTTATCTCACATCCTTGTCTATAATTATCTTCGATTGTTAGGTATGAATTCCTAACACTTATTCATGTGCAATTGATTTTGGTTTGGATTGATTTCGTGTATATTCCAATTTTTGGTGTTTTGGTCTAATTTATGAAAATCTATTATGGATATTTGGACATTGATATTTGAGGCGTATCGAAGAGCCGTTTAGGCTGGGTTGTCGTTCGACGTAATTCCTTAGTCATCGCCATTTGCTCGTTCGATCGTTTTCGATATTCGTTTGGCCATTTTTGGCCTAGGTTCAGGGAATGCCCTGAACCCCAGATTCAGACGTCTAAAACGTAATATTCAGACGTCTGAATATTGTTCTGGAAAGATTTCTATTCCCAGATTCAAACGTCTGAATATATGGTTTCAGACGTCTGAATTGGTTCATTTGGAACCAGAAAGGAAATAGGCTAAAAAGTGCCTATTTCAGACGTCTGGATTCAAGGATTCAGACGTCTGAATTCTGTCTTTGGAAAATAATTATTTTCCAGATTCAGACGTCTGAATCCTTGATTTCAGACGTCTGAATCTGCATTCTTTTTGCCTATTTGCTTGAGAATTCCAATTTAAATCGATTTGTGATGATCCTATTTATTGTTATCATTTAATTATCGACTTTGATGACATTTTCTTGGGAATTTTTGGAAATATCCACTTTGATGGATTTAATATCGATTTCTTTGGATTTGATTCACGTCTTCGTATGTGAATTTTGATGATTGATTGTTCCTACAATCCTTTCGATGATTTGTCACTTTAAAAATATAAAGGTTTCTATACTAGTAGTAAATATCAAAACCCTTTTCATCAAAACGATTTCAACTCTATTTTCAATTACAAAGCTCGTTTCCTAAACCGTTTTCCAATCTACTAGTATATACAAATCTTTACCTCACTCGTATGAGAAATCTAATTAAACGACTTAGTAAAACAAGTGGTATGAAACTCTTGCGTTTACTTCGTTGGTTAATTCTTGGACTTGTTCGATTTAATCTCTTGTGACAATTTTCTAGTGGAGACCTACAATTTGTTCGTAAATATTTAAGTTAAGCTAGTGGTTATGGGACATGAAGCTAAGCTCATATATTTACAAGCTTACTGTAATCGACACTTCTCGTTGATCATGACGATCATCTTTGTGATTTAGACTAGCAATGTGCGATGTCTCTTTGTCTATGTGGAGGACTGTTCCTCATTTTATTGAGCTTCGTCTCATATCTTACATGGGTCGTACCAATTTAGGTGCGTCGATGTTTGTTTACACATGGGTCGTACCTTTTTAGGTGCGTCAATGTTTATTATGCATGGGGTGTACCTTTCTTGGTGCATCGATGTTTGTTTACTTCGTGGAGCAATCGGCTCAATAAGTCGGGGCATGGGACGTATCTTTCTAGTTGCGTCGATGTTCGTCTATGCATGGGGCGTGTCTTTCTAGGTGCGTCGATGTTCTACTTAGCATGGGGTGCATCTTTCTAGGTGCATCGATGTTAGACATTACATGGGGTGTATCTTTCTAGGTGCATCGATGTTTATTTATGCATGGGGCGTATCTTTCTAGGTGCGTCGATGCTAGAGCATTGGGCGTATCTTTCTAGGTGCGTCGATGTTCGACTGTACATGGGGCGTGTCTTTCTAGGTGCGTCGATGTCCAGTTTGTGGGATTGGCCATCCTTTTCTTGTGATTTATGGATTTCGTGTGTTGAATTCTGGAATTTATGCTTCACCTATCTTCGTGATTTTTATTGATTTGATTTACAATTATTGTGGCTTGGTGAATGAAATTAGGAGTATGACATTCCTTTTGATCCTTGAGTAGATTATTGTGATATTGATTAATCTCTTGTTGATTTTCAATTACTTATATATCACAGCTTGGCATTGTGATTATTATATATTTAGTCATATCTCTTATTCTTTATCATTTCATCTGATATTTATAGCTAGACTGATCCGTTTATTATTTTCTTATTAAATAATACTCGGGTCAGACCAAGATGTTACAGGTGCTTCTGCTTGACTTCTCCCTTGGGATTCATTACTCTGACTTTTGGCAAACTACTTAGATTAGTAGTTTATTTTGTTGCATACACTTGAGATATAGACTCGTAGTTATATTCTTTCGTATAGCACGTGTTGCTATTCTTTTGTATTATTGTGGATCTTTTTGACCACTACTCTGACATACACTTCCATGTGTTAATTATGTATTCATATCTTCTTCCGCCTTTGTGATATGAATTATCTATGATTGATTTATGTTATGTTTATTTCTGTATTTGTTTCCGAAGATATTATAGCCACTGTGTAGTAACTTTGAGTTTGTGTTGGCATGTCGGATTTCCACTTGAAAAGAATTGCATGTTATACTATCTGACGTATCGATGCTCGCACAAAGAAATTATACGGATGGTCGCTCCTCAACAGTCTTATTCTCGTGCTAGTTGACAGCATTCACCAGGATCGAAACCTGGCTCTGATACCAAGCTGTGACGCCCCACCTCTATACCCACGCTAGCCAAGAACATTACGGTGAATGCTGTCAACTAGCATGGAGAATAAGGCTGTTGAGGAGCGACCATCCGTGTAATTGCTTTGTGCGAGCATTGATATGTCAGATAGTATAACATGCAATTCTTTTCAAGTGGAAATCCGACATGCCGACACAAACTCAAAGCTACTACACAGTGGCTATAATATCTTCGGAAACAAATACAGAAATAAACATAACATAAATCAGTCACAGGTAATTCATATCACAAAGGTGGAAGAAGATATGAATACATAATTAACACATGGAAGTGTATGTCAGCGTACTGGTCAAAAAGACCCATAATAATACAAAAGAATAGCAACACGTGCTATACGAAAGAATATAGCTATGAGTCTATATCTCAAGTGTATACAACAAAATAAACTACTAATCTAAGTAGTTTGCCAAAAGTCTGAGTAATGAATCCCAGGGGAGAAGTCAAGCAGAAGCACCTGAAAAATCTCAGTCTGACCCGAGTATTATTTAAGAAGAAAATAATAAACGGATCAGTCTAGCTATAAATATCAGATGAAATGATATAGAATAAGAGATATGACTAAACGTATAATAATCACAATGCCAAGTTGTGATAAATAAATAATTGAAAAATCAATAAGAGATTAATCAATGTCACAAAGATCTTCTCAAAGATAAAAATGAATGTCATACTCCTAATTTCCTTCACCTAGCCACAATAAATGACATATAGATCAATGCCAATCGTAAAAGTTGGTGAAACATAAATTCCAGAATTCAACACACAAAATCCAGAAATCACAAGAAAAGGATGGCCAAGACATTGATGTAGTGCAAACGGTACATCCAATGAATCATAAAGCAAATGCATTGATGTAGTGCAAACGGTACATCCAATGTATCAAAAGCAAAGACATTGATGTAGTGCAAATGGTACATCCAATGTATCAAAAGCAAAGACATTGATGTAGTGCAAACGGTAGATCCAATATATCAAAAGCAAAGACATTGATGTAGTACAAACGGTACATCCAATGTATCAAAAGCAAAGACATTGATGTAGTGCAAACGGTACATCCAATGTATCAAAGGCAAAGACATTGATGTAGTGCAAACGATACATCAAATGTATCAAAAGCAAAGACATTGATGTAGTGCAAACGGTACATCCAATGTATCAAAAGCAAAGACATTGATGTAGTGCAAACGGTACATCCAATGTATCAAAAGCAAAGACATTGATGTAGTGCAAACGGTACATCCAATGTATCAAAAGCAAAGACATTGATGTAGTGCAAACGGTACATCTAATGTATCAAATAATTCGGAGCATCGACGTCGTACAGCGTGACGCCCGATGAACCGAATCAAAAGGGACATCGCACAATGCTAGTCTAAAACATAAAATGATCGTCATGATCACCGAGAAGTGTCAATTACAATAAGCTAGTAAATATATGAGCTTAGCTTCATGTCCCATAACCATTAGCTTAACTTAAATATTTACGAACAAATTGTAGATCTCCACTAGAAAATTGTCACAAGAGATTCAATTGAACAAGTCCAAGAATTAACCGACGAAGTAAACGCAAGCGTTTCATACCACTTGTTTTACTAAGTCGTTTAATTAGATTTCTCTTACGAGTGAGGTAAAGGTTTGTATATACTAATAGATTAGAAGTCGGTTTGAGAAAACGAGCTTTGTAATAAAATAGTGTTGAAATCATTTGAAGAAAGAGTTTTGATATTTACTGCTAGTATAGAAACCTTTATATTTTTAAAGTGACAAATCACAAAGAAGATTGTAAGAACAATCAATCAGTAAAATTCACATTCGAAGACGTGAATAAAATCCAAAGAAACCGACAAAGAATCCATCGAAATGGATATTCAAAAATCCCTAAATAGGAGTCATCAAAGTCATAATAAATGATAACAACAAATAGGATCATCACGAATCGATTTAAATTGGAATTCTCAAGAAAATAGGCAAATAGGCAAAATAGTGCTGATTCAGACGTCTGAAATCAAGGATTCAGACGTCTGAATCTGGAAAATAAATATTTTCCAAAGACAGAATTCAGACGTCTGAATCTTTGGATCCAGACGTCTGAAACAGGCACTTTTTAGCCTATTTCCTTTCTGGTTCCAAATGAACCAATTCAGACGTCTGAAACCATATATTCAGACGTCTGAATCTGGGAATAGAAATCTTCCCAAAACAATATTCAGACGTCTGCATATTACGTTTCAGACGTCTGAATGAAGGGTTCAGGGCATTCCCTGAACCTAGGCCAAAAATGGCCAAACGAATATCGAAAACGATCGAACGAGCAAATGGCGATGACTAAGGAATTACGTCGAACGACAACCCAGCCTAAACGGCTCTTTGATAGGCCTCAAATATCAATGTCCAAATATCCATAATAGGATTTTCATAAATTAGACCAAAATACCAAAAATTGGAATATACACGAAATCAATCCAAACCAAAATCAATTGCACATGAATAAGTGTTAGGAATTCATACCTAACAATCGAAGATAATTATAGACAAAGATGTGAGATAAAAATATCACCTTTGAACCCAAATTAATGAAGGAGAATCTTGAATGTATTAGGAAATTATGAAGTAATAAAGAGAAGGGGTTGAGCTGAGCTAATAAGGGTGCAGTCCAAACCAAAGTCATAAGCGGGAAAAAGTAGCAAAAATCAACTATCTCCAAACATATCGAAGCTTATACTCAAAAAGGTCGCAAACGGCATTTTGAACTCAATGGAAGCGGTCTCGAGTCCTAATTCAACTGTTTGCAAAAAGTAGCTTTTCGGACTAAAATCCGACGAACGATAAAATATTTAAATATAAAATCGATAAATATAAACCCCTTTTCCTCTTCATTACTTCATAATTTCCTTATACATTCAAGCTTCATCAAAAATGGGGGAAGAGAAAAAGAATTAGGAATTCCTAAGCCCTAGCTTTCTTTTCAAATCCAACTTCTAGCTCCAAATTCAAGAGAACCCATTGGTAAGCATCTCCTTCATCTTCTCCAACTCTTTCTCCATTCAATTTCAGAAATTTCCTAAACCTAATTTAGGAAATGTTTCTCTTTTAAGCTTAGATTCAAGCTTCTAGTGTTGAGATTGAAGTGTGGTTGATCTTCCCTTGTCTTCAAGCTTCTCATTCATTGTGTTTGGGTTCAAAGGTGAGATTTTTATCTCACATCTTTGTCTATAATTATCTTCGATTGTTAGGTATGAATTCCTAACACTTATTCATGTGCAATTGATTTTGGTTTGGATTGATTTCATGTATATTCCAATTTTTGGTGTTTTGGTCTAATTTATGAAAATCCTATTATCGATATTTGGACATTGATATTTGAGGCGTATCGAAGAGCCGTTTAGGCTGGGTTGTCGTTCGACGTAATTCCTTAGTCATCGCCATTTGCTCGTTCGATCGTTTCCGATACTCGTTTGGCCATTTTTGGCCTAGGTTCAGGGAATGCCCTGAACCCCAGATTCAGACGTCTGAAACGTAATATTCAGACGTCTGAATATTGTTCTGGGAAGATTTCTATTCCCAGATTCAGACGTCTGAATATATGGTTTCAGACGTCTGAATTGGTTCATTTGGAACCAGAAAGGAAATAGGCCAAAAGTGCCTATTTCAGACGTCTGGATTCAAGGATTCAGACGTCTGAATTCTGTCTTTGGAAAATAATTATTTTCCAGATTCAGACGTCTGAATCCTTGATTTCAGACGTCTGAATCTGCATTCTTTTTGCCTATTTGCTTGAGAATTCCAATTTAAATCGATTTGTGATGATCCTATTTATTGTTATCATTTAATTATCGACTTTGATGACATTTTCTTGGGAATTTTTAGAAATATCCACTTTGATGGATTTAATATCGATTTCTTTGGATTTGATTCACGTCTTCGTATGTGAATTTTGATGATTGATTGTTCCTACAATCCTTTCGATGATTTGTCACTTTAAAAATATAAAGGTTTCTATACTAGTAGTAAATATCAAAACCCTTTTCATCAAAACAATTTCAACTCTATTTTCAATTACAAAGCTCGTTTCCTAAACCGCTTTCCAATCTACTAGTATATACAAACCTTTACCTCACTCGTATGAGAAATCTAATTAAACGACTTAGTAAAACAAGTGGTATGAAACTCTTGCTTTTACTTCGTTGGTTAATTCTTGGACTTGTTCGATTGAATCTCTTGTGACAATTTTCTAGTGGAGACTTACAATTTGTTCGTAAATATTTAAGTTAAGCTAGTGGTTATGGGACATGAAGCTAAGCTCATATATTTACTAGCTTACTGTAATCGACACTTCTCGTTGATCATGACGATCATCTTTGTGATTTAGACTAGCAATGTGCGATGTCTCTTTGTCTATGTGGAGGATTGTCCCTCATTTTATTGAGCTTCGTCCCATTTCTTACATGGGTCGTACCTATTTAGGTGCGTCGATGTTTGTTTACACATGGGTCGTACCTTTTTAGGTGCGTCAATGTTTATTATGCATGGGGTGCACCTTTCTAGGTGCATCGATGTTTGTTTACTTCGTGGAGCAATCGGCTCAATAAGTCGAGGCATGGGACGTATCTTTCTAGTTGCGTCGATGTTCGTCTATGCATGAGGCGTGTCTTTCTAGGTGCGTCGATGTTCGACTTAGCATGGGGTGTATCTTTCTAGGTGCATCGATGTTTATTTATGCATGGGGCTTATCTTTCTAGGTGCGTCGATGCTAGAGCGTTGGGCGTATCTTTCTAGGTGCGTCGATGTTCGACTGTGCATGGGGCGTGTCTTTCTAGGTGCGTCGATGTCCAGTTTGTGGGATTGTCCATCCTTTTCTTGTGATTTCTGGATTTCGTGTGTTGAATTCTGGAATTTATGCTTCACCTATCTTCGTGATTTCTATTGATTTGATTTATCAATTATTGTGGCTTGGTGAATGAAATTAGGAGTATGACATTCCTTTTGATCCTTGAGTAGATTATTGTGATATTGATTAATCTCTTGTTGATTTTCAATTACTTATATATCACAGCTTGGCATTGTGATTATTATATGTTTAGTCATATCTCTTAATCTTTATCATTTCATCTGATATTTATAGCTAGACTGATCCGTTTATTATTTTCTTATTAAATAATACTCGGGTCAGACCGAGATGTTACAGGTGCTTCTGCTTGACTTCTCCCATGGGATTCATTACTCTGACTTTTGGCAAACTACTTAGATTAGTAGTTTATTTTGTTGTATACACTTGAGATATAGACTCATAGTTGTATTCTTTCGTATAGCACGTGTTGCTATTCTTTTGTATTATTGTGGATCTTTTTGACCACTACTCTGACATACACTTCCATGTGTTAATTATGTATTCATATCTTCTTCCGCCTTTGTGATATGAATTATCTGTGACTGATTTATGTTATGTTTATTTCTGTATTTGTTTCCGAAGATATTATAGCCGCTGTGTAGTACTTTGAGTTTGTGTCGGTATGTCGGATTTCCACTTGAAAAGAATTGCATGTTATACTATCTGACATATCGATGCTCGCACAAAGCAATTACACGGATGGTCGCTCCTCAACAGCCTTATTCTCCATGCTAGTTGACAGCATTCACCGTAATGTTCTTGGCTAGCGTAGGTATAGAGGTGGGGCGTCACAGCTTGGTATCAAAGCCAAACTTCGGAATAATATAGAATAATTTAGCAAGGATCATGTCCTAAGTCTTTCTTAGGAGTTGTGCCTTAGGATTTATTCGAGTCTTCGTACCGCTCTATCCTACTTTCTTTTATGATTCCTTGTTTTATCTATCAAGATTTCTTGATATTTATTTTGAGAATAACTTTTTCTTCTTCTTTCTTTCTTTCTTTCTTAAAGAAGAGAAATGGTTAGACCAGGCCGTCCCAGCGCCGGTCAATCTAGTGCTACTCCCCAGGATGGAGTATTTATGTCTGCCCAGCAGCTTCTTGATCTTGTAAAGAACGCTCAAGCAGCCGGTCCCAATCCAGAGCCTACTCATCCTAGATCCGGTTTTGCACGCTTGTGCAGAGACTACATCGATTTGGGTGGAAGGCCATTCAGGGGATCCGAGAGTGTTATAGAAATTCAAGCTTGGCTCAAATCATGCGATCGCATTTTTTCTCGCATGAACCTTATTGACCTTCATCGAGTCCAATTGGCTTCTAGCATGCTCCAAGAAAGTGCATTAGATTGGCATGAGCTCTTGACTTCGGAGATTATCGAAGCGGATCTTACTTGGGAGCAATTCCGAGAACGACTCGAATTAAAGTTTGTGCCAGAGGCTGAAAAAGTATCTTTAGCCCGGCGTTTCATAGACCTTGTTCAAGGTGAATCTTCTGTGACAGACTACGTCGCATCTTTCGAATCTCTCTCTAAGTATGGGGTTGATTATATTAATACCCCATTGAAGAAAAATCAGAGATTTGTCTATGGTTTGAATAAGAATCTTAAGAAGCCATTACTTCTGAAACTTGAGGTTTCATTTGATCAGCTTATTGATATCGCTCTTCGTCTCGAAGAGGCCGATAATGAAGGTGATGTTGAAGTTGTGCGTGCCCAACAGAACTTCGACAATAACTTGAAGAGGCCTATCAAATTCATAGGCCCCAATTCTAATAAGAAAGGGAAGCAACAAATTCCAGTAGCAAAGACTCCTACCTCTAGTCGTGGTCAATGCTACAATTGTGGTTCCATGGACCATTTTGCAAGGGAATGTCCGAGACCCCTCTTTTGTCGCTATTGCAAGAATTCGGGTCACCATATAACTGCATGTCCCGTACTTCAAAGTAGGAAGGAGGGAAAGCTCAATATAGTTCAAGCTCCTGGCAACACTTCTCGTGGTCAAGGTATTTTTCACTCAATCCTTGATGGCATTGTTTTATTTCGTGGTCTTCTTAGTTGAGTTGTTGATTCTTTTTCTTTAAAAATATTTTTGGGCTTGATGAGTTCTTTGAGAGTTGTGAATCCGGATGGTAGGTCCGCAAAACTCAATTTGCTTTCTATTGATGTCGAAATCATTTTATGTGATTTTTCTTTCCGAGTCGATAATTTTACTTAGGCTTCGGAATTGATTTTTTTGAATG
The DNA here is from genome assembly GCA_030765085.1 of Allium cepa. Taxonomy (NCBI): domain Eukaryota; kingdom Viridiplantae; phylum Streptophyta; class Magnoliopsida; order Asparagales; family Amaryllidaceae; genus Allium; species Allium cepa. Next base: position 916,783,904 of record CM060928.1, read on the forward strand.
GATCGGCTTAATCATTGTGAAGCCCATATCCCATTTTTCGAGTGGACTATTCATCTTCAACATTTTCTATCTGTTAAGCAGCTTTCTAATTTTTCTTTGTGATTCCGATTTCACATTTTTGGTGGAATCATTTTATTCCTTAAGCCCACTTATAAGGAAAGTGTTGTTTCTCTTATCTAAATAATTTGTGAAACTTTTCCGGTATTTTTGAGTTTCTCTTAGAATTATCACCTAAGAAATCTTTTGTGTGGTGTTAAGGTCTTTCTAGTTCGACCTTGCCACCGATTTTCATTTGACGACGAGTTGCGGGTGTTAGCCCACTTACGCACTCCTCACTCGTTATGATTCCTATGAATGAATTATTATGTCATTTAGTTTGTCCAGCTTATTTCATCCATTTTATAAATCGAATATTCTATGAATATTTCGATGAGACCATTCTTGTATTTATTGATTTTTGGATGAGAATAGCAATTTAAAATTTTGCAAAATCTTTTTCATAAGATTTATTTAGAAGTATAACCGGATTTTTGTTCTTAAAACGAACAAAGAATATTCTTAGAAGTTTTTGAGAAACTTACTTATCCTATAGAATACGATTTTGTGATTGTATTGCCCATTTAGTGTTTTAAGAATTTTGGTCGATGCGCTTGATCAACGTTATCGATAGGAATTTCCTAAATGCTTTGATGAGACAATCAGACACGGTATATTAACTTGAAAATAGTAAATTTTTCTAGAAAGATTATTACATAATGATAAATGTAATTTGAAAGTTTTAACTTTTCAGGAAAGAAGATTATTTAAAAGAAATTCTTTCTTTTCGATATTCTTATTCTTGGGATTCCTGGAGGGGAACCAAGACTTTGCTATTTGTACCGATGCTAGTCGTATTGGTTTGGATGTCATTCTCTTGCAAAAGATGACGTGCTATCACTTGTGCTTCTAAATCATTAAAAGCCGACTGAGACTAGGTATGCCACTCATGATCTAGTGCCCGCGACTATTGTTTTCGCTTTTAGAGTTTGGCATCATCATTTTTGGGGGAGAAATTTGTTCTCCACCTCGATCATAAATCTTTGGAATATTTATTTTCTCATAGGGAACTTCATGTTGACTCGAGTTCCTGGCATCTTATGATCTTGATATTCTTTTTATTCCCGGAAGGGAAATCGTGTTGCCAATGCGCTTTGTCGTAAGCAACAAGTGGTTGATTCTTTGATGATGTCTGAATGAAATTATCGTTTTATTAATTTCATCGGACGTTTTGATACACTTCATTTTATTGAGCTTTGTCTCATTCCTTTTATGGACTAGTGTCCGGTGTTCTTTTATGGTGTTCGGTTCATCGGATGTACTGTTATTATACTACATCGATGTTCTGTCTTATCTGGATCAATGGATGTACCATTATTATACTACATCGTTGTTCCGGTTTATCGGTTCATTGGGCGTACCATTTTTGTACTACGCTGTTGCACTGGCTCAATTTTCTCCTACTCTTGACGTTTTCTGCGTCTTTTAACTATGAAAATGTTTTTGGTTTCCTATTTTTATTCTTGAGCCCGGTGTTATTGATGAAATTGAAGTTTCACCAGATTTGACTTAGGAGTTATATTCTATTCGCATCATTGCTTCGGAGGTTGAGAGCCTTCGAAATAAAGATGTTCTTTTTGTGAGAGTTCAACGATTCTCAAATCCTAAGGATTGCTCTTGGGAATCCAGAGAATTCTCCGTGCGATCCCGTTCAGGCTTACCCTTTCATGCTCTTTATGGTGAACTTCCTATTTCAAATTTTCTTTTGTGTTAATATGCTTTTATGGTTGTTACTTCTTATTTTCTTCTTAAGTATTGCGAGGACGCAATTTCTTTAAGGAGGGGATTCTGTAACAACCCGCATATTTATCGATTTTATATTTAAATATTTTATCGTTCGTCGGATTTTGGTCCGAAAAGCTGCTTTTTGCAAACAGTCGAATTGGGACTTGAGACCACCCTCATTGAGTTCAAAATGTCATTTGCGACCTTTTTGAGTATAAGCTTCGATATGTTTGGAGAAAGTTGATTTTTGCTACTTTGTACTTAGGGCTTTGGTTTGGGCTGAGCCGCTTATGTATTCAGTCCCAACACCTTCTCCGCTTCATTACTTCATAATTTCCTTATACATTCAAGCTTCATCAAAAATGGGGGAAGAGAAAAAGAATTAGGAATTCCTAAGCCCTAGCTTTCTTTGCAAATCCAACTTCTAGCTCCAAATTCAAGAGAACCCATTGGTAAGCATCTCCTTCATCTTCTCCAACTCTTTCTCCATTCAATTTCAGAAATTTCCTAAACCTAATTTAGGAAATGTTTCTCTTTTAAGCTTAGATTCAAGCTTCTAGTTTTGAGATTGAAGTGTGGTTGATCTTCCCTTGTCTTCAAGCTTCTCATTCATTGTGTTTGGGTTCAAAGGTGAGATTTTTATCTCACATCTTTGTCTATAATTATCTTCGATTGTTAGGTATGAATTCCTAACACTTATTCATGTGCAATTGATTTTGTTTTGGATTGATTTCGTGTATATTCCAATTTTTGGTGTTTTGGTTTAATTTATGAAAATCCTATTATGGATATTTGGACATTGATATTTGAGGCGTATCGAAGAGCCGTTTAGGCTGGGTTGTCGTTCGACGTAATTCCTTAGTCATCGCCATTTGCTCGTTCGATCGTTTCCGATATTCGTTTGGCCATTTTTGGCCTAGGTTCAAGGAATGCCCTGAACCCCAGATTCAGACGTCTGAAACGTAATATTCAGACGTCTGAATATTGTTCTGGGAAGATTTCTATTCCCAGATTCAGATGTCTGAATATATGGTTTCAGACATCGGAATTGGTTCATTTGGAACCAGAAAGGAAATAGGCTAAAAAGTGCCTATTTCAGACGTCTGGATTCAAAGATTCAGACGTCTGAATTCTGTCTTTGGAAAATAATTATTTTCCAGATTCAGACGTCTGAATCCTTGATTTCAGACGTCTGAATCTGTACTCTTTTTGCCTATTTGCTTGAGAATTCCAATTTAAATCGATTTGTGATGATCCTATTTATTGTTATCATTTAATTATCGACTTTGATGACATTTTCTTGGGAATTTTTGGAAATATCCACTTTGATGGATTTAATATCGATTTCTTTGGATTTGATTCACGTCTTCGTATGTGAATTTTGATGATTGATTGTTCCTACAATCCTTTCGATGATTTGTCACTTTAAAAATATAAAGGTTTCTATACTAGTAGTAAATATCAAAACCCTTTTCATCAAAACGATTTCAACTCTATTTTCAATTACAAAGCTCGTTTCCTAAACCGTTTTCCAATCTACTAGTATATACAAACCTTTACCTCACTCGTATGAGAAATCTAATTAAACGACTTAGTAAAACAAGTGGTATGAAACTCTTGCGTTTACTTCGTTGGTTAATTCTTGGACTTGTTCGATTGAATCTCTTGTGACAATTTTATAGTGGAGACCTACAATTTGTTCGTAAATATTTAAGTTAAGCTAGTGGTTATGGGACATGAAGCTAAGCTCATATATTTACTAGCTTACTGTAATCGACACTTCTCGTTGATCATGACGATCATCTTTGTGATTTAGACTAGCAATGTGCGATGTCTCTTTGTCTATGTGGAGGACTGTTCCTCATTTTATTGAGCTTCGTCTCATTTCTTAGATGGGTCGTATCTATTTAGGTGCGTCGATGTTTGTTTACACATGGGTCGTACCTTTTTAGGTGCGTCAATGTTTATTATGCATGGGGTGTACCTTTCTAGGTGCATCGATGTTTGTTTACTTCCTGGAGCAATCGGCTCAATAAGTCGGGGCATGGGACGTATCTTTCTAGTTGCGTCGATGCTCGTCTATGCATGGGGCGTGTCTTTCTAGGTGCATCGATGTTCGACTTAGCATGGGGTGTATCTTTCTAGGTGCGTCGATGTTAGACATTACATGGGGTGTTTCTTTCTAGGTGCATCGATGTTTATTTATGCATGGGGCGTATCTTTCTAGGTGCGTCGATGCTAGAGCATTGGGCGTATCTTTCTAGGTGCGTCGATGTTCGACTGTACATGGGGCGTGTCTTTCTACGTGCGTTGATGTCCAGTTTGTGGGATTGGCCATCCTTTTTTTGTGATTTCTAGATTTCGTGTGTTGAATTCTGGAATTTATGCTTCGCCTATCTTCGTGATTTCTATTGATTTGATTTATCAATTATTGTGGCTTGGTGAATGAAATTAGGAGTATGACATTCCTTTTGATCCTTGAGTAGATTATTGTGATATTGATTAATCTCTTGTTGATTTTCAATTACTTATATATCACAGCTTGGCATTGTGATTATTATATGTTTAGTCATATCTCTTATTCTTTATCATTTCACCTGATATTTATAGCTAGACTGATCCGTTTATTATTTTCTTATTAAATAATACTCGGGTTAGACCGAGATGTTACAGGTGCTTCTGCTTGACTTCTCCCCTGGGGTTCATTACTCTGACTTTTGGCAAACTACTTAGATTAGTAGTTTATTTTGTTGTATACACTTGAGATATAGACTCATAGTTGTATTCTTTCGTATAGCACGTGTTGCTATTCTTTTGTATTATTGTAGATCTTTTTGACCACTACTCTGACATACACTTCCATGTGTTAATTATGTATTCATATCTTCTTCCGCCTTTGTGATATGAATTATCTGTGACTGATTTATGTTATGTTTATTTCTGTATTTGTTTCCGAAGATATTATAGCCACTGTGTAGTAGCTTTGAGTTTGTGTCGGCATGTCGGATTTCCACTTGAAAAGAATTGCATGTTATACTATCTGACATATCGATGCTCGCACAAAGCAATTACACGGATGGTCGCTCCTCAACAGCCTTATTCTCCGTTCTAGTTGACAGCATTCACCGTAATGTTCTTGGCTAGCGTGGGTATAGAGGTGGGGCGTCACATGTTATATTAACGTCAAATTTATTTTTGATTCTAACTATATATATAAGTATGTTTTGAAATATAAATAAGCCCAATATTTAAGTTTGATTTTTATATAATATGTTTAAATAAATATTAATTGTTGATATTACATAAATTTTATTTTATTTAAATTCTTGAATTTAAGCTATGTATAAAATTGTTAGTAAAAATAAGCTTAATAAATGGAGTTAATGATTTATAGTATATGGTAAAGTACCTGTTTAGATATTATATATATAAAGTTTTAATGACTTAAATAAAAAAATTTAAGTTGGAGAAAAATGTGAAATTGATTTGAATAAAATTATTAAAGAATTAAACCCGAATAAAATTGTTTTAAAATTTTAATAAAAAACGTTATTTTAAAGGGGTATGATTTTTATAACTTGATTTCGGTTTAGTGGATTTGAATGAATATTATCAAGTTAATTTAATTAAAAGAATATCATGTTATTGAAGTTTAAGGGTTTTACCTGAATAATATTTGTTTATTAAGTAAATACTTCAAATTTATATAATAGAAATTGCATTTGATATATATATTAAATTATTAAAGAATCCATTTTGAAATAGTGGAATATTTAAGATTGAGATATATGAACTATGAAGTTTTGAAATATAGAATATTTAAACTTTGAAATATATGGAAAGTAAAAGATTTATTTGGAGGTACAAATTCATATTGGGAATTTATTGTGAAATTTAAAGAAGCTGTTTTATTGGTAAACTAATATATTATTTGAACCATTAAGTATTAAAAGTTATGTTTCAAAGCTATGATTTCAGGGTATATATATTGAAATATTATGATTTTGGAAAAGGGATATTTATAAAATAAAAACGATATCATATTGATTTGGGGTTTTAAAAATATAAATATATCGTATTTATATGGTTTCAAAGAGATATTATATTCTGTTTTAAAGTATAAATTATTTTGAAATAACCGCGGTGCTTTAATAACGTTTGGTTGTTAAAGAGACCGGGATCGGAAGTTGTCATACTCTCTGCCAACTCCGAAAACCACTTTAACAACCGTGTACGCGGTGGAGATTCCAGAATGAAGTAGGGTGGTGGCGGTGTTTCCTTTGAGGTAAATACGTAGACCCGACTCCCATGAGTTAGCATAAAGTGGCTAAAACAGGAGCGATCGATGGGCAAAGGGGTTTAGCGCACTTTATCGGATACTCCTCTTCGATACTATGCTCTGACTTTGGATTGATTCGGTGGCCACATTTGATTTTTATTTTAGGGGGGAGTTTGTCCAAGGAGGGCGGTAGCTGCGGCTACGCGTTACCACCAGCCCGGAAGCGTAATTGGTATATCTACCCTGGCATTGCCTAGTTGTGTCATGTCACCTACCCTATCGTGCCTTGTACGAGTTTGGTTTTCTTCCGTAGCCCGTATGGTATCCTCTGGTGGCTTCCCGATCATGAGGGACTATGATATTGGATGGACTACTGGGACTATTACGTGTTAAAGGGAATATTGGGTCACTCCTTAATGTTATTTAAAAGTAAGTTTATTTTTCAATTAGACACTATTATAATAGCGAAATATACTACATAGTAAATAGTTTAACGGATCCTTAAGAGATGTGAATCCCGAGCATCTTTTAAGTTACTGCACTCATATTTATTTCAGTTGATTTAACTTACATAAGATCTTTTAGTTCTGAATCGAGTGTTTCTGTCTTTTCAAATTCGTTCGGGTCAGTCCGAGTATTTCAGGATTTCGAAGACTTTAGCCCTGGAGGACGAAGACGAAGATTTCTATTATTATTATTTATTATAGTCCACTACACTCATATTTTTCTGCTGCATTATTATTGCTATGTATGACTCTAATATGTGTTATATAAATATAATCAAATGTTTTGTAAACATCTTTATAAACTGTATATTTGATTATTATATTTTATCCTTCCGCTGTGAGATTCTGTTTTGTTTTTATTTCCTTCTTGTTTTTCTTATTTACCTCATAACAATCTGCCCTTCCATATGGTTTGAATTGGCACGTGTCGATTTAAAGTGTGCAAAAAGGTGGGATGTTACATCTGGTATCAGAGCTTTGGTTTAGCGATAAACCTTAGCTTTGTGGGGTCTGACTCTTTATTAATAGGGTAGAAATACCCTATGGGAGTCGCTGAGTGAATATATATATGAGAGAACGTATTTGTTAGTGTTATAAAAGGTTTTAATATTGTGTTAATCTGTTTCGTTTTGTATTTAAAAATTCTAGTTGGTGCATGGGACGCCGTGACATCAATAGGGATTTCTAAACACTTAATAGGACAGACCGACATAATATTTGGCTTTAATATAGGTGAATGAAATAATTTTGCCTATTATACTTTCTATATATAAATTAATTTTTAAATGATATATAAATATATTGGTTGTTGGGTAATGAAATTTGTAAATAACAATTAAATAAGATTGAAAATAAAATAAATCAAGTTGGAAATTTTAGAACTTAAGTACCGGGGTTTTGAAAAATTTCTTTCAAATGATTTTGAAATATAATAATAACATTTGAGAAGTATTTTCTAATATAAATATTTATATTGCATTTAATATTGAAATTTAATATTGAAATGTAGATTTACATTGGAAATGATAAATAAACCAACTATTATTGACATTTAAATTCTGTTCGAAGCCTTGTAAATGGTTAAGAAATTTTAAAATCTTGAAATCGGAAATTTTAAGATTGAAATTTTAATTTGGATTCTAATTTAATTTTTAATTTATTTAATTAATATAAAAATAGCCATTTTGGCCACTGACTCGGATTTCGACGAAACTAGTTTCACCGGATTCGTATCGGTAAATCATTGTATGGTTTCAAGTTTCGTAGCGATCGGACTTGTCGTTTGATCGTATGAACGCGAAAGGCCTTGAAATCGATTTAATTGAAATCAATTGAAATCAATTTGAAAATATTGATTTCAGCATAACTTCTTCATACGGTGGAATTTGGACGAGAAACTTTTTCCATTGCGTTTAGAATATTTTAAAACATCTATTTTGATATATGGGTTGATCCAATTTCGTTCCGGAGTCGAAACGGGCTTTTCGGGCCATATATCGTTTAACGCGTACATCTATCTTATCCGATCCATCCTATTTCAACTTTGGCTATAAATATATCATTATAAACCCTAATTTCTCCACTTCTCATTTGTCTGTACGTACATCTGAACCCTCTCCTCCTCAATCAATGGCAGACAAACAAAATCTAGATCCAAACACAATCCCAAATCAAAAGCAAAAAATTCAAAGTCTTTAGAAAAATCTGAAAAAAATATATGTTGATGTTCTCGACGAGCGTAATTCAATGGTGTAATTCGTTTTTCGATTGGAATCATCGTCCGACCAGGAAATTGCAACTTAGTTTCGGCCGTTCGTAGGGTTTTGATCATCTTTGTTGGATCATCGATTTGAGGGCATAGGGCTATGGAGAATGTCAAGGGGATTGCATCGGCACGGTTCTTTTGGAGATTCGATGGCTAGATCGAGCTAAAGAATTAAATTAGGGTTAGGTTTATATGGCGGCCGACGTTTTATTTTGGGGCGTTTGAGGGTCATGTGGTGTTCACGGGGATGGTCGCATGGTCGGCGACTCGCTTTATCGTGGTGGACATGGCCACGAAGGCCGACGAAAGCGTGTAGTTTAGGGGCGGGCACGCGTGAGTTCTTTGATTTGTGGCGACCGCGTGAAAATCACGTGCGAAGGGCTTCAGGAGGAAGAAGCATTCGAACGTGTAAGGGGAGAAAAAATGATGTTGACGTGGCATTTTGGGTTAGTTTTGCTTTTCTTTTGGTTAATTTTATTTATAAATTTTGATTTCAACTCGTTTAACATGAATAACTCTTACATAAGAGCTTCGTTACACACGCGATTTTTTTTGTTAGGATCGTAATAAAATTTCGGACACTTTGGCGCTGGTTTGGACGAATTCTAAGACAGACAAATTTTGGGTTTAAATTGGATTTAAATTCAATTTAAATTCAAAAGGTGAGTGTTTTAACCCACTCACAACTTAAAAAATTTCTTATGTTTGTTAAATTGATTTATGATGTGTTTAGAATTTTATTTCTAGCTGTTTGGCATATATTTCATCATTATCTTAGTAAATTTGCATTCATATAATTTACTTGTTATTTAATTTATTGTTGCATATAAACTTCTAGTTAAATTTATTTATTATTGCATATAAACTACAGTTAAACAGTTATTTAACCCATTGAAAACTTAACTGTCAGTAATTAATTATTATTTATTGATGTGATTGTTTGAATTGGATGATAAATTGATGAATGTTTGATGATTGATATGATGGATGAGTGGATGCTGTATTTATATTGTATAAACTGCAAGTTATTATTCATTTTCATTTCATTCGGGATTGCGGTTTCAAATGATATACAACCGCATTGTTATTTTTAAATTGCGGATTGAAATGATAAATATCTGTATCACTTGACCATAGGATGGAAAATTTTATACAGGCACCGTGGTATATATATAAAATTATTTTTGAAATGATTTACTATGGTTTTGGAAAGGAATATACATATTTTATAAATATTGATTTTTGATGTTATATAAACGTTAAATTTATTTTAGATTCTAACTATATATATAAGTATGCTTTGAAATATAAATAAGCCCAATATTAAAGTTTGATTTTCATATAATATGTTTAAATGAATATTAATTGTTGATATTACATAAATTTTACTTTAGTTAAATTCTTGAATTTAAGCCATGTTAATAAAAATAAGCTTAATAAATGGAGTTGATGGTTTATAGTATATGGTTAAGTACCTGTTTAAGATATTATATATATAAAGTTTTAATGACATAAATAAAAAAAATTAAGTTGGAGAAAAATGTGAAATTGATTTGAATAAAATTATTAAAGAATTATACCTGAATAAAATTGATTTAAAAATTAATAAAAAAAGTTATTTTAAAGGGGTCTGATTTTTATAACTTGATTTCAGTTTAGAGGATTTGAATGAATATTATCAAGTTAATTTAATTAAAAGAATATCCTGTTATTGAAGTTTAAGGGTTTTACCTGAATAATATTTGTTTATTAAGTAAATATTTCAAATTTAAATAATAGAAATTGGATTTGATATATATTAAATTATTAAAGAATCCATTTTGAAATAGTGGAATATTTAAGATTAAGATATATCAACTATGAAATTTTGAAATATAGAATATTTAAGCTTTGAAATATATGGGAAGTAAAAGATTTATTTGGAGGTTCAAATTGATATTGGGAATTTATTATGAAATTTAAAGAAGCTATTTTATTTGTAAACTAATATAGTATTTGAACCATTAAGTATTAAAAGTTATGTTTCAAAGCTATGATTTCAAGGTATATATATTGAAATATTATGATTTTGGGAAAGGGATATTTATAAAATAAAAATGATATCATATTGATTTGGGTTTTAAAAATATAAATGATATCGTATTTATATGGTTTCAAAGAGATATTATATTCTGGTTTAAAGTATAAATTATTTTGAAATAACCGCGGTGTTATAATAACGTTCGGTTGTTAAAGAGACCGGGATCGGAAATTGTCATACTCTCTGCCAACTCCGAAAACCACTTTAACAACCGTGTATGCGGTGGAGATTCCAGAATGAAGTAGGGTGGTGGCGGTGTTTCTTTTGAGGTAAATACGTGGACCTGACTCCCGTGAGTTGGCATAAGGTGGCTAAAACAGGAGCGATCGACGGGCCAAAGGGGTTAGCGCCCTTTATCGGATACTCCTCTTCGATACTATACTCTGACTTTGGATTGATTCGGTGGACACTTTTGATTTTGATTTTAGGGGGGAGTTTATCTGAGGTGGGCGGTAGCTGCAGCTACGCGTTACCACCAGTCCGGAAGCGTAATTGGTATATCTACCCTGGCATTGCCTAGTTGTGTCGTGTCACCTACCCTATCGTGCCTTGTACGAGTTTGGTTTTCTCCCGTCACCCGTATGGTATCCTCTGGTGGCTTCGCGATCAGGAGGGACTATGATATTGGATGGACTACTGGGACTATTATGTGTTAAGGGGAATATTGGGTCACTCCTTAACGCTATTTAAAAGTAAGTTTATTTTACAATTAGACACTATTATAATAGCGAAATATACTACATAGTAAATAGTTTAACGGATCCTTAAGAGATGTGAATCCCAAGCATCTTTTAAGTTACCGCACTCATATTTATTTCAGTTGATTTAACTTACATAAGATCTTTTAGTTCTGACTCGAGTGTTTTTGTCTTTTCAAATTCGCTCGGGTCAGTCCGAGTATTTCAGGATTTCGAAGACTTTAGCCCTGGAGGACGAAGACAAAGATTTCTGTTATTATTATTTATTATAGTCCACTACACTCATATCTTTCCGCTGAATTATTATTGGTATGTGTGACTCTGATATGTATTATATAAATATAATCAAATGTTTTGTAAACAGCTTTATAAACTGTATATTTGATTATTATATTTTATCCTTCCGCCGTGAGATTCTGTTTTGTTTTTATTTCCTTCTTGTTTTTCTTATTTACCCCATAACAATCCGCCCTTCCGTATGGTTTGAATTGGCACGTGTGTCGATTTAAAATGTGCAAAAAGGTGGGATGTTACATTGTGTCTCGAGTTTAGCTTCGGGTAATAGCTCGTGAGTGGTTCAGGTGTAACAAGTTTTAACTTAAACTAAACTAAGTTTTAAAAAGGAAAGTGGATTTTCTCAGGTTAGGGCTCGATTTGTTTTCCGAGTTGAACCTGAAGTAATTTAAAAACAGTTTTTAAAATTCAATTGAAAACAAGTTTTCAAATTTAAATAAAACAAGTTTAGATCTATTTCTTTATATAATAAATGTTTAAATAATTGATTTAAGAAGTTATCTGTTTTGTTTAACTTAAATTTGTAAGTTATTTTAAAACCTAATTTTGAAATGTAATTAAGTGTCTATTAAAAAGATAAAATGTTTAAAAATTTATATGTAAATGGTAATTAAGAAATTAATAAGATAAATGGTTTATCTTAAATTTAATTAATACTTTGGACGATTAAGAATTAATTAAATTAATAAAGTAATTAAAGAGTAATTAATTAATTAATATAATTAATAAATGATTAAGGATAAATTAATTAATCTTAATTAATTATTTAATTAAAATTAATTAATTTGTAATTAAGCAATTTATTAGTTAAGTAATTAGAGATTAATTAATTGGTAATTAAGTTTTATTGATTGATAATTAAGGGTTATTAATTAATAGTTAAGGATAATTAATCAGTAATTAAAGATTAATTAATTGATTTATAAAGGTAATTAAAGAATGAGTAATTAATTCAAATGGATGTAATTAATTAATGATTGATTAAGAAGGGTTGGGTGATTAATTCTTAAGTAATTAATTTAATTTGAATTAATTAAATTAATTATAGTATGGATTAATAAGCCTTGCTTATGGATGATTAATTGTGAAGAATGTCTGGATTGATTGATATTTAGTTTGATAATTTGTGATATTATGTATACTTTGGATATAGCTATGATAAATGTATGTTATTTATCTATGATGAATGTTGTGTGAATTTAAGGTATTGAATTGAATTAAATTGTTTAACCTTAAACAATTTGGCCTTTAAGAAGGCGTTTGGATTTCGATGAGACCGGGATCGGATATCAAATTTGATTATCCAAAAACCATATCGATCCAAGTTAAACGTTAGGTCATGTAAACTCAAGTGGAGATCGAGATGAAGATTTAGAGTGCAAGTGGCATTGTCGTCAACTCTGAGGGTGATTCCAAAATGAGTGTAACGAGATAATGCCTTCGATTTCGTTCGAACTCAGAACGAACTTGTATGGATGAATGCTTTCAGACCATCATCAATGGAGGACGATGAACATTCCAAGTTATGGGTACCTAAAAGGTAATGGTAGCCTCAAGCCTCACCATACGGGAATGGCTAAAACAGGGGAGGTGCGCACAAGGCTAAGTGGGTAGCACCCAAATAGGATAAGATTTTCCCCTGTCTAGAGGTCCCTTTATTCGCCTGTGTGGGTGGATGTTTGAACACAACCGCAGGGTTGTCTTATTTGAACTATCCAGTAAGGGGTAGCTCCGGCTTTGTGATGCAGGGGATCAAGGTCGATCCTCGGTACGGTGATCTAGGCCACGCACTGTGACGGTCGGTACCCAGTAGCCGTGCCATTGTATGGAATCCATTCTCCCTACGTGCCCTTTACGATTTTGATTGTAGAACCCACTTTGTGGCTAGTATGCTGGAATTTAATGAATGTAACAATTTCGGCTATGTGAATATTTATTTGAAAACCCTAGATACTATTATAATATAACTGGATTTCCTATCAAATGTTTTGGTTATCGTAAGGGAAAAACTTGTCCGTGTTTATTTGCGGCGAGTCTTATGAGATACCTTTTATTTCAAAGCTTTTTCAAGTTAAACAACTTAACCGTTTACTCAAACTAGACCTATGTCTGATACAGAGTTTATTATGCTTTTCTTAAACTCTTGGGTACTCAAATTTTTATGAGTAGCCAAGTGATCAGGTTTTCTTGACGAATTTTGGGAAGCTTGGAGCAGGAATCTTGGCGTAGTTATATATATATCTATTTCTTCTGTGTTGAAGTCTTTTGTCTGTTATATTTTGGAATGTAATGGATAGACGGTCTTCACGACCGTCGAATGTGATGACGTTGTGTAACTGTGTAACTCTGATATGTATAATGACTATGTAATATCCATGTGAAATATTATATTTTATTCCGTTTCTGCTGTAAGATTCTAATATTGTTGTTTCTTTCTTTCTATCTATTCTTTTTCTACCTATTTCTTTCTTTATGATGATACGTCTTTCAATGGAATGAAAGACGGATCGTCATAGATATCCTTTATCCATATCCTTTATATTATATTAATGTCAATTATTTCATGGAATGTCAGGGGACTAAATTCTCCTGAAAGAAAACTTGTTTTTTCAAAGTTATTAATATCTTAAAAACCTATCATTGTAGGTATTTTAGAGCATAAAATTAAGGATAGTAACTTAGCTAACTTACATAACAGGTTTTTATATAACTAGAATTCTATTAATAATAATTCTATAGGGGTAATGGTATAATTATTGTAATCTGGAATACCAATATTTGGGATTTACACCATTACTCTCTTAATTTATAATATATCCATTGCGCTTCAAAAACAAAGGGGGTCTCCAATTAATTGTAACTTTTATTTATGCATCTAATTTGAAAAGACATACTTTTATTGTGGGATAAGCTAGATCAATTATATAATAATATTAATAACTCTTGAATTTTATTTGGTGATTTTAATACTATTATGAAAGCTTCTAGAAAAGGGAGGATGTGATGACCCGCCCTTCTACTCCCAGAAAGACGTATCATCATTAAGAAAGAAAGGGATAGAAATAGAAAAGGAAAGAAAAGAAAAGAAAGAATACCAACATCAGAATCTCATAGCGGAATGGAACAAAATATACTACATCAACATAACTATTACATAGTTATACATACATCAGAGTTATACAATATCATATAACAGAACTGTTATATACATATCTATCAATACATACACCCCAAAATACAGCATACACTAACTAACACAGCGGAACTATATAGATAGATACATACGTTTGGTCTTCTTCTCCAACTCCTCCAGAAACTCTATACTCCGAAACCTATCACTTGGCTACTCATAAAAATTTGAGTACCCAAGAGTTTATGAAAACGAAATATAAACTCCGGGTCAGACATGGGTCTGGTATGAGTAAACGGGTTAAAATTGTTTAACTTTGAAAATCATTTGAAGATAAAGGTATCACGTAATACTCCCCACACATAAATACGAGTAAGTTTTTACCTTACGCTAACCAAAAAATTCTATAGGAAATCCAATGATATTATAATAGTGTCTAGGGTTTTCAAGTAAAATACAGAAATAGCTGAAATGCTTAAATCTCACACTTCAACATAGTTGGGCACAATCAAAACGTACGTCTCTTATTGGAAATTGGATCCCATACAATGGTAGGGCTACTAGGGTACCGCCCGTCACAGTACGGGGCCTAGATCGCCGTACCAAGGAGCCACCCTAACTCCCCTGCAACACAAGGCCGAAACCATTCCTTACTGAACAATCTCGAACAAAATAACCCCGCAGCTGGCTGCAGACCGACTGCCCACACGACCGAATAAAAGGGACATCTAGACAAGGATATATCTCGTCTTGCTTGGGCATGACCCACCTGACCTTGCTGACCATCCCCTGTTTTAGCCATTTCCGGTTGATGAGGCTTGAGGCTGCGTTTACCTTTATAGAACATATCTCTTAGAATGCTCATCGTCCGCCTGACGATGCGCTGAAAGCATTCAATCCATACAAGTTCGTTCCGGGTTCGAACGAAACCGAAGGCATTATCTCGTTACACTCGTTTTGGAATCACCGTCAAAGTTAACGACGATAATCCTTGCATTCTGAAAACACCATCTCGATCTTCACTTGAGATGCCACGACCTAACATTTAATTTGGATCGATGTGGTTTTCGGAATATTAAATTGGTATCCGATCCCGATCTCATCGATATCCAAACGCCATTTTAGAGACCAAGTTGTTTAATTAATTTTAAACAGTTTAATTCAACAATTGAATTCACATAACATTTATCACAGATAAATCATACACAATCATCAGAGATATATCAGGCATATCACAGAGCATCACAGGATATAAATAAATATTAGAGTCAATCAAACAGAATCATCGATTCATATCAAAATGGTTTGATTAATTTAAACTTAATTAATTACTTGAGAGTGAACCATTTTATTCTGCTTAGGTAATCACTAATTAACCGACTTATTCAATTTATTAATTACTTCATAATTACTCACTTAATTAATTAATTAATTCTTAATTATCAATTAATAACCTTAATTATTGATTTATAAAACTTAATTACCATTTAATTATTACTAATTACTTAATTAAACATTAATTACCAATTAAATTAATCATTTAATCCTTAATTAATTATTTAATTAGTTAACTAATATTACTTGTTAGTTAATTAATTAACTTTAAATGGTTAATTAAATTCTTAATCACATATTGATTTAAACACAAGAGTAATGATAACAATCCTTAATTACAAATTTATTTAATCTTAAACCATTTATTTAATCACCATTATAAATTAGTTATAATCTTAATTAGCTTTCAATTTAAACTAATTAACCCTCTTACGTTTTGTAAAACTTTCTTAATAAATTTTAAGTCAACTCTGAGCTTAAAAATTTGTCAACATTATTTATTAAATTAATACTCACTTTGAATAAACAAATAACTTAAAAGAATACTAGGCTAATTCATTATAAATTGGACATGAGTCAACACCCTGTTTCTCGAGTAGCAACCCGAGTTCCATCTCATTTCCCCCGTGTCCTTTCGTGTGTTTTACTCGCATACCTCTTCTTCTACTCTTCCTTTCTCTTCTGTTTTATATTTTTTTAAGTTAAGTTTAAAACTGCTGTACCTAAAACAACACGCACGCACACACCCAAACAATACTCGAAGCAACCCTACATTTTCTCGAGTAATTACTCGAGACGGCAACTATCTGAAGCACTGACACCCCTCGTGTGCCACCGTGCACATGCACGGTGGTTCGCCAATGTCCTGGCGATCTACGAAACCCCCAGCAAACCCTAAAACGACCTCACAAACGAAATCCAAACCCAGATCGATGCGAAAGCTCGAATTCAAAAAAAATGCTTGTTCGTATGGACTGAAACTCGAACACCGCTGAGGAAAACGCCACGACCACCCAACCTCGACCACCTGCGACGATGCGGCTCCGGCCATACCACGATCACATCATCCTCTACCTTCTCCCAAAAATTCGTGAAGCTCGGTCAATCCATGGCTACGAAATCATCAAAAATGTAGACCCCATAAAACAAGAACCCTAAACCCTATTTTCGATTCGCCCCCAAGAATCTTGCATTCGAATTTTTTATATTTTTTCCCGTGTTCCTGAATTAAAAATCTTGCTTCACCATAAATTTCAACATCAATAATTGATTAAATCGACAGGAATTGATGAAAAAGCATTTTCGGTTCCTTTACGAACTGCACTCTGTATGTTTATCTAAAAATCATAATTTTTGTTTCAAAATTCCTACCTTTGAATGTATATTCAAGATATAAATTCAAACTTACAATTTAAATTATTCGAAT
This sequence comes from Allium cepa, assembly GCA_030765085.1. Taxonomy (NCBI): domain Eukaryota; kingdom Viridiplantae; phylum Streptophyta; class Magnoliopsida; order Asparagales; family Amaryllidaceae; genus Allium; species Allium cepa. The sequence continues at coordinate 916,801,238 of CM060928.1, forward strand.
TTTAACCACTGATTTACTTTTTACTGTAAATTTGGATTTATAGTATTCTATTGCACTACCAACCTCCAAACAGTTTTTTTCAGCCTTGATCTTAGTTTAAACAAATTGATTTAGTTAAATTCTAAGTTAAATATTTTTTATATGAAGAGTACGAATTATTCCCTTCTTTTCTTGACTCAGAAAACTTGAAAATATTGAAGAATAACATATAACAGAGCTTCTAGAAATCAGCAACCAACATAGAACAATATATATCAAACAAAATATTTTTACGAACAAATTATTAAGAATTAAATTTCAAAAATATGTTTACTCACAAAATAATTGTTGAAACAGAGGGCAAGTTGCTGTTGAAAAACACTGCAGTTTGAAATATGAATCCCTGTAACTTTCCTTTGCCTTTGAATTTGTTTGAGTCTGAAAATATGATGTTTATTTATTTTTTTTCTTTCTCCTTTAGGTTTTCCTCTTAAGTTTGGTTAAGTTATGAAATGAACTAAACAGGATGATAAATATATATATATATAACACCTTGAACAAAGGTGTCTTCTGGTGCAAGTCTTAACTTGTTTGAACATTTTTTTTTTATTACCGTGATTTGAGATAATATTTCGGCTACATATGTTTTGTTGTACTGAGATATTTTTCTTGTAAATTGAAATGACAAATGTGTGCTAGCATTTAATGAACATGCCTTCATATATGTTTACAAACTTATTATAGTTTGCTGACATTTTATTTTGTACAAAGATTTTTATTTACAGCTTTTGTTTTTATCATCTTTTAAGTTGAACAACAAACTACATATTTGCATTGTCAGGTACTAGCTACTTTGCTGATATGCATTTGTACAAAGATTTTGTATAAATATTTTGTTTTATTTTCATCTAGCTTGAACAACACTTATTCATATCTGTGTCATGTATTACTTTATACTATGTTTGATTTCATGTGTTAAAAAACTATCATTTATTTTATACGTATACTTCTATTTTAAACTCAAATTATTAAGTACTTCATTTACTTGTTCATTTTATACTTATATTAATATTATGGTTTCCTTAGGTTATATACTTATATTTATAACCATAATTTTTTTTATACTTATGTTCAATATTTATAAAACTTATTTTATTTTAATTATATGAGTTGTTATTAGAATAGCTTCTTAATTTTATTTTTATTCAGAGTTTAATCTTCAAATATTTGATTTATAACTTATATTTGCATTAATATATTTTATATTTATATTTAATATGGATAGAATTATTTTATCTTAAACATTATTATTATTAACCTACATTTATTATATTATATCAAATATTAATAATATGGAATCTTAAATTTAATTTAATAAGATAATTTTATTATAAATACTTTGAAAGAATCTATTTTAAATTTTAAATCAAAATTTCCTTCACAACATATATAACTGATAATGCCCAAAAATCTTATTTATTTATAATTGAAAAATTTGTATTTTATTTAATTAGATTAAATTCTTATTATAATAATATGGTTAGAATCCCGGGTCGTTATAGGGATTCCAATTCCTTTTCGGAAATTAGTGTTCTTCAATAATTTTTTGTTTAAAACAGGCTTTATTGAGCCAAATATTAAACACACCAAGCATGCTTGGAAATCTAGAGAGTTTAGAAACATCAGTTGTAAATTGGATAGAATTTTATTTAATTATTAATTTATTAATAAATTTCCTAGTTTTAGATGTTATACTTTACCCCAAACAATTAGTGATCATAATTCTTTACAACTTATTTTTTCTCAAAATAGTTCTATTAAAAGCAACTTTCCTTTTGGATTTAAAAATGGTTGGGTTTATAATAAGGAATACAGAACTTGTTAATTCATTACGTATAAAAGCTACTAACTTAAGACAAAAAGCCAAAGTTGATGCTAAAAATAGTTTTCATACTTTTGTATCTGGTTCTGCTCAATTCAAGTTTAGAAATACCTTACATCAAACTAAGGCGAATCTGAAAGCTTGGAATAAAAATAGAAATAATAATGAAATTAATCAAATTAGGGAGGATTATGCGAGACTACTAGATAACATAGACCTAGATAGCTCATACCCTAATCAAATTAATGAGTTTTTTCATACGCAAACAAGCTTGTCAAATCATTACATATGGAAGCTACTAACTTAAGACAGAAAGCCAAAGTTGACTGGCTTACTAGTGGTGATCTTCAAAGTAAATTTTGTATGCCAAGATGTCTAGTACAAAATACCGTAATGACATAGGAAAATTACTTAATGACAATGGGATTATCATTAATGAAGCTTCTTAATTAGAAAAGGAAACTATCAATTATTTCTCTGATTTGTACAACTCTATTGGAAGCCCAAATATGTTCCCCAAAAAGTTATTCCTAAATATTTACTGCATGAGAATAATGATGAAATATTACTTGCTCCAATATGTCTAGAAGAAAGTAAAAAAATTATCTTTTCTGCCAAAGATGAAAAAAGCCCTGGCCTAGATGGCTTTGGTGCTATATTTTACAAAACTCATTGGATGGAGTTACAAAGTTTTATATTTGAGGCAATTAATGAAAAAAATTTCCTCCAGCAGACTTTTGAAAAATATTAATCATATTTTTATTATCTTATTGTCAAAGATTAAAAACCCCAACTGCCTTGGAGATTTCAGGCCTATTACTTGCTGCAATTTCTTTTATAAAATCGTTGCTACTATTTTAAGCAACAGAATAAAAGCTTTACTAAAAGGTTCAATTTCTGAAAACCAGAGTGCTTTTATCTCTGGTAGATTTATTGCTAAAAATTCATTTGTGGCCCACGAATTATGCAGAAATTTCAATCCGGGTGGGAATAAAAAAATGTGTATAAAAATTGACTTACACAAAGCATTTGATAAAATCAATAGAAATTTCATTATATATATATATGATGGGACCATTAAGCTTCTATGAAAAATATTGCAACTTAGTTAAAGAGTGCATCTGTAATTTAACATATTTCATTCTTATAAATGGCTCCTCTTGTGGGTTCATAAAAAGTAATAGGGGAATAGGCAAGGAGATCCTTTATCTCCTTACCTATTCATTGTAGCTATGGAATATCTTACATTGCAAATGGATAAGGAACAATTGAATAAAAAATTAAAAGCAATTAATTCAGTTATTCCTTATATTACTCATTTTTATATGCAGATGGCTTATTAATTTTTTTTAAAGCGGATGTTCAGAATGATGATATTATAAAGAAAATATTTGTTAATCTTAAAGAATATGTAGGTCTTCAAATTAATAATAGTAAGAGCAAGATTTATTTCAGCAAATCATGCAGCAATATGCAGGAAATTCGTAGTGTTCTAAAGTTTTATCAAAGTGAGCTTCCAACTAAATACTTAGGGCTTCCCCTTAGTTGCAACCAAGAAAGGATTGTGCCAAGCTACATGATATAATTCAAAGTAAATTTGGTAGTTGGTCTAGCAAGTTGTAGGAAGAGTTGAACTCATCCACAGATTCATCACAGCAATAGTCATGTATTAGATGCAATCCCACAATATCCTAATCAATACAATTTGAAAAAATAAAAAAATTATGTGCGAATTTTATTTGGAGTGGAAAGATGCATAAAGTTTCCTAGAATACTATCACTAAAACAAAAAGGGCTGGTGGCTTAGGCATTAGAAATCTTAAAGACTTAAATGAGGCTTGCAATTTCAAATTATTCTGGAAATTCGTAGAAGGCAACTCACTTTGGGCAAAATGGATGAAAGTCAAATATGTTAAAAATAAGAACTTTTGGTCCATGCTAGTGGAAAAATACCATTCCCATACATGGAAAATTATTTAAAATTGCAGAGAAATTAGCATTAATGTATCGGTAAGGAAATTCAAAAACGGAAATCAAACTTCTATGGTTGATAAATCTGCTTGGCTAGAGCAATCTTTATAAATTTGGGGAAGCAAATGCAAAAGTGGAAAGCATCATTCAAAATTCACTTTGGAAAACTCAACTACAACCAGCAACTTCTATTTTCAACTCTTCAATTAGCAAAATAGAAATAGACCCAAGCCTTGGTGAAGACAAATGGATTTAAAAATTAACTATAAAAGGAAAATTCTCTTTTAAAAACACTTGGGATAATATTAAAGGTGAAGAAATGGAAGTGGATTAGTTCAAAACAATTTGGAATTCAGCAGATTGTCCTAAAATGGCTCATTACCCTTATTTTGCTATTTTAAATCGTCTTCCAACAAAGGACAGATGTGCACAATGGTGCAAAAACAAAGAAAACGTAAATTGTCTCTTGTGTGAGAAAGAAGCTAAAAGTATTGAGCATCTTTTCTTTGATTGTACATATTCAAGACATATTTGATTTATTGCCGAAACAAATTAAAGCTCAATCAACAAATAGTGCTTCAAATATCAGGGACAACATTCAAAAAATACAAACAACTTTCAAGGAAAAGAAAAAGGATTTTGATAAAGCTCGTGCTATTTTAACCACTACATATTATTTTCTTCGGGAAAGAAAGAAACAACAGGCTTCATCAGTACAAAGAAACTGACAGTACACAATTATGGAAAGTCATTGAATTAGAATACAATATCATTTTCAAAAAGACTAGCAATCCTCGTAATCTTAATATGCAAGGACAAAACTTCAGTGATTCAAACAACTATGAAAAAAGGGTTGCAGAATACTTACAAAAGGGTAAATTCTCTTACGAGAATTCCCTCAAATAAGCAACTGCAGAAGGTTTAAAGCTTCAGCTGGTTATCAAGATAACAATTTCTATCAAGCTAAAGATGATGGCGGCAAATTCTTAACCGAAACTAGAGAAAATCCCTACAAGGAAAGCAAACATAAATTTAACATTAGTAATTTTAATTCAAACTGTGATAAAGTCTCTGATAAGCTGATTTTCTTACCTGATTTTAATATAAGCTACCGCTCTTTCAACAGTGAGCTTGAACATATCGACAATCGCAACCCACAAGTAACAACAGTGCATTAAGAGCTACCCAATCAAAGAGCATACTTATGCTTAACAGCAATAACTTATCTGTTGGGATTTATAGAGATGATACTTGCAGCACTGCGGATGGTTGCCTTTATAACACCAGTATTATGAATGATACCTGCAAAGGAAGTAACAAGTCTCTTATTAATAATTATAATATGAATTACAATATTATGAATTCTAAACATATCTTTTCTTTACCTGAAATGTACAGGAGCAACTATGCTTATAACAGTTTATGCGAACATGAAAGGATGCTTCATCTGGCTATCAAAGACCAAAGATTCATTATAAAAAAACAGCCATTTTACAACGGGCAATGTCCGTTGTAATATGATTTTCGCAATAGGCTTGCGCCCGTTGTGTTAGGCCTCGTTGTAATAGGTCGACCATATTTTACAACGGGCAATTGCCGTTGTAATATGGATTTTGCAACGTGCAAAGCCCGTTGTAATACATTATATTGCAATGGTTTCTGACCGTTGCAAAATAAATACAAATTTTTAAAAAAAACTACAGCAGCACCCATATAGTACATCCATACCAATTAATTCACTACAGTTTTCGCCAAAATTAAAACGCCAAAATGAATGATTATGTAGTTGAATTTGGAACTGCAAGGGTGCTAGATACGCATATAGTACAGGAACATCAATCAAAATATACAAAATAAAATAGAATATTTCACTTATATGCTAATTAAATTAGTAAACGTTAAAACATTTTCAAGTATCCACAATAAAAAAATTACAATGCTACTGCGATGTACAATCCATCCGTGCAAGAAAGGATCATCAATTAACGAAACAATCTCGGCATGTAGACTTGCCTGATGGAATAAAATGTTGATGCCCGCTATGAAGGTAGAGGTACTTAAGGCACAGAAATGATAGAGGAAAGGAAAACATTGTGTAGAGTTCAATACACTGCTTGCCAAATTCAGTGATAGAACTACCTCTACAATCCCTTGAACTCCACAGAAAACTTCCACTTCATTGCATACTTGTCCACTTCACAGTATCTCCTACTATAAAACAGTGCAAATTCATCTCCATAAACTTCCGCATTGCTCAAACTAACATCACAAACAAATCCAACTAGACAGAACAACACAACCTGCCACGCTGATACTACTCCTTGTTGTACACAATTGCTGGATACAATTGCACCACTAATACATGTTCACATCATCTTCTCTGCTCAAAAAAAAGCATCTGACCTCTTCCAGTTCTGATACCAAAATCGCACTTTCCTCATTAACCAATTCGAACCAATAGCGCAATTGAAATACCCAAACTGCACCTCAACGAACGACCGCGACCAATCGCCCAAACTGACTTCACAATTCCTAGTCACTGACAACCAGCAATTCTATATCCTCCACCAAACCCAATTCGAATCAAAGACAATACTCCACACCCCTTCGCGAACCAAATGGAAAGCCGTCGAACTCCTTCATCCTCAAGCTTCAATCGCGACATCTCCTCTGACAATAATCTCCAAACCATTTCATCATTCTTCCACCACCGGAAACCCTTAAACTTAATTCGCGAACCCCAACAAGTCGTGATTCCCCAATCAAACTGCAATCGCCTCATCACCCACATGGATTTTGATTTTCTTTTGAGTATCTGAAATTCGTGAATTTATATTTGGTCAGGATTTGCGAACTTGGATTGAGGAATTTGGTTTGAAAACATATGAATTCGTATTTGCATCTGCGTGAGTTCTCTGATTAGGTGATGTGGTAGTTATTGATGGGGGAGTGGAAGGAAAGGGGAACGGAGGGAAGGAAGAGGGAGGGGATGACGGTTTTGGAGTAGAACTGGTGGAGGAGAGAGAGAGAAGAGGGAGACATTAGGAGGACCAGCGTAGGAGTTTTAGGGTGTCACGACCCGCCCTTCTCTACCCTCAAAAATCGACACAAAATACTCCACAGTATAATATGCCGACAATCAAGTGCCGGAAAAGACAGATTATTGAGGAAAAAGAAAGAAGATAGAAGAAAGAAGGAACTAAACAATAACAGGATCTCACAATTGCAGCGGAACAAAATATAATAGTCAATAACAGATCTTTACACAAAATGAAAACTATATCTGTTTTATACAATATACCATTAGATTATACCTCAAACAAACAACATTTCCCAGGCTGACAACATCAACAATCATAGCAGCGGATATAAACAAGTACAGATAATACATCTCGGGCTCCAGCTCCTCTCCTGAACTCCACAACATCCTTTCCTGTAATTTATAATACTCGGTCTAACCCGAGCATTATAATAAAATAACACCCGAGTCAGTCTGGAATACCAGCTGATAAAAATACACCCAAATTGATTATTAAAGTTTCAAAAATCCTTTTGAAAACAAAAACATCTCGTAAGACCACGCCACAAATAAACATGTCGGGTTTTTACCTTACGTTAGCTAAAACACTTTTTATAAAAAATCCTCTGATATTATAATAGGTTCTATATACAAATACTTATTAAAATAGCCGAAATAGTTACATTTATTAAATTCCAGATACTAGCCACAAAGTGGGTAATACAAACAAAACTCGTAAAAGGCGCGTAGGGATAATGGATTTCCAACTAATGACTAGGCACTAGGGTACCACCTGTCACAGTACGTGGCCTAGATCACCGTACTGAGGATTACTCCCAATCCCCTTTAACACAAGACCGGGACTACCCCTTACCGGATAATCCCGAGTAAGATCACCCCACGATTGGGATCAGCTACCGCACTACTAAGCCGAATAAAAAGGGACATCTAGACAGAGATGACCTTACCCTAATGAGTGCTACCCGCATAGTATTGCTGCATATCCCTTGATTTTCAGTCATTCACGGTTGATGAGGCTTGAGGCTAAGCGTTACCTTTTGGAACATTTCACTTAGAATGCCCATCATCCACCTGACGATGTTCCGAAAGCATTCATCCATACAAGTCCGTCCCGGGTTCGAACGGAACCGAAGGCACTACTCTTACTACATCCATTTTGGAATCATCCTCAAGATTAGTAGCGACTAGCCCTTGCACTTCACTGCTCCATCTTTGACTCCGAACTCCTTTTTTCCATGAAAACATACAAACCGGATCGAAGTGGTTTTCGAGAAATTAATCTCGATCCCGGTCTCTTCGAAACGATCAACGCATTGGCCAATATTGATAGTCCGTGATTTAACGATCAATTAACATTCACAAACATCCATCACATAATAAATAATTTCACCAAATTATTTATTAACCTCAAAATATCTTCACAAGATATATTTCCAATTTCAACCCTTTGAAAACAGTTTTCAAACCATCTTCCTTTTTACAGAATAAATTTTCCCCAAACATTTTCTATTTCCACTGAAGATAACCAAGTCCAAATACTTTAAATTTTAAAACATTATATCACTTTATTCTAAATACACCTTAAAATATATTTAAAAATATTTAAAGCAAAACCACTTTTTAAAATATAAGCTAATTTTAAAATAAAAGTTCAATTAAACTAAATTTTACAAGAAGAGTTGCAAATAAAACCATTTTAACCCATTATCCCTATACAATTTTCAAATAAAACTTTAACCCATTATCCTTAAAATAAAACCATTTTATAAAATTTAAATATTAATAATATTCTTTAAAACATAATACCAATTACCCCTTCTAAAATAATTATTACTATAACTAATTTAGTATATATTTACCTTTAAAATTTTTACAACTTAAATAAGAATTTACTTAAAAACATTCTTTTAAAATCAAATTTAAAACTTTTAACCTTTACTCAAAAATTTGCTTTAAAACGTACTTGGCTTTTCAGGGAAATATACTTCATTTTAGAACACCAAAGAATCCTTTTATAAATCCTGCTTGATTTATCTCAATTCGAATTTACGTTTAAATCCCGTACCCTCTTTTATTTTTAAGCACATTCCTATTTCATGGAATATCACTTTTAAAATATACGCTTAAAATATTTAAAATAAAGCTACTAGAAATTACTTAATTGAAAATAATACTTAAGGAAATATATAGAGGTTTCCTAAATTATTTAAGCCAACTTTAATTTTTAAAATAAAGTTATTAAATCAAATATTTATTTTAAAATTTCCTTTAGAAAACATAATACTAAATTACCTTTAAAATAATTTAATACCATAATTACATAATTAAATATTTACTTATAATTAAAAAATGATTAAAAATAATATATTTTTCAAAAATATTCTAAAACGCATTTTAAACTGCTAAATTATATTTTGAAAGCTTTCCTGGGAATCATACTTAATTTCCAGGGAAAACACATTTTCCATTTATTTAAAAATAATTTCACTATTACTTTTAAACAATTTGCATTACTTATAGGAATTCCCATCAAAAATTTATCTTTCAAATTTATCCACCGATAAATATTCCATTTCATTTATAAGCCCAGTTTATACATTTTCATTCCTCATTTCCTTTTAAATCACAATTTCAAATCACTTCAAATTCTAAACCAATATCTTGAATTTAATTTCCTTAAACTCATTTCTCAAAATTACTTTCAATTCCCTTTTAATCCCAATTTATTTCATTTATATTTTAAAAATACCAGATTTATATTTATCCAACCATACACAGCATAACAAAATTCTAGATCGTTCAATCGTAGGATATAAATGAAATATATCACGGATTACAAATAAAATTTCTATATTGTGAGGAATCCAGTTGGATCCCTCTAACCTGTTTTCCTGCATCCACAGATGTTAGCACAACAATAAATATCAATCCAGACTCATATTAATATTCATATTCAACCAATCACACAATTATTTAAATATTACCTATTTAAATTATTGGTATCCAGATGTGAGGGAGATTTACTCACCTTGAATTTCGTCGAGCGTTTAAATTTTGAATTAAATCTACTACGATCGATTTAACCCAAAATTTTGCTAGCTTCGATCGTCTCCAAATTCGTACTGCGGCGTAGATTGCGTCGCTCTGATTCCGACACTTTTCGTTTCGTTTGAATCTGAAAACATATGCAAGAGATATTCAGTTTTAAAGATTCGTATATATAATTTATAAAACAAATTTTCTTTTAATTATATATACCATAGCAGATCGAAACCGTTGATTTCAAGACCAAATCCAGGCTGCAACCTTCACCTTCCCAATCATGATCGTTTCCAGGAAATAAACAACCCATCGTTCCTTGATTAGGGTTACGAATCGCACTTCAAACCATCGCCCAGAACAAGATCAACCTAGCCCACGTCAAAGCCCATCGCCCCACCATCCTTCGGCCCAAGGTTCGCCGAACTCGGCCTCCCCCCATGCGTAGAAATTCGTGCGTGAACCATCACGAACGCGGCCTTCAATACCTCCCTCTGGTCGATGAAACAAAGTCTCAACCGTATAGATCGATAGAGCTCGCAATGCTCTATAATTTCCTAGTTGGAGATTTCTGGTGAAAGCTATTGGATTGAGAGAAAAAGAGGGAGGAACAAAAGTGATTATCGGCCATTAAAAATAAAGGTGGCGAGTGCGTTTTTTAGCTCCTAGGGTTTGAGCAACATGAATATATATATATATATATATATATATATATGTATGTATGTATGTATGTATATATGTATGTATGTATATATATACACGTATACTATTAATTTAATATTATTCTCAATTTTAACATGATTTCCAAATGAACTCCAAATTAGACATGCCGCCAGGCGTTTATAAGGTTTTACCCATATTCCGAACATAATAAAACGTGTTTCGGCAGCTAATTTGGTCGTATGCACGAGTTACGAAAATAAACGATCAATTTTAAATTAAATCGATTAAAATAGTTTCTATGCGTTTTAAGCTGCCAGGGTCAAACGACAACTCCGATTACTACGAAAACTGAAATCCAATAATAACTAACTAGTATGGATCCAATGGAACTGGTTTCGTCGAATTCCGAGACTGTTCCCCGGAAGGCTATTTTAACTCGTCGATTAATTCGAGCGATTTCCAAAATCGTCGAAATCATCTAAAATTTCACTTTTAAAACTTTACTAACTCTATTATAAATCATATAGACGTTATAATTACATTAGAAACTATTCTGATTCACTTCGAACCAAAATCTGATTATTTGCATTATTATATTATTAAATTCCATTATTAAATTAATATAAAATTTCAAATTTAACCTATCGACTTTTAAATTCCATCCAATAGTCCAATATTATAATTCAAATTCAAATAGACTTAAAATAAATTTTAGAAACCATTTCCGTTCCATTTGCCTCCAGATTCACAAATTATTTCAATTTCAAATAGTTAATAATTATTATTCAAATTCAATTTAATTACCATATTTGAAATTATAACTTATTTGATTAATTTAACTAAAATATTTTTATTCAAAATCAAACTATAATTCATATCCAATATTTAAAATGAACTAAACGTTCAAAATCTAACGATCAAAATTCCGTGTCGTTACATTCCTCCCCCCTATAAAAATTTCGTCCTCAAAATTTGCTAAGGTAGAAAAATGCTACTAAACTCATTTGCTTACCCAACTTACATTTACTTCACCAAAAATTTTAGCTCAATTCCAAAATCATTTGCTTATTTTAACCTAAAAGCTTTGTTTTCACTATCCTTTCAAAAACAACTTTACTAATTAACCAAAAAATTTAAAATTTCCAAAAATTTTCCGAATCCCAAAATTTTAGAAATTTTTTGATAGCGTCTCTTTTGTACGAGAGCGTTTTACAGTATCACAATAGATATAAATATATATACATCGACCCACACAGTCGGAAAAAAAAATATATCACAATATGTATATCATTTCCCAATTTTATTACGTTGGCGTATCTTTTGATTAGCATTTTAAAAGCAAGCGGCTAATTATATTGCATATACGCGCTCCAATTCTATCGATTGCCTCCCGTACCTGTACTTACTTAAACAAACACATGAGTTTTAAATAATATGAAAATTTAACAACATTCCATTCATTTATCTTAGCCAAACATATCAATTACATACCCAAACAAACAAATTTCATAATCCTGCATGTAATCCATCTGTTATAAGCAATCCACAAGTTTCAACACTATTTTAGTTTCCCTAATAAAACCAAACTTCATTTTATTCCACTCGAATGATTTATATCCGAGCTTACTATTCTCAATTCATATTCACTTCAATATGATTAACATGTGCTTTACTTACATCAATTTACTTCAATTCAATTCCAAATTGATTCACAATCAAATTTTATTTTCAATTTGATATATTAACAATTCTTTAATGATCCACTTTCATTCATATGCAAATTCACTTAGTTACATTTTCCCTTAATCCAATTGATTCAAAAACCAATTTTATTTACTTCTTTAAACAATTTACTTGCTTTCTTTTATGTCCAACGACAAATTTCTATGCTCATTTTGATATTATTCATGAAAATAACCATGACTTAAGCTTAAAGTCATTTTAAATTAGTTTCAACATAAATTTATATTAATTTCATTCCATTCTGAGCTATTTACAACCTGTACATTTTTACTTCATCACAATGATCAAATTAAATTCCTATTTTTACATTTCAAATTCATTATCCATTTACATATTCTTTTTTCAATTTGTTTATATGCTCTATCCAATTTTAATTTTAATTCACCTTCCCAATCCATTTCTGGATTTATTTTATTAACAATGAGGCCACTTCAAATCATTTCACTCATTTGAATTTATTTACAATTCAAACCATCACTATTATAATCTAATTCCATTATTCATTCACACTCTCAACTTTTTATTGCCAAAATTAAATCCTATACCAGAACTGGGTTTGTATTTTACTTTTCAAAATTTTAACAAACTACCAAAATTTCATCGATGCCAATACAAATTCCATTTAATTTTGTTTACTCTAGATTTATCCTCAAACAATTTCTTTGGATTTAGTTGAGTGAGCATTTACTTCATTCAATATCATTTCAACTAAATTAAATTTCCTTTCAAATCAATTTTTCCTAAATTTTAATTCAAGTTCAACTAAATTTATTCAGCCAACTTTAATTCTGACCATTCCCTTTACTATTTTAAATAAGAATTTAATTCCATTCAATATTATTTATAACACAACTGAATTTTGATTTCAATTCAATCCAAATTCAACTCAATTTCCTTTAATCTTAAATTAAATCCAATTCCATCCAATTTTATTTTTCCATATATAAGTTCAAAACTTATTTACTAACTTAAGTCCATACACCTTTTATATTTTCCTTTGTCTTATCTTACTTTACATTTCATATAGGATTAAGTTTGAATTATCCCATAAAATTCCAGTCATTTTATTTTGGTTTTACAATTTCATTTCCTATCCATAAGCTCACCAACTTATTTATTTAAAAGCTTATATTGCTCATTTGAGTCATTTTCACCCTACAATCACAATCCCAAATTATATATATATATATATATATATATATATATATATATATCACTTAAAAGCTTAAGGGTATAAATTTCCATTACACAATTATAATCCACAATTTCAGACTATAAGTATAACACTTAATAGCTTATGGGTACAAATTCATTACGCAATTATAACTCACACTTACAAAGTCATTTTACATTTCAACTTTATCCACTTTTATTCGATCTCATTTCAATTTTATATTCAATTTAATTCCAAGTCCAATTTATTTTACTTATCCCAAGTTAAATTCAAATATTCTTTATTCACTTTCATATATTCAAGTTAAATCTTAATTCCAGGATTAAAATTTTTATTTTCTTCTTATTAAATCAACTTCACTTCGTAAGTTTAATAGTTGATTCATTTTAACTTTACACATTATTTAAATAGAACTTTCCAGAATTGAATAGCCAGGCTTTATTTCAAAACCATTTTGAAATAATAATCAACACATGCCCATTTGGTATATCAATTCAAATCTCCGGATTCCAAAATACTTGGTTTTACCTATTAAATTTTTCTTTCGAAATTTCTAAAACCACCAAACAAATATCATAACCACTTACCACGGAAGCAATCCATCACTTAAGAAACTCGAAAATGAATACTGATGATGTGGTCATCATCATCAGGATTATTTCCCATCGACTGAAGTGAGTTCAGTGCTTCCTTACTACCACAAATTCCTTTCAAAATAATTTCCATTCATAAATATTTTCCAAAATAATACTCCATCATTGCCTTCAAACACTTTGGAAACATTTCAAACATTCCCAGGATTTTTAATTCCCAAATCTTTTGTTTTAAAATTCATTCAAAACACTTTTCAAAATTTTCGGGATTTAAATTCTGGTTTAAATCAAATTTTTAGTTATACTTATAGAATTCAATTTGGTTATAAACCATTTTAAATTTTAGATTCTTATATTTGACTATAATATTAACAACCAAACATCAAAATATATATAATTATTTTGGAAAATTATTCCTTTTATACCAAAATAAAATTTTGGGTAAAATTATTTCATTTACCCACTTTAAAAACAATACTATGTCGGTTTATCTTGTTTAAGAGTTTAGAAACCCCTACCGATACGGTTGTACTTCCCGTACCAACTAGAATTCATAAACACTCAACCGATAAGTCAACATAGTTTAAAAACAATTTTATATTTACTAACAAGTACGCGCTCATAGCTATTAATACACTCAACTCATTATAGAGTACTTCTGACTCTATTTCTAGTGTGTAATTTCCCCACCAAAGCCTAGGTTATCGCTAACCTAAGCTCTGATACCAAATGTCATGACCCTCATTCTCGACCCTCGAAAATCGACACAAAATACTCCACAGTATAATATGCCGACAATCAAGTGCCAGAAAAGACAGATTGTTGAGGAAAAAGAAAGAAGATAAAAGAAAGAAGGAATTAAACAATAATAGAATCTCACAATCGCACCGGAACAAAATATAATAGTCAATAACTGATCTTTACACAAAATGAAAACTATATCTGTTTTATACAATATAACATCAGAGTATATCTCAAACAAACAATAATTACCAGGCTGACAACATCAACAATCACAGCAGCGGATATAAACAAGTACGGATAATACGTCTCGCACTCCAGCTCCTCTCCTAAACTCCACAGCATCCTTTCCTATAATCTATAATACTCGGTCTGACCCGAGCATTATAGTAAAATAACACCCGAGTTAGTCTGGAATATCAGCTGATAAAAATAGACCCAAATTGATTAATAAAGTTTAAAAAATCCTTTTGAAAACAAAAGCATCTCGTAAGATCAAGCCACACATAAACATGTTGGGTTTTACCTTACGATAGCTAAAACACTTTTCATAAAAAATCCTCTGATATTATAATAGGGTCTATATACAAATACTTATTAAAATAGCCGAAATTGTTACAACTATTAAATTCCAGCTACTAGCCACAAAGTGGGTAATACAAACAAAACTCGTAAAAGGCGCGTAGGGAGAACGGATTTCCAACTAATGACTAGGTATTTGGGTATCACCTGTCACAGTACGTGGCCTAGATCACCGTACCAAGGATTACTCCCAATCACCTACAACACATGACCGGGATCACCCCTTACAGGATAATCCCGAGTAAGATCACCCCATGGTTGGGATCAACAACCGCACCACTAAGCCGAATAAAAAGGGACATCTAGACAGGGATGACCTTACCCTAATGGGTGCTACCCACACGCTGCATATCCCCTGATTTTTAGTCATTCCCGGTTGATGAGGCTTGAGGCTAAGCGTTACCTTTTGGAACATTTCACTAAGAATGTCCATCGTCCACCTGACGATGTTCCGAAAGCATTCATCCATACAAGTCCATCTCGGGTTTGAACGGAACCGAAGGCACTACTCCTACTACATCCATTTTGGAATCATCCTCAGGATTAGTAGCGATTAGCCCTTACACTTCACTGCTCCATCTTCGACACCGAACTCATTTTTTCCACGAAAATGTACAAACCGCATCGAAGTGGTTTTCGAGAAATTAATCCCAATCCCGGTCTCTTTGAAACGATCAACGCATTGGCCAATATTGATAGTCGGTGATTTAACGATCAATTAACATTCACAAACATCCATCACACAATAAATAATTTCCCCAAATTATTTATTAACCTCAAAATATCTTCACAAGATATATTTCCAATTTCAACCCCTTTGAAAACAGTTTTCAAACCATCTTCCTTTTTACAGAATAAATTTTTCCCAAACATTTTCTGTTTCCACTGAAGATAACCAAGTCCAAATACATTAGAATTTAAAACATTATATCACTTTATTCTAAATATTACTTAAAATATATTTAAAAATATTTAAAGCAAAACTACTTTATAAAAATATAAGCTAATTTTAAAATAAAAGTTCAATTAAACTAAATTCTGCAAGAAGAGCTACAAATCCCTATACAATTTTCAAACAAAACTTTAAACCATTATCCTTAAAATAAAACCATTTTATAAAATTTAAATACTAATAATATTCTTTAAAACATAATACCAATTACCCCTTCTAAAATAATTATTACTATAACTAATTTAGTACGTATTTACCTTTAAAATTTTTACAACTTAAATAAGAATTATCTTAAAAAAATTCTTTTAAAATCAAATTTAAAACTTTTAACCTTTACTCAAAAATCTGCTTTAAAACGTACTTGGCTTTTCATGGAAATATACTTCATTTCAGAATACCAAATAATCCTTTTATAAATCCTCCATGATTTATCTCAATTCGAATTTACATTTAAATTCCGTAAATTTCTTCCAACACAAAAAAATAAACCCTCTTTTATTTTTAAACACATTCCTATTTCCTGAAATATCACTTTTAAATATACGCTTAAAATATTTAAAATAAAGCTACTAGAAATTACTTAATTGAAAATAATACTTAAGGAAATATATAGAGGTTTCCTAAGTAATTTAAGCCAACTTTTACTTTTAAAATAAAGTTATTAAATCAAATATTCATATTAAAATTTCCTTTAGAAAACATAATACTAAATTATCTTTAAAATAATTTAATACCATAATTATTAATTAAATATTTACTTATACTTAAAAAATGATTAAAAATAATATATTTTTCTAAAATATTCTAAAACACATTTTAAACTGCTAATTTATATTTTGAAAGCTTTCCTAGGAATCATACTTAATTTCCTGGGAAAACACATTTTCCATTTCTTTAAAAATAATTTCACTATTACTTTTAAACAATTTGCATTTCTTATAGGAATTGCCACCGAAAATTATCTTTCAAAATTTATCCACCGACAAACATTTCATTTCATTTATAAACCCAGTTTATACATATCCATTCCTCATTTCCTTTTAAATCACAATTTCAAAACACTTCAAATTCTAAACCAATATGTTGAATTTAATTTCCTTAAACTCATTTCTCAAAATTACTTTCAATTCCCTTTTTGCCCCAATTTATTTCATTTATATTTTAAAAATACCAAATTTATATTTATCCAACCATATACAGCATAACAAAATTCCAAATCATTCAATCACAGGATATAAATGAAATATATCACGGATTACGAATAAAATTTCTATATTGTGAGGAATCCAGTTGGATCCCTCCAATCTGTTTCTCTGCATCTACAGATGTTAGCACAACAAATAAATACCAATCCAGAATGATATTAATATTCATATTCAACCAATCATACAATTATTTAAATATTAACTATTTAAATTATTGGTATCCAGATGTGAGTGAGATTTACTCACCTTGAATTTCATTGAGCGTTTAAATTTTGCATTAAATCAACCGCGATCGATTTAAACCAAAATTTTGCTACCTCCAATCGTCTCCAAATTCGCACTACGGCGTAGATCGCGTCACTGCGATTTCGGCGCTTTTCGTTTCGTTTGAATATGATAATGTATGCAAGAGATATTCGGTTTTAAAGATTCGTATATAAAATTTATAAAACAAATTTTCTTTTAATTATATTATACCAGAGCAGATCAAAACCGTTGATTTCAAGACCAAATCCAGGCCGCAACCTTCACCTTCCCAATCACGATTGTTTCCAGGAAATAAACAACCCATCGTTCCTTGATTAGGGTTACGAACTGCATTTCCAACAATCGCCGAGAACAAGATCAACCTAGCCCACGTCAAAGCCCATCGTGCCACCATCCTTCGGCCCAAGGTTCGCCGAACTCGACCTCCTCCCATGCCCGTGCGTGAACCCTCACGAATGCAGCCTTCAACACCTCCCTCTGGTCGACGAAACAAAGTCTCAGCCGTATAGATCGATAGAGCTCGCAAAGCTCTATAATTTCCTAATTGGAGATTTCTGGTGAAAGCTATTGGATTGAGAGAAAAAGAAGGAGGAACGAAAGTGATTATTGGCCATTAAAAATAAAGGTAGCGGCTGCGTTTTTTAGCTCCTAGGGTTTGAGCAACGTGAATATATATACGTATACTATTAATTTAATATTATTCTCAATTTTAACAAGATTTCCGAACAAACTCTAAATTAGACATTCCACCAGACGTTTATAAGGTTTTATCTATATTTCAAACACAATGGAACGTGTTTCGGAGGCTAATTCGGTCGTATGCGCGAGTTACGGAAATAAACGATCAATTTTAAATTAAATCGATTAAAATAATTTCTATGCGTTTTAAGCTGTCAGGGTCAAACGACAATTCCGATTGCTATGAAAATTACAATCCGATAATAACTAACTATTACGGATCTAATGGAACTGGTTTCGTCGAATTCCGAGACGGTCGACGAAACAAAGTCAAATTCAAATAGACTTAAAATAAATTTTAGAAACCATTTCCGTTCCATTTGCCTCCAGATTCAAAAATTATTTCAATTTCAGATAGTTAATTATTATTATTCAAATTCAGTTTAATTACCATATTTGAAATTATAACTTATTTTATTAAGAGGTTTTTAGGTTCAAGGAAAAAGCTAGAGAAATTTTTAGTTTCAAGGACAAGAATTTTGTTTTTTAGGCTGAAGGACACTTTTCAGTGCAAATCACCAAATGATAGTTGTAATTATCGTTTTCAGTTTACACTAAAAGGTATCCTTCAGACTAAAAAGCAAACTTGTTGTCCGTGAGACTAAATTTTTTTACAACCTTTTCCTTGTGTCTATTTACCTGTTTTATTAATTTAACTAATTTTTTTTATTCAAACTCAAATTATAATTCACATCCAACATTTAAAATGAATTAAACATTCAAAATCTAACGACCAAAATTCCGGGTCGTTATATAGGGATTTGGGAATTAGGGTTTGGGAGGAGGAAAGGATCGGTAATAAATAAAAAAACGAATGAGCCAAAATTTCATAGCTGGAGCCAAAAAATTTGGTTTGGACTGTTGTAAAATTGTTATCTATTACAACGACATTTTGGGAACGTTGTAAAATTAACATTTATTACAACGGGCTGGAAATGGCCGTTGTAATAGCTTTCTATTGCAACGGGTTATCATCGCCCGTTGTAAAAAGGGCGTTGTATAAGGCATCTATTACAATGGGTCTGAATGGACCGTTGTAATAGCCTTCTATTACAACGAGCAGCCAATGCCCGTTGTAAAAAGCGCGTTTTAATATGGTATTTTTGTTGTAGTGATTAGAATTCAATCGTTACAAAAGCAATATATACAATCAAATATATCACTTATCTGACTGGGAAAGAGGCGAAAATAGCATGGTGAAGGAACCAGAGACCACAACTAACAATTTTAATAGCAGCTCTTTCCTAACTAATAATGCTGAAACTATGAATGAGACTCAAACATATCTATCTTTCAAAGCTCTTTTTAGAGAAGCTTCGGTTAAAGATACTTCAGATCTGGTCAAGCCTTAACTTAATTTGGTCGCCAAATCTTTAGATCCAGAAGTATTTATCAAAGATCGCTTTGATACAAGGTCCGATAAAGCTACATCTAGCAAAGCAACCAAGTCTAAAGCTATTGAAACAAAATCACTTTACAAAGTTATTTTTGCTCCAATTTGAAGCCATAAGATCTGCATCGCCTTACAATGAAGAAATGGAAGCCGCTTTGAGGCTGTTTCTCAGGCTGCAAATCTATTTCTACGGTTTTCTAGGCGGAACTTTCTTTCGTATTCCGCCATTTTTTTTATCGCGATGACTTTAGTTTGTGGAGGCGTCTGTTTGCCTTAGAATGTTCTAGGGTTTTCTTTTTTATCTCGTGGTGTGTTATGTATCGGGTAAATAGGGTTTACCCGCTTTAACTCTTTAGACCGGGCCCTTTTTATCGAGTTAAAAAAAAGCAATTTTAAACTCGTATATAAAATTTAAAAAAAAAAACTTCACTATATAGTCTTTGTACATTATGCTAAGCTTAGTTATGGGCATCCAAACCTTTTGTGGTAATAGCTCCTTAAAAGCTATCGGAAATAGAGTCTCAAGGAATACATGACAATCGTGACTCTTCATTCCCGATAGTTGAAGGTCCTTCATGTCAACACATCGTTTCATATTAGAAGCAATTCCATCTGGTAACTTCAAATTTTCTACCCACTCTAATACTTTTTTACGACGAATATTTTCCAACTCATAACAAGCTAAACGTTTGAAATTTGGATGTTCACTATCAATTTTTAGTTCAGGACGATTACAGTAGAATGCAATATCCTTCCTTGACTTCAAATCATCTTTTGTTTTTCCCTTAACATTCATAATTGTGTTAAAGTAGTTCTCAAACACATTTTTCTCATTATGCATTACGTCCAGATTGTGCCGAAATTTCAGATTCTTTCAATATGGTAGCTCCCAAAATATACTTTGTTTGCACTAATTATGAATTTGTCCTTTACCAGGGATTTTTGGCTCTCTTCCTATCTCATGCATTTTAGGATAATCTTGCACGATCTCGTACACTTGTTCACTACTCAGAATGTCAGGTGGCTCTAAAGTAATAGTTGTATTTGCCCTGAAGTTTTTCTTATCAAATCTAAAACGGTCGTTCGGATGCAAAAAACGACGATGACGATCCCACCAACACTGTTTGCCACCATATTTTAATCGAAAGGATTCAGTCGAATCCATACAGATATGACAAGCGAACTTGCCGCTAGTACTCCAGCCAGAAAGCATCCCATATGCTGGAAAATCACTTATTGTCCATAACAAAGAAGCAAACATTCTGAAATTTTTTTTCCTTGACACGTCGTAAGTAACAACGCCATCTATCAACAGTTTTTTCAGCTCATTAACTAAAGGTTGCAAATATACATCTATTCCGTTTTTGGGATTCTTTGGTCCAGGAACAATCACAGTTAAAAACATGTATGAATTCTTCATACACATCCATGGAGGTAAATTATAAGGTGTTACAATAACTGGACATGACGAATAAGGTTTTCCGAACGACGCAAAAGGCGCGAAACCATCCGTACACAAACCAAGTCGGACATTTCGTGATTCTTTAGCAAAATCAGGATAAACTTTATCAAAATGTTTCCACGCTTCGCCATCAAAGGATGACGTAAAATCCCTTCCTCTCGTTGTCGTTCATTGTGCCATCGCATGTGTTTTGCGGTAGCACAAGATGCATATAACCTTTGTTTTTGTAGACTTATATCTTTTTTTATTGTAGAATTTACAATTCGTAAGGTTTTGATCTTCCTTCCAATATATCATGCATCCACTTGGACATGTGTCAATTTTTTCATACGGCAAACCAAATGCAGATACTTCCTTTTTTAATGAATACCAATTACATGCCAACACATTGTCAGGTGGAAGCATTTCTTTACACAGACTTAAAATCGCATTCATCATGTTTTCTGACGCATTGTATTCGGATTTTATAGTGATTAATCTAGATGTAGTCAACAAGTGTGTCATTGTACAACCTTTATAAAGCGGTCGTTTAGGTGCTTTTAACAAATCAAAAAACTTTTTAGCTTCCGAGTCAAGTTCTTCTGCTTCAGGTTCATCAGTCCGCAAACTTGGACCGGCAGCATCATGGACCATTTCTGTCATTCTATCTTCCATACTATAGTCATCAAAATTAGCATCGATGGTTTCGGTTGCATCTTCAACTACCACTGTCGAATCATGCTTTGTCCCCGATTCACCGTGATATCTCCACACGTAATAATTTGGCATAAAACCATAATTATGCAAGTGAAAAGTGTTGAATATGCGCTTATATGTTTTTGTTTGATGATAATAAACATATATATTCATTTAAATGTATTTGGTTATGTACTATTTTGTTTTACATAGATTAAATAAATATTTGTTGAATAAAATAAATTATACAGAATTTGAATTTGAATTCAAACAGAACAAGTTACACAGTTTTTGAATTCAAACAGAAATTTTATTCAAACAAATATTTATTACAATCTTGAATAGTACAATTTCAAGCTCTCACTATACATATACATTTTTGAATACATCACGATTTCAATTTACATTTATAACCTCACTACATATCACTCACACTCGTATTTTGTCTTCAACTGCATTCCAGTTTGAATCCACAATCTGAGAAATCTGCAAAAATATCCACTAACGCAGTAAAATTGAAAAAGAAATATTTTTGCAATATAAAATTAAATATGACTTTTGAAAATATGGTTTGCCTCAGTTATTTGGGTTGTTCGTCATCATTCGCACTTGAATTCATCACAAAGTCGTGCACATAGATATTACAGGGACAGGTAACTATAAGTGGCTGCAATACACACGTGTACATTCATACACGTGTGCACTGCCTCGCCAACTCATGTGCGTGGCCAACAAGAGCAAGTGTGCAAGTGCAAAGAAAGTCAATGAACACTACAACAATGACCAATGAACAAAGAACAGAGACCAGACAGGTCAAGCAACAAGGCAGATCACAAATGCATGCCACCAAGTAAACAAACTTAGGCAAATCAGTAACCAACACAATACCAAGTTCAACAACATCAAGTACAAGTCTCAAATGTCCAGTTAAAACTTCAACAAGACAAGTGATGCTCAAGTAAAGTTAAGAAAAGACCAGCTACAGAAATGCATGCAAGTGTCAAAGTTCAGGTGCAAGTGTACATAAGAGAAGTACAAAATGACCAAACAACAACAGTGAATGGGGCAAAGCACAAAAGTGCACAGCAACACAGTAGTAAGACTACAGCCACAGGTATACACAACAAAACAGTGTCAAAGAAAATGTCAACATAAAGTACTACAGAGATCAATGCAACTTCACAGCAATCATAACACAAGCCAGAGTGAATGCAGACAAGCACATGAATACATAAAGCTACAAGTGATGCAGCATCAATCAAAAAGTGATATGGTGAAGCACTAACTCAAGATTACAGGGCAGTGGACAGTACAAGACTGACCAGAATACAAATGAATCAAGTCAGGCATGAAGACAATGCCAATAACAAAAACAGCAAGTCAGTGGCAAGATCTCAGTGACACAGTGAAAGTTGCACAAGATATAGAGTCACAACAAGTCCAGCAACAAGTCCAGTTGCAACATGGTGAACAAGACACAGTGCTGAGCACATGCAAACTGCAATGAATAATGCAACATGACCAAATATGGAAACTGCAGACTGCAGCATCAAATCATAAATGCAACTACAACGATGCAATGCCCAAAGACCAAGTCGAAGTCGAATTGTTGTCAACAGTTCTAAGTATCCAACAACAATATGAATGTTATGTTCAATCATGATACAGACCAGAAACACAAGTACAGGGAACAACCAGGTGAAGATGCAAGAACAAAGAGTGTACACAGCTCATGTATGCATCAGTATCCAACTAGAAGAACAACTACAAAACCATCAAGCTACAACTCAAATTATACAAGCTCCAGAAGTACAAACTGAAGACTGCACGAAATGTATGCAAACAGAATGCAAGTTTATATGTGCAGAAAGTTACAAGTATCAACGAATTGGATGAACAAAACTCGAGAGCAACAGTGAAAGTGCAAATCATGTCAACAAGACAAATGTATGGATCAGTGCCAAAGTCGAAAAATAACAATGCAGACGTACAAATGTAACGCAGTGATAAAAATTCACGTACGAATACAGTATTGACGAAGTTCAACATTGCAGAGATGATCGAAGTAAAATACTAATCAAGTCAGAACTCAGTGAAGTCAGTGAAGTCGAAAGCAACAGGGATGAACACTGTAAACATTGAAGCCGTGGATATGATTCAAGAAATCAAAACAGTGCAGTGATGATCAGGGCACAAAACCAAGTAAGAAATTCAAGTGTGTAAATTTGAAAAAGTCAAATGAATTCAACACCGTGGTGACCACGTAACAAAATCACTGCCGTATCGATCACGTTGAGAAAGTAAATCAGGAAAGACGTGCACAACAGGAAATTGAAAATTAGGAAAGTGATGAAGTCGTGAATTCATATAAATTCAACCCGAAGGTATCATCATCGGTCATGAGCTTCAATTCACAATCAAACTATCAATCACAAACCCAAGTTCATCATCGGCAAGCAGAGCAACAATCGAATTCAAGCATTCAAGCAAAAAGGAAAGTTACATACCAAATTGAAGCCGAAGCCCTAATTTCACAATCGATCAACAGAGGAGCAAACAAACATAAACGAAGCAGTGAGCAAGGGCAACAATCGAACATCAGAGAAGCAAGAGCATCTCAAACCAGAGACAAAGCCCTAATTCGAGAAAGAAGCCGAAGCCCTAATTCGACAAGCATCGGCCGCATAATTCTTCACTGAGCAAAAGAAGGATACGGGTTGAAAGACAAGTGGGCCGGCCTTATTATTAAAAGGGGATTAGTTTTTGAATTTTATAAAAGGGGTTTTTAGTTTTTATTTTGAGCAAAAATTACAGATTCAAGTTCGTATTTTAATTTTTGCTCCTGCGGTTATTTTTGAAGTTGTTTTTTCTTTTCGTGTCAAAGAATTTGTAAATCACCACCTAGAGTTTAGGTAGTGTCAGATTGTCTATTTAGAATTAGTTCAGTGAGCAGGGGTGCGAGTTTGCAGAGCTCTATAGGCGGGAGCAGTGTTTGCGAGTAAACGAAACTCTATTGTAGGCGGGAGCAGAGTTTGCGAGTAAACGAAACTCTATAGGCGGGAGCAGGGTGTGCGAGTCTAGTAGAGTGTTTGTGAGCGGGAGCAAAGGGTCTGCGAGTCTAGTAGAGTGTTTGTGAGCGGGAGCAAAAGGGTCTGCGAGTCTAGTAGAGTTGTTGTAAGCGTGATACTGTTTAATTCTAATAGAAATCTGTGAATGCAGCAGTAGGCAGGGGTTGCCGAAGCTGGGTAAATTTTGTGTGTGATTTACTTTTCAGCATATTTAATTCTGCAGTTTATTTCTGTATTTAAATCGAGAAAATTTGCTATAACCCTATTCACCCCCCCCCTCTAGGGTTAATCTAGATCCTACAAGTGGTATCAGAGCCTGGTATTTTTTTTAACTCTAGAGTCATGAATCCGTCAAATAATGCTTTTTCTAAGGGGCAATCTATTGTTAGGCCACCCATGTTTAACGGGAACGATTATGCTTATTGGAAAGTTAGGATGAGTATTTACCTTAGTTCCGTTGATTATGATGTTTGGGATATTATTGAAACTGGCTATAAACCTCCCACTATAATCGTTGGTGGTACTGAGATTCCTAAACCTAAGGATAGATGGGATGCTAACGATAAGAGATTGAAAACAACAAATGCTAAAGCCATGAATGCTTTGATATGTGCTCTTGATAAAAATGAATTTAATAGAATTTCTCATTGTACAACAGCACAGGAAATTTGGCACACTTTGGAGGTGACACACGAAGGAACTTCTCAAGTCAAGGAGTCTCGTCTAGCCCTATTCAGCAATGAATACGAGAACTTTGTGATGGACAAAGGCGAGAACATAAAAGACATGTTTGGACGCTTTTCAACTTTGGTGTACAACGCTAGAGCACTTGGGAAGGTATTCACTGAGGTAGAGCTTGTGCGAAAGATACTACGAGTCTTACCAATGAACTTTGAGGCAAAAGTCACGGCAATCCAAGAATCGAAAGATCTGAGTAAGCTAAGCATGGAGGAGTTGATTGGAAACTTGATGACATATGAGCTTGAGCTAAAAGCAAAGGAAGAACGCAACAACTCCGAACCAAAGAAGAAGACGATTGCCTTAAAGAGCAAAGAAGAAAGCGATGAAGAAGGAGAAGATCCAATTGAAGAGCTTGCAATGGCTGTCAATAATCTTAGAAAATGGTCGAAATTCAAGCCGCGCAAGAAGAAAACAAATCGTAATAGGCCAAAAGATTCTGAAAATTCCGATAATGAACTGACATGCTATAACTGCAACAAGCCTGGCCACATCAAACCAAAATGCCCACTTCTCAAAAACAACAAAGGAAAGAAAAAGGCGAAGAAGGTATTTGCAGCGACTTGGGATGATGAAGAAGGAGAAGAAGCTTCGGATAGCAGCGCAGAGGAGGCTAACTTGTGTCTTATGGCGAAATCAAATTCAGATTCAAGCTCAGAGGAATCTAGTGAGGAAGGTGAGTATTCCTATAGAGATCTTGTTTTTATGTGTTCTGATCTTACTAAAGTAGTTGATGCTCTTGAATCTAAAATTGAAAAACTGAAAACTGATAGGAGAGAACTTGCTCGTAAAATTTTTAGGTTAGAAACTGAACTTGAAAATATTCAAAACCTAGAATGTAAAAGATGTAAAGTTTTAGATTCAGAATTGACAAAACTTAAGAATAACTCTGAGAATCTTGAAAAAGAAAACTTGAATCTTAAGGAAACCATCGACACTAGGAAAAAGGATTTTATAAATCGATGCACCTCACTTGTCACTGAAAATACAACACTAAAAACCAAAGTCCAAGATCTTGAGAAATCTTTGAATAACTTTTCAAGAGGCGAAAAATCTTTCAACATGCTATTGGGAAATCAAATTTTTGCTAACAACAGAAAAGGACTTGGTTTTGGGAAAACACAAGCTGAGGATAATGCAAAAGGGAAAAGTGTCTTTGATATATGTGAAATAATTGGACATCATTCTGAAAATTGTAGTCATAGGAACAAGAACACAAAATTTATACAAGTTTGGGTTCCTAAGAATTCTACAAACAAATTTCATGTCTATTGGAACAAGAATGAAAAGTCTAAACAAGTTTGGGTTCCAAAGGGTTTGTTTATTCATAATGTTACTGCCACTAACAATCATGGACCTAGAAATAGGTCACAAAAATCTTTCATCGTGTAGGTGTGGTGGCAGGCTAAGGAACGACAACGGTGTTCTCTGGATTTTGGCTGTTCCAGAAACACAACGGGCAACAAAGCAAAGTTCCTTAGCCTAGTATAAAGGTGACAGAATCACAATGGGCAATCACGTAAAATTATCATAAAGGTAAAACAGGTGAAGGTATAATTCTGTGATAATATGCACCATATTCTGAATTAAATCATCCAAAATTGTGATAATGAGATGATGTCTTTAATTCTGACTTATTCTTAATTGATATGATTTCTTTTGACTTGTTCTTACTTTGATTTGTGTTCAAAAGTAGACCAACCATCCTTTCATCATTGAACTTAATATGTTTGGTCAAATGATGGTATTTTATTGATCCTAGATTACTCGTGCTACACTTAGACATATTTTGACATTTTGATCACTGCTTGTAAATTTGCACGATTTCAAACTCATGTGAAAAAGGATTTTAAGAAATTGTTGAAACTTCAAGAAATTGTTTTTGAAATAATTAAGATGTTGATTGACTGTTGATTACTCATGAATATAATTGTTTATCCTATGGTTTCTGAAATTAACACCATGATATTTGTTTGAGTGTGAACATGGCTTCAATTCAAAATCCAAAGAATGTCATTTAAATTGTTGCTAAAATTGGGTTTAAAATTTTTGATACACACTTCATGTCTGGTTTACCAAATCCAGTTAGTGATATTTTCGATTGAAAAAGAAATTCAGATGCAATTCATACTAGTAATCTAGTTGATAGAAAACTTACGAGTTGAACGTGATTTATTGTGAAACATTCATTTGCTGCATCGTTTTTTTCAAAGAAAATATCTGCATATTTTTCACTTGAAATAATTTTTCATATAACCCCTTCGATAAAATAATTGTTTGACCATATTTTCAGATTAGTTAATTTTATTTGATTTTAAATGACAAATTTTGACTGATCCGACTCCCTACTAATTATCAAAGAGATAAATAGTGATTGAAAAAGTGATGAGTGTTGATATTTAACATACATTACTCAAGAGAGTATATTTGGAAAATTTCTTTAGGAATTAAAACAAGAATTATAAAACTTTTTGTTGGGTAAAGATTCCCTGACCATTTCTATATCTATCATTATTTCTATCGACCATGGTTTATCAAATATTCAATATAGTTTGTCGATATGTGGTACTATAATCAGGAATCATTTGTTTTTCATGTCATATTTTTTTAAATAAATAAATAAATATCCAAAGTATTCACTCTCATTTAAAAGTCCTCACGGTTATGCATGGGTGAATTACTTGAATTTTTTTATCATGTGCTTCCATGCTCATTTAAAAGTCCTTACGGTTATGCATGTATGGAACGCATATCAAAATTAAATTGTTTAAATAGACAAGTTGATTCTAATCCCATTTAAAAGTCCTCACGGTCATGCGTGGTTAGAAGATACTTGATTTCATTTTTTAAAATTAAATTCGAATACTACTAATCTCATTTAAAAGTCCTAACGGTTATGCATGATTAGTAGATATTCAAATTCCTGATATAAATACCACAAGTTGATTCAACTGTATGATTTTATATGAACACCATATCCATCATTTCTAAAATTGGAATATGCGCCTAACAAGGGTAGCTATGGTTTTTGTTTGATTCTTATTGAAGTTTAATATTTATATTCAATTTGAGATTAATGTTGGATTAATATCGATCACTTTATCTCTATCTTTCTCTCACACTATTATTCTTTTGCTGATAACAAAAGGGGGAGAGAAAAGTTAAGATTTTGTCAAATAGAATCAAGCAAAGGTCAAATAACTTTTCCATATGCATCTAGGCTCATTTGAATATCTTTCAATTTGTATGCATATATGTAGGGGGAGCATCATGTAGAGAGGAAGCATTTAAATAGGGGGAGCAATTAGAGTATATAATTGGTCAAATACATTTAACACGGTCAAAATCTTAAATATATGTTTGTTATCATCAAAAGGGGGAGATTGTTGAATATGCGCTTATATGTTTTTGTTTGATGATAATAAACATATATATTCATTTAAATGTATTTGGTTATGTACTATTTTGTTTTACATAGATTAAATAAATATTTGTTGAATAAAATAAATTATACAGAATTTGAATTTGAATTCAAACAGAACAAGTTACACAGTTTTTGAATTCAAACAGAAATTTTATTCAAACAAATATTTATTACAATCTTGAATAGTACAATTTCAAGCTCTCACTATACATATACATTTTTGAATACATCACGATTTCAATTTACATTTATAACCTCACTACATATCACTCACACTCGTATTTTGTCTTCAACTGCATTCCAGTTTGAATCCACAATCTGAGAAATCTGCAAAAATATCCACTAACGCAGTAAAATTGAAAAAGAAATATTTTTGCAATATAAAATTAAATATGACTTTTGAAAATATGGTTTGCCTCAGTTATTTGGGTTGTTCGTCATCATTCGCACTTGAATTCATCACAAAGTCGTGCACATAGATATTACAGGGACAGGTAACTATAAGTGGCTGCAATACACACGTGTACATTCATACACGTGTGCACTGCCTCGCCAACTCATGTGCGTGGCCAACAAGAGCAAGTGTGCAAGTGCAAAGAAAGTCAATGAACACTACAACAATGACCAATGAACAAAGAACAGAGACCAGACAGGTCAAGCAACAAGGCAGATCACAAATGCATGCCACCAAGTAAACAAACTTAGGCAAATCAGTAACCAACACAATACCAAGTTCAACAACATCAAGTACAAGTCTCAAATGTCCAGTTAAAACTTCAACAAGACAAGTGATGCTCAAGTAAAGTTAAGAAAAGACCAGCTACAGAAATGCATGCAAGTGTCAAAGTTCAGGTGCAAGTGTACATAAGAGAAGTACAAAATGACCAAACAGCAACAGTGAATGGGGCAAAGCACAAAAGTGCACAGCAACACAGTAGTAAGACTACAGCCACAGGTATACACAACAAAACAGTGTCAAAGAAAATGTCAACATAAAGTACTACAGAGATCAATGCAACTTCACAGCAATCATAACACAAGCCAGAGTGAATGCAGACAAGCACATGAATACATAAAGCTACAAGTGATGCAGCATCAATCAAAAAGTGATATGGTGAAGCACTAACTCAAGATTACAGGGCAGTGGACAGTACAAGACTGACCAGAATACAAATGAATCAAGTCAGGCATGAAGACAATGCCAACAACAAAAACAGCAAGTCAGTGGCAAGATCTCAGTGACACAGTGAAAGTTGCACAAGATATAGAGTCACAACAAGTCCAGCAACAAGTCCAGTTGCAACATGGTGAACAAGACACAGTGCTGAGCACATGCAAACTGCAATGAATAATGCAACATGACCAAATATGGAAACTGCAGACTGCAGCATCAAATCATAAATGCAACTACAACGATGCAATGCCCAAAGACCAAGTCGAAGTCGAATTGTTGTCAACAGTTCTAAGTATCCAACAACAATATGAATGCTATGTTCAATCATGATACAGACCAGAAACACAAGTACAGGGAACAACCAGGTGAAGATGCAAGAACAAAGAGTGTACACAGCTCATGTATGCATCAGTATCCAACTAGAAGAACAACTACAAAACCATCAAGCTACAACTCAAATTATACAAGCTCCAGAAGTACAAACTGAAGACTGCACGAAATGTATGCAAACAGAATGCAAGTTTATATGTGCAGAAAGTTACAAGTATCAACGAATTGGATGAACAAAACTCGAGAGCAACAGTGAAAGTGCAAATCATGTCAACAAGACAAATGTATGGATCAGTGCCAAAGTCGAAAAATAACAATGCAGACGTACAAATGTAACGCAGTGATAAAAATTCACGTACGAATACAGTATTGACGAAGTTCAACATTGCAGAGATGATCGAAGTAAAATACTAATCAAGTCAGAACTCAGTGAAGTCAGTGAAGTCGAAAGCAACAGGGATGAACACTGTAAACATTGAAGCCGTGGATATGATTCAAGAAATCAAAAAAGTGCAGTGATGATCAGGGCACAAAACCAAGTAAGAAATTCAAGTGTGTAAATTTGAAAAAGTCAAATGAATTCAACACCGTGGTGACCACGTAACAAAATCACTGCCGTATCGATCACGTTGAGAAAGTAAATCAGGAAAGACGTGCGCAACAGGAAATTGATAATTAGGAAAGTGATGAAGTCGTGAATTCATATAAATTCAACCCGAAGGTATCGTCATCGGTCATGAGCTTCAATTCACAATCAAACTATCAATCACAAACCCAAGTTCATCATCGGCAAGCAGAGCAACAATCGAATTCAAGCATTCAAGCAAAAAGGAAAGTTACATACCAAATTGAAGCCGAAGCCCTAATTTCACAATCGATCAACAGAGGAGCAAACAAACATAAACGAAGCAGTGAGCAAGGGCAACAATCGAACATCAGAGAAGCAAGAGCATCTCAAACCAGAGACAAAGCCCTAATTCGAGAAAGAAGCCGAAGCCCTAATTCGACAAGCATCGGCCGCATAATTCTTCACTGAGCAAAAGAAGGATACGGGTTGAAAGACAAGTGGGCCGGCCTTATTATTAAAAGGGGATTAGTTTTTGAATTTTATAAAAGGGGTTTTTAGTTTTTATTTTGAGCAAAAATTACAGATTCAAGTTCGTATTTTAATTTTTGCTCCTGCGGTTATTTTTGAAGTTGTTTTTTCTTTTCGTATCAAAGAATTTGTAAATCACCACCTAGAGTTTAGGTAGTGTCAGATTGTCTATTTAGAATTAGTTCAGTGAGCAGGGGTGCGAGTTTGCAGAGCTCTATAGGCGGGAGCAGTGTTTGCGAGTAAACGAAACTCTATTGTAGGCGGGAGCAGAGTTTGCGAGTAAACGAAACTCTATAGGCGGGAGCAGGGTGTGCGAGTCTAGTAGAGTGTTTGTGAGCGGGAGCAAAGGGTCTGTGAGTCTAGTAGAGTGTTTGTGAGCGGGAGCAAAAGGGTCTGCGAGTCTAGTAGAGTTGTTGTAAGCGTGATACTGTTTAATTCTAATAGAAATCTGTGAATGCAGCAGTAGGCAGGGGTTGCCGAAGCTGGGTAAATTTTGTGTGTGATTTACTTTTCAGCATATTTAATTCTGCAGTTTATTTCTGTATTTAAATCGAGAAAATTTGCTATAACCCTATTCACCCCCCCCCCTCTAGGGTTAATCTAGATCCTACAAAAAGTTATAGTTTCGTAATCTTAAAGTTTCATGCAATGACATTTCTTACACGGGCATCGAATTTCTATCGTCTTTGTTTTATTACAAGACGTCACTTTTAGAAATGCTTCCACGCCGTTTCTAAAATGTAATGATATTGATCCTCTTTTCCATCCAGGCTCATACATCCAAGTTCGAACTTTCATATAATCCATCTTTTAGTGCATAATTACAAATAAATTAAATTATATTTATTTTAGGAAATTTAAAGTCCAGAAAATAAAAAATAGGTCTATATTTGTAAATAAGTTTGAAAATGGTCTATATTTGTAAATAAGTTTGAAAGTGATCTATATTTTTTCAGAAAACAAAAGAGGCAACATAGTTCGGTCTACGTCAGTTTCATATGAGCAGATTAGGCCCGGAGAAATAACGGTGAATATATCAAAATCCAACCTATGCTCTTATCTCATGCTAATTATACATGTCCCTGTTACGAATTATCCGCAGTTCTATATCATTTATCATATAAATATTTTTGCGCCTACGTTTTATTGTAGTTAATCGATGGTCTAGATGTTAAAAACACTCATTATCCATCTTAGTTTGACTTTATCATATTCGTTGTTTGTTAAATCCACAGTTATGCTTAAAACAAAGTTTCACTTTCAAAACAACGTACACATGATATTGTATGGATAATTAAAAAACAGAAACTTTGCGGTCTACCAAGAGAGGATAATAGTTAATTATAAACCGAGGCAATATAAACAGTTTGATTCTGATCAAATTGAGATGTATTTCTGAATTGACATCAACCATCAGTTCTATAAATATCTAATGTTCAAACATAGGTGAAACCATAAAGCAAAATGACAAGAAGTAAAGCATCAGCAAGTTTCGTAGTTGCACTACTGTTGTTCGTATGTCTAAGCAACGTCAATGGGCGTGGAAATTCACTTAAAATGACTGCCAAAGAGAATGAGAGGGTTTATGAGAGAGTGTTTTTAGACGACTTCAAACATGCAGTAAATGGTGATGATGAGAAGCACAAACTACGTAGGGCATTGCTCACAGTTGACTACGACAGTGGGTCCGAGACAGACGCAGCACACGTTCATTCAGATCCAAATTTGCTATATAAATCATTTTGATTTCGATTTCAAACCACTTTGTCATAGTCGCATGAAATCCAAAGCAGTAAAAGGGCGACTCAATTTTAGGAAATTAGACAACTCAAAACAAGAAATTCGCATACCTAATTAGCAGTGGGAGTATAAAGAGACTGTTGCGGACTTCAAATCAGCAGTAGAAAATATCGCGTAGGAGGCAAGGATGAGCCGACGTTGGCTGATGGAATAGCCGAGTATGCAGCGATGATTATTTAGAAGACGTTGATTTTTGAAACCCTAGTTTTTTTGGGTTCAAGCATCGCCAGTTTTTTTTATTCGTTGAAACTGATTTTAGGAGACGGAATATACGGTGAGCAACGTAAAAAAAAAAAAACAAAAAAAAACTTCTTTTCATGTATAGGGACGGTGTGGGAAATTTCCTACGTTTTTCCTACGTCAACGTGTAATTGTACAAAATTAACAGAGACGTGAAAATGGCGTAGGAGATTATCTACGCCTTTTCTACAGTATCATTTTACTGTAGACGATTTTCTACACCTTACTTACGCCACGATTTTTTTTCTACATGTTGAATTTGGCGTAGGAGAAGCGTAGGAAATTTACTTACGTCTTCTCTACGTCTTTAACTCTTTCTACCAGTTTCCTACGCCTACCCTACGCCCCGTATTTTGGCGTAGGAAAGACGTCGAAAATTTTACGTAGGAAACTGCAGCATTTTCTAGTAGTGTATGCAGCCTACCAAATCATGCGATTTTTGTAATGCTACTTAGCAATAATCTCTATAATTGATTACGTAATATTTTGAATGCTAAATTGAGTCCTTAGTTGATATACAATATTAACCCAAAACCAATCAAAATAATATACACCAGTCATAAATATAACATCGTGCAAAAGAATCACTCTCTAGAAACACCCGTTGTGAGACTGTTCACAAAGTCGAACCGTAAGTCACACCAGCTTGCCCAATCCACTCACTCCCATCCAAAAACGCGTGCACCGTATACTTCGCCGCCTCCTCCGCACCAATCGCAGGTCTATATCCGACCCATTTAACCCTCCCCGCAAGGTTTGATCCCGGACCCACATTTTGAAATTCCGCATAATTTATCGTAACAGGCGGATCCACCCCGTAAACCCACGGCAGCCAACCCGACCCATCGATGATATACCCAATATCATTCTGCATGTAAATCGTGGTTGAGTAAGCCTTCCAGGGCCTGCCTAAGTAGGTCGGCGCCGTCAGCTTATCGAAGGGGCTTATGGTGCAGTCCTGTACGACTATCCCGGTGTTCTCGTTCGGATCCTTCTTGCCCTGCGCGGTGATGATGTTCTTCTGGTTTGGGAGGGGCTGCCTAGGCCGGATCTTACACTTCTGGAAAACGACCGCTGCGTCGCCGAAGATGAAATCGACTGTGCCGGTGATGTCGCACTCACGGTAGAACTGACGCATGGAGTGGGCGTAGAGGGTGTCTTGGTACGCGTCGAAGTAGCAACGGTAAAAGATGGAACGGTCGGATCCAGAGCGGAGGGCTACTGCTTGGTGCTTTTGTGGACCGGCTGTGTTTTTGAAGCCCATGTCCTTCGCCATGAATCCTTTGCCCACGACAGCTGATATAATAACAATAAACATGTAGCATTCTTTAAAACGATGTAATAGCGACAGAAGTATGTTGCATTAATGCTGTAGCATTCTTTACAATGATATAATGGTTCAACAGTATGAGTACTCTACTGTTCAAAAGTATGAATTGAACAATAAAGTTTTACTTAACAGACAATTATAGACTTTAATGCTCGATTATACTCTATACCATGATGAGAAATATATCTATACTTGTAGCCAGACTAACCATTCTTACGGTTATATTAATAGAGCCGGTTGAAGAAGTCATGTAATATTTAATGGTTATAAAGCAATATAAACCATCTACAATAATGTCATTTTACAAGCATAAGCCATGTCTTACATAAAAATTGAAATCTTCAAAAGCTACGTGAAGCTGGTTTTAAAGGCAAAGTACCCGTACAAAATTTAAAATTATATCTTACTCAAAAGTTGTAGATAAAACGGGACTGAAAATGAATAGTCAGAATCATCAGAATAACTTCATTAATATATGAATTCTATCCCATGTAACTCATATGCTATGTTTCAAACCCGAGACCTTGACCCAATGTGGTTATACACACACAGAGAGTTTAGCTGCACCCTTATTTTGTACACACCAATTACAGTTTTATAATTTTTAAATCTGCAAAATTTGAGAGACAAAAATAAGTGGATTCTTTCTTACATGATTAAAGTTATATTAGCTTATTCATAGACATAAACTTTTTTAAAATTCTCCATTAAAATGAAAATGCTGTTCACTTGGTATTTTAAATACGTTATAAGTTTGAAAAAAATCCTTTCAATAGTGTATACTAAAGAAATTATAGAATATTTCTAACGATAAAAGTATCAATAAATTTGATGATATAGTTTAGGTATGCTCTTGCTATATCATAACATCCATTCTACTTTGACAGTAATAAATGATAGCTTTATTCAAGCTTCCGGCGTTGCTAAGTCAAGCGAGTTGAAAAACATACCAAAGGTAGCAGTAGAAAAAGTAGGAGTGCCATCAACAAAATTCAAGCTTCCAACGACAACCGTGTCATACATTCCATCTCCATACATAATCACATTCCACTTATTCTTGTCAATCACCACATTCTCCTCGTACACTCCCTTTTTCACGTATATAACATACCTGTACGGACTCCTCTTCCCCACCATCATTATCGCCTCATTGATCGTTTTCACCTGCCCCGTTCCGTCCTTCGCCACCGTTATATTTGGCTCCAGCATCCCCACCTGCAACAGCATGCGTCTCTGCGAAGGACTGACCCACAAAAGCCTCCTGTGAAGCTGCATGTCAACATCCCGTAATACGCCCACAATCCCCGTTACGATCGCCAGGCTGTTGCTCGTGTACTGCACCGACTTTGTCATGGCTGTCTCGAACCTGTCTTTGTACCTCTCGGTCGTGCCCTCGAACCCGTCCAGGCAGGTTTCCTGGTCTGTGACCGCTGCACTCAGCCACGTCCTTATGTCGGTGATCTTGGATTCGGTCAGTGGAGACGCGGTCGCCGAATCGATGGCCTCCTGGATGGATTCGATCGCGTCGTCAAACAGGTTTTTGCAGAGTTTGATGGCGGAGTCGAGCCTGGCATCGTTGGAAGTTACAATGATCGAGTTGGACACGGAAGCTAGTTCGGAGAGAGCGGCTGACGCGACGGATAAGGAGATTTTGAATAGCTCTTCTGGATCATGAGTGGAGTTGACATTTTTGACTGAGGAGATGCTGGTGAAGCAGGCGTCCGGGTACTGGGTTACGGAGCAGACGGCTTTTATGGAATTGAATGGAGGAGATTTTTGATTATTGGAGTGTTTGTTTGTGGTTAATACGACTGTTACGACGATGACGGTAGATAGTAATAGGAGGATGGAGATGGATATTAGGATGATGCGGTTTCGGGTTTTACGTTTGAAGTTGCGATTTTCTTCCTCGTCCACCTTGCCATAGTCTTTGAACGACTTTATTGTGTCCATTATGGATGGGTTAGTTAGACTAAAACAGTGTTAGTGTTGTAGATGTATATAATATGGGGAAGATGAGGTTGGTTCAAGTTAGTTGTAGGGAAGTGATATGATATGTCCTTGATTGTTGACTTGAAAGAAGTAATGGGGGATTAGTGATGAAAGAATTGGTTATAAAATGTGGAGTTAGTTGGGGATGTGTTTGTGATGAATGAGACAGGTTAGAAATGTAGCATATGGAATCATGTGTGCTCTGTATGTTGTTAATTAAGTCAATTAATTATCATGTTAACGGGGCTTAATCATGCATGCTGATAGCATACGTCAGATCTTGGGTTAAAGATTCAACGTTCAGGAAGAGAACATGCTGCGTGCATCCATGAACTGTAAGGCTCTCTCCAGCATTTATGAAATTCAACTCATGTCTTTACTTCTCTCGTTAAAGCAAATGTTTAATTTGAAATTCAAAACTTGTGTTAAGATTAAGGATGATCTTCAACTTGCTTTGGGCAAATAGTACAATCTCTCAGTCCCCAGTTTCATTGTCTCTCAAATACACATCATATACTTAATGTCTGGGTAGATCAACATACTATTAAATTAATCAAATCATATCAAAATTGATGGTTAAAATTAATTTGGAACTTTAGGCAAAGCTGGAGTGGACGGTTATTTTTTTTAATCGTCTTGCCTTAATACTTGCAAAATAAAGACATAGGCAAACAATTATTTTTGGCTAAATATGCAAGGCTGCTTATTTCTTTTTCACACACTAGCTGGGGGAGGGGAAAAAAAGAAGTAAAAATGACTAGTTAGTCCATGTTATTCCAAACATTATGCCAAAATGATCAATAACATCCTCATTAGTTCGAGTCTCATCAATTTTTTTTATAAAGTTACATGTTTATATCTAATTTTAATGAATGAATTCAACTTAAAGAATATTTTGATTTAATTCTAAAAACTCTATATATTATTTAATCATTTTGGCCCAAACAAATTTAATGCCCTAGACGAATATATATATATATATATATATATATATATATATATATATATATATATATATTTCTGTTAATTTTATTGCCCCATTTGTTATTTATATGTAGAAACAAATGCAAATTCAATTGTAAATTTAACATCAAGCGCAATTAGTCGTTAAGAAATCCAAGTGTCAACAAGATATTGTAACATGTTATTACATATTAAAGAAAACAACTTTCTTGCATTTTTTGAAGCAAGCTCATATATTATCTCTTTATTGTTAAGTATATATAAATATTGTTAAGTTTAAATTGCTCAAGTCGGTCTCAAGTGAAGTTAAACTTTAATCTACTATACAAAGAAAATAAGTATCTCGACCATAATCTCATGTAAGTCAACTACAATTTTATTCAACTCATTCACATATCACTTTTTAGTATAACTCATTTTAGTTTAACTCAATTACAGTCACAATTCAATCAACTTAATTATTAAAACGAGCGTTACGGCACGCGCTTCGCGCGTGAGCTACGTACGTGAGTTGTTTTTCTACAAATTGCATATGTTTTAACACATTTAAAA
The DNA here is from genome assembly GCA_030765085.1 of Allium cepa. Taxonomy (NCBI): domain Eukaryota; kingdom Viridiplantae; phylum Streptophyta; class Magnoliopsida; order Asparagales; family Amaryllidaceae; genus Allium; species Allium cepa. Next base: position 916,840,044 of record CM060928.1, read on the forward strand.
AAACCACAAATATTTAATCGCATTTTGCATTAAAATCATGTGTAATTTTTTAAACTTAACGGTCGGATCAAAAGATTACGCTTCTATTTCAATTATCAATAATGATTATATCTAACAATTATATTTGTGTATGTGTATGTGTGTATGTCTGTTAGTATATATATTTTGACACGTGCAATGCACATGCATATAAGCTCTTTATTAAATTTGAAAGGTCTATGTAGTTTGATAAAAATAAACTGAAAAACATATAGAAAAATGTAATTTTTTTTTTGTTGAAATAGGGTTTGAACTTGTAATATTGTTTGTGTTTAAAATTTCCCTTTGAAAATAAATGTTAATATTTGTTCACGGTGAGAGTCGAATTCATAACCTCTTGTTTGCATGGAAGAACATTTTTGAAATTTCACGGTCGGACCAAAAAATTGTGTTTTTATTTTAAAGATTAATAAAGATTTATCGATTGGTTGATTTCTCTAGAAAAATCTTGCATTGCCTATTCTAATGCAGCCATGTATATTTGACTTGTTCTCTGAAGTCTAATTATAATTGCATCTGAATATGTCTAAAGTAATTGCAGGGAGATTTTATCTCCTAATTTATTGAGAAGATCGTACGAAATAAAAAAATTTATTCTAAAAGGTATATATATAGGGGTATTTTGGAAAGTTCACGATCGGACCAAAAGATTGCGTTTCCAAGCCAACTATTAATAAAGATAATTTAAATTTAGCAAGCCACGGAATAAATATATTGACTAGAAGGATTTATGCTAAGGGTTATTCATTCACAAAATAAATAAATCTCTATAATTCATTCACAAGATAAATGAATTTAAATATTTAATACTTTTCAGATATTAACGGTAAATAGATTCCTTATTTGTATTAAAAAAGTAGAAATTTGGTTATAAGTCGTAAACTGGATTATAGCAATTCAGTAAAACATTTCATTGATTTTGATAATAATATATGAAATCTTCATCAACTGGCTAACAAACTTGCATGATTTTAGAAGAAAGAGGTACCGAGCTCTAAGTAGAAGTTCGAAATCAAAAATTAAGGCAAATCTATCAAATTCGAAATCAACAATTAGGGCAAATCAATCAAATAGTACCATAGTAGCTAGGCACTACATCGAGCACAAAGAGAGAACATATAGGTAACAATAGGCAGGTACGGTTGTTGAACGGAGTAACTCGAGGCTTGAGCCATGAAGGATAGGGGAAAAGCGTTGTGCGGGACATCGCAGGAGGAGAAGCCCTATATTTTTTGTTGCCCCTGCAGCTCGCGATGCCCTAGACTAATGTCTCACTTGCCTCGGTCTTGGGTCGGGTCTGATTTTGAATAACAAATATATTATAAACTTCAATTAAAGAAGGAAGAAAATGAACTAATATTTTATTTTCCTTTAATTATTCAATTTTAAGTTTTTCGAGGACGATAAAAAGTAAAGCAAGTTTTTGTTCTAACTTTTGTGAACCGAAGAACGTGAGAAGAAATTAAATGCAAGAAAAATGGAAAAAGAAATCAGAAGAAGGAGGAATGAAAATTTTGGTTAAAGAAAAGGTGAGAAAAGAATTTGTGCATGCAATACTTTTTTGCTATGTGGGAAAGAAAGAGAAAGTGGTGTTAATCGATGTAGTCATTATGTTTTAACCAATTATACACCAACTGTATGAGGGAATTTGTGCATTGCAATTGACAAGAATCCCAAAGCACTACAAGGAAAATAGCGAATCACCTATCTTAATCTATCGATTTCATTCCGATGTCGTTAGGCGGAGCGGTGGGAAGTGGTTGCGAAGCGGTCGAAGAACATAACAACATAGAGAAGATGTCAAAAATTCGTAGGAAAATTCTTACAACTTCCTGATGTTTTTTCGCTGTCGTACGACACCTTCTCTTTTCTCAACCTGCACGAACAAAGTTCAAGCTCCCGCTCCTATATTTTTATCACTGTCCCTAAATTATAAAATAAACTCGAATGCGTCACTACCTCATCCACCTTCGTCTGACACCGCTGCCGCTCTTCAGGCTCATCCATGCCACCCCAAATACCCTAAAGCTCATTGCCTCATCCACACGCCGCCTCAACTCCACTCTCACACGGCCCTAAATCCTCTTTCTTATGCCCTCACTGTTGTGCAAAGTTTTAATTAATTTTACTAACTTTAAAACTGCCGCGGAATAGTAAGGCGCAATAGTAATCAAAGGAAAGATCTAGCTTGTCGATTAATTATGAACCACCAATTCAATGAAAAATAATCACCAAACAAAGGGAAAAAAAGTAGATAACACAAAGATTTAAATTGGTTCGGCTAGATTGCCTACATCCACGGACCCAACAACTATTCTTTATTTTACCGAAGAAAGAGAGTACAAAAGAGAGATTACAAAATTATAGGTAACAAAGTAGAGAGACTAACATATAATTACAAATTTAATAATCAATTTCTCTAAATACTTGTTTGAGCCAAAACCCCTAATTTGATTTGACTTCACAAATTAGGTTTTATTGAAGAAGAGGATAATGGTGGATGCTCTCTCACACACTCGATGAACTTCCTTCATTTAAATAGGCTTGAGAATGAAGGATTCCTTGAAGATTAAGAAAATTAATTGCTCAATTGTCTTGAAATCTTTTCAAATATCCATGATTTTATTTCTACGTAAATGGATAATGACGATCTTGATTTTTATAATTTATCTCAATTGATTGAATCTCCATACGTAAATTTTTCTATCTCCATTAATCAATTAGTTTCCTTTCTTAGAAAGCAACCACACATAACTTTCTTCTTCTTTTTTTCCACCTATAACATAATTGATTGATAAGATCAATTAGCTAAATTCTTTTCTTCTTTGACAAATATTGAAATCACTAAAATTTAACAATTCTTTTTGTTACATTAAATGTTACTATGAAAATATATGTGCTCTAAGGGGGATGTAGGGATGTCCAATCATGACGCTGACACAAAAAAAAGCTTCGTTCAGTGGTCTTTCCTCTTCTACACTAAATGAAGTGCATGTATAGCGGAAGATGCGATGGGGTACCGAAAATTTCAACATGGTATCAAAGCTGATGGTTCGAGTGACCATTATACGATGAGGGAGTGATCGAAGCAAAGACTTCTTGAGGCTTGGAGATATGTAAGCAACCTGACCTCACTGCTAGATACGTAACCTGCTTCCCTGCATTCTTGATGCTTCAAGATGGTTTTAGCGGAAGTACTCGTCTTAAGGTAGAGATTTGGTAATGTTACATCACCAACCGCGTAAAGAAGTGGAAGCAGCCTGGCCAACAACAAAGCTTCTTTAGTATACTTCAAATGAAGTCAGAGGAAATGCTCGAAAAAGTGGAGATCTGCTAGATATTGCTCTCATTTGAGAGTATGTGGGTTGAACGTTAAGTCACACATTGCAAGAAATATGGCGCATAACGTGGTATATATGTGGGATTGGTGGCATGTAATATTGGAAACTCCTTTTGTTACAAGCAAGCGTTGCCAAGACTACATATGTGCCATTTCGAGAGGTGATGGAGGGATTTTCAATCGGGACGCTAGCATTTTGGAAGCTTTATTAAGATGGCGCTGTTACGGATCAGTAAAGCACGCGTTTAGGTAATGCATTGGATTGCCGAAACACAACATCCACCACATCTTAAGTACCTTTGAAATCGAGCACCACCGCCTCATGCCAAGAAAACTCGTAGCACTGCAATCTCTAATTCTTAGGTCGCATCTGCTTCCATTTGTATTCATCTTCTGTTTATGCCATTGCCACCACAGTCGTTGCTCAAAGTTGACGCCTCCTCTCTACTTCGGTCATTGCTGCCTCACTTTTTTATGTTGGTATAATTTCTCACTATTTCATTATGTAGGATTACCGAATGAAATTTACAATCATTTTTGATATCGAGGTTAAATTTGATGAAATTGACACTAGTATTTAGGTATATTTAATATGGCGAATTTGACATTTACGTTGTACATTTTATATTAATGTAAAATTGAATGAAAAATGTGACATTGGTATTTTTCATATTGGTATACTTGTGAAATCTCATAGATGGTTTGTCCCGTCTAGTAAGTATTGTATATGATCGTTTTATAGATATTCTTTTTAACTAAAATGAAAATCAATATTTATATGATATCGTATTTGTCAGATTTGGTTAAGTATTGGACATGTTATGAACACAATAATATTTACGTTTCATAAATCATTTCAACTTGGATGGTTCACAACTTTCTATTAAACTTTCTTTTTGTTTACCATGAGCATATGATATGAGGAATAAAAGGAAATCTGCCAAAATTAAGTTTAATCTTTCGAGTCTAAATAATTTCCAAGATATAAATATTATTGTGTTTGTAATGAAAAGTAGGATGGTCAGTATTAACATAAAGCATAGTCTTGCCATTATTCCATCCATATCACATTGAAATTATTTGTAAATTCAATGTTATTGTTGTTGAAATCCATTACTATCAAATTATTTGTTATGAAAGATAATACATGATACTTCTTATCAGGAAAATATTGTGTGTTATTAATAATACTAAAATAATTATTTATAAAATATATTTTGTAATGGAATGAAAGATGAAGATTGTGGATGATCTTGTACTTGCTTTAGGTACAACTTGAGTGACAAATTATTTTGTCATCATCTCTCGTTGAACACTTACAAGATAAACATCTAGGCAAATATAGTTCTTATTAAACTGATTAACTACCCACTATTAGGTGGAATTTGTAGGTTTCTATGGACAAAATCTCGAGGCACTATTAGAAAAAGAATGATTTTCAATCTAAATTAACCAATTTCATTTGGATGTTGTTAGACAAAGCGTCGAGAAGGCATCGAGGAACCATCGAAAAGCGGTTGAAGAACATAAAAACATAAAATAGATGTCGTAAGGTCATACGAAAATATACACAACTTCCCGACACCTTCCCAAAGCCTTATGACACCTTCTCTTTTCTCGACTCATGCAAAATAAGTTTGATGCCCCTCTCTGATATCATTATATCATCCCCAAGTTGAAAAAGTAAGCCTAAATCCTCATCTTCACCTCACCTACCTTCATCTCACCTCACCACTTCACTCTACAAGTTCGTTGTTGCTACCCCTCAAACAAATCAAACCCCGTCTTCTCCGTCCTCAAGCCAACTCATCTTCATTCTCACACCGTCCTTTATTCTCATTCTCATGCCATCGTAGTACCCTAAGCGTCTCAATAATCAATCATTGCCGAATAATGCTAAGAAAACCCCGAGCCCAACAATCTTTAATCCTCATGTCGGCTTTGCTTCCATTTGTAATAATCTTCAAACGATTTCTTCGCCACCAAGATTGTCGGTCATCGCTAGTCGAAGTTGATGCTTCCTCACTACTTCAATCACTCCTACCTAGCTTTCTTGCATTGAGATATGTTTTCTCTCTTTTGTTATGCAGGATATTAGCGCATGAAATTTAAAATTATATTGATAACAGTGTAATATTTAACAAAAATGATATTGGTTTGTTAGGTATACTAAATATTTATGAAATTGACATTCACATTAAACATTATTTTATATTAGTGTAAAATTGAATCAATAAGATGACATTAATAAATTTTACATTGGTATATTTGTGAAATCCCACAGATGTTTTTGTCTTGCCTAGCAAATATTGTATACGATCGTCATATAGATATTTGTTTTAACTAAAATAAAAATTAGCACCCCTCTGGTAAAGTATTTGTCAGATTTGATTTGGTATCAAATAGGTTATGAACATAATAATATTTGTGTTTCACAAATCATTCTGATTTGAACGATTCAAAATATTTGGACTATGCCTCATTTTTTCACCATATACGCATTTTTACGTACGATATAGGGAATAAGTGGAAATGCTGGTAATATTTTTTGAAGCGTTTGAGTTGAAATGTTTTGCAAGATGTAAATATTGTTGTGTTTGTAATGGAAAGTAAGATGACTGGCCACTAAAAAGAGGCGTAGTCTTATCATTATCACTTTAAGTGTGAAATCATTATCACTTTGAAATTATTTGTAAATCCATTGTCTTGGGGTTGTTTGTGAAATCCACTATTGTCGAATTATTTATTATGAAATAAAAGATATGTTATTTTTAATAAAGAAACTAATGAAAGGTATTAATAATAATAAAAATAATGATTAACAAATGATAATTATATTTCATATTATTGGTAAAATAATAATAATACATGGTACTATTAATAAAGATAACAATAATATATTATATTAATAACAAATAATAGTGAATGATATTATTAATTAGAAAAATAATATATGGTATTAATAATAGAAAATAACAATGAATGGTATTATTAAAAATTGTGTTCTTGATGAAAAAAAATTGTATATGTTGTCGTTTTAAATGTATATTTGCAAAAGGAAGAGGCAACTCAATATCATTCATCATCAGGCGAACCATATTTAATAGGATATGGTTTCTTCTTTATGGAATGCCATTGTGTTACAGATTATAGCAAGGAGTTATTTAAGATATTATGCCAGTAATAATGTTCATACCGAATATTAATAATATTATTGTTACAAATAAAACTACAGTCGTTTTAATGTTTGATATAAAACATCAGTTATGTAAAACTAAATTATGTCCACTAGCAAGCATCACTTAGATATCTCTAATTGCTACAAAAATTATTATAGATTCATTAGCAACTTGAAATTCCTTGTTCCCTCTTTCTATAGGCCATTTTCTCTTAAGGTCCATAACAAATTATGAATATGAGTTCCAAATCCAGTATCTGAAATCTAAGAATAAGATTTTATAATATTTCTTTGTAAGGGGAATAACTTTAGGACTAGAATCAAATTCCTTCTTCTCTTTCTGCATCTTCAAATCTTCAGGATTGATTTTTGTGCAGTGCCCCTTTTTAAGTAATGGTTACATTCATCCTTCTCTTATTCACCCTTGGCTTTACCTTGGCTACCCTTCAATTTTCCTTTCTTCGAGCTATTTGAAGAAGAGGTGCCCTTAAACGAGAGCACAACACTTTCTTCCTTCGAGAATGTACTCTTAATTATTCTTAACAAAATAAGGTCGTCAATGATAATACACTTCAACAAATCCATACTGAAGTTTAATATGAAGGATCAAACTACAGAGCTAGTGATCTAAGTATCTACTAGAAATTGATACCTAAGATTCCCAAATCGAGTGAAACCCGAGCTAATCAAAGCATGAAATAGAAGGAGTTGGAAGTCGAACCTGATTTCTTATTTCGAAAAGAAGAAGTTCATTAGGAAAAATGGTAAGTGGAGTATTGGATTGGTGAAGGAGTATCTGATGTGGTTTAGTGATTGAAGAAGACCGAAAGAGAAAATATGTTCGGTGGAGGAGAGATTTGGTTCACAGTTGAATAGTGATGATTTCGTTTGGAATTAGGGTATGAAGTTTTCAACGGTGATTTGCCGAACGAAATTTTTATTCGGTGATTTGGATGCCAGTCCAAATTTTTTGCTCGGTATTTTGCTGAACCAAATTATGCCGGACCAGATATGCCGAACCAAAGCCTAGGGCTGCTACATAGCAGCCACCCCTCCACATTTCCCCACTCTATAAATAGTGAAGCTTCTGGACAACAATGAAAATCATTCTAGAGGGCCTAAACTCTGTAGAATTTTGACTATATTATTAATTCTCCCTATGTATAACCTCCTAAAGTGAATCAATCTTATAACTCTAATCTCTCAGTGATTAGTAAAATCTCCTCTCCCCAAGTGGACGTACACCGCCTCACGGTAGTGGAACCACTATAAATACCGGTGTTATTTATTTTTCTGCATTGCATTGATTCGTGACTATCTATTCTGGTGTTTATCTTTGTTTGTTCTGTCTCACAACAATCACAAACCAGTTCACTATTTTTCCGTTGCGTTGGATTTTTCATTCCTTTAAACTGATCATCTGAAGTGATTTTCCCCAATAGTCTGGTATCGGAGCTGCAAGGTAGACTAAGGAGAGATAGACGCTATGGCAAGAGAAGAAGCGATTCCAGTTGTTACAAGATCCTATGCAAAAGGGATTTATATCACGTTAGGATCACAGTTGGCCATTGAGAAATGGAATTGGGATAAAGACTTTGAGAAGTGGCAATGGAGGAGGAAGGCTGTTCTAATGAGGAATGAAGTCTATCCAGTACTGTTTGCCCCTGGGGAGTTGAGGCTGACATTTCAGCCGCGGAAAGGGAGGAGATGGAGAAATGAGCGTTTACTACTTTACAACTAGCTATGGGAGAGAATGTCATCTTAGAGATTAGTAGTGACTCACTGCTAGGGACATTTGGACCATGCTAAAAAATCTCGCTACAAGAAAAACAATTTACGGTCGCAATAAACTGTGGTGTTTTATCGTAAATGCAACCAAAAATATTTTTCCCAAAATATGTTTCATGACTAAAAATTTTCTGTTCCCTCTCCTTAGAAAACTTTTTCCGCCTAGCAAAAAATAAACGTGACCAGAGTCATTGTTTTCCATCTCACGTATACTTAGGAAACTCTCTCCCATTTCGATTACTTCTGCAGAATTTTTTTCCCCTTTTCAATCCTCACGGCATCCAGCAATCTCTCTAATTTCATCAACTAAAGATCAAGTTCCCTTTTCATCGTCCATTCCGTCCTTGCTCAATGTCCTCGTGGCATTACTCAGCATCCTCGCGGCAGCCAGCAATCGCTTAGGTATATTTAGGTACGAATCGTCTAAATCTATTTTGTGATTTGATTTTGTGATTCTTTTTTGATTTAACTCTAATTTGCATGCATCGTTGTCTAATTTCTAACTGAAATTGTTGATTCAACCCTAATAACGAAGATCTTTTATTCAACCCTAGTTTACACCTTTATATATTTTTGTGTTTTTATTAAATGAATAAAAGATTGGTTGTGTCCAGGGTTAAACTGTGTAATTGTTTTACCATTTTAACCAAAGCACAAATTTTGTATAGCTAGTACGAATAATCACAAAATTGAATTATGGAAGATACTGAATATCATCATGTCTGGACATGGAGAGTCTGGCTACACCCATGATTATTGTGTGTACACACACACACATATAGAGAGAGGAATAAAAAAAATATGCAATCACCTGGTCTTGAAATGGTTCTTACAGTGAAGTATGAGTTGCTTTTAGCAATCACCTGGGCTACAAGTGCTGTAAATCAACATAGAGTTTTGCCTCTATGATATCCAAATTTTTATTTCTTGAGAAATTGTAATGCAGAGAATTTAACATCTTACTTTCAAGAACATGTAGGCTAAGTGATATCCCTTGTGAAATACTGGTATGTATGTGTAAAGTCATTGAGATCAAATCCCATTATATGCTAATTAACCACATTGGAAAAAAACATAGTGTTTACTATAGTTCTTGAATGCTGAGAAGTCTCTGATTTACGGTTTACTGATTGAACAAAACGAACATCAACAGAATCATCAAAAAATAGCATAATTTCAATAATATATATCATATTCATCTTAAACATTTATTTACCCATCATCTGTATAATCTATTCGCGGAATAAACTAGTTGCTTTACTAGTAGCATACTAAAGAACAAGTATGTAGCCAAGAGCTTTGCGGTAAAATCCATCCAGTCACATACTTATATAACTAGTAAGGAAGGAACAGTTTAAATTTTTGAATATTTGTAGCTAATGAAACAGGATTGGAATTCGATTTAAACAAATACAAAAAGCTCCACGTTTCTGCAACCTTCAGCATAGATAAAATTATATATGTATTCTCATTATCAAATTACAAAGAAATCGTTATCTTTCATTATGAACTCCCTTCTTCCTAAAAACTTCTAAAATATCGATCTCATCCACGAGCTTCAAAGATTTTTTGGCTAATTCCACGAAAATAATGAGCGATTCCATCATATCATTGAAACTCCTCTTCTCTCTGTATTAACAAAAATTCATTGAAACGTCATTGAACAAAGTTTTATTTGGCTAATCTTTAGAATGGGTGGGTGGCCCGATATTAAGAAGTAGTGTTAACGTAGTAAACTTATTTTTTTTAAATCAGTATCAGACATAGGAAGAGGAGGTGTCACCAATTTCTACGTCAAGATTGGGAACTTATTTGCCTTCACATGTCGACAATGGAAAAAGATTGGGTTTTTTTAAAAAAGTGATAAAACAATGCTTAATTTAATATGTATTTTGAGAATTAGAACATGTAATATAATATTTAAACTAAATTTCTTTTTTTGTTTTTAACTTTTGTCATAGAACTAGTGTAGAGTATCGACAAGGAGCAATGAATTTCGTGCATGTTGCAAAGAGGAATATAAGAGGTGTAGAAAAAAATTTATGCCCTTGCAAAGATTGTCAGAATCTTAGTCGTCATGATGATCACATCATCATTGAACATTTAATTATTGGAGGAATGGATCCTAAATACATACACGGTGTATGGTTTAACCATGGCGAACAGATAATCGATGAGAAGAAAACAAATACGTTTGACGTATATGATTTATTCAAGATGATTCACTATGAAGATGAAGATATTTTGAATGATGATATTTGTCATGATGATAAAGATAATTTTGATTCTCAGAGTAAAGAGGATGAGTTACTCAAGAACTTGGAAGATGCAGAAACTCCATTATATCTGGCTGCACCGATCACACAAAATTATCTGCCATCACCATCTTGTTTAATCTTAAATGTGAGACTGGATTGTCAGATAGTGGCTTTGATAAGCTTTTAACTGTGCAACATTTATTTTTGCCGAAGAATAACGTGCTTCCCAGAACCTTATATGAAGTAAAGAAATTTCTTAGAACATTTCAACATGGGTTTTGAAAAGACACATGCTTGTGAGAATGACTGTTGCCTTTTCAGAAAAGAATACAAAGATTTAGATATTTGTCCAAAATGTGGTTCTTCGAGATGGAAGAAAAATCAAGATACTGAAGAGGTTATAAAAGGTATTCTAGTTAAAGTGTGGGGATACTTTCCAATAATTCCGAGATTTAAAAGAATGTATAGATCTCAAAAGATGGCAACATATTTAAGATGGCATATTAAAAATACAAGCAAAGATGGAAAAATGCGTCATCCCATGGATTCTATGACATGGAAAATGGTGGACGAAAAGTATACATCTTTTTCATCTGATCCACACAATCTTAGGCTTGGTCTTGCTACAGGTGGATTCAATCCATTTTCCATGTTGAGTTCGAAATATAGTTGCTGGCCGGTAATGCTTATGACATACAATCTTTCGCCTATGTTGTGTATGAAGAAAGAAAATATTATGTTAACTTTACTTATTTTAGGCCCAAAGCAACACGGAAATGATGTATATTTGGCGCCTTTGGTGGAAGACTTGCATCATTTGTGGTGTAATGAAGTTAATGCTTACGATGCATTTAGTAAAACTTCGTCTAAATTGAATGCAATTTTACTATGGACGATTAATGATTTTCCGGCTTATGGAAATCTTGCTAGATGTTGTGTGAAGGGGGAAAAAGGTTGCCCATTATGTGGTGTCAAACCCATTCTCGTTGGTTGAATCATAGTCGAAAGAGCGTCTACATGGGTCATAGAAAATTTCTGCCTACTTCAGATTCACGGAGGAAACAAAAGACATTGTTTGATAACACCACAGATAAAGGTAGTGCTCCTAGAATTCTAACTTGGAGAAACATTTATGCATTGTTGAAGGGTTATCCAAATGATTTTGGAAAAGAAAAGTAAGAGAAAAGTAAGAAGAGAAAGTGTGCTTATGATACATAATATGAGTATGATAATATTAACAATTCTACAAAATTGGAGTTATCAAGATGGAAGAAAAGATCAATTTTCTTTGATTTGCCATATTGGAAGGTTAGTAGTTAATTTATTTATTTTTCAATGTTTTAACATAAGAAAAACCCAATAATGTGTTATAGTATTGGTTTTCCCAGGAACTACCATTACGTCACAATATAGATGTAATGCATGTGGAGAAAAATATCAGTGAAAGCCTACTGGGCACGATGTTGCATGGTAATAAATCAAAAGATGGAACCAACTGTAGAAAGGATTTAGAGGATTGGGGAATTCGAAATGAGCTTCATGCACAACCTTGTGGGAATAAAATATATCTTCCACCGGCTCCATACATGTTGTCAAATTCCGAGAGAAAAATATTTTGCAAAAGATTATACGATTTCAAAGGACTAAATGCTACTGTTCAAATTTGAAGAATCGAATTTCGTTGCATGATTGAAAAATTAGCGGATTGAAGTCACATGATTACCATGTATTAATGCAACAGTTATTGCTAGTAGCATCGAGAGGATTAATGGAAACGAATGCAAGAAAAGCGATAATTCGCTTATGTTCTTTTTTCAACAAATTATGTCAGCGTGTTCTTGATAGAGAGAAGGTGGAACAAATCAATGTTGAGATTATTGAAGTTTTATGCGAACTTGAAATTTTTTTTCCACCATCTTTTTTTGATATAATGGTACATTTGTCCATTCATCTTGGAAAAGAAGCACTAATGTGTGGTCCGTTTCATTTTCGTTGGATGTACCCATTCAAATGATATATGAAGACACATAAATATTATGTAAGAAATTATGCACGACCAGAGGGATGTATTGCAGAATCCTATCTTGAAGAAGAATCCATGATGTTTTTCAATGAATTTTTGAAAAAATCTGGACATGTAGAGGAGAAAGAAGCTCGAAATGAAGATTATGAAAGCAATGTAATACCTGGGGACGTCCGATTTCAATGTTTAAGACAGTTACATTGTCAGCTAATGAGGAAATGGCTCATTTAGCCGTATTAATGTATATGAATGTGGTTGAACCATTTATAGAGTAAGTTTATGTTACAGTGTTTTAACCATTTTGATGTGTTCGTAATGCTGTTTATAACTTATAATCACTTGTTTTATACTAGTTCGCATTTGGACGAATTAGAAAATTCAGACCAGCACATGAGAACAAATGCGACCTTACTTTGGAACACACATACAAAAAAAATTTCCGATTGGATTAAAAGGAAGGTTAGTTAGATTCCAAATATATTCTCATTTGAGTACTAATATTACTCTAAAATATTCATGCTAAATGGAATTTGTTGTAGATACCTATTGCCTCCGAGGAACATGATGACATGTTAAGATGGATTGCTTTAGGTCCGAAGAATGATGCTTTGTCTTACAAAGGATATGTTATCAATGATCAACGTTTTCATATAAAAAATGTAGAGAGAGAAACTCAAAATTGTGGGGTGACCTTTGATGCGAGTACTATGTGTAGAGCAAGTTTAAAAGATATGTCCCAAGTGGTTGATGTGGTCATATATTACGGAATATTGACAGATATAATTTTATTAGATTATCATATGTTTTATATTCTAGTTTTTAAGTGTCGTTGGGAGTATAAAGGAAATGGAGTAAAAGTTGATGATGATGGGTTCACTCTTGTTAATTTACATCAAGCCATTTTCAAGAGATCCATACATACTTGCATCTTAAGCAAGACAAGTATTTTATTCAAGAGAAAATGATGATTCTAATTGGTATGTTGTAATGAAAGCACCATCTAGAAGTTTGAATGATTTAGAGACACATGATTTCATCGAGGAAGATATCCAAGCCGTGGAAGATTATGAAACAACCGAAATGGATGACGAAGATGTTAGCTATGTTAGGGAGGATTGCGAAGGCATAATTGAGTAGATTATATGTTCACCTACTAAGTCAGATCCATACATTAGACTAATGCATTAATCATAGTTGTAGACTCATTTTACTCTTCGAATGTCTCTATTTTTATTTTGCAAGTTGTGCTACTCATTTTGTATATATTAAATTCACTGTCAAAACTTGTTTAGTAAGGAATGCAAGCATGGATTTAGATTTTATTGTCTTGTTACTCATTTTGCTGGATTCATATAATTTGTTCGTTGAATTAGAGTAGCAAACAATTCCAGTCCGTTTGCGGTCCTAATTTGTGATTGTTATTTGTACAAAGCATGAACATGTGACACAATAAACTACCATCTCAGGCAATCTTAGCCTAGTTCATTGTCTGTTATGTATTTGTAATGGAATAGCCCATAATTATTGGTTTTTTGAACTAAAATAATCTAAATTATAGCATGCAAATTTTCATCTGATAGTTCTGAGCTAATGCTTTTCTATTCCTGTTTTCAATTGTTCAGTTGGTACTTGAAGAATTAAAGTCAGCAAATTAGGCTCTATAACTATCCCACATTGTCACTCATCTTCGAGGATTTCCATGCCCCCATTCTGTTCTCCTAAATCAGGTATTTTTGAATATATTAAAACATTGCATGGTATTGTGTCTGTACTTAACCGTGTTGAAAATAATAAATGTGTATGTCTTGTTCGATTAACTATTTAATAACCTACTTTACAATTTTATACCTTATTTAATATTATATTTCTTGTTTCTTTTTTAATTTGTTTACTTCACCCTTTTTGCATCTGATCTGGTCCATATTTGTTTTAAAATAACTCAAGCTTTCATTTGTTATGAGGTGTGGATGTAACAAAAAAATAGGTTGCCTTGGATATGTTTTACTGATTAAGTTATTTTCAATCAGGATGCTTCTAATAACAAAACAACTTGGATGCATATCCTGTTCATAAAGTCCGTGTTTAAGAGTACTCAGTGTTCATAAAATAATGCATATCCTGTTCTACTAGTTTGTTGCCAAAGAAGCACGAATCTTCTGTGAATAATATGTTTTTATGGGTCCAATTTTATTCATTAGCTTACTACAGTTTGTCATGGACGGTATATATTTTTCTCATATGCATAGTCAAAGAACTGATTTTCAAATCATGAACTAGAGCTGGAAAAAGATTGAACTTGCTTAACATGACTACTCTATAACAGTTTTTTGTTTATACATATATACTACGTTAATTTTTTGCATGTTAACATACAAGGTCTAGTAATTTTCTACATTAATGTATTAAAAAAAGAATATTGATCCGATTACAAAAAATTACTCTTTTGTTAATTAATTTTTTCGTTATATTGTTTAAGATATAAAATTAACTTATAGAAAACTTCAAAATATAACGTTAAAAAGATTCGGAGATCATGTATCTACAAACTAATTATTGGGTCCAGATTCCTCCAGCTAGTAGATGGTAAATAATGAAAGTTTTAAGTATCTCATATTTTGTTTCATTTGCAGAAAAGAGATGTTTTCAAGCTCTGTACGTACTCGCAACGAAAAAAAGACTGATGAGGAATCCCAGAAGCATAATTCAAAACGGAAGTATAATTCAAAGCGGAAGTATAAGATTCCAGTCGGTGCTTGCAGTGAAGGCAAAAAACGAGCAGTCAATGCTAAGAAGCAAGCCAGTGTTTACAATGAAGACGAAGAACAAGCACTACACGATAACCCTTCTGACCCAAATGGTGAAAGGGCTTTGTTAGATGAAGAAGAACCAAATTATGAAAGGGCTTTGTTAGATGAAGAAGAACCCCGCTTAGACAATGAAATTCTTCTTGACCAGACTAATGCTGCTGAGGTGGAAATTGTGAGGGCAAGTGATGCTGAAACTGCAAGTTCGTCTTGGAAAAGTGGCAGTAGAGGTCAAACAAAAGCAAAAAAAACTCCCGTTAAACATTCATGATCGAATTGAAGTTGAGTTCAATGATATAGGCGTACCAATAGGGCCAGGGTCGGTATATTTATCCTCTTTTCCTGGACTGCTTGTGTGGGAGCAGGTTCCATACACACTTGATGATTGGAGGAATCTAAGTGAAGAATTAAAAGAGGTTTTGTGGCGATCGCTTCAGGTATGGAGCAGGTTCCCTATTGTATATGCTAGAGAATCTATTTATCAACATCTGTCCCTGCTTCTGTCTATATTTATTTCGTAGATTTATCAAGCAACTCATCTTTCTACTTCTCCTACCACTTACTTTTTAAAGTAAAATTCCGGTTATAGTTGTGCCTATTTGCAGCTTTTCAATTGCCTATAATAAACAGGAATTTAAATTAAGAAATACACAAGTTCTAGTAGTTGAATCATATAGTTTAAACATTTTATCCCGACTTCTGTTTAAGAATCTTAATTTGTTAATTTGAATCATCATTAGTGCAGGTTCGTATTGTGGGTTATCCTCTGAAATTCAATTGTTCGTATTTCTGGTTTTTTAACATTTAATAGATAAATAAATTAGAAATGAATTTTCATATTTCATGGAAGGTTCAGAATGACAGAGATTCAAAGGTCCGGATGATTTCAAAACAATTATTCTATACTGCAAATGCTATTCTTCAAAAATTAAACAATGCTGTCATAGATTATTGGATAGAATTAAAAAATTTAAACACCAATATCCTCGCTCACTTGAGATTGAAATCATACCAATTTTGATTTTTAGTGACATTGCTATCATCTTCAAGAGTACAAATCCTATGGATATATTTTAGGGGTCTAATGTCAGGACTAGGTGATTAGTTCATGATTTTCAATTAAGATTTCCTCAAAATTTAGAGACCATAAATTCTTATATTCACCAATTTTGTATAGCTTGACAGCATTCTGCTTCACCATAGCATGTTTCTTTATATTCACTTACTATTTATATCATGTTTTCTACTGTTAATATCGTGTTTTCATGTATTGTTGCAGGTAGATTTAAATTGGAAGAGGAATGGCAAAGAAAAGCCTTATTCCAACAGATGGAAGTAATTTGGAGATCCTCAAAAAGCAAATTGGTTCAAAAATTAAATAAAGAGGAAAGACTTAAACTGAAACCTACCACATCAAAAGCATGAACGAATGGAGAAAGTTTGTGAAGGCCAAAACAAGTCCGAACTTTAAGGTAACATTAAGATATCTGTAATATGCTTTCGGTTACTAAATTCTAACATCTTTCAGTATTTCCAGAAACGAAGTGAGAAATATTCGGCCCTTAGGGTTAATCAAGTTCCACACACATTTGGTCTTAGGGGAATGGCTAGATTGACCGAGGACATGGTTAGTTAGTTAAGTATAGCATTATTTAATATTATTTTATATCTGCCAGTTTATTGTCTAATGTTATTCTAAATTTAGTAAAAAGGAAGTCCAAATCCATCGTCCATAACTAGAGCTGATGTTTGGATTAAATCTCACATTATAAAAAATGGTGAACCAGTGACCATGGAAGCTGCAAATACTATTGTAAGAATTTTTTATTTTATCGATATATAAAAAGTTGTCCGAAACTATGATAATTTTACCATCGTACATTATCTGTATGTATTTATTTATGTAAGCGGAGATTAAAAAATTTGTTAGCCGATCACAGTCCATCTCATCACAAAATGTCAATGGAGATGCTCTTGCAAATGTATTAGGACAAGATAAACCAGGACGGTTAAGGGCACTGGGAAAGGGCTGCACCTTAACCAAGCTAGTTGTGGCCCAGTCCAGAGATAAACAACTATCTCAATGTCGAGAGGAAATAGCAGAATTGAGGGGTATGGTACATATGCTGGTGGACCAAAAGGTAAACTTTTAAAAGTAATTTGTTAAGCAGACATGGAATGATATTTGTTTTGGTGTCAAGTATATAATAATTTGATCCTTTCTTCATATTTACATTAATGATTGATTTCCAGTACTATTTATTTTGGCACACAATTACAATTTACAAACAGTATATCGTCTGTTTACAATTACAATTTACAAACAGTATATTTCCAGTATTATTTATTTACATTAATGTCGTTTGTTCACATAAATCTTTGGCATCCATTTTGAGTATCCAAACAGTATATGTAGTATAGGTGTTCCTGCTTGATTTTCATTTTTTTCTCAAATAAAACTCTGAACAAGTTTTGGATGCACATGTCGTCTTGACACTTGATCACTGAACATAAAAGGTAAGTCTATGATGAACAAGGTTTACTGATGCACCTATAATTTATTGCAAATACGCATAACATCAAAGTATATATAAAAACGCTGTAGTAACTGGGAATAACAAAACAGTGCATAACAACTGGTTTTTTGTTATATAATAATTTTGAAAATAATGACTTCAGACACACATGTTTGTAAATGATGCTACAACAACTGGTTTTTTGTATGTACTCTGCCATTCAAACTTTTTGGACTGACTCTAGTGACATTTTAAGTATTGTGCATATCTATTTCAGTGCTCCTAAGATTAAAATATCCTAATATTAGTGCTTTGCTGCAGGGTAAAGAAAGTTCGAAAGAAGGGAGCACACCTGAATTGGTAAAAATAATAATTATATTACTCAAGGGATAACATTTAGATTTTATTTTTTGATCCAGTAATTGCTATAATTTTCTGTTAAATAATTGTATAGCAATGACGATGTATGTTCGGTGTTGAATTGGGATGGAACCTCTACAGTTGTTGCCGATGGGAAAGTGTTGTCTATAGACCCAAATGAGGTTGTCAATTGCATTCATCTTGGACCAAATGCTGTGAGCGTTATTATAGATTTCGTGGAAGAACCAGATGCTTACTTATGGAGGCCTACACCTGAAATGACAGTATTAGCAAACGCTGAGAATAAGGTAGTAGCATAGTCATTAAATTGCATTAAAATGCCTCTGAGAGGACATATGAATGAAGTCAGTATGGTAAATTTTATAATTCATAATATTTACGTCGGTCTTCCACAAATTTAATTTAGAAATATGTCTTGTACAATATTTTCACTTAATCACTATACTCTTGATTTACACTTCTCCTTTTTAGAGTGACAGCATCGCCCAAGACGACAAATGCAAGATTTATGGTTGGAATGAGGGTGAAGGGCTAGTTGTCGAAGGAAGAATCTATGCCAGAGATCCACAACATATTGTTAATGGTATTCCGCTCGGTCCGGCTACCTTTGCAATTAAGGTGGACAATGTAATAAATGGATATGCATATTTGTGGCGACCCACAGTCGATATGTCGTGCGTTAGAGATGCAGTTGGTAGAAAAGTATCATGGCCAAAATCAAAAGTTGAAGTTAATAAAGATGCAGTTGGTAAGAATGTAAATTGTGCGACTTCTCCCGTGACACCCATAATCGCGAAGAAACCACAACATGTAAGTAAATATGCTGGAAATATTTTTTACTTTGTATTTTGTTTCTTCTGTTTGAAATATGCTCCACTGTGTTGTTGCATTTTGTATGCTTTGGTTTCTAAAACAAGTACACGGTTTTCAATATGTACTGTTTGAAATATGCACCATATTTTTTCCAGCCGATTGCAAAGCTGACAAAAGATAATAAATGCAAGTTGATTGATGTGGGTGAAACGAATGAAGTAGTGGCCGAAGGTACTATCGCTTCAACTGATCCAATATCGATGTTCCATTATCGTCCATTGGGACGTGATGCTGTAAAAGTTTGGGTTGAAACTGTGAGAGTTCCGGATGCAGTGCTATGGAGACCTACATCAGAGTTGACGTGCATGGAAGATGCCTTTGGCGTTCCCATAGCTTGGCCGATGGCAAAAGTCATTATGGAACCAAATTGATAGGTATGCAATTCTTTATGTACTTGAAAACTTCTTGCAGAATTACCATCATGGATAACCAGTAGCAATAAAATACTTAAACCATCAACTCAAATAATTATATGCCTAAGTCATTTGAAAAGGGGCTGCCATCAAATTTACTTGAAATTTTCCTCTAAATTGCCTTATTATAACCTGCTTGTAGATGTGCAATGAGTTGTTGTACTTGAATGATTTATGTGAATATGTAACAATGTGAATAAGTTAGAATTTATGTTGGAATTTACTATGACCAGGCTTATCAAAATATGGTATTTATCTTTAATATATTAACTGTAATTAGTCGGTGGTTTAATCCATCAGTAGCCATAAATTATATCGACTAACTGTACGTACTTAAAAGATAATTTATGATCCTAAGTTTCCAGTCATTTTACATACTAGGACCACATTATATTATTATCCCATATTTTTATCAACAAATGCATGTATCGTTATGAATTTTTTGAATTTGTGTTTGGCTGTATCCATATGGGTTTGGCAGACTTCTTACACCTATCAAATTTCACTATCTAAAATAATTCATGCACACTTATATTTTTATCTGTGTTCTAGTATATGAAAATCTGTGTTTGTGTATATGAAAATGTACAGGCAGAGATAAAATGTACAAAACATTGATGACAAATCTTCATTTTCATTTTATTCTTGGCCAAAACTAACATGCACATTATTTTAGTTTTCATATTCAGTTGTGCATATTCAGTTGAACACAAGATTGAACATATTCAGTTGTGCATAACTTTAGTCTCATTGTTTTCTCAGTATTGATGGTCCTGTCGTTATTATCTCAGTATTGATTATACCTTGAGTCTCACTGTTGATTATATTTTGTTTATAGGTAGGGGTTTCTGAAGAATGAGCAGTAGCAGCACTAGTTTATCGTACTTGTTAGGTAGTTTGATTGTTTATTGTACTAGCTTAGTTCAGATGTGTATGGTACTTTAACTGCAGCATTAGCATATTGTTTGAGGTACGTAGTTCGGTTGTGTAAACTTCTATGCATGATTAACCTTTTGTCTTGAAACTACTATTCAATTGTATAAACTTCTATGTACGGTTAACATATTGTTTATGTTAGTGCTTTTGTTTGTGTATTTTGTGGTTTTTAACTGTGTTTATGTTTGAATGCGTATGTGTATATGTATTTTGCGATTGTATATGTAGTTCGATTGTGTTTATGTTTCAATGTTTACGGTTGATTGATATAGTAGAAACAAAATAGACCACCAACAGGAAATAATAGCATGAAAAATAGTGCAAAACGATCATCAACTTTTAGTAGTGTTTCAAAAATGCTACGAAAATACATATAGTGGCATTGAGTAAACGCAATCGCAAGGTAGTGGTAAAATTAGAAATTCTATTGGCAGCGTCAAAAAACGTTTTGGTGGCATTTTATACATGCTGCAAAAAAATAATATAGTGGTGTTTCATAAACGCTGCAGTAACAAGATTTATGGTAGCGTTGAAATAAGTGCAACTAAAAATCAGGTATTTTTAGTCGCGAGCTTTATAACAGCGTTCATCAAAACGATGCTAAAACTTTTAGTTGCGTTTTTTGCGCGCCGTCAAAAATAAATTTCTTGTAGTGTCTCTACTTCAAGAAATCGCTGACTAACCATCTGATATCGCTGAAGACATTTTTCACTACGCGGATGAGTGAGGGTACTCCAGTGAAAGAACATCTTAATTTCTTTGATGATCTCGTGATGAAGATGAAGACTGTTGACTTGAAGTTGGATGAGGAGCAAATGGCAATGATTCTTTTGTATACTCTTCCGAAGCGACACACAGGTATCGCTAACAACCTTATCTTCGTTATAGACACATTGACAGTGGAAGATGTGAAGTTAGGCCTTCTATTTGAGGGCTTAAGAGATCAGATGAAGAAGATAAGTGAAGGAAGTAGAGGTGGAAATAGTAGACACAGCCTGTTTGCTGAAAGAGGTAGAGAAGATAAGAAGAATTAACAATCTAGAGGGCATTCCAAGTCCAGGAAGCCCGATAATGGCAGGAGAGGAAAGTCTAAGGATGGAAAGTACTTTATCTGCAAAAAACCCGGTCATTAGAAAAAGGATTGGTCCAGATTTAAAGAAGAAGGTAGAAGACAGATCTTTATCAATTGGAGTGGAGAAATCTGTATCTGACAATATGGTCTGCAGTAGTATCGGATGTCTCAGACCATTGGGTGCTGGACTTAAGGGCATCTTTCCATATGACGCATAATAAGGATTACTTTAGTTCTTTCGTTCGACAAGAGGGAAGCTCTGTTATATGAGCAACGATGCTAGCTATAGAGCAATGGGTGGATGTACAGTGAAGATCAGGATGTTTGGCGGAGTGATACACACTTTGACAGGTGTCCGGTATGTTTCAGGTCTTCGGAAGTCCTTAATTTCTTTAGGGAAATATGCATTTTTGGGATGCAATGTAACTATTGGAAAAGATAATCTGAAGTTTCAAGAGGTGCATTAGCTCTTATGAAAGGAGATGTGTTCTGAAATCTGTATTTGCTGAAAGGAACCATAGTTCTTGGAAAGTCATGTGTTGGAGTAGATAGTTTGCGTGCATTGGATGACACAAAGGTTTGGCATTTTAGGTTGGGTCATATTTCAGAGAAGAGCTTAGAGTTGCTTTGGAGATGGAAGATGATCAAAGAAGGAAGCATTGATAAGATGGAATTTTGCTAAGAGTGTGTGTTAGGAAAGCAAACTGAAGTATCTTTTGGAGTTGGACTCCATAAATCGAGGCGAGTACTTGAGTACGTGCATACAGATGTTTGGGGATCGGTTGCTACTCCTTCTCTTGGAGGAGCAAAGTATTTTATCTCTTTCATTGATGACTTTTCTCTAAAAGTAAGAGTGTATGTGATGAAGGCCAAATCAAAGAGTTTTGAGAAGTTCAAAGACTGGAAAGCGATTGTTGATAACCAATCTGATTCTAGGTTAAAGCTGCTGAGATTTGATAATGGAGGTGAATTTGCCTCTAGGGAGTTCCTCGAGTTTTGTAGACAGCATGGCGTTCAGAGACATTTTACTACACCTGGAGATCCATAATCTAATGGGGTTGCAGAAAGGATGAACATGACTCTACTAGAGAAAGCTCGTTGCTTGAGATTGACGGCGGGCTTGTATAGAGGCTTTTGGGTTGAGGCATTATCAACTGTGGCGCGTATCATAAATCCAATTCCGTGCTTAGCCATAGATGGGAAGATTACAGAGGAGAAGTGGAGAGGTAAAGCAGTGTATCTTGGTTACTTTCGAATTTTTGGTTGTCCTATGTACGTTCACCTTACAGGTGATGACAAGTTGGAGGCAAGAGCATACAAGGGCATACTAATGGATACATCGATGGTATCAAAGGGTATCGAATCTGGAACCCTGTTAATCGGAAGATTATTCATTCTAGACATGTTACTTCTGATGAGTCTACTATGTTTGATCCAAAGGAGAAACTACCTACCACATCAGAAGACTCTGAAAGGCCTAAGGAGATGGAAGACGTTCTCATGTTCCAAATAAATAGTAGTGTTGTTGATGCTGTTGAGAAAAATGTAGTTGATGAAACATCACAGGATAGCCCACATGTACCTTCTAGTAGTGCTGGTTGTGTGCATAAATCTAGAGGAAGTTCAGTTCAAGATGAAGCTGAAAGGAGCTTAGGCGAAGCAATACCTACACAGGTCAATCGTAGGACTATTAGGCTGCTTGAAAGTTATGGCGATTGGTAGTTTGCGAACCTTATTCTTGCTGATCAGTTTGATTATGCCCTACATGTGGTTCTTGAGGAGCCTCTTGACCTTGATGAAGCTTTAAAGTTATGTGACGGTTCGAAGTGGATGTGCGCTATGGAAGAGGAGTTAGAGTCGTTGAAGAAGAATAAGACTTGGGATTTGGTACCACCTCCTCAAGGAAGCCGAGCCATAGGTTGCAAGTGGGTGTTTAGGGTGAAAGATAACGGAAGATACAATGCTAGACTACTTACTAAAGGGTTTTCACAAAGAAAGGGATTGGAGTATGATGAGATATTCTCTCCAATGGTGAGGCATACATCCATCCGCAAATATTGTTATAAGATAAACATCGTATCTCGTTGAATATTACAAGACGAACATCTACGCAAATATAGTTCTTATTAAACCGACTAACTACCCACTATTAGGTGGAATTTGTGGGTTTCTATGGACAAAAATCCCAAGGCACCGTTAGAAAAAGAATGAGTTCCAATCTAAATTTACCAACTTCATTTTGATGTTGTTAGATGAAGCGTCGAGAAGGCATCGAGAAACTGTCGAAATGTGGTTGAAGAACATAAAAACATAAAATAGATGTTAGAAGGTCATATAAAAATATATACAACTTCCCAACACCTTCCCAAAGCCTTATGACACCTTCTTTTTTCTCGACTCATGCAAAATTAGTTTGATGCCCCTCTCTTATATCATTATATCATCCCCAAGTTGAAAAAGTAAACCTAAATCCTCATCTTCACCTCACCTACCTTCATCTCACCTCACCACTTCACTCTACAGATTCGTTGTTGCAACCCCCCAAATAACTCAAACCCCCTCTTCTCCATCCTCATGCCAACTCATCTTCATCCTCACACCGTCCTTTATTCTCATTCTCATGCCATCGTAGTACCCTAAGCGTCTCAATAATCAAGCATTGCCGACTAATGATAAGAAAACCTCGAGCCCAACGATCTCTAATCCTTATGTCGACTTTGCTTCCATTTGCAATAATCTTCAAATGATTTCTTCGCCACCAAGATTATCGTTCATCGATAGTCGAAGTTGATGCTTCCTCACTACTTCAATCACTCCTAACTAGCTTTCTTGCATTGAGATAAGTTTTGTCTCTTTTGTTATGCAGGATATTAGCGCATGAAATTTAAAATTATATTGATAACAATGTAATATTTATCAAAAATGATATTGATTTGTTAGGTTTATTAAATATTTATGAAATTGACATTCACATTAAACATTATTTTATATTAGTGTAAAATTGAATCAATAAGATGACATTAATAAATTTAATATTGGCATATTTGTGAAATCCTATAAATGTTTTGGTCTTTTCTAGTAAATATTGTATTCGATCGTCATATAGATATTTGTTTTAACTAAAATGAAAATTAGCACTCATTTGGTAAAGTATTTGCCAGATTTGATTTGGTATCAGGTAGGTTATGAACACAATAATATTTGTGTTTCACAAATCATTTTAAATTGAACGATTCAAAATATTTAGATTATGCTTCATTTTTCTGCTATGTACGCATTTTTACGTACGATATAAGGAATAAGTGGAAATGCTGCTAAAATTTTTTGATCCGTTTGAGCTGAAATGTTTTGCATGATGTAAATATTATTGTTCTTGTAATGGAAAGTAAGATGGCTGGCCAATAAAAAGAGGTGTAGTCTTATCACTATCGCTTTAAGTGTGAAATCATTATCGCTTTGAAATTATTTGTAAATCCATTGTTATGGGGTTGTTTGTGAAATCCACTATTGTCAAATTATTTATTATGAAATTAAAGATATGTTATTTTTAATTAAGAAAATAATGAAAGGCATTAATAATAATAGAAATAATGGTTAACAAATAATAAATATGTTTCATATTATTGATAAAATAATAATAATAATACACAGTACTATTAATAAAGATAACAATAATATATTAAATTAATAACAAGTAATAATGAATGGTATTATTAATTGGAAAAATAATATATGGTATAAATATAGAAAATAATAATGAATGGTATTATTAAAAAATTGTGTTCTTGATAAAAAAATGTATATTTTGTGGTTTTAAATGTATATTTGCAAAAGGAAAGAGGCAACTCAATATCATTAATCATCAATCGAACCATATTTAATAGGACATGATTTCTCCTTTATAGAATGCCATTGTGTTGTAGAGTATAGCAAGGAGTGATTTGAGATATTATGCTAGTAATAATGTTCTTACTGGACATTAATAATATTTTTGTTACAAATAAAACTATAGCCGTTTTAATGTTTGATATAAAACATTAATTATGTAAAACTAAATTATGTCCACTAGCAAGCATCACTTAGATATCTCGTATTGCTACAACAACTATTGCAGATTCATCAGCAACTTGAAATTCCATATTCCCTCTTGATACAGGCCTTTTGCTCTTAAGATCCATAACGAATTACGGGTATGAGTTCCAAATCTAGTATCTAAAACCTAAGAATAAGATCTTATAATATTTTTTGAAAGGAGAATAACTTTAGAACTAGAATCAAATTCCTTCTTCTCTTTCTGCATCTTCAAATATTCAAGATAGATTCTTGTCTAGTGCCCCTTTTTTAAGTAATGGTTACATTCATCCTTCTCTTATTCACCCTTAGCTTTACCTTGGCTACCCTTCAATTTTTCTTTCTTCGAGCTATTTGAAGAAGAGGCGCCCTTAAACGAGAGCACAACACTTGCTTCCTTCGAGAATGTACTCTTAGTTATCCTTAACACAATAAGGTCATCAACGATAATGCACTTCAATGAATCCATATTGAAGTTTAATATGAAGGGATCAAACTACAAGTCAGTGATCTAAGTATTGTTAGAAATTAATACCCGAAATTCCCAAATCGAGTGAAACACTAGCTAATCAAAGCATAAAGGAGAAGGAGCTAGAAGCTAAACAAGATTTCTTATTTGGAAAAGAAGAAGTTCGTTTGAAAAAACGGTAGGTCATGTATTGGATCGGTGAAGGAGTATCTGATGTGGTTTAGTGATTGAAAAAGTCCGAATGAGAAAATACGTTCGGTGGAGCAGAGATTTGGTTTAGAGTTGAAGAGTGATGACATCGTTCAAAATTAGGGCATGAAGTTTTGAGAGGTGATTTGCGGAACGAAATTTTAGTTCGGTGGTTTGGATGCCAGTCCGAATTTTTGGCTTGGTATTTTGCCAAACCAAATTATGTCGGACTAGATATGCCGAAGCAAACCCCATGGCTGCTATATAGTAGCTACCCCTCCCCATTTCCTCACTCTATAAATAGTGGAGCTTCTGGACAACAATGGTAGCCATCTTAGAGAGCTGAAACTTTGTATAATTTTAACTATATTGTTAATTCTTCTTATGTATAGCCTCCAAAAGTGAATCAATTTGTAACTTTAATCTTTTAGTGATTAATAAAATTTTATCTCCCCAATTGGACATACACTGACTCACGTCAGTGGAACCACTATAAATACTGGTGTTATTTATTTTTCTACATTGCATTGATTTATGACTATCTGTTCTGCTGTTTATCTCTGTTTGTTCCGTCTCACTACAATCACGAACCAGTTCATTGTTTTTCCACCGCGTTGGGTTTTTTATTCCCTTAGACTGATCATCTGAATGGATTTTCCCCAATAGTCTGGTGTCGGAGCTGCAAGGTTGATTGAGGAGTGGTAGACGCTATAGTAGGAGATAAAGCGACTCTAGTTGTTACAAGTTCCTATTCTAGAGGGATGTATATCGCGTCAGGATCACAGTTGGTAATTGTGAAATGGAATGGGATAAAGACTTCGAGAAGTGGCAATGGAGGATGAAGGCTGTTCTAATGAAGAATGAAGTCCATCCAGTAGTGTTTTCCCCTGAGGAGTTGATGGCTGACATCTCAATCGAGGAAAGGAAGGAGATGGAGAAATGGGCATTTACTACTTTACAACTTGCTATAGGAGAGAATGTCATCTTAGAGATCAGCAGTGAGGCCACTGCTAGGGGCATTTGGACCAAGCTAAAAAATCTTTACTTTAAGAAATCTCTGACTAACCATCTGATATCGTTGAAGATAATTTACACCACGCGGATGAGAAAAGGGTACTTCAGTGAAGAAACATCTTAATTTCTTTGATGATCTCGTGATGAAGATAAAGACTGTTGAGTTGAAGATGGATGAAGAGCGAATAACAATGATTATTTTGTGTTCTCTTCCTGAGCGATACACAGGTTTCGCTAACAACATTATCTCCGCTAGAAACACATTAATATTGGAAGATGTGAAGTCAGGCCTTCTATCTGAGGGTTTGAGAGATTAGATGAAGGAGATAAGTGAAGGAAGTAGAGGTGGAAGTAGTAGTTGTGAGAAATGCGGATTAAGGATCTTAAGGCTAGGATAAACACTAGAGGGAGGGGGTGAATAGTGTTTTAAAGAATTATAAAATCTTTTTGAGTTTTTGTTAATTTGAACACAAATGTATGCAATATTCAGACACAGATATGATCACAGAATCAAACACGGATGCAAATATAAAGTAAAAGCAGTAAAGGAAAGAACACACCGGATTTTATACTGGTTCAGAGTTACCCTACATCCAGTTTCGCACACAAGTATGAGTTTTCTTTCAAAAACAATCTTTACAATTACACCCTCAATTTCAAGGCAACGAGGTACAGCCTCCAGATTCACAATCTTTTGGATAGAGATACTTGATTTCCCGGGCAACAAGTTCACCCAATTGATTTCCAAGGCTACAATCACACCTCATCTCGCTTGTTTGATTTCCAAGGCCACAATCACACCTTTTCTCGCTAAGTTGATTACAAAAAGCCTATAACTCTGAATAACACCGAGGATCTTGTTAAGATAGTGATAGAGAATCAAACCAGAGATAATCTAGTTAGATTCAATATTGATTTCGGCAGAGTAATGATAAGATCATGTATATAGAAATGTGGAAGAAGAAGAGGAGTGAAAAACCAGAAAATCTATTTTTAAATTCTTTGAAAACATCCCCTATTTATAGAAGAACTACAACCATGTCCATTCGTGGAGAGATATGACGAATAGACACTTCTTTTTAAATATAAATTTTGAATTCAACTGACACTATGTCGACATAGGGTACATGGGTATGTCGACATCCCAAAGGATATCTTGATGATTTGATTTTCTATGAAAATAACTTCTATCTTATATTAAAACAATTTTAAACTTTATAAATATACTTGACTATAGTTAAAATACATAAGTTAATATATAGAATAATATATACAAAATTTTACTATAATTTTATATTTAAATCTAAGCATAAATATTTATAAATTAAATATATTATTATTAAAGATAGTTAAAACCACGGATAATTTGATTTCGAAATTAAAGATTATTTTGAGGCTAAAAGTATTTTGAAATCAGGATAGATATTTTTGATGCTTTCAAAAGGAAGGTTTTCAAAACATTTTGAAAACAAGATATAATTTTGTAAAAATCATTTTGAATAAAATTAGCGGATACAAAACAATGTTCCACTAGATTTTTCGTGCGTTCCATCCTACTTAGGGTTTCATCCCTTTAACAGGCTCGAAGTGGATTCCATTCCACGAATAAATTGGATTTTAAGATGTCAGTGCTTTTCTAGGAGTTTTAAAAAAATTTCTAATTAAAGGATAAATTACTTGAACTCTTGACCTCTTGATAATCTTGATACTCATGAGTCTTCAATTTTGATATCTTGAATCCTTATACTGTACAATCTTCATTCTTGGTACATGTATGGTTAAATCCTACATATACATATGTTTCTAAACTATAATATTAGTATTTATATTTTATAATATTTTCTAAGGTTGTTGTCATAAAAACCGTCATCTCACGGACTAATAATCTCCCCCATTTTGATGATGACAACCTTTGTTTATAATATATTACTTCTATCGTAATAACTCCCCCTTTATCTATGCCTAACTACCCTATTTTATATTTCTCCCCCTTTGTCATAAAAAAAAACTAACTCCAAATATATCAACAAAAACTATATCACTCCCCAAAATCTAATACTTTGTGACATATGATTATAATGATAGTGTTATCAAAAATAATCAACACTTAGATCTAAAATTAGAGCTTAGTCCTAAACTACTAATTATCGTAACTAATATTCATATAATAAGAGCACAAATTATTCATTAATTATATTGTTGTATTTACATTTTCGTGGGAAATGTAAGAAAGAATATACACCAAAAGAAAAAAGAGAAAAGAAACTAATGAGTATCTTTGAAAATGTGAGATCTATGAATCGAACAGTTTAGATAGTGGAAACAGAAATTTCCACGTTGTTCGACAACATTTCCATCTTTGTCAAAGCACACTTCTCCAATGCAAACGACTTTGTCGTCACCTTCTGCATGCACTTCTTCCACGTGGAATTCTTCTTCTTCGCTAGCCTCTAGTATTTGATCTCCTAAAGAGTCTTCGTCAATCAAGATTGGGTTAGCATGATTGTCCATTAGACATTTTTGCAAATTCCTAAGGATTTTGCCTTGCCTCTCTTGTTCCTTGGCCATTTGAAGTTGCATTACTTGGATTTCAGTCATTAACTAAAGTGCATCCTTTAGAGAATCCACCATTTTTGTCACACGAGCGAGAGTAGTACGTTGAAATAGGCCAGAAGTGGGAGAAGGAAACAAAAATGTAGAATTTTTGTTTGATTTTTAAGAGGAGGCCATTGATTATTTGATTTCAGAGGATAGAATAGAGAAATAACAGAAACGATGAATAAAATTTCGAAAATGAGAAGAATATGTAACCAATTATTTTGAATTTTGGTGGAAAAAATTTAAAAATTAAAAATGTTATATGTCGACATGGGCTGGGGGGTATGTCGGCATGGTCATTTAATTTTTTTATTAATTGATTTATTTTGATTTAATTTTAACTTTAATTTGTTTATTTATATTTTATATTTCAGTTATTGAACAATTACCTAATTCTCTTCTTAATTTAGTAAATACAGATTCATTTAATGGTTTTGTTAATATATCAGCAATTTGATTCTCGAATTAATATAATCTAGAGTATTTACTTCCTTATTTATATTATCTCTGAGAAAATGATGTCTTATATCAATATGTTTAGTCCGAGCATGTTGAGTAGTATTTTTGGATAAATTTATCGCACTAGTATTATCACAATAAATTAGTGATTTTGAAAATTTTAAACCACAATCTTTTAAAGTTTGTTGCATATATATTACTCGAGAACAAGCCAAAGCGGCAGAAATATATTCTGCTTCAGTTGTTGATAAAGAAACTGTGTTTTGCTTTTTACTAAACCATGAAATCAGAGAATGCCCCAAAAAGTGACAAGTTTCACTTGTACTTTTTCGGTCTGATTTACAACCAGCATACTCAACATCACAGTAAGATATTAAGTCAAAGGAATCATTTTTAGGGTAAAATAAGCCATAATTAGAGGTGTGTTTAACATATCTTATGATACGTTTTATGGCTTTTAAGTGGGTCTCTTTAGGTTGGGATTGATATCTTGCACAGAGACAAACACTGTGCATGATATCAGGTCTACTAGCAGTAATATAGAGTAGTGATCCAATCATTCCTCTATATAACTTTTGATCTACATCTTTCGAGAGATCTTCTTTACTAAGGTACTCATTGGTTGCCACGGGAGTGGATTTTCCACTTACAGTTGTCAAACCAAATTTATTAATTAGGTCTTTAGCATATTTTTCTTGACTAATAAAGTTACCGTTATCTAATTGTTTTATTTGTAATCCTAAAAAGAAGTTTAATTCACCCATATGACTCATCTCAAACTCTTTTGTCATCATTTCAGAAAATTCTTTATTCATTTCAAAATTAGTTGATCCAAAAATGATATCATCTACGTAAACCTATACTAATTGAATATCATTTTTATTTCTTTTAATAAAAAGAGTATTATCTACTTTAAAATTCATTTTAGAGAGACCTTTTACTAGATCATGTTTTGACAGTCTAGATAAGAGTTTGAAATTCAAATGCCCAAATCTCTTATGCCAAATCCAATGGTCACTTGTATTTTCCAAAAGGCATAAGTTATCATTTGAAACTTTCACACTAAGAATATAAATATTCCTTTTCCAATTCCCTTAAATATTATGGTTGAATTATTATCTTCAATGTGACATTTATCTTTTTCAAATTTAATTTTCTATCCTTTATCGCAAAGTTGACTTATACCTAGCAGGTTGGGTTTCAGATTCTTAACTAGCAAAACATTAGTAATAATAGGAGTTTTAGAGTTACCGACTTTTCCGATGCCAATCACATATCCTTTTGAATTGTCTCCAAAGTTAACCAGTCCTCCATCTTTGTATATTATATCATTCAACATTTCTGGATTCCCAGTCATGTGTCTAAAACATCCACTATCGAGTATCCATTTGTTCTTTTTGATCTGCACAATTTGTCCATTGTGGATTGATTCCTCAATTCCCATAAAGCATGTTTCCTGCACATCAAACAATTTTGGTAGACAACTTGAATTTGAACATTGATTATATGCAGACTCATAAGACAATGATGATCTGAACATTTCTAAACTAGTATTAACAAGCATAGCCATTTTTAAAAAATTTCAAAAATCAGATTATGAAACTTTGAAAACCTTGCTCTGATATCAAATGTGAGAAATGTGGATTAAGGATCTTAAGGCTAGGATAAACATTAGAGGGGGGATGAATAGTGTTTTAAAGAATTATTAAATCTTTTTGAGTTTTTGTTAATTTGAACACAAATGTATGCAATATTCAGACACAGATATGATCACAGAATCAAACACAGATGCAAATATAAAGTAAAAGCGGTAAAGGAAAGAACACACTGAATTTTATACTGGTCCGGAGTTACCCTACATCCAGTCCCGCACACAAGTATGATTTCCTTTCAAAAACAATCTTTACAATTACACCCTCGATTTCAAGGCAATGAGGTACACCCTCCAAATTCATAATCCTCTAGGTAGAGATATTTGATTTCCCGGGCAACAAGTTCACCCAATTGATTTCCAAGGCTACAATCACACCTTATCTTGCTTGCTTGATTTCCAGGGCCACGATCACACCTTTTCTCGCTAAGTTGATTACAAAAAACCTATAACTCTGAATAACACTGAGGATCTTGTTGAGATAATTATAGAGAATCAAATCAGAGATAATCTAGTTAGATTCAATGTTGATTTCGACAGAGTAATGGTAAGAATATGTGTATAGAAATGTGAAAGAAGAAGAAGAGGAGTGAAAAACTAGAAAATCTGTTTTTAAATTCGTTGAAAACATCCCCTATTTATAGAAGAACAACAGCTATGTCCATTCGTGAAGAAATATGACGAATAGAAACTTCTTTTGAAATTTAAATTTTGAATTCAACTGACACTATGTCGACATAGGGTACATGGGCATGTCGATATCCCAAAGGATATTTTAGTGATTTGATTTTATTAGAAAATAACTTCTATCTTATATTAAAACAATTTTAAACTTTATAAATATACTTGACTATAGTTAAAATACATAAGTAAATATATAGAATAATATATACAAAATTTTACTATAATTTTATATTTAAATCAAAGTATAAATATTTAAAAATTAAATATATTATTATTAAAGAAAGTTAAAAGTACGGATAATTTGATTTTGAAATTAAAGATTATTTTGAGGCTAAAAGTATTTTGAAATCAGGATAGATATTTTTGATGCTTTTAAAAGGAAGGTTTTGAAAACATTTTGAAAACAAGATATAATTTTGTAAAAATCATTTTGAATAAAAATTAGCAGATACAAAACAATGTTCCACTAGATTTTTCGTGGGTTCCATCCTACTTATCCCTTTAACAGGCTCGAAGTGGATTCCATTCCATGAATAAATTGGATTTTAAGATGCTAGTGCTTTTCTAGGAGTTTTAACAAAATTTCTAATTAAAAGACAAATTACTTGAACTCTTGAGCTCTTGATAATCTTGATACTCACGAATCTTCAATTTTGATATCTTGAATCCTTATACTATACAATCTTCATTCTTGGTACCAATATGGTTAAATCCTACATATACATATATTTCTAAACTATAAAATTAGTATTTATATTTTATAATCTTTTC
This sequence comes from Allium cepa, assembly GCA_030765085.1. Classification (NCBI taxonomy): domain Eukaryota; kingdom Viridiplantae; phylum Streptophyta; class Magnoliopsida; order Asparagales; family Amaryllidaceae; genus Allium; species Allium cepa. The sequence continues at coordinate 916,873,571 of CM060928.1, forward strand.
TAAGGTTGTTGTCATCAAAACCATCATCTCACAGACTAACAGTAATCATGACAAGTTTTTGAACGAGGTAGAGAAGATAAGAAGAATTAGCAATCTAGAGGGCGTTCCAAGTCCAAGAAGCTCGGTAATAGCAGGAGAGGAAAGTCTAAGGACAGGAAGTTCTTTATCTACAAGAAACCTTGTCATTGGAAAAAATATTGTCTAGATTTGAAGAAGAAGGAAGAAGATAGATCTTTATCAATTGCAGTGGAGAAATCTGTATCTGGTGATGTGTTGTCTGCAATAGTATCGGATGTCTCAAACCATTAGGTGTTGGACTTGGGGGTATCTTTCCATATGATGTATAATAAGGATTACTTCAGTTCTTTCGTTGGGTGAGAGGGAAGCTCTATTCTTATGGCAATTGATGCTAACTGTAGAGAAATGGGCAAAGGTGCATTGAAGATCAGGATGTTTGACGGAGTGATACGCACTTTGACAGGTGTCTGGTATGTACTAGGTCTTTAGAAGTCCTTAATTTCTTTAGGACAATAGGCATCTTTGGGATGTAAGGTAACTAACGAGATGGATAGTCTGAAGGTTCGAGAGGTGCACTATTTCTTATGAAAGGAGATGTGTTTCGAAATCTGTATTTGCTGAAAGGAACCACAGTTCTTGGAGAATCGTGTATGGGAGTATATAGTTCGCATGCATTGGATGCCACAAAGCTTTGGCATTTTAGGTTGGGTCATATTTCAAAAAAGAGCTTAAAGTTGCTTCGGAGACGGAAGATGATCAAAGTAGGAAGAATCGACAAAAAAGACTTTTGCCAAGAGTGTGTATTAAGAAAGCAAACTAAAGTATCTTTTGGAGTTGGACTCCATAAATCGAGACGAGTACTTGAGTACATGCATATAGATTTTTGGGGATCAGTTGCTACTCCTTCTCTTGGAGGAGCAATGTATTTTTATCTCTTTCATTGATGACTTTTCTCAAAAAGTAAGGATGTATGTGATGAGGCCAAATCTGAGAGTTTTGAGAAGTTCAAAGACTGGAAAGTGCTTGCTGAGAACCAATCTAGTTCTAGGTTAAAGGTGCTTAGATCTGATAATGGTGGTGAACTTGTCTCTAGGGAGTTTCTCAACTTTTGTAAACGGCATGGCATTCAGAGACATTTTACTACACCCAGAGATCCGTAATCCAATGGGGTTACAGAAAGGATGAAAATGACTATACTGAAGAAGAGTTGTTGTTTGAGATTGACGGCGGGCATGTCTAGAGGCTTTTGGGCTGAGAAATTATCAACTGCGGCGCATATCATAAATCGAATTCCATGCTCAGCCACAGATGCGAAGATTCCAAAGGAGAGGTAGAGAGGTAAAGCAGTGTATCTTGGTTACTTCTGAATTTTTGGTTGTCCTGTGTACATTCACCATACAGGTGATGACATGTTAGAGGCTAGAGCATGCAAGGGCATGCTAATGGGATACACTGATTGTATCAAAGGGTATCAAATATGGGACCCTATTGATTGGAAGATTTTTCATTCTAGACATGTTACTTTTGATGAGTCTACTATGTTCGATCCGTAGGAGAAGCTACCTACCACATCAGAAGACTCCGATAGGCCTAAGGAGATGGAAGAAGTTCCCGTGTTTCAGCAAATAATAGAGTTGTTCTTGATGTTATTGAGGAAAACGCAATTTATGAAACATCACCAAATAGTCCACATGTACCTTCTAGTAGTGCTGGTGATGTGCATGAATCTAGAGGAAGTTCAGTTCAAGGTGGAGCTGAAAGGAGCTTAGGCAAAGCAGTACCTACGCGGTCAATCATAGGACTATTAGGTCTCCCGAAAGGTACGGTGATTGACAGTTTGCGAACCTTATCCTTGGTGATTAGTTTGATTATATCCTACAGTTCTTCTTAAGGAGCCGCTTGACCTTGATAAAGCTTTGAAGTTATGTGACAGTTCGAAGTGGATGTGCGCTATGTAAATGGAGTTAGAGTAGTTGAAGAAGGACAAGACTTAGGATTTGGTACCACCTCCTCATGGAACCGAGCCATAGGTTGCAAATGGTTGTTCAAGGTGAAGGATGATGGAAGATACAAGGCTAGACTAGTTGCTAAAAGGTTTTCACAAAAAAAAGGATTGGAGTATGATGAGATATTCTCTCTACTGGTGAAGCATATGTCCATCCGCATTTTTCTTGCTCTTGTCGTAGCTCATGACTTGGAGAAGGAGCAACTGGACGTGAAAACCGCTTTCATGCATGGAGACTTGGATGAGACCATCTACATGAAGCAACTAGAAGGATTCGTTATAGATGGGAAAGAAAATTAGGTTGGCAAATTAAAGAAGTCATCGTATGGAGTTAAGCAGTCGCCTAGACAATGGTAGAAGAGGTTTGAATCTTTAGTGCGTTTACTTAGTTTTGATGTAGCATCAAAAATGCTTGTGTATACTTCAAGCAACTAAAGAATGGTAGATGGGTGTACCTACTCTTGTAGGTGGATGATATGTTGATTGCTTCCAAGGATAAAACTGAAATCGATAGTTTAAAGCGAAAGCTAAAAGCGGAATTCGAAATACGAAGGAGCTAAAGAGGCGCTTTATTTGTGATGAATATTGTGTGATTTGGGCTTCGCATACGAAGGAGTGGATGTGTATTGTGATAGTTAGTGTGACGCCCCACCTCTATACCCACGCTAGCCAAGGACACTACAGGGTAATGCCGTCAATTAACACGGAGAATAAGGCTGGTTTTGTTTTAAGTATTCATTGGGTAGTGTCCTTGGCTAGCGTGGGTATAGAGGTGGGGCGTCACAGTTAGAGTGCAATTTATTTAGCTGAAAATCTGGCATTCAGCTCGAGGACGAAGCATATTAAGGTAAGAGAGTCATTTCTTGCCTCGATGAGTGAAAAGAAGCTAGTTCATCTTCAGAAAGTTCACATAAAGGAGAATGCAGCAGACATGTTTACCAAGTCTTTGCCTGCTGCTAAATTCGCGCATTGCTTGGACTTAATTCGCTTATTGAAGTGCTAGGTGCCACGGGATGTCATGGGGGAGAGTTGACGCTTGTATTCATGGTGGAGATTGATAGGTTTTAAACAGATACTTTGAACACTTTGTTGACGGACGATGGCCTTGCCGGAGTTCGTTAACAGAGTGCAATAGGTGATGACATTGCCGAAGCTCATTAAGTAAGTATCTATTGCATGGAGCACAAAGGTGTAGATGGACTTGGAAGGCTTGCTTGGAAACTGGTACCAAGGTGGGGATTGTTAGAAATTGATACCTGAGATTCCAAAATCAAGTGAAACCTAGCTAATCAAAGCATGAAGAAGAAGGAGCTTGAAGCCGAACCAGATTTCTTTTTTGGAAAAGAAGAAATTCGTTCGGCAAAAAGGAAGATGGAGTGTTGGATCGATGAAGGAGTATCTGATATAATTTGGTGATTGGAGAAGACCGAATGAGAAACTATGTTTGGTGAAGTAGATATTTGGTTCAGAGTTGAAGATGTGATGATTTCGTTCAAAATTAGGGCAAGAATTTTTTAGCGGTAATTCGTCGAATGAAAATTTTCATTCGACGATTTAGTTGTCGGTCCAAATTTTTCACTCGGCATTTTGCCGAACCAAATTATGCCAGACCAGATATGCCAAACCAAACCCTAAGGCTGCTACATAGCAGCTACCCCTCAACATTTCCTCACTCTATGAATAGTGGAGCTTCTAGACAACAATGGCAACCATCCTAGAGGGCAGAAACTCTGTAGAATTTTGACTGTATTGTTAATTCTTCTTATGTATAGCTTCCAAAAGTGAATCGGTCTTGTAATTCTAATCTCTCAGTGATTAATAAAATCTCTCAGTGATTAATAAAATCTCCTCTCCCCAAGTGGACGTACACTGCCCCATGGTAGTGGAACTACTATAAATACTGGTGGTATTTATTTTTCTATATTGCATTGATCTTTGACTATCTATTCTAGAGTTTATCTCTATTTGTTCCGTCTCACTACAATCATGATCCAGTTTGTTGTTTTTCTGCTGCATTAGGTTTTTTATTCCCTTAGACTGATCATCTGAAGGGATTTTCCCTAACAGTATCAAGTCGATATGTAAGTCTTGATCATCGATTCCAAACTCGATCAATATCTTAATGTACGCAATCATATTGAGTATGTGATCCTAAAGTGGAGTACTCTTGTCGATCTTTGCATGAAACAATTTCCATGAGGCCTTGTACCTTGCGGAACAAGATTATTCACCGTATAACTTTTGTAGGTGCTCAAAAATGAAACAAGATTTACCTATCCAAATTATTAAGAGTAAATTAGGTAAAATCACATATGTTCTTAAATATATTAGATTGTTTTATTATATTTATCTAATTATGCTCCCAACTGATTTTACATCTCTTAAACATCCTAAAATAGATGTGGAAAATTTTCTAATTTATTCAATGAGTGTTAGTTTCAATTTGTTGCGTTACTACAACTTTGAGATTGCTCAATGAATTTTATTCACCATAAATGGTAAATAACACATCATTATCTATATCTTGCATATAATTCCTAAATGTATATTTGTTTGCTCCTAATCTTCTTTATGATCTTGAGGACGCTCATTAAATTTTAAAATACATTTGACATTCATGATCTATCTGTTCGTGCCAAAAGTTGGCCACAAACACCCGATAGTCGTTGAAAGCACCCGTTCACAATCATAGATCGCAGATAACAAATATGTAGAGAAATAAGTACTAAAATCACTCAACAAATTCACAATAAAGCAGTAAATGACACAGGATTTATAGTGGTTCGGCGATCTTGCCAACGTCCACTCTGAAGTTGATGACTTTATTGATTCACTTGATGATTTCAATCAATTACAGTGGATTACAGTTGATAATAGCTCTGAATTTGATTACAACAGCGGTAGTGAATTGTAGAATTGAATCCGGCAGAGTCTGGATGTTCCAAAGTCAAAAGATCCCCTTTCTGTAGGCTCCAGGGTGCTATTATAGGCGTAGGAGGCTCAGATCTCGCTCAAACTTTGGGAGACTTTTTCTAGCACGTGAGTGGGCCCACGCGACCGACCCCATCAAGTTTCGACTCAATCTGAGATCGATATGAAGTGATTTCGTATCCATCAAAAAATGATCCAATCGAGTTGAAACTTGGCAGGAACAATCTTTACCTTGTATGGAAGCTTGTGTGAAAATTTTGTTGCATTTGGATTAGCGGTTTGGGAGATATGATCGATACGAGTTAGTATGTTTCGGTTGGATATTTATTTCGAATCCATCAATTCGAAACGATCGCTTCGACTCGATCACCTCAGTGGTCTGGTGATGATGTGGCATGCATGCTTCGCCTCGATCTGGTTTTTACTCCGAGTTGACCGTATCGACTCCATAAATTTCGCCTTGTTCGTATCGAGAGATGACACGTCACCCAGGCTCGTTGACCTGATGGATACGAACAAGTCTCAGCTCATGGATTCGAAAGTGGTCTCGTGATGGAGACGAAGCAGCGAATCTCTGATGGATGCGAAGCTGACGTTAGGTGATCGTTACGAAGTAAACTGCATACTAATGGATTCGATTAAGATACTCTAGTCGAAGTTCGTTCGATACGAAGTCCATCGATGCGAAGACCTGGCCATTCCGATCGATACGAAGCCGATGGATACGAACCGAGGTGTGATGATGGATACGAGTATCGATACGAAGTGCGGCCTACTGATGGATACGAAGAAGTGCTCTAGTATGGATACAAACATGCTGAGGCGATGCTTATTTGATCGATTCGAAACCGATCGGTTCTAACTGACCGATATCATGTTAATAATCGATTCAAACTCGATCGATTCGAAGTATGAAGAACCTGATGGATTCGAACAAAACAAATATTGATGGGTTCGAATCTGATGGATTCGAAATGGGCATCTCCTCAACAATACGATGGATACGAACAGCTTACTTTGGCTAACTTGCATCGATCATATCTCGTTCATACGAACTCCGATTAACCTGAAATTTGAAACACTGGCTTTTATGGCTTTGCTTGTCACGTCTTATCAATTGTAGCCTGATCCGGGCTTGGACAAAATTCATCGATATCCATAGCGAAGCAATGTGTAACCATTCTTTGAGACGAGCTGTCTTTGGTTTTTCGATCGATCTTTTGGTATCGCGGCCTTGCCAAAAGGCGGGATAACACTATCATTTCGTGATTACCTAAGGATAAGATTTGCAACTCTTAAGGGTTTACAACAAATTTGCAAATTGCCCTTACCAACCAAGGATGTTGCTGTTGGATCAAGTGCATTGACAATGTGAGTAAAAGGGTAAAGCTAAAAACAATTATTAATTTGCACAATGTATTATGTATTATATGAATAATAAACTATATACCAGATTATATTTAGTATTTATTAATAAAAATGTTATTAAAAATATTTTAATTTATTCAATTTTATTTAAAATATTAGTTTATTTGTTATAATTATTAAATCATATTTATTATATCAATAATTTAAATTTAATTTATTAATTTATTTTTAGTTTAAACTTATGTTTTAATAATTTTAAATGTTTGTAATCATATTAAAAAAATCACAACTATAACAAAAAATTATAATCTAACCTAAGGGTAATATGGGAACATGTGTATAATTAGCCCTTGTGACTTATGGTTAATAATTATAAGTGATACAATAATAGTAATGTCATTGGGAAATCTATACACACGTGATAATTAATATACACAATCGTTAATATTAATAATAATTATTTAATTTTTTCCGCCATTTATTTTATTTATATTTATATTTATGTTCATAATATACATATATATTCTACCCTTATGCATATATTATAAAATATTTATATATTCAACATATATATAAGGTTATATGTATATATTTAAAATACTTTATTAATGACATATGTATATATAATTAATACAGAAGATATTAGATATTTAATAATCTAAACTTGAAAATAATTTAACTAATTCAAAATAGCTGAAAGGGTTATATGTACAATAATATATTTCTGTTCAAATTTAAATTTGTGCATTTTAGAAACCTAGTTTTGAAAACTAAAACATTGAAATTTATATTCACATTGAATTTTTGTAAAATAAAAAATAACATTTACTAAAGTCAAAAGTTTCATGAAATAGTTTTTTGTTTCATTTTTAAATTTCTACATGAATATATATACATAAATATACAATGGTGTATGCATGCACGTGCTTATCTACATTATTTTTTATTTTTGGAAATTGGTTCTTTATTGATGACATGAAAGAGCCATTAGTCGATTTACCTCCTTAGAAAACCCTACCATCACAACAAAGAAAAACGTGCAATATCATTAATGAAATAATGCATCACTCTATTAAAAATAGAACAATCGACTCATATATTAGCTCAGTCCACTATATATATATATATAATCTTAAATATGAAAAAAAAAATTCTTTTCATTTCTATGAGTGTTGAAATATAATATATACCTTGTATGCATGTGTGCTTCAACCATTTTATAAAACAGAGCTAAAATAATCAAGTGGTGTACAAGCATAGATGTGAAGGAGATTTGTACATATATACATACACAATTGAATAATTAAAATAAGGAATTAAATTCTCCTTATTATTTTGTCCATTATCAAACACATCGGTTGTTTGGTTCTATCCTCCGTCTGTTTGGCCATAGTTTACAATGCTATTATTGTAGCTTCACCGGTGTCTAATGGAGGTAAGAGCTTTGTAGGTTGAGTGTGTAGAAAGAAAAGAACCTAATGCCATCTATTTATAGTCAAAGAGATATCAAAATATCTCTTCCTTTTCCTCAAATCCTAGAAGACTAGATATTTCATGCCTTCCTTCAAATATGCGCAGCCTTGCAATTGACCTAACTTGGTCAAAATACCCATTGACTACTATTTGAATCAATAATTTAATTACATGACTTAAGATCCTTTTTCAATCAAACCAACATACAACTTTTACACATCTATATTAATGAGTTTTGAGCTTCAAATAAATAACTAAAATGCACATGAAATTTTGATATATCTATATTGATTTGTAACATTTATGAATTAATTTTATCATTGCTCGAATTTAAAAATAACTAGCAATGAGGCCATGTTGACTCTTTGGAGTGAACTCATTCCTCAATCAATATTTAAGAAACTCAAATACTAAAGCCTGTATGGATTTTTTTGAAGTGCATTATCGGCCACAAGTTCAATGCCTACAGATCGTTGAGGCGAAATTCAATTTTTTATCTGTAATAAGCTCGTATAGTGAAAATATTTTTTATACATATTCTTTTCTTTATCACCGCATCACTTAGATATTTAGAGTTTGGTCTAAGGTCAAAAAATCTATTAATACCCATATTTAATTGCCTTGATCACTTTAAAATCCATAGTTCTATCCCGTAATATTTATTGGTTAACTGATTTACTCTAGACCAAGGTTTGGTCTTTAATTTGACCCCAATTAATTGATACTAATCTTCTACAATGAGGAAGGTGAATCCTCTCTTGGGTAATATTTCTCTCCAAATAGTTCAATATATACCAACTATGGTCGTAACAAGGTTGACAGGCCAATTGTCTAACCATAATCAAAGTATAAGTTGGCCACTCAAAATTGATAGTACCCTCAAGCCAAAAGGCTATTGTATGTCATTACCCTGAGATCTTCTATTTTTACTTAGTTCTATTAAGCTAAAGAAAAGTCTTATCAAATTGCTCTATGATTGTTCCAAACAAGCACAAGTATGTATCACATTGGTACTCGACAATCATAAGTAAATTGTCATCCATCATATGGAGAGTATTATGTACACTAGTATCAATGAACATATTGCTATCCTTTTCTAAATACATATTAGCTAGGAAAATTAAACGAGTAAGTGTTTTTATGAATATATTTATTCAGTACCCATTGTTATGAATATATCTGTAGCTACAACTAATAAAATACTTATTTTAATGATTTTATACTTATATATGTTTGCTGTTTTAATTAACATTCCTTATATTCTATATAACAGTATATATAAAAGAAAGCAAAACTAAAAGCTACTTCATTTCAAACAAGATTCTTTATGGTAGTTAAGTCACATAATGAATTACATATTGCCTCTAGGGTACACTCTTAACTCTGTCAATCTTCCATTTGCATTTAGGGTCAGTTATAGTGCCTTATGCCCTTGCCTTTAATCTATCTACTTAAACTAGATAGCAAAGGGACCTTAGTGAATGGATCCATGATTTTATTTTTGTATCTACTTTCGATTATAGTCCCCAATTCTTGATTAAATTTTTTATCATATGTTAAATATGGAGAACCTATCTCAACCTTATATTAAGCTATCGGTTCCTATTGCAATATAAATTGCATTATTAGTTATGTTATTGGATTCTCAATTATGGGAACATTCCTTGCTCCCTTATAAAATCGTATGCATATACTACTTTCATTATAGCACGATTCAAGGTGATGTACATAGTTAATATAGTTGAATATGCAACAACCATTCGTTTGTAATATTTTGAACTTAAAGCTTCATAACTAAGGCTCGACATGAATATAAGATCGACTTATTATACTCAGTGTCACTTTTGAAGTTTGAGTCTGAACACTTCTTTTATAAGAAGTTTATTGTTTCCATAAATAACTCTATAGTATTTCATAAATACTCGAGAATACTCTTTACTATACTTTAGTGAATTTACCTTAGATTTGATATTCACTTAATAAACATAGCGTATAAGCCACGTCTAATATACCATATATCATAGAATATATGATGATCCATATTGCTGATGCATAAGGGATCTACATCATATGTTGCATATTTAAGATTTCAATATGGCGTATGCATATATGGATTGATACAATCCCACCATCCTCTTATGATCAGTATAAGATATGTTTCTTTCAAATTCTTGATTCAGAATTAAACGGCCAAACTAAAACTAGTTTTAACATGAATTGTCATTAACAATAAGTAGTATGTTGTTTACTACAATATTAGAAATGATTTAGTGGCTTCTGATTCTTTTTCTTACAAACACATGTTTCCTCTGCATTTTGTCTCAAACCAAACAAATTTATTTTTGTGTCACGGTACTCGCTCAAGCACTAGATCCTTATTTGATGCTATTTTTGTAGTAGCTCTTAGATCATATCCTAAAACCAAAAGCTTTATTTTTACTCCCACTAGCTTTAAAACATTTCAGTTGTGTTCCAATAGCCTTTTTTGAATCATAAATTAGAAGTTTGATTGCAATATCGATGTGTGAAAACTCAAGGCCATATTATGCGATAATTTGCAGTTGGGGTCCTAATGGACTTAAGCATGTTGATTAGTGAATTTACTCTACTAATCTCAACATTCAAAATCAATGAAGTCATTTCCCATCCATACCACTTTATACAATTCCAACTACATTGATCTTCTTCTCAAAAACTCATTTACGATCAATGGATCATATCCTTTCTGTTACATTTACCAAAATCATATTTTGCCAACGTATCTGAAATTTATTTTGGATTTAAAGCACCATGCCATGTAGTAGAGTCTATACTCTTTATGTCTTATCGAAAACTAAGAAAATTGTTATGACTAATAGTACATTTCTCGACTTCAGTAAGAAACTTGTAGCTTCTCTTCAAAGTGTGAGAATTCTTATAACACTTTCCAATGAGCAACAATCGTTTTGGGTGTCAATGAATTTACTTCATATATTTAATCAATTACTATGTCAGAATCTAGGATCATATCCAGGTCTTTCATACTATCATTAATTTCTCTAAAAAGAAATTCCTTCGGTAAGAAGATGGTATGACTTAGAACAATAATTTATTTCTCAATGGGATGGAATAGGCGTTCAAAACAATTTGTGAACTAGTTATATGCTTATATATAATAGAACTAGTTTTAAGTTTATGAAGCTTACATTTATAACATAAATTAGACAACCACATATTATCCATATAATTTCTAGGGAAAATATAATGTCAAATTGAAAAACAGGTAAAAGAGCATACTCAAGGATTTACACGATGGACATCGACTATCACAAGCAAGCAATAGCCATCGAGAAATTTTTAGTTTATGATGACATCGTAAAGCATCATTGATGAAACCTCCTTTATCATCAATAACGCATCTTATTAATGCTGCATTTTGTTGATATCATACATCATCAACATTGAATAATCATAAAGATACGACATTGAAGTAATATCGGAAGTGTGATATCATAGTCTATCGATATCGCACGTCGTAGGATATCGGAAAAAAAGGGTGTATAATTCATCAAAGCGAAGATTAATGTCGGATAAATGAATATCTCTCCTTCTCAATGTCGTCCCTTCTCGCATAGCATCAGTGCCATGCCTAATCAATATCGCCTCTTCTCAATACCGCATCTTATCAATACCGGTTCTACGTTTATATAATCTCTTGTCAATACCGCATATCCATGGATGTCGCAATTTAACGATGCCGCTATATTTTGATGTCGTCTTTATCAATGCCGCCTGTTATTGATGCCACTTGTTATCAATGTCACTTATTATCAATACCTCCTGTTATTAATGTCGCTTGTTATCAATGCCGCATGTTATCAATGCCACATATTATCGATGCCGCATTTTATCAACGCCGCCCATTATTAATGCCTCTTATTATCAATGTTGCTTGTTATCAATGCTGCCTGTTGTTGATACTGTTTGTTACCAATGCCGCCTATTATTGATGTCGCCTGTTATCGATGTCGTTCATCACCGATGCCGCTTCCTGTTAATGTTATTTCTCAGCAATGCAGTAACTCTGCAAATTTTTTGATTATTAATGCCATGCCTTGGAAGTATCACTCATCGCCAACCATTAAAGGACACCGCAAATCCTTAATTCGACTTGTTAGCAGATGACGTCAATGTGCACAAAAACGATCAAGAAAAAAATGATGCCGCAAGCTTATCAATACCGAAGATCAATGTAGCTGAAGTATGAGGCCTAACATCATTGAGATTGCCATTGATATCAAGAGTTATGCATGCCAAAGGAAGCATAAAGCAGCCATGTCAAACCCCTCTACCCTTATAAATATGGATCTAGGGGCAAGGAGAAATGGGCGATCATTTCTTTTCTCTCCTTTCGAAATTAAACAATTGTTACCTTAAATTGAATTGGGGAAAAAATTGAATTGATTGTAATTATGATGAAATTATATGAACAAGGACTTGAATATGCCTATCACCTTGATTGTTCACTTTAAACATTATTGAACATGGATATGCAAATGATAAAGCTCTTTGGATCCAAAGTTTATCGTGATTTTATATAAATAATAGGATCTTCGGTTTGAACTAGTGTTTAAATGCATAATCACTACCTTTCCATTTACATATGGACATAAGATTATGAATTAAGAGGATTTCCTGTCTCGCCCTTTAAGATGCTTAATTGGCTATCGCATTCATTTATGGCCTATTCTTTATCTCCTTTGATCATGTGGCATGAAATTTTTGAATATCTTACTCTAAAAGAACTACAGGCTTTCGAACAACTTATTCCAAAAGACTATATGGGCTTTTGAATCCTCATTCCAAAAGTCCATGGGCATCATGGATCCATTCCTCAATGACATCATCTTGTACCAAGCATTAAATGCTAATCCTAATCTTTATCTTTTGACACCATTTTGGTCAACACCAACTAAGCTATGCTTAATCATGTCATCAAGCATGTTAAATTCGAGTTTTGGCTCATCATCATTGACATCATCAGTGTTATATCAATTTTTGAGTCAATATTTTGGCGCTAGAAGAAGGGATCAAACCTCCACTTCTCTATATCTCTCTCCAAAACAAATTACTTGAAGTTCCTTTTTGTTGCAGGAAAATAGGGAGAAAAGGCGAATTAATTTTCCAAATGAAGAAGTCGTACAAATGGCAACATTCCAAGTTAAATGTTGTCCCAACTTTAACTTGGGTAATGTAGAACCTAAAAAGCCATCAAAGCCTACTAGTAGTAAAGATCAGATTAAAGATCTAACATAGCAGCTGGCAATGATGGAAGATTTATTGAAGAAGATCCTTGCACAGAAATCATCCAAAACATCCAAGTTCACTAAAGGGGTGGATATTGAATCTCCGAGAAGCTCCCTTTATGAATGAAATCATGTCCATAAAAATTCCATCTCATATCAAAATTCCTTCCTTAAGATACAACAAAAACACTGAACCAAATGATCATATAATAGGGTTCCAAAGCCAGATGGACCTTTACAATGTGCTCGGAGAAGTGCATTGCGGGCATTTCCCTACTATTTTCCAGGATGCAATAGATAAGTGGTACGAACATTATCGTGAGAAGACCATCTACTCTTGGAAACAATTCTCTTATGAGTTCTTTGCATGGTTTTGTATTTGCAATGATCCCACAATTGACTACATCACACTCGCTAATGTCAAGTAAAAGCCAAGGGAATTATTGGATGATTATCTTAAGATGTTTAATGCAAAGGCTTTGAAGGTGGAAGATATGGCCGATAAAGATAAGTTAATGGCTATGCGCTTAGTACTGATCGAACAGACACCTTTCGGGAGAGAGCTCTATATTCATGGATGCACGGGTTTACAAGATTTTCACTTTCAAGCTAATAAATTTGTTCATATGGATGAAATCTATCATGCCAAGAAGAATCAAACGAAGAAAGAAATGGGGAATCTGGCTATAATCGCAACAATCGGAAGCCAAAATGAGAGGAGGCCCCAAACACTAATCATGTTGCTTTGAACAGGCCAACATCGTAAATATTTGCTAAAGTGAATGAAATTTACAATACTTCAGATTCTTATAAAGCTAAAACCAATATTGAACCAATAAATGGGGAGGACTATTGTGTCTATCATAAGTCAAATGAACATAGAATAGTTGAATGTTGAGTGTTGGCAGGCATAATTCAACACATGATACAATCTGGACACTTGAAGGAGTTTGTCAAGGATAATCAGAAAGCTGCTCATTCTGAAAATGGCAACCAAAACTCCTAAACAACGTTGCAAATTTAATAAAAGGAGACATTCAACATGATTTCATTCCACCTCTTAATAGAAATGATGTTATCCATGGAGGCCTAAACCTAGCTGGAAGCAGCATAGGAGCCAGAAATCGCTACATTAGAGAAGAAAAAGATGTGATTTCCTCTATTCAGGAAGGGTCGTTGCTTAAAAATCCATGGTTCCAAATCCAAATGCATAACTTAACCATCACTACGCAAAATCTAAGAGGAGTTCATCATCCGCATAACGATCAATTTATGATCACTGCGCAAATTGGAATCTCTGCAATTACTAAAATTTTGGTGGATATTGGAAGTGCAGTCAATGTGATCTTTAAACACACATTCGACCAAACAGGAATTCCGAAGGAGTAAATAGAGTCAAGCTTTGATCCCATTTTTGGATTCAATAACAAAGATAATAGAGTTAGGGTTATGCCCCAGGGGCAATTATGTAATCTGTTACATATATTTAACTCGTAGAACAATCTTGTTCATAATAAAGGTGTTTCTTTTTATTATATACTTGATATAATATGGTTATATTAATTAATTAGTTTAATTAAAAGTATATTTAATAGAAAATCCATATGTTAACGCTAAAATTTGAACGCTAACACCCCGGTGTATGAGTTATAGTTGTGAAAGCACCACCCGATAGCTCGGGAACAGATTACAAGCAGATAATAGCAGAAGAGCAGTAAACAACAACAATTTTATAGTGGTTCGGCTTAAGGGTATAGCCTACGTCCACTTTAAGTACTTTTATTGATGATCTCGTTACAAGCTGATACAATTCTTCCCAAGTTCAATACACTTTGAATTACAAGAGACTTAGAACAAGTAGCCTAAACTTCGATGAAGATGAGAGTTTTCGAATCCATGTTGGATGTATGTGATCTCTTCTTGAAGTTGTTTGTAGCGTTCTTAGTGTCTTGAGAGCTTCAAGTGTTAGATTGGTTCGGAATGCAGCAGAGTATCGGCGCTTGAAGAGAGTGAGCCAAAAGTCCTTTACTAGTTGGAGTTAGGGTCATATTTATAGGCATTTTTTAGAGTTAGGTCGTAGGTCGTGGCCGACCTAAGCAAGGTCGTAGGTCATGACCGACCTAAGTATGGTTGTTGTCAACCTGAAGAGTATTGGTGCTTCCTTCCTTATGCTGATTTGCACAAGTCCTAGGTCGCGAGCGACCTATCCCCCTACGGCATAGTATAGTTCAACTCCTTTACTCTGGCATTTAGGTCGCTAACGACCTATCCTAGGTCGTGAGTAATTTCCTGCATCCATAGTTAATCTTAAATCGTTGAGTTCCTTAGGTTGCGACCTTCCTTAGGTCGAAGCACTCCGCTAGGTCGTGTGAATTCTATAGGTTGCAGCCTTCCTTAGGCCGCGGAGCTTCATAGGTCGGTGGACAGTTAGGTCGCATAAAATCTTTAGGTCGCTTGCTTGCTTATCTGGTTAGGTCGCGGCAATCCTTAGCTCGCCAGGTTACTTCAGTAATTAGATCGTCCCCTTTTTTAGGTTGCTTGTTCTTTTAGGTCGTGGCCTTTTTGGGTCGCTGCTGCCTTTAGGTCGAGACAGTCTTAGGTCGCAACACTTTAGGTCGCAGCTACTCTTAGGTCGCGGCCTCCTTTAGGTCACAGCTCTCTGTTAGGTCGCGAAGCTTGATAGGTCGCTCTCCTCTTTAGGTCGAGCCATCTTTAAGTCGCTAGACCATTCCTATAGTTAGGTCGTTCCATGTCTTTAGGTCTTAGGTCGCTAATGAAGGGGAGTTAACACCATAAATGGTATATTTTGTGATAGTAGTATCAAAGTGTTGTAACCGTTGGTAACTTATCATAATAAAACAAATATACCATTTTAAATGTTCTTATTCAAGATGCATCGAGATTGGATACCGGTGTATCCGTCGAGACTAGAGTATGTAACACTCTTCAAATGTTAGGCAGTGTATTACTCATGACCGCTGGGGGCACCTAGGGGTTACGTACTGATAGTTATTAGAAAACCATGGAATGACTCACTCAATAGTTTTCTGTTGGTTAATATAAGTAAGGTCAAACAGAAAATATCGATGTGACTGATTTACACATTTCTCTCGACTTGAGAATACTGTGGATCCTCAATATGAAACCTTCGCAATATAGTCAAATCATGGCATGATGTTCCACCGAGTGACTATAGTTCGGTCAAATGGGAGTGTTGGAAGTGAGGCACTATTTGAGAAAGAATTCGTCTCCTCGGTTATATAGGATTAGTATCATGGTTAACTCAAGTCAATTCAAAGTCAAAGTCTCTGACCGGAGAATTTTGGTTAATAATAATTTTATTATTGAACCAAGGACTTTGTACTTGGACTATAAAGTTGAATGTTGATGATGTTGGAATTTTGACCATTACCAAATTTCATAAGTCCAAAGTGATATAGTTTTAACGAAGAGAATTGTTGTAAATAATAATCACTATTAGATACCACTTATAATAAGTAAAATTTGATTTTACCAAAAGATGTGTAAGCGGTAATTTTGGCCAAAATGTCACACCACCTTCTAAGTGACGTGTAAACATTAATATTGAAATAGCTCGATATTAATCGCTTCACTGACTAAATTTACACCTTTGAGTCACACAACCGTAACGATAAATTCTCTAAAAAACCACATGATTTAATTAATTTGTAAAATGTTTTAGATTGATTAGATTAATTGATATTCAGTAGATATTAATTATTATTTATTTGATGTTTGAAAGTTTTTGTAATTACTTTAACGCATTTATTGAAAGCGCTACTAAGGATCGTAATATGGAATACAATCTAAGTTATCTACTAGTGCGTAATATGAATATAAAAAGTAAATGATACCACGGACTTTTATACCGGTTCGAACTCCCGTCCTACATCCAATCCCAAACTCCTTCTGAAATTTAACTGTCAACCCTCTCTTAACCCGGAGGAATATGTATTACACAGTCTGAGCAACTGAACATGACTTCTAGCGTCTATACAACTGAATAGGACTATCGCTTGAGCAACGGAACATGACTTCAATAATATAGAGAACATTCTTGACTGATTGTGCTCTTTTGATAGAAGGATAAGTTTTTAGAGTTCACCCTTCCTATAATCTTCTCCTTTGTGGTATACAGTGTAGTCTGTGAAGATTGAAAGTAAATCTAATCGTAAATGAATTTGTGCTTGAATGTACAAGTGATTTGAATGAGATTTGAAAGCAAATGGCAAAATATTTTAGATAATGAGAGTAGAATTAGAAAATTAAGTTGTTAAAATAACTTGAATTGAAGGCTTTATATAAAATTTAAGTGATGCAATTCTTTGTGAAGAGTTATGGTCAAAAGATACAGAAACAACTCTTGAATCAAGGGTTGTTTCTGTTCGATAAATGGAATTGGCATTTAATAAAAATAGTCGTTATGAATATTCAATTGACTGAGGAAAATATTTCAGTCTTTTGAGTATTCAAAAAATTTTAAAATTCAATTTTAATATGGAAAATACACATAGTTTAGTCGACTAAATGGGGTGGTTCAGTCGACCGAACCTTCAAGTGCACTGTGCACATGCATAGGTTTTCAGTCGACTGAAATTCCTTATTCAGTTTACTGAATTTAGAGTATTCTACCATATTTAAAGTATTTGTGAAAACTTTTTGACAAGGAAATCTTCATGTAATGAAATACTTTGTGTGTGTATGTTTTGAAAATAATTTTTAATACTTGTGTGCATGCATATACCACCCAAGATGAGATATATTAACAATGGTTAATTACTAAACTAGACTATAGACAAACCACTAATAAATTTTAAAACTTCTCTCTAAATTCTTGGTCTTCAATATATTGTCGAGAAAAATAGTATCTTCTTCTGCAAATATAGTTAGTTTATATAATATTTACTTATATAATTATCAAAATCAAAAGATCAGAATAAAAGCTCTAACATTCTTCCATTTTTGATGATGACAACTATCTAAGTCTAAAATTTATGAAAATCTATAAAAACAATTGTAACTCCCCCTGAATAAATAATCTACTTGCTTGATTTATCGGCTGAACATATATACTTCTTCCCCGTTGTCCTCGACAAAAAGGAATACATGGATATTAGGATAAATGACAGCATCAGATATGAATCATAAATAGATAAACATAATAAATTAAATGAGCATTAGAGAAAAGCATGTTTTAAGACAAAAAACAAAACAAAACAAACATTAAAACAACATCAAATATCTGAACAAACATAATAAGGAACAACATGAAAATATTAGGCATAATCTAAAAAAAACAACTTCCTTACTCCCTATCTCTTCCTCTTCTTCTTCTTCCTTGGATGTAGACCAAGTGAAAGAAGTGGGATTCTCGGTAATACTTATAGAACGGTACAAGAAATTTTCTTCCATATCTTGTTTAAGAAGCCCTTGATGGAGTTAAGCATCTTGTTGGTCTTCAAGACGTTCTTTTCGACGGTGACCAATTGTCGATTGAGCTTGCTTTGATTTCGAGATAGTGTGGCAAGAGCGTGCTTTTGTTGGAATCCAAAGCTCTTAAATTTCATCGTCTTCTTCTTCCTCTATTTGGTACGAAGGTTGAGTGGAGGAGGAGGCAGTGTGCGTTTCTCAAGGTTGTGGAATCTCTTGCTCTCGATTCGCCGCCCATTATTGGAAACCAATTGTTTCATGAGGTGGAGGGAATTTTGGCAAACTCATAAGACTTCAAGTCTAAGAATTTAGCTCTCCAACAGTGATGAAGTTGGCGTTGGGAATAGTGACTCCGAAATTGGGAATACGGATGATATAAGCTCCGTAGAAGATGGTCTTATAACTTCGCTTCTGATTGACAGTTAGGAATTCATCAAGAAATTACTTTAGCCAAATTTACTTTTTGGGAGGAATAAATTCCATAGAGTGCTCGAAATTATTTTTTGTAAACCTTCTCGTAACTCCTAATACGAGGTTGAATAGATAGGATTTGAGCACGATGAAGAATATGCGCCTTTGGTCGCAGGGCAATGGATTTAAGAGCAGTCAAGTCAATGGAGAAATCTATGAGAGACTTCATCTATATTGTCCATGTCGACATCAATGTCGTTATTATCAGCTCCGTCGGATGGACAACGGAGAATATGGCCAAGGCGTTGAAGACGAAGATAGATGCGACAGCCGCAGACTAACGTCCAAATGCAGTCATCCTTGTTTCTTGGATTTTGGTGAACCAAGTTCATGCTTGCAAAGAATATTTTGATGAGGAGGGGGTAAATCTTGACATTATTAGCATCGAACCCAATCAAGCTATCAATACCGCTAGCTTCATTGGTTTCAGGGATGGTATAGGCATTGAAATCGGGAAATTTAATGTAGGATCCATCAAAAATTCTTGAGCTCTTCATGGCATTGAATTGAGTAACCACAATGTCGTTATGAAGCCCTGGTCTTATTTGACTTTCTGATGGTCCGGTGGATGATTCTCTTAATTTCTTACTTCTTGGGGCCATTAGATTGATTGGATTTGGGATAAGAATTGATTTGAAGAAAATTGGTGGCTAGGGTTTTTGGTTGCCAAAGTTGTAAGGGTATGATGAAAAAAAAGACGAACATATAGGGTTAGTGAAAAGGTAGGTTAGGAAATGTGTAGAAAGATTTTAAAAAACTAGAAATATACGAATCAGTCGAATGAATTGGTAGGGGTAGTCGACTGATATGAAGGAGAATTTTATTCACAATTTTTTAGCATAAAATTGACAAATTCAGTCGATTGAATGTATCGGGTCAGTCGAATGTTTTTTGAAATAATTCGAAGTTTATAAGAATTTTCAGTCGACTGATTATATATTTCAATTGAATGTTGTGCAGGGAATTTTAGGCCGCAACTTTATAAAAAATTAAGGCTTTTCAGTTAATTGTTTTTATTGGAGTAGTCAAGTGAATCTGTAGTTTTAAAATAGTTCGTATAAAGTTTTAGTCGACTGCTTTGTCCTATTAAGTCGACTGAAACTATGCTTTTTGTGAGTTTAACCTCTGTACTAAAGATTTTTCTGTAAAATGATTAAATAATATATATACTTATCAATAATCCTTTAAAAAACAAAAATATATTATTATTTATTAGTGAAAACATATAAGAAATACAAAATTAAATATACGATGATATAAAAGAAGTCTTAGTTTTTGGAAGAGTTTGAATCATCAGAACGTGGTTCAACCTTTGTAATTTCTTGTAATGGACGAATCGGTGACTATGCATTACTATGTTTCCAGGAGTTTGGTGGCACGTTAGGACGTGGGGGCTTTGTTCCTAAGAGTTCGGTGGCACTTGAGGATATTATGGTGGTACTTGAGGATATTGTGGTGATGGTTGATTCAAGCATTGTTTTGATGACCACCCGTAAAGCTTCAAAGCGACTTTCTAGAAATCTTAAGTGTTTAGCATTAACTTTCTACTCATAGTACATTTCGCATTGAAGGTTCAAAATTTCTCTTTGGTAATGGTGAATATCATCAATTTTATCTTTGGTGGATGGAGAGCCAAAATGTAAGTTGTGTTTAACTCACTTCCCCTATGGTGCATATCGAGTGTGATGTATTGGAGATGGTGTAATCTTAACTGTAATATATACAAGAGTGGAGTTCTTGGAATTTTTTTAACAATTCAGAAGTGGGTGTGCTGAAAAGAATGGAAGACTGATTTGTTCCTTCTTGTGAAGAAATTATGGAGTTTGCACAAAAATTTGAAAAATATATTGAGCTAAAAAGTTTTAATGCAAGAAAGTATGAAGAAAAGGATGAGATGGGAAGCCTTTATATACCATGAGGATACACTATTTTCAGGTTGAAGAAACCTGAGAAGCAAATTGATTGAACGTTTATAGCCGAAGGAAAAATTAGTGGTAGACAAACATAAGAAATACTGATCTCATAGTTAATAGTGGTAGGTAACTGTTGTTAAACAAAGAAACTGTTAGGAACTGAGTTGATGATGTTTTGATGACAACAACCTTATATAGTTATTATACTTTACTTTATAAAATATATACTAACATTTCCATATAGATATATGTATGTATGTATGTATGTATGTATGTATGTATGTATGTATGTATGTATGTATGTATATAGGAAGTATATGCAGGTATCATATAAGACTGATCAGTATAAAGACTCAAGCATCAAGATGAAGATTAGAGATTCAAGATTCAAGACTCTAGAGAATCAAGATTTCAAGATCTCAAGATAAGTGTCTATATTTTGTTTAAACTTCATAATAGCACTCTCATCTTTCTTCCAATTTTCTTTTGGGATGGAACCCAATTGTAACAGCCCTAGTTTTTAGCCATTTATTTTATTTTAATTATTTAATTTTTAAATATACTTTATATAAATTATGTTTAAAAATATAGTTTAATTATTTAATTTGGAGATATATTTTATAAAATTGTTTGTGTCAATAAAATTAAATAATATCTGTGAAAATTTAATCTAAGATTGAACAGTTAAATTTCGCGTTTGACAGACGCGTCAATTATAGGGTATAAAACAACGTAACAAAACGTGTGTTTTTAAAATTTGAATTTTGTGAAAATTTTTGAGGTTTTAACCTGCGTCTGTTTAGCGTAGTGTAAAAATCAAGTTTTAAATATTTTTGGATATAAAATATCAGTCAGTAATTTTATAGTAACCGTTACTTTGTTTTAACTGACAGATTGGTTTTTAATAAATTATATACGTTTGCATGCCTAAAGCCTACATAAAATTTTGCCTTTTCATTTAGCAAAATCAAACTAAATCACGATTGGTTAGCTAGAGAGGAATCATCCTTATAGTAACGTTCGAAGCAAAATTTGGGGAGAGGAATTAGTGCATTCTTAAATATGAACGTGCACATTTACTTATTCTTTCTTCCTCTGCTTTTAGACAGTACTGCATATGTAACGTAAAACATATCTTAGCCTTCCACTTTATCAACTGAAAACTCTCGAACATGATCAAGCAAATATGTATGTAACAGTTATTTCTTTTGCCTTGTTGAGTGAAAGCTTTTTCAATTGATTTCCAAAAAAACACTCAACCAATTAAATGGTATAAAATAGGGTAATCAAGTTTTATAAACTGGAAAATTTATTTTGCCAAGCATCACGCATTGATAACTCTCCTGGTTTATTTCTTTAACCACGTGTACCAGCAATTATCAAAAAGAAAACTGAAATGTGCATTAATCTGGAAGATGTTAAACCAAACAATTATTTACTGGTATAAATGGTGAAATCAAATATGTAGTTAATAGGCAGCTTAAATCACGCAAGCTAATATATTCATAACGTTGTAACTAATACTTTAAACCCATTATTTAACAAACCATAAATCACGCACGTATATTTTCATATTTTCAAACTTTATATAGGTTGTAACTCTCGGCCCCTTCTTGCTTTATTTCTTTTGTAACTGATACGTTATTTTTCCTCTAGAAATTAAGTCTCGGCCTATATGTATCTTTCACCTTTCTCTACTTTTTTTTCTGCAAATTCCAGTCAGTCTTTGCTCAAATCAGGTAATAGTCTTTTATTTTCTTTCTTCCTATTCTAAGTTTTCTCTGCCATTTTGTTTGCTCGTCCATTTCATTTTGTACCACTACCTGAGTTGTTTAGATGAGTTGAGAGTGTGAGAAATATTGGTAGGCTTGTGGCTGATCTGGCTAGAACTAGGAAGAACATAGGATGTTTTGGCTGAAGCAGTTTGAATGTGGAGAGTTTTATTTTAGGCTTAAAACTGAGTAGTTGTATATTTTGGTTTCTAGTTGCTGTTGTTTGCTCAAAATCTGCTTGGATATTTTAATACTGATAAGAACAGATACTATTTGATTTTGTTTTAAGTTGGTAAAACAGATTTTACCCAAAGTTGTTTTTAAATTGATTAGAACAAATGCTACCAGATAATTTGTTTTATTTTAAATTTTTAAATTAATAAGAACATATGCTATTTGATTCTTTTGTTTTAAACTGATGTGGAACAGATGCTTTAGAAATTGATAAATACAGATGCTACAAAATATCTTGTTGAAACTGTTTGCAAACAATTTCATGTTGAATTTAAACTTGTATGTTCACTGAGTTACTTCTTTGCCTTGATTCACTTGGTCATTTCTTTGGGTCTGCATTTTTGGCTACTGCCTATGGGGTCTACTTTTTAACCTGACAAGCATTTGATTCACCGGTAACACTTTAGTCTCTTGAGTTGTTTACTGCCATTGTTGTTTGCATCTTGATAAGGGTTGCACTGCAGTTGATTCACTTCACTTGTGGTCTTCATTTTTTCATTTGAAACTTCTGTTTCAATTTGCATTTCTTTGAAACTTGAGTTGCACACTACTGTCTTGCATGATTTTGATAAAATGTGAAATATTACATGTTGCTTCGTACCATGCTTTAGTTGTCTGCATCCCATATCTTTGCTCTTACAATATGAACAGACCCTTGAAACCATATGTTATCTTGTTGTTTGAATCATTGCTTGATGTTATATATGTATGTAGATAGTGTGTCTGCTTGTCTGCATTTAGGTTGTATTCATATATACCTACCACTGTTGCATTATTTGCTTCACTTGAGCTTTTTTTGTAACTATAGCCTATTGTGTTCAGCTTGAAAACTTTGCATTTTCCAAATTTTGATAGGTTCAGTCTTCATTTTTGTCTTCCCAGTGTTCATGCACTTGGGTTTGTAGCAGTTTCCATGACAAGTTGCATCCTGAAGCTTGATCATTGTTTCACTGTCTTGATCATTTTTTTTCTGATAGCCTGTTGTTTACACTTTGATGTTGTTTCATGGTTTCACTTGTCTTCACTTCTGTTTGTTCCTAGTTGATGTGGCATTGTGCCTTTGGTCTGCATTGAAGTTGTATTCATATCCATTTTGTTTGCATCACCTGATATGTTTCAGCCTTCCTATCCATTGTTGTTGCATTATCTGATATGTTTCAGTTTCCATGTCAAAGTGGTATCCATGCTGTGCACTTAGGTCCAGTCAGAGTGTTTGTAGAGGAGATGAAGTGTTTAGGCAGAGGTAGGAAAGTAGTGTGTGTGTGGATCTGTGACCCGAAGCAGAGAAGGGATTGACTCGAAGTAGTGGCCTAGCTGACTCGAAGCAGCTACATATTTTCTCGAAGCAAGTGTGGTTTGGCTCGGGTATGTTGAAAGATAGGCTAGAAAAAGAGAGAAAAGAAAAGGGCTGTGCACGTGTACGTGTATACCCCGGTGTATCATAAGACAACCCAACCTTTTGCCTTAGTCGTCAGTCTTTAGGAAAATTTGCCGTAAATTTTGGGTTAACCCGGTTCTCGTTAGGGTACGTTTTGGTCACGGTACACGGTGGAGTGGTCGAGCAAAGCCAAAAACAAATTCCGTTCTATTTTAAATTTTTCTTGACCATAAATTCTAAAGTCACGTTTCAAATTATTTGAATTTGTTCTAGATTTGAATCTAGGCGATATTCGAGAATTTTGACCGTTATTCTCTGTCGGTCTGTACCGGGAAACGTCGTTTTAAATTCAAATTTTCTGCAACTCTCAGGTGAGTATTTCTCACCAGACATACGTATTTATATTTCGTAAATTATTGCAAGTGTATGTGTAAAATTTTATGTCACTATTATCTGTCTGTAGTGTAATATAAAATGATGAACCCCATTTAAATTGACACCTCATCAGTTATTATCTGTTGTATTATATCTGCAGTTATATTATGTTATTGTTTATTTACTGCTTAAATCACACTGCAAGTTCCCTGTTATACGTAGATTGTTATGGGCTGAAATGATAGGCCTAAATGATTATTATTGTTAAATTATGCTGTTAACTGTTAAACTGTTAAACTTGGGATTGCGGGTTTGAAATGATAGGACCCGGGATATTTGTAAACTACGGATTGAAATGATATAAATCCGTACCACTTGACCTAGGCTAGAAAACTATATACAGGCCCGTGGTCCTTATAATATTTTCTGAAATATTTAAAATTATTTTGGAAGTTAAATATTTGATTTATATCTTTAAAGGAATTTATATTGATTTTTAATAAGTTATAAATAAAGAAATAAATAAATATTTGAATAAATTTATGGAATATAACTTATTTGGTAAATCGGGATTTTGAAAGAATAAGATTTCAGTTAATAAATGAATAAATAAATAGGTTATATTTGGAAATATTTATCAAGTTAAACAATCTATTACAGCATTTAAATGCTGTCTTTTGAAATTTGACTAGTTTTACCCATAACTTTAGGTAGCATTTCCTAAGTGCTATGGAATCTAGAATTTGATTGCTCTAAAATTTATGGAATTTGATAAATTTTATTTTACCTTAAGTTTTGGAAAAACTTAAGACATAATATTTATAACTGTATTTTCCTAAATAAATTAAAGATAAATATTCTGGTATTAAGTAAATTTGGGAAAAATTTAATGGTTAAAATTTGGAGTTTTATTTATGGAAATTATGGGAATATTCAAGACTAAAAATATAAAACATTGATTTGTGAAAGAATAAAACCCAAACTAAGTTTTGAATAGTAAATACTCCAATTGGATATATATAAAAATTGAAATGGTTTTGGGAACATAAAGGGATATTTAAATTATGGTTAAACTTTAAATAAAGAAATATATTTGTGAAGCTATGTAAATTATCTTCTTTACAAAGTAACCATAAAGTTAACCCATTTATATATATACCGTTGAATGTCCAAACCATTGTGTTTGGGAGTTATGGATTTAAGTAAAGTTTCCAAAACATTATCCTTTGAAGATATAATTCAAATATTTGGTCTCCAGATATTATAAACAGTATGGTTTTGGAAAGAATTATATTTGAATATAACGATATCCTATTGTTTTGGGTTTTAAAATGATATCGTATCTATAGTTTTGAAATGGAAATGTTTATTCTGATTTAAAGTATAAACTGTTTTTAAATAACCACGGGTTATAATAACGAAGGGTTGGCAAAGAGACCGGGATCGGATATGGACATACTCTCTGTCGATACCGAAAACCACTTTGACTAACCGTGTACGCGGTGGAGATTCCAGAATGAAGTAGGTTGGTGGTGACGGTTTCTTGAAAGGTATATACGTGGACCCGACTCCCGTGAGTTGGCATAAGGTGGCTAAAACAGGAGCGATTCTCGGATTAATGAGGTAGCTCCTCTGATCGAACGCACTTCTTCGTATACCATTCTATTGCTTATGTGATTGTTTGGGTGCACCCTTTGATTTGGGAGTGTTGTTCGAGGTGGGCGGTTGCTGCGGCTTCGCGTTACCACCGGTCCGGATAGCAATTGGTATATCTACCCTGGCATTGCCTAGTTGTGCCGTGTCACCTACCATATCGAGCCTTGTACGAGTTTGGTTTTCTCCCGTAGCCCGTGTGGTATCCTCTAGTTGCTTCCCGAGTAGGAGGAGCTATGATATTGGATGGACTACTGGGACTATTACGTGTTAAGGGCTATATGGGTAACCCCTTAATGCTAAGAAATAAGTATGTTTACTTTATAAATAGACACTATTATAATAGCGCAATATACTACATAGTAAATAGTTTAACGGATCCTTAGAGGATGGGCGGTCCCAGGCATCCTTTGAGTTACTTGCTATATATTACAGTACACTTGATTTAGCTTACATTATATAAGTATGTATGTCCTGATTCGAGTGTTTTGTTTTATTGTACGCTCGGGTCAGCCTGAGTTGCAGCTTCAGTTTCTTCTCCGTAGCTAGGACACTCAATAGATCATTCGTGCTATTGGAAGTTGTTTCAGCCTTTATCCTTTCTGGAATTCAAGACTTTGAAGACTCTCTATCTGTGTATGTTAAAATTTGTATTGAGGATTATAGACAATGTAAGTTCTGTTTTGTAAAGATGTATCGGTGGCTTCATGAACCACTAAATTTTTAATTTCCGCTGCGAGATTCTGATATCTGTGTATGTGATTCTGCGATTTATTTACTGTATATTCCGAGTTTTGCCAAATTTATTCTACAATCTATTATTTTGAACTATTCCAGCTCGACATGTTCTATTATTGTCGAATTCGAATGGTACAAAATAGTGGGTCGTTACACCAATTTATATCGAAACCAGTGGCTTACAAACCCACGACAAGTAGCTTACAAACCTACGACAAGTGGCTTACAAACCCACGAAAATCAAAATCATTTAAACTACTTTGTACAAGTTCTCGAGTCCTATGGAGAAGCTCTGTAGGAAGGTTCTTGCAATTTCAGTTTGAATAGATTTTTCAAAATGTTTTTAAATCTGTTTTCAAAATGTTTTAGCTTTCAAAATCATGTTTTCAAAAATATTTCCAAACTTTGTTTTAGCCTTGAAATATTCCTCTATTCTGATTTTAAAAACTTCTATTTTTAAAACATCAAAACTTATTCTGATTTTAAATATTACTTATATAATTGACGGTCTATATCAATTATATATATATTTAAAATAATGTTTTATATTCATTCTCTATCTCAAAATATTGTTTAAACACTTTACTTCGCTTCAGAGAAGTTTCAACTTGTTTTAAATTCAATTGTCTTTACAAAACAACATCTCTATAATTTTGAACTAAGGGACGTCGACAAAAGGGGATACCCCATGTCGACATGGTGACAGTTGGATTCAAAATTCAATTTTCAAAAGAAGTGTCCATTCATTCGAAAACCTTTCGCCAATGGTTATGACTGTTCTGCATCTATATAAAGGCTTCCAAAACGAATTTTTTTTAACAACTACTTTCTTATTTTCTTCACTCTTTCTTCTCCACCATTCCATATCCATAAAACTTCATATTTTCAAGATCGTGCCATCATTCTGCCAAATTCTCAATAGAAAATCATTTAGATACTCTCTCTATTTGATTCTCCATCATTCTACTAAAGATCAAAGTGCTATTCAGAGTTATAGGATTAATTTGTATTCAAAAAGTCCATAGAGTCTATCCATTCAAAAAGATTGTTATTAAGAAGTATTAGGGTGATCTTGTGTCCCGTAAATCAAGAGAGTTTACCCCAGACTCGGAGATAGGAGGGTTCCTCAAGGCCTTAGAAACTGAGGGTTGTAATTTGGATATTGGCTTATAAAAATCTGTACAAGGATACTGCCTTGGTGCAGGACTGGATGTAGGAGGATTCCAAACCAGTATAAAATCCGGTGTGTTCTTTCCTTTTACGTGCTTTACTTTACTATTTGCATGTGTTATATGTTCTGTGATCATTCTGTGTTAAATTCTGTTTAGATTTATGTTGAAAGTTTTAATTTAGTCATATAGTTCATATATTCTTTAAAACACTATTCACCCCCCCTCTAGTGTTATTTCTACCTTAAGATCCTTAATCTGCATCCCTAACAGAAACAATATAGCAAAATGGAAATGCATATAAATTTCTTACCAATGAGCAGAGATCGAGTGCCAGGAGCTTCATTTTTTACCAAAAAAAAATTATAATTTTTTTATAAATCATGCAAAGATATAATACCTAATTCTTGAGGCAATTTAATAAAAATATTTTCATTTAATGGTTTAGTCAATATATCAGCTATCTGGTTTTCTGAAGGAACAAAATCTAATGAAATATTTCCTTTTTCTATATTATGTCGAAGAAAGTGATGTCCAGTATCAATGTGTTTAGTTCCAGAATGATTTATTAGATTTTTCAGTAAATTTATTGCACTTCTATTATTGTAGAAAATTGTTGAATTTGAAAGGTGTATTCCAAAACCTTATAGTGTTTGCTTCATGTAGATTACTTGAGCACATGCCAAAGCAGCAAAGATATATTCTGCTTCACACGTCAAAAGTGAAACGCGTTTTTGTTTCTTAATGAACTGAGTTACTAAAGATTGTACAATAAAGTGATAGGTACCACTTGTACACTTTCGATCCGTTTAGCATTCACCAAATCAACATCACTATATGATACTAATTCAAAAGGACATTCTTTTGCATAAAAGAGACTGTAGTCCTTAGTCTTGCTTAAGTATCGCAAAATTCGCTTCACTGCCTGCAAATGTTATTCTTTGGGATTTCCTTAAAATCGCACACAAACATACACTCATCATTATATCTGGTCGACTGGCAGTTAAATATAGTAATGAACCAATCATACTACGATGTAGCTTTTGGTCAAAAAAAATTCCATTTTCATCTCCATTGAGATGTAATGTAGTACTCATAAGAGTTGGTTTAGCAGCAATGTTTTCCATACCAAATCATTTTATGAGATTACTACGGTATTTTTCTTGATTGATAAAAATTCCATTCTTTAATTGTTTGATTTGTAAACCAAGAAAATATGAAAGTTCTCCCATGTAAGACATTTCAAATTCTCTTGTCATAATTTCTGAAAATTCTTGACGTAATTTTTGATTTATAGAACCGAAAATAATGTCATCTACATATATTTGAATTATTAGAATATCATTTTTATCTTGTTTTATAAATAAAGTTTGATCTAATTTTTCAATTTTAAAACCAGAACTGATTAAATAATTTTTAAGATGGTCATATCAAGCATAAGGTGCCTGTTTAAACTGTATAAAGCCTTTTTTAATTTATAAACATGATCCGGAAATTTTTCATGTGTGAATAAAGGAGGTTATTCTACATATATATTTTCTTTTGTAAAACCATTTAAAAAGCACTTTTTACATCCATTTGATATAGTTTAAAATTATCAAAACATGCATAAGCTAATAAAGCACAAATAGCTTCTAGACGAGCTATAGGTGCAATTGTTTCATCATAGTCCATTCCTTCTTCTTGATTATAACTTTGAGCCAATAGTCTAGCTTTATTTCCAATAATATTTCCTTTCTCACTAGCTTTATTTTTGAAAACCCATTTTGTACTGATAAAAGCTTGATCACTTAGTCTACGAATCAAGTCCCAAACGTTATTATATTCAAATTGATTTAATTCTTCTTGCATAGTTATAATCCAATAATCATCAATTAATGCTTCTTTAGCATTTTTGGTCTCAATTGAAAGAAAAGCTATGTGACCTATTTTATTCGGTTGATTTCGAGTTCTTACGTTGGTATTTATTTCTCCAACGATGCTTTCAGCAGGTGATTTCTTAGAAGTCTTGGTGGGGATCTTATTTCATTATTATTTGGTAAATAATTGTCTGTATTACTTTCAAAATCATCATTTGAGTCATTTGATTTAGAAATAATTTCTTCATCTTCTATTTTATTGCTAAACTCGAAATTTTCATCAAATGACCAATAAAGTTTTGTTCGATTATTTTAGTTCTTTATTATAAATTCTTTACGCTTTGCTTCGTTCTGAATATCCAATGAATATTCCTCTATCGGATTTAGGATCGAATTTACCAAGCTTAACTTTTGTATTTAACATAAAACATTTTGAACCAAATGTTTTAAAATATGATATGTTAGGTTTTCTTCCACTAAAAAGCTCATATGGTGTATGTTTAGTTAATGGTCCATTGAAAACTCTATTTAAAACATAATAAGCAGTTGCTACAGCTTCTACCCAAAAATGTTTTGGTATAGTACTTCCATTTAATAAAGTTCTAGTACATTCTTGAAGTGTTTTATTTTTTCTTTCTACAACTTCATTTTGTTGTTGAGTTCTAGGAAATGAAAAATTATAAACAATTCCTTTCTTATTACAGTTCAAAAGATTAATTTTTGAATTCAACACCGTAATCTCTTCAAGTAATTTTAATTTTCAAATTTTTAATATTTTGAATTCTTTTAGTAAATGTTTTAAAATTTTCAAAAGCATCACTTTTATTTTTCAAAAATATTTTCCAAGTATGTCTTAAAAAATCATTTACTATTACAAAAACATATTTATAATGGTTTATGACTGAACTTGAGTTAGTCAAAAAGATCTAAATGTAATAACTCAAGTGGCTATAATGTTGAAGTCATTTTCTTTGTTTTAAAACAAAATTTTATTAATTTTCCTAATTGACAAGCATCACAAATATTTTTTATTTGAAAATTCATTTTAGGTAAACCTTTAACTAAATTATATAGATAATTTACTCTAAAATGTATATGACAAAATTTTTTGTGCCATAACCAAAGATCATTTTCTTTGGCTATTAGATACATATCTGTGTTATGATTGACTTTCATTTTTTTTAATATATAGACATTTCTTTCTTTGGTTCCTTCAAATATTATTATTTTGATCAAATATGTTACATTTATTTTCTGAAAAAAGTTATATTAAAACCTTTATCACATAGTTGACTTATACTTAGTAAATTATGTTTTAAATTTTATAACTAGTAAAACCTTTGTAATAAGAGGTAAGTTAGATGTACCGTCATTGCTCACATTACCTTTACCGATGATTCGACCTATGGAGTTATCTTCAAATGTGGTAGATCCTCCATTTGAGTAGATAATGTTAGTCAGCATATCTTTATTTTCTATCATATGTTTTGAGCAACCACTGTCTAGTATCCATTTTCCTCTTTTCTTAATTGGTACCTACAATAAACATGAATGACGGTGTTACCCACCTTTTATTAGGGTCCTAAGAGTTAGATCTTATGAAGCCAAACCTAAGAGGGTTTAGAATTCCCTTTATAAGTAAAATCTTTATTTTTATGAACTATATTTATAAAAGATACAAAATATTTATTTTTGATTAAATTATTATTGGTTTTTGGTATCCAAATTTTTATAGTATTTGTGTTACCATTTTCTTTCTTTTGAGTGAAAACTTTGGTTTTGCTTTTGCAAAATTGTTATTGAAATTTTTATGTGATATACTATACTTCTTTGAACTTGTCTTTGAAGAATTTTTATATCCTAATCCATTCTTATTAGTAGTAGCTTGAGAATTATTGATTATTTTAGAAAGATATTCTCTTCCTTTATTAAAATAATTTACATTTTTAGTGATATTCTCTGACTCAGTTTTGAGACTGTTATTTTTCAATTCAAGAATTTTGACGTTTGATTTTAAATCTTGATTTTCTGAAGCTAATGTCATATTCTTTTCTTTTTACACTTCTAATTCATTTGATAGCATAGTAAGTTGAGAAAAAATATTATACAAAGATTCTTGTGTATTAACAAGTGATTTTTCTAGGTTTTCTTTTCATCTCTTAGCATATCAAGT
Source organism: Allium cepa (assembly GCA_030765085.1). Taxonomy (NCBI): domain Eukaryota; kingdom Viridiplantae; phylum Streptophyta; class Magnoliopsida; order Asparagales; family Amaryllidaceae; genus Allium; species Allium cepa. The sequence continues at coordinate 916,905,837 of CM060928.1, forward strand.
TTTATTTCAATTCTGTTTAATTTTTCTAGTGCATCCTTATACTTTCTTTTAAATTCTTTGAGTTTATCTAATAGTTTTGAATTTATATCAATTAGATCATCAAAAGTTAAATCACTCGCATCGTTAATCGATGCCATAAAGAAGACATTGGCTTGTCCAGAATCGTTGTCTATGTCACTGTCTGATGATGAAAATGGTTTCGAATCATCCCATGTAACAGAGAATGATTGCTTCTTTTTGTACTTGTAATTATTATTCTTGAATCTATCTTTCTTTCTACCAGGGCAGTCTTTCTTTATGTGGCACTTTTTATGACATTTGTAACATTCGAGATTTGAGACTGGTAGTTTAATGGAGTTGTCTCTCCAATAGTTTCCAAACTTCTTGTTCTTTCTAAATTTAAAATTTTTTTGAAATTCTTTGCAATCAATGCAATGTGTCCAAATATTATTGTTTAGCTATGAAGGCAATATTCTTTTTATCTTGGGCTTGATCTCGTTTTGCCTGCAAATTAAATTCATATGACATGAGATTTCTAGTTAACTCGTCAGGTTTGATGGTAGAAATGTCATTAATTTCTTCAATAGTTAAAGACTTTTCATTCTCATTCATCCACTAAATAGTTTAGAATTTTTGAGACAATATCAAAATCTAAAAAAATTTCTTCTAATTCCAATAGTGAATGATGTATATCTTGGAATCTAGAATACATGTCATTTATAGATTCATCTGGTCTCATTCTGAAATTTTGGAGCTAATTTTTTAGCATAGAAATCTTGCTTTGCTTAACTTTGTTAGTTCCTTTATTTGTGATTTTAAGAGTTCTCCAAATTTCATAAACAGTTGTACACATGCTAACCTTATTAAATTCATTTTTATCTAAGGCACAAAATAACATATTCATGGCTTTTGCATTTGATGTAGCATCTTACTTTTGTGTATTTGACCTCCTACAAAAGCTGTAGTTTGAATAGTGTATTCAGTTTGAGCGATATTCTAAGTATCATATCCAATTGCTTGAATAAATATTCTCATTCAAGTTGACCAATAACTGTAGTTCAAACCATTAAATAGTGGTGGTCATGCAGCGGATTGACCTTCAACAAAACTTGTGTTAGTGTTAGTTTCCATATTAACTGAGTATCAAATAACCATGTTATGGTTATATGATGGCCTTGCTCTGATACCAAATGAAAATGCTGCTAAGTATCGTAATATGGAATATAATCTAAGTTATCTACCCGTGCGAAATATGAATATAAAAAGTAAACATTAAAGTAAATGACACAAGAAATTTTTATATGGGTTCGAATTCCCGTTCTACATCCAGTCCCAGTCACCTTTTGGAATTTAACTATCCACCCTCTCTTGACCCGGAGGAATAGGTGTTACACTGCATAAGCAACCGATTAGAACTTCTACCGCCTAGACAACTGAATAGGACTTCTACCGCCTGAGCAACCGAGCAGGACTTTAACAATATAGAGAATTTTCTTAACCGATTGTGCTCTTTTGATAGAGCAGATAAGTCTTTAGAGTACACCCTTCCTATAATCTTCTCCGTTATGATACACAGTGTCGTTCGTGAAGATTGAAAGTTAATTTAATCACAAATGAATTTGTGCTTAAATGTACAGGTGATTTGAATGAGATTTGAAAGAAAATGGTAGAATATTTTAGATAACGAGAATATGAGAATAGAATCAGAAAATGAAGTTATTAAAACATCTTGAATTAAAGCCTGTACATAGAGTTTAAGTGATGCAATTCTTCGTGAAGAGTTATGGTCAAAAGATATGGAAAAAATTTTTGAATCAAGGGTCGTTTATGTTTGTTAAATGGAAGTGGCCGTTCAGAAAAATAGCCGTTATGAATATTCCATCGACTGTGGAAAAATTTGAAGTCTTTTGAATATTCAAAAATTTTGAAATTTAACTTTTAATATTGAAAAGATGCATGGTTCAGTCAACTAAATGGGTTGGTTCAGTCGACTGAACATCAAGTGCACTGTGCACATGCACAGGTTTTCAGCCAACTGAAACTCCTCATTCAATCAACTGAATTTAGAGTTTTCTGCCATATTAAAGTATCTGTGAAAACTTTTTAATAAGGGAATTTGCAAATAATGAAATACTTCGTGTGTGTATGTTTTGAAAATAATTTTAAATACATATGTGCGTGTATATACCACCTAGGAGAGATATTAACAATGATTAATTACTAAACTAGACTTAAGACAAACCATTAATAAATTTTGAAACTTTTCACTGAATTCTTAGTCTTCAATCTATTATCAAGCAGAATAGTATCTTCTACTATAAATATGGTTAGTTCACATAATATTTACTTATATAGTTGTCAAGATCAAAACATCAAAATACAAAGTTCTAACATTTACAAAGTTATATTTGCATTCATTGATATACGATATTAATGTAATTTAATGATAATTGCATGAAATGATATATGAAAATTTAATGTCATTTGATGACATGATTTATAGAAATTTTATGTCATTTGCTGACATGATTTATGATTTTTTTTATCATTTGATGACATATCACATGTAAAGAAAGGATTGGAGAGAAAGAGCAACAATAAAGGGAATTAATTAAGGAAATTTTAATTAAAAAATGAGAAAGGCTTCATTCTTTCGAATAAAATATATTCTCTAATTCGTCCCGTACGAACAATTTATTCTTTCTCACTCAGTCTGTTTCTCTCTCCTTCCAATTTTACATGGCAGAAAAAAAAAAATTCCCAAAAATTTTTCAACTCCATATAAAAACATCAAATAAATAAATCAAAAGTGGTCCGTCCATCTCTTGCAAGGATAGGATGAGGATCTTGAAGATCTGAGTAACATCATCATTCAAAGTGTGATTTGTAGGCAATATCCTTAGGTGATTCAATCAAATCTGGAAACATTCTTCATTCAAGGTGCAAATCAAAGGCAACAATAACAACATACGTTTTAAGGATTGGGTAGCAAGGTAAGTCTTTTCTATATATAAATAGTGGATTTGCAATGTTTGATGGAAATTTAATATGACTTTCACAATTTGCATAATGCATTATTGCCTTGCCTAATTAAAAAAATGTTTATGAAAGATTGAATTATTGTTGAATGACAGGATTGATTTTTCATTTGAGAGATCAAAATTAAATTTGCTTATGTTTTAAAACAATATTAAGTGTAGATCTATATTTTTAGAAAATTATAATTAAGCTGTGATTCTTTAGATCTGAATGCTTACATGTTCAAATTTATTATCTTCTTTTCTTTACTTTATTAAATTGAAGCTAAATCTATATATGTTAAAATACAATGTTTTATTTTAGTTGTATGTTTTAACTTTTAATTTAAATTCCATTTCCTTAAATCTATAAATTAACATTTTTATGTTGATTGACTGAATTATATTTAAGGTTAAAAATGAAATTTATATGGAATCAATATAATGTTTCAATTGTTGATTTATATACTAATCTTTCATAACAAAGTGTACTTTTAGTTTTGAATTTTAGTGTATGTATGTATGCATGCATGCATGTAGTAATTGCAGTTTTTATTGCATTAGATATATGCATTGAATACAAGGAATTTTAACAACAAATCAAAGTTTTGAAGTTGACTGTAATAACTATTTAATTTATATTATTAGAAATAATATTTTATTGAGTTCCATGTATACATATTTGGATCTACTTGTATGTGTTCATATAATTTTTTTTTACATACATTGTATTAGTATGAAATCATTTCACTTTTTAATTAAGATAATAATATATAAATATAATTCATTGTTTACCTTATATATTCTTACATTATGGTACCTATTGATTGTCATTATCATGTTGCGTCGATTAACTTTACTAAATGAAAGACTGTATCAATCATCCTTGTCATCCCTTGTTTATTTCCAATGTAATAACTATTCAAATCGTTTCTTTTATTCTATGTATACATATCAACTGCCACACACTATGCACACTCCTATATGCTACACTTACACAACATTTACTGTGAATATATTTACAATTCATGTCATATTTAGATTATTCATTAAGTATTATTTCGTTAATCAACTATATAATTTAATTAAGCGAAGGAAGTGAAAAGTTTCCTTCTCTAACTAGTTTTATGATCTGTCGTTAACTGAATAATTTAAGAGGAAGGAAATGAAAAGTTTCCTCCTCTAAATAAATTTATGCCCTTTTAGTAATTGAATAATTTAAGAGATAGGAAATGAAAAGTTTCATTCTTTAAATAAATTTAATAAAATACTGTTACATACAAATATGTACATAATAGTATATTTGATATACATTAACACTAATTGAGATATACATTAAATTAAAATAAAACTTTATTTATAAGGTTAAATAAAATTTTGATTTTATTTAAAAGAAACATAGAAAATTTCTAAGCATATTAAGACTTTATAGGCCCATTAAAGATCGAAAATGGCCAATTCTTTTTGAAATTCACCAATTTCTTCCGCTGCGGGTTGGCCAAGTTCCTTCAATGATATTAGAGCCTATTAGCCTATGCGATCTAGATTAATCATGTTAGAGTTAACTAATTAAGCTTGTACACTTAGTATGGTGTCTAGAAAGATGATGTCTAGGACTGGAATTGGGTAATCAAGTACCCAGTCCTACCTGATTACCTGTCTGGCCTGAAAGGCGAAGTGAGCCTAAAGGTTGACCCTGATAGAAAAGGCCCAATTTGAATTGGGCCTTGGATTAATTTTCAAAATAGTTTAAAAATTGAGACAAGATTTTAAATTTAAAAGTTAAAGTTAAAATTAAAAACATGTTTATTATAAAAGGTTATAATATAACATAAATTTTCAAAATGTTTGAAAAGATACTGAAATTTTCAAAAAATTTGAAACTGTTAATTTCAAAATTTAAAACTTATTAATAAGGGTAATAAAATAAAATAATTAAATGCATTAAGTAATTGATACTTATGTGCATGTATTATATATGTTGATATACGTTATGTTATTTTAAAGTGTTAAGATAACATAAGTATACATGTATGTAAGATAAATTTTGAAATTGATATAATTTAATTAAAATTGTTTAATTAAATAAATTAATTAAAGGTTAATTAGTTAAACAAAAAACACACATATAAAAGATATATGTGTTATACTATAAAGGTTATAGTATACACTATAAATAAAGGTTATAGTAGATATGTCCAATATAAAAATTGTATTGAAATACTAATTTAAAATTAATTAAAGAGTTAGTTAGTTAATTAAATAAGATTTAATTAAGAAAATATTATACAAAAGGTTATTGTATACGTTAAGTAAATTATAATTATATAATAATGAAACTTATATAATATGAGTGTATAAACTAAAGGTGAAACATTAAAGAAGCCCTAAAAGACTTAAGGATTAAATACATATGTAAATGTACGTATATTGTATTTTTGATGTGTCTGACCCTTGAATCATGAGAGTATTTCATAAGAAATACATTATTCCATAAGTCGACATCACTTAATATAATTGACTGAAGATTTGAATCGTTAATATAACGCTGTCCTCTACTACATATATTAATAAATGAATTGCATACTCCTTAGTTGTTGAGCAAACTCAAGCTAGGGATGTTATGTGTAGTATTATTTATATATTGAATAGACATGGTAAGATAACTATATTTGTTTGTTGAGCAAATTCAAGGTACATATACTGAAATCAGGCCGTCGTGATGTGGTAGATACTAGTGAATAATCTTGTAACAACCCAGAATTTTTAGTAATTAAAATTTGAATATTTAATTAATTTTAAATGTAAAAAAGTGAAATTTATAAGTCGAATAATTTATTTTGAATAATTGGATTTAATTGGATAATTAAATCGATAATTTAATATGTTAAATTATGGAAATATTGAAAATTGGGTTAAATATGATTGAAAATGATTTGTAAAATTTTATTTTATCATATTGAAGTTAGAATGATATTTTAGAACTTTTAAAATCGAATTAAAAGTTAATTTGTGAAAATTGAATATTTTAATATTAATCGACTAGTGAAAATAGTCAATTTTTGAACAGTCTCAGAATTGGACGAGACCAGTTCCATTGGATCCGTAATAGTTAATTATTACCGGATTTCAATTTTCGTGTCAATCGGAGTTATCGTTTGGTCGTGGCAGCTCGAAACGCATCGAATTATTCTTAATATTAATTTGGCGAGTTAAAATAGCCATTTTTCAAAAGGTCTCCGATTTCGACGAAACTAGTTTCATCGGATCCGTAATGTGATATTATTGTAAGGTTTCAAATTAAGTCAATTAGATTTACCGTTTGTCCGGTACAAATTAAAACGCCTAGAAAATCGCTTAAATCGGTCTAATTTAAATTGAACGTTTGTTGCCATATCTCGCACATATGATCGAATTAGCTTCCGAAACCTGTTCCATTGTGTCCGGAACGCGGGATAAACCCTAGGAATGTCGGTTTCGGCGCGTAAATTGGAGTTTGGAATTCCCGGATGAATAGTGATTGAAAAATCTTCTATAAATAGACCCTTCACTCAAGAAAAAAAAATATAAAATTCTAAACCCTAATCTATAAGCATAGCCGCCAGTTAACTATTGATGGCCGAAAATTGTCCATCATCCTCCCTCCAAAACTTCGAATCCAAGCATTAATTCAACAATCTTTCAACATGAAAGTGGTAGAGGGTAGTGAGATCTACGATGTGAACGGTCAAGATCGAGAACGAAGCGACGAATCAACGGGAATTTGCGAACAAAGTCGCACGTTCAAGCACGCGTTTTGATGCGCAGGAGGCAGCCGAGCTCTGAGCTACTCCAGGCGAGCATGGTGATGGCGAAGCCCTTCGTGATGGCATCTCCTGATCGACCTATATATGCGTGTAGGAGGAGCGATTCGCAACCCTAATTGGAAGCTCTATGGGTTAGTTGCGTTCTTTCTAGCTATTGAACGTGAATTCACGAAGAAGAAGAGAGAGGGGATATGTGGCTGTGATGGGGGGGGGGGGTATGCAGATCGAACGGCTGTAGTTGATTTAGGTTAAAATATAAATATTTATGTTGTAATATTATATATAAAATCGTGTAAAACTTTGAAATTGCATAACTTATTCACGCGAGGTCGGAATCTGACGAAACCAGTTGCGTTGGAATCGTATGGACGAGCACTACGCGATGAAGTTGGATTGGAGTCGTGTGGAGTTAGTGAGAATTTTGGGTAAAATTAAACGCGCGTTTAATTTTATTCGAAATAAATCGCTAAAACGAAAATAAAATCAAGGTGAGAACTTCTCACTCAATCGAATCAGTTTCGATTTTATTTTAAATAGTTAGATTTAAAATATTTGAATGCATGTTTGAATGATGATTGTTATCTATTGATTGTTAAAATAGACATTATGCGCCGTTAGTAAGCGGATGTTATTTATTAAAAACATATACCGCGAATATTTCATAAACAGTGAAATTGGTATTATATATAATAGCAATATATATATTGGCATATGTATATATTGGAGTTATTGATTTCCCGCATTTTTATTTGTTTAGCGGATGAGACCCTATTGCGCCGTCTATTAAGCGGATAATATTTTAAATCCCATATACCGCGATAATTTCGTACTGGAGCGGAATTGGTATTGTGCTAATGTTTTTGGATGCAGGAAAACAGGTTGGAGGGATCCAACTGGATTCCTCAACCGTATTTATTTGATTTCAGATATTTTGATATTTGATGGATTATCATATCGATATATGATATCGTTGTTGTCATGATTGACTATTTGGTGTGTAGCATTATTGGACCAATTTTTGGGATTTTAAAATGATTTTAAAGTGATTTTTGAAAGTTTACGTTTATAAAATATTTTTGGAATTGATCCATTTTAAATAAATAAACGTTATAATTTTTAAAGTTATAAAAATTATGATTTTGAGAAATACGATTAAAGATTTATTTTTGAAAATATAAGGTTAATGGTTTTATAAAATAGTTTAATCGGGATTTTTGAAATAATTATAAAGAGTTGAAATATAGGATTTATAAAATTTGATTATTTTATAAATCAAGAGAATGGTGAAATTATAAAGGAGATTATAGATGTTTTAAAATAATAGTATAAATTGATTTTATAAAGGATTTATAAATTGATATTTATAAATTAAAACATTTGAATTATAAAACGAATTTTTATAAGTGTTTGAATGAAGTGAAAATGGATTGCATAAGTGAATGGAATTCATAGAATTATAAACGGTGAAGTTATAAATGGAATTTTATAAGCAGTAGGTTTATAAAATTTATAAAGTTATTAAAAGAATGGTTTTGGATAAATAATTGAATCTTATAAGTTATAAGATTTATAATTATGAAGTTCAAAGGAACGATGGTGCAAACAAATAAATTATAAGTATTTCACTTATAATATAAACTTTTGGTTTATAATCGAGTTATGAATTGAATAGGTTAATAAAGGAATTTATAAACATTGTTTTATAAATCCGCAAATGACTTATTTTGATAAGAAAATTTTTATAACTTATTTATGGAGTTATATTCACGTTTTAGACAGTGAATAATCCTTTAAGTTAAAAAGAATAGAAATGATGAAATGTGTTAACGTAGTATATTCACGTTTTTGAATAGTGAATAATATGTTAAAGAAAATGTTTAGAATGTGATATTTTAAATTGAATTAAAAACGATCTAACGATGTTTTAAAATGTGTTAAGATTCGAAACCATGGATTTCAACATTTATTGTTGAAATAGACGTTTTCGAGAAATAAAAGGAAATGGTGGACTATAACACTGTTGTTATAGTAAATGATTTCCGAAAGGAAATGTTTTGTATAGTATTGGGATTTTATTTTAATTTCGAATCCCTATACTAGTGATTTTGGGTTGTCGTAACGATGTTTTACGTAACATTCGTTTTGGCCCAGATAAATATGTTTAAGAGAACGATTTCCTTAAAGAATGAAATATATACTTAATCTCGATTTAAGTATATTGGATATTTTCTAAGTGTTGAAAATAAATAAAATTTGTGAATTACTTATGAATAAGTAAGTATGGAAATGTTTTCCAATATAAAGTGAATATCTTAAGAATTTATCTTTTTGAAGATAAATTGAAATGAAAAATTGAAATCGTATATGCATGGATATTTTGAAATATAAATTCACTATGGAATTTATGAATGAAAAGGGAAGTTGTTTAAAAATAAATATTGATTTATTTTTGAAGTGTGAAAACTATATATCTAGTAAAGATATCTTTGGGAATTAAATAATTTGAAAAATTATTTGGAATCTGGTGATGTGTGCATATCCATTGATAGTTCAATAACCGACTATCAATATTTACCTTTGAATGGGTAATTGATGTGATTTGTTTGAATGTGAATGCCACACTTATTTTTTGAATAAGCGCTCACTATTCGGGTTAACCGGGAAAGGACCATGGGGTCGTATAACCCATTCCGAATATGTGATACGTCGTTATGAATTACATTTGATGACCGGTGTTGAAGACCGAGTATTTGCGAAAGCGATAGGATGACCTATGGATTGTCTCTGCACTAGGTAGCTCCTGGTATAGGGATTCCCTAAGTGATGGGAAATTCGATCGGGATTGTGAATACCCGGATTGCAAGGGCTTCGTGAGAAGTGCCTTCGGTTTTGTTCGAGCCCGGAACAGACTTGTATGGATTGTATGTCTGACATTACAAATTGAGATATAAAGCAGATTTCTTTCAAATATATTTCTGTTGGTGGCGGAGAATTTATTCTTTTAGCTTAACACCCTTCTCTGAGACGTACGAGCTTAGAGGTTATGTAATTGAATGTTATCAGCGATATATTCCCAATTTGGTAATGTGACATGCTGAGTGTTGTTGTGAAATGATCATTGTGTTGATTATTTGTGATAGGATCGTTTATTTGATCGTCTATCTTGGTTATCATTTCTATGATCATTTGTTGACCCAAAGCATGGCTTTTGTATAAAGTATGTTTTTGTGGACGTGACTTCGTCGAGCCTCACACCCATGAATGGTCAAAACAGGAAAGATGCAGCAAGGTTATGAGGGGTAGCGCCCTTTAGGATATGTGCATTTCCTTCTGGAAAAGGGCGGTATCATGGTATGGAGCCCAGATACTTACTCATGTTGAAAACACTTTATGATTGTGTGAATTGATTGCGAGCGCTCGGGTGAAAGGTCCCAAAGGACCGGGGGATGGCATATTCGGTCAGTTGTTACTCAGTTAGGGGTAACCCGGCCTTGTGTTGGTAGAGATCCGGTTTGGTTCTCGGGGATGTCCATGCAGAGGCATTCTCATGTGGCAATGGGAAGTTCCTTGGCCTGATCATTCGTTGGAAATCCAATTCCCAATACGAAACTTGTACGGTATTAGTTGTAGAACCTGCCATTCACTTATGGTGGTCACCACTGTTTGGATGGTAGCTATAGTAGGCATACGATAATGGTCGTATGTTGGCTAAGATTTATATTCTACTTTCGAAATAAATTTTCTCTACACTATGCACTAATAATAATATCAAATGTTCTTTTAAATGCGTATCAAGCATCTTTGACTATCATAAGGAGAAATCTCCTCCGATTCTGCGTTGCATTGTGTGTGTGTGCGGGAGGCCTTATGGTAGTATCATTTTTAAAAGCATTGCGAATTGACTTTAAAAATATTCCTCTATTTTGATTTTAAAGATAAATAAACTGTTTTGAGTTCTCACACCAGTCACATGACTGACTCGGAGTTTATTGTTTTCCTTCCTAAACTCTGGATGCCCACCAATTTCCACACGGGCAGTTAAGAGTTAGGTTTATCAGGATATTCTGGATATTATGGAGTTGCTGGAGGCAAGATGGATGGCATGGCGTATAATTAGTATATAGTATTTCTTTTTCCGCTGTATGTTGTTGTTGTATGTTGTTGTACACTCTGATGATATGATGTAATGAAATGAAATGTATGAAATGTAATAACTGATATAGTTCTTTGTTTAAAGATTATTCATTTATTTATTATATGTTGTTCCGCTGCGAATTGTGAGATTCTGATGTGTTCTGTTGTTTTCTGTTCCGTTCTATGTTCTATTTTCTTTCTGTTCTTTCTATTTTCTTTTCTCTCTATTTTCTATCTTCTTATCTCTTCTTCTCTCTCTTTTCTTCTTAAAACCCTCAGTGTTCGGTTTTCCGTCGTTCGATTGCTCGGCAGTCGATAAAGTGAGTATCGATGTTGAATTTTCGGAAGACGAAGAATCGGGTCCTGACAATGTGGTATCAGAGCATATGGTTAAGCGACAACCATGGTTCTGTTGGGTATTACTCATTAGAGATAGAGTCAGCAGTACTCTAGAATGAGTTTGAGTGTAATAATAGCTATGAGAGCATATTTGTTAGTGAATATAAAATTATTTTATATTGTGATGATTGGTTTATTGAGTGGTATATGAACCTTCGTCGGCGCAGCATCGAAACTGAATCGAAGGGGTTTCTAAACACTTAAATAGAACAATTCGACACAATATTGTTTTTAAATTGGGTAAATGAAATAATTTTACCTTGATTATATTTTACATATAAAGGAATAATTTTTCAGAATTATTAAAGTGGATATAAGTTGATTGTTTAGTTGTTTGAATAATCTAAATAAAATACAAAATTGTATAAGCAAAAGAATTATAAGAATTGAATTATAATTAAAGTAATTTACAATTGTGAAATAAACTTATATATATAAGAAGTGAAACTATATGAATATAACTTAAAATTTGTTGAATGAAGTTGATATTAGTATCAAAGTAAATTAATAAAGTTAAGTGATAAATGTGAACTTAAGTTATGTAAATGAAATTCAACTTTTGTAATTGAATTGAATAATTGAATAAATTGGATATGGAATAATGGATATAAGTGTTAATTCATTAAAATCTAATGTTATTGGAAAGTTGAAAGATTGAATGAAAATCAATTTAATTAAACCAATTGAAAGCAAAGGAATTTGGTTGAAATTAATATACATTGATTGTTATATGGTTGTTAGTTGATTGTATATAATTCATTAAGTGTTAATGAAATTGAAAGTTGAAGTAATTGAAATTCAATTGGAAGTTAAGTGAATCTTAAATAGAATTGAATTTGATTTGGAAGTGAACCAACTTGAATATGAATTAGTGAACATAAACTAATTGAAAATGAATGTTAGTAAACATTCACTGCTAATGAATCAAAAGTGATTAAATTGAAAACCCATTTCATTGAATATTAATGAGAATATGAATGAATATATATTGGTTATGGATGATAGTTGATTGATGGTTGAATATAATTGCTTTTACTGCATTGCTATGTTGGCATATATAGTTATTATGTTGCTATATGTTGTATATTGATACTATTGTCTACATGCATGTTCTCATGTTGTTTGTTGAGTGTTTAGTAGGTGCGGATCGCGTTTGCTTCGCATTTGGAGCTCGCTTTCGTGCTATATTAGCCGTATATGCTCGCTAATAAAATATAAGGTACATATCTCGGATTACATACCGTACTTTTATACTTTTTCCCTTCGGGATGCCTCATTACTTGATGAGATGTATATTTGTGATATATATACTGTCATTTTTTTTCGGATCGAGCCGCGCAAAGGAGATTATGGCGAATTTTTCCGGAAATTTAAGGCGTTAGAAAAATTTGAGAAAATTGGAAAATTTTGAAAACTTTAACTTTGATTTGGAATTGAAAGTTAAACAATAGTAGTTGTTTTTGAAAAGATAACTAAGTATGATTTGAAACTTAGTAAAGTTATTGTAAGAAGTTTAACTATATATTTTGGAAAATTAATAGATTCTGTAACTTTTCTTACTTAATAATTTCGAGGACGAAATTCTTTTAAGGGGGGAAGATTGTAACGACCCAGAATTTTTAGTAATTAAAATTTGAATATTTAATTAATTTTAAATGTAAAAAAGTGAAATTTATAAGTCGAATAATTTATTTTGAATAATTGGATTTAATTGAATAATTAAATCGATAATTTAATATGTTAAATTATGCAAATATTGAAAATTGGGTTAAATATGATTGAAAATGATTTGTAAAATTTTATTTTATCATATTGAAGTTAGAACGATATTTTAGAACTTTTAAAATCGAATTAAAAGTTAATTTGTGAAAATTGAATATTTTAATATTAAATCGACTAGTGAAAATAGTCAATTTTTGAACAGTCTCAGAATTGGACGAGACCAGTTCCATTGGATCCGTAATAGTTAGTTATTACCGGTTTTCAATTTTCGTGTCAATCGGAGTTATCGTTTGGTCGTGGCAGCTCGAAACGCATCGAATTATTCTTAATATTAATTTGGTGAGTTAAAATAGCCATTTTTCAAAAGGTCTCGGATTTCGACGAAACTAGTTTCATCGGATCCGTAATGTGATATTATTGTAAGGTTTCAAATTTCAAGTCAATTGGATTTACCGTTTGTCCGGTACAAATTAAAACGCCTAGAAAATCGCTTAAATCGGTTTAATTTAAATTGAACATTTGTTGCCATATCTCGCACATATGATCGAATTAGCTTCCGAAACCTGTTCCATTGTGTCCGGAACGCGGGATAAACCCTAGGAACGTCGGTTTCGGCGCGTAAATTGGAGTTTGGAATTCCCGGATGAATAGTGATTGAAAAATCTTCTATAAATAGACCCTTCACTCAAGAAAAAAAAATATAAAATTCTAAACCCTAATCTATAAGCACAGCCTCCAGTTAACTATTGATGGCCGAAAATTGTCCATCATCCTCCCTCCAAAACTTCGAATCCAAGCATTAATTCAACAATCTTTCAACATGAAAGTGGTAGAGGGTAGTGAGATCTACGATGTGAACGGTCAAGATCGAGAACGAAGCGACGAATCAACGGGAATTTGCGAACAAAGTCGCACGTTCAAGCACGCGTTTTGATGCGCAGGAGGCAGCCGAGCTCTGAGCTACTCCAGGCGAGCATGGTGATGGCGAAGCCCTTCGTGATGGCATCTCCTGATCGACCTATATATGCGTGTAGGAGGAGCGATTCGCAACCCTAATTGGAAGCTCTATGGGTTAGTTGCGCTCTTTCTAGCTGTTGAACGTGAATTCACGAAGAAGAAGAGAGAGGGGATATGCGGCTGTGATGGGGGGGGGTATGCAGATCGAACGGCTGTAGTTGATTTAGGTTAAAATATAAATATTTATGTTGTAAATATTATATATAAAATCGTGTAAAACTTTGAAATTGCATAACTTATTCATGCGAGGTCGGAATCTGACGAAACCAGTTGCGTTGGAATCGTATGGACGAGCACTACGCGATGAAGTTAGATTGGGGTCGTTTGGAGTTAGTGAGAATTTTGGGTAAAATTAAACGCGCGTTTAATTTTATTCGAAATAAATCGCTAAAACGAAAATAAAATCAAGGTGAGAACTTCTCACTCAATCGAATCAGTTTCGATTTTATTTTAAAAAGTTAGATTTAAAATATTTGAATGCATGTTTGAATGATGATTGTTATCTATTGATTGTTAAAATAGACATTATGCGCCGTTAGTAAGCGGATGTTATTTATTAAAAACATATACCGCGAATATTTCATAAACAGTGAAATTGGTATTATATATAATAGCAATATATATATATATATATATTGGCATATGTATATATTGGAGTTATTGATTTCCCGCATTTTTATTTGTTTAGCGGATGAGACCCTATTGCGCCGTCTATTAAGCGGATAATATTTTAAATCCCATATACCGCGATAATTCCGTACTAGAGCGGAATTGGTATTGTGCTAATGTTTTTGGACGCAGGAAAACAGGTTGGAGGGATCCAACTGGATTCCTCAACCGTATTTATTTGATTTCAGATATTTTGATATTTGATGGATTATCATATCGATATATGATATCGTTGTTGTCGTGATTGACTATTTGGTGTGTAGCATCATTGGACCAAATTTTGGGATTTTAAAATGATTTTAAAGTGATTTTTGAAAGTTTACGTTTATAAAATATTTTTGGAATTGATCCATTTTAAATAAATAAACGTTATAATTTTTAAAGTTATAAAAATTATGATTTTGAGAAATACGATTAAAGATTTATTTTTGAAAATATAAGGTTAATGGTTTTATAAAATAGTTTAATCGAGATTTTTGAAATAATTATAAAGAGTTGAAATATAGGATTTATAAAATTTGATTATTTTATAAATCAAGAGAATGGTGAAATTATAAAGGAGATTATAGATGTTTTAAAATAATAGTATAAATTGATTTTATAAAGGATTTATAAATTGATATTTATAAATTAAAACATTTGAATTATAAAACGAATTTTTATAAGTGTTTGAATGAAGTGAAAATGGATTGCATAAGTGAATGGAATTCATAGAATTATAAACGGTGAAGTTATAAATGGAATTTTATAAGCAGTAGGTTTATAAAATTTATAAAGTTATTAAAAGAATGGTTTTGGATAAATAATTAAATCTTATAAGTTATAAGATTTATAATTATGAAGTTCAAAGGAACGATGGTGCAAACAAATAAATTATAAGTATTTCACTTATAATATAAACTTTTGGTTTATAATTGAGTTATGAATTGAATAGGTTAATAAAGGAATTTATAAACGTTGTTTTATAAATCCGCAAACGACTTATTTTGATAAGAAAATTGTTATAACTTATTTATGGAGTTATATTCACGTTTTAGACAGTGAATAATCCTTTAAGTTAAAAAGAATAGAAATGATGAAATGTGTTAACGTAGTATATTCACGTTTTTGAATAGTGAATAATATGTTAAAGAAAATGTTAAGAATGTGATATTTTAAATTGAATTAAAAACGATCTAACGATGTTTTAAAATGTGTTGAGATTCGAAACCATGGATTTCAACATTTATTGTTGAAATAGACGTTTTCGAGAAATAAAAGGAAATGGTGGACTATAACACTGTTGTTATAGTAAATGATTTCCGAAAGGAAATGTTTTGTATAGTATTGGGATTTTATTTTAATTTCGAATCCCTATACTAGTGATTTTGGGTTGTCGTAACGATGTTTTACGTAACATTCGTTTTGGCCCAAATAAATATGTTTAAGAGAACGATTTCCTTAAAGAATGAAATATATACTTAATCTCGATTTAAGTATATTGGATATTTTCTAAGTGTTGAAAATAAATAAAATTTGTGAATTACTTATGAATAAGTAAGTATGGAAATGTTTTCCAATATAAAGTGAATATCTTAAGAATTTATCTTTTTGAAGATAAATTGAAATGAAAAATTGAAATCGTATATGCATGGATATTTTGAAATATAAATTCACTATGGAATTTATGAATGAAAAGGGAAGTTGTTTAAAAATAAATATTGATTTATTTTTGAAGTGTGAAAACTATATATCTAGTAAAGATATCTTTGGGAATTAAATAATTTGAAAAATTATTTGGAATCTGGTGATGTGTGCATATCCATTGATAGTTCAATAACCGACTATCAATATTTACCTTTGAATGGGTAATTGATGTGATTTGTTTGAATGTGAATGCCACACTTATTTTTTGAATAAGCGCTCACTATTCGGGTTAACCGGGAAAGGACCATGGGGTCGTATAACCCATTCCGAATATGTGATACGTCGTTATGAATTGCATTTGATGACCGGTGTTGAAGACCGAGTATTTGCGAAAGCGATAGGATGACCTATCGATTGTCTCTGCACTGGGTAGCTCCTGGTATAGAGATTCCCTAAGTGATGGGAAATTCGATCGGGATTGTGAATACCCGGATTGCAAGGGCTTCGTGAGAAGTGCCTTCGGTTTTGTTCGAGCCCGGAACAGACTTGTATGGATTGTATGTCTGACATTACAAATTGAGATATAAAGCAGATTTCTTTCAAATATATTTCTGTTGGTGGCGGAGAATTTATTCTTTTAGCTTAACACCCTTCTCTGAGACGTACGAGCTTAGAGGTTATGTAGTTGAATGTTATCAGCGATATATTCCCAATTTGGTAATGTGACATGCTGAGTGTTGCTGTGAAATGATCATTGTGTTGATTATTTGTGATAGGATCATTTATTTGATCGTCTATCTTGGTGATCATTTCTATGATCATTTGTTGACCCAAAGCATGGCTTTTGTATAAAGTATGTTTTTGTGGACGTGACTTCGTCGAGCCTCACACCCCGTGAATGGTCAAAACAGGAAAGATGCAGCAAGGTTATGAGGGGTAGCGCCCTTTAGGATATGTGCATTTCCTTCTGGAAAAGGGTGGTATCATGGTATGGAGCCCAGATACTTACTCATGTTGAAAACACTTTATGATTGTGTGAATTGATTGCAAGCGCTCGGGTGAAAGGTCCCAAAGGACCGGGGGATGGCATATTCGGTCAGTTGTTACTCAGTTAGGGGTAACCCGGCCTTGTGTTGGTAGAGATCCGGTTTGGTTCTCGGGGATGTCCATCCAGAGGCATTCTCATGTGGCAATGGGAAGTTCCTTGGCCTGATCATTCGTTGGAAATCCAATTCCCAATACGAAACTTGTACGGTATTAGTTGTAGAACCTGCCATTCACTTATGGTGGTCACCACTGTTTGGATGGTAGCTATAGTAGGCATACGATAATGGTCGTATGTTGGCTAAGATTTATATTCTACTTTCGAAATAAATTTTCTCTACACTATGCACTAATAATAATATCAAATGTTCTTTTAAATGCATATCAAGCATCTTTGACTATCATAAGGAGAAATCTCCTCCGATTCTGCGTTGCATTGTGTGTGTGTGCGGGAGGCCTTATGGTAGCCTCATTTTTAAAAGCATTGCGAATTGACTTTAAAAATATTCCTCTATTTTGATTTTAAAGATAAATAAACTGTTTTGAGTTGTCACACCAGTCACATGACTGACTCGGAGTTTATTGTTTTCCTTCCTAAACTCTGGGTGCCCACCAATTTCCACACGGGCAGTTAAGAGTTAGGTTTATCAGGATATTCTGGATATTATGGAGTTGCTGGAGGCAAGATGGATGGCATGGCGTATGATTAGTATATAGTATTTCTTTTTCCGCTGTATGTTGTTGTTGTATGTTGTTGTACACTCTGATGATATGATGTAATGAAATGTAATGTATGAAATGTAATAACCGATATAGTTCTTTGTTTAAAGATTATTCATTTATTTATTATGTGTTGTTCCGCTGCGAATTGTGAGATTCTGATGTGTTCTGTTGTTTTCTGTTCCGTTCTATGTTCTATTTTCTTTCTGTTCTTTCTATTTTCTTTTCTCTCTATTTTCTATCTTCTTATCTCTTCTTCTCTCTCTTTCCTTCTTAAAACCCTCAGTGTTCGGTTTTCCGTCGTTCGATTGCTCGGCAGTCGATAAAGTGAGTATCAATGTTGAATTTTCGGAAGACGAAGAACCGGGTCCTGACAAATCTCTTTCGATTTGTTTAGAAAACTCAAGGTCGAAATGATATTAGGGCAATGAAATATAGATTATGAGTTGCACGTGATACAATCGATAAAGAGTTATCCATCATTTGTGGGGCTATGATTTATTAAGCAAATTCAAGGTTAGAATACCAAGACAGATGAGTCCTAAGCATTCTATGTTTCATCTTAAGTTTTGGAGGAACATAAAAGACTAGTGGGAGCCTTATTAGAAAAATAAAATGGTAACATTTAACCTTTCTAATTGTGCAAGAACATATGCTAAATAATGTTATAATTATCTACAATGGTAAATCTGTGCATTTTATATGATTGATAAAACGTTTATCAATTAATATATACAAATGAACTGAATTGAAAATTGATAGATGGAAATATAATATAATACTCACTATTAAATTCTTATTGCATGTTAACATTTTATATACCCATGCAAGTGCCTAATTTTTACAATTACTTAATACATTCGTAAAATGATCACTTATGTGTTTATTTGTTTTAGATCGTGTATTGCATTTTATTAGTTTCGGATTCTAAAAGCAATACAAGACTATGAATGAATATTTGATCCATATATTATCTTATATAAATGTTATATGGTGAATGGTCATATTTCATAATGTATGATACTTCAATGAATATAGTTCATTCTAAATAAGCCAATAAACTGTACTATGAGATCGAGTATTCAATTTGATTTATTACATAAAAGATCCTATTGTGTTAGTTGTAGCACATGACCAAAACTAAAAGATTTATCTAAGAACTTGATCGTTGAAATGTCAGTTTAATTATTTCATACAAAGAGCCGCATATTTGATGTCCTTAAATATTAAGGATATCCAAATGCACTTTCTTAAAGTGTTCGTTATGATATTGTACTAAGAGTTTTCTTTTGAATGGTTTGACCATTTAGAAAGGAAAATGAATGTACAAGAGTAAATGTGATTTAAGGTATAGTCGGGATGATGAGAATGAATAGTCACTTCTACTTCATAGAGAAATAATGGAAATGGGAATTGTAATAACAATTGATACTTAATATTGGAATAAGAAATATGATTTTTATTCCGAAATGTAATTTCATATAGAAAATTGTTTTCTATCAGATTTATTTCTTCGAGCTCAAGATATTTGATCAACAGACTCTCTACTGTAAATAGTTATAGTATATGAAATAAACAAATTGTATGAAGTGAATGGCGGACCTTCGAATTTTGTACGCTATTATAGTAATGATGGAGACAGTGGAAGCATACCATATAACACTTATTAATTGCATCATAGTAAAAAAAAAATTTCCGTAATACTTGACATGCATTTTTTTGAAAAAATGATTATTTTTGGGTATTGACTAAAAAAAGACAAAGCTATATTTCAATATGAATATTATGAATATTATTTGTGAAATAAAAAGATAATGTGGTAAAAAAATTTACAACAAGAGTGATGCATTGAAAAATACAAAAGTATCCAATATTATTTACAGTTGTTTTGGAATTATAGTTTAAATTGTAGTTTTGAGAAATAATTTTGTTGTATGATTTTGAATCATATGATACTTGTTAATTATATCTCCAATAATAAAGGGATCTGCACCCATTTAGTTGGTGTATCATAAAAGTTGAACTCTTCGGATTGATACATATAGATGTATGCAATCGTAATTCTATAAATACCAAAATGGTTTCATATAATTCATCATATTTACCAATGAGTTATTGTTGACATGGACATGTGTATTTGATAGACATGTAGTATATCCATGGTAAAACTTATAGAATATAAAATAGAAGTAAATAAAATAGCATGCGATAAAAATGATTTGACTTGATCGAACCTGTCAGTATATTGGAAAATGTTCCGAATATACCTAAAATGAATAAAGATTCAATCTCAAAATTACTCCTCTATGTGATACATAATGATGCATCGATATGGAGTAATTAAACCTTGTTGGAAAATGTACGATTGATTATGAGTAAAGTTGAGTTAGTTTCAGTATACAAGGTACTGTACTTAAGGGTAGTACACAAGGTTAATATTATTTCATCTGAATAACATTTTACAAGGTAAGTGTTTATAATAAACTCCAATATATCCTACTCCAAGAAGTTGGCAGGTTGTACAAGTCGAAAGATTGCACGTAACAGTTGTTCATAGGGGATCTTGTATGAATCTCCCCAAAAGGATTTTGAAAATACTATCATTGGATGACATATTTATATTTCAAACATAACTTTTGTAAACTAAAACCAAATCAATTTTATAAATAAAGAAATTCATAAAAAGTTTATGAATACATATTCAATTGCACTGAGAAACAATTGTTGTTTCGAGATAAACCAAGTTCATTGTGAAGAAATTTCTTTAAGAAATTATTTGTAGTAAAATGGAACTGAATATGATCCATAAATATAGCTAATTATACGAGATAAAATGAAATTAACTAACCTAAATGAACACATAGCATTAGAATGTCTAATAAGTATTCTCCCACGTCCAAGAGAAACTACTAGTTTCTTGATAATGTAGAAAATATATAATCCTAGATTGTTTAATTAAACCATTGAGAGTGTTGACTCTATATGGTGTGATGCATAAATTCAAAAGAATTCCAAATACGCTATCAAAATATAGATTCTGGTGGTTGTAACTGAAGGGATATGATCCATCGACCAAGACCGTGTCTTTATAAGTAAGAATAATGCTGTTAGAATTAATTGAGCAATGCTGATAAGAATAATATCACAAATATCAATTGTTGAAATTAGCATAATTGATCCGATATTCAACATATTCAAGTCAACTCGGATTTTCACACAAAATTATTGCTTGATAAGTCCTAGTTTTTTGGTACATAGGTATTGAAACAGAAAATTCTAAATAACGATTTAGAGTAAGCTATTTACATATATTAACCAAAAATGTCTCAAAGTCAGTAGGAGCGATATTGAGTTTGTGAGTCTTTGGATATGATCCAAGAAATGATATGAAAGTATCATTTTATAAGCATCAAGATTGAATAAGTATTTTGATAGAGATGTCAAATAGTTTGATTTTCAATCAAAATGCAGAGGAAGCGTGTATTCATAAGAAAGAATGTCAAAAGGTGCATTGATATTTCTAAACTATAAGTAAACAACACGTTGTTGATTTTACGGTGTACTTGTATTAATATAAGCCTTAGTTGTTTTAATACTCAACATTGGATTAATAAATGATGTCTTTTATAGTAAGTATAAAAGATGTGAGGAATGTCTCAAATGATATGCAAGGACACCTTATTAAAATGTTTAATACTGAACATGTAGGATTGATTCCTCTACACTGGCAAAAGGAATTATCATATATATTATGTTGTCTATGATATCATGATTTGTTTATGTATTTGATACATGAAGCAATATCAAATCCTAATTGATATCACTAAATGGTTGTTTGAAGTTTTCTCTTGTATTTATGAAATACTAGAGAATTGTTTATAGAAATAAAAACTCCTTATGAAGTAGTGTTCGAACTCAAACTTCATAAGTTATATTGGGTAAAGTATGTCAATAATAAATTCAGGTTAACAACTTTTAAGTTGGAAATGTTCCAAATGAAAGATCATGGCTAATTCGATGAAAATGCTAAGTACATCACCTTGAACATTACCTCGGTAAAAATAATATATACAAAAATATAAGTAAACAAATTTATAACCGAGCTGATTACAAATGTTAAGAATCTCATAACATTGTTATATGATAACAATGTCATGATATGTTTCATAATAGAACATAGAGCTCACTAGAGGTCGAGAAATATACTTCGAATTGTTCCACGCAATAAAGTAGTATATCATCATCGAAGAGAGTTGATTGACAGAGCAGACAATTGACACATAATAGCATACCCATTCATAAAGGGACCGATCCAACTAGTTTTGAAAACCGATTGGAGAAATTGTAATAAGATTCCATAATTGACCCCAAGTGCAAGTTGGAGATTGATAGAGTTAGGGGTATGCCTAAGGGAAAATTATGTAATTTGTTGCATATATCTAACTCTTTGAATAACCTTGTTCACAATAAAGATGTTTCTTTCTATTATATACTAGATATAACGTGGTTATATTAATTAATTAGTTTAATTAAAAGTATATTTAATAGAAAATCCATAAATTGTATATTTTTGATAGTAGTTACAAAGTGTTGTAATCGTGAGTAATTTATCACAATAAAAAATATATACCATTTTAATTGTTCCTAGTCAAGATGCATCGAGACTGGATATTGGTGTATTTGTTGAGACTAGAGTATGTAACATTCTCCAAATATTGGGCAGTGTATTACTCATGATTGTTGGAGGAATCTAGGGGTTACGTAATGATAGTTATTGAATAACTATGGAATAACTCACTCGATAGTTTTTTGTTGGTTTCTCTCGATTTGAGATATTGTAGATCTTCAATATGAAAGCTTTGTTTTGATTATAGTCAAATCATGGCATGGCGTTTCATTGAGTGACTATAGTTAGGTCGAGTTGAAGTATTGGAAGTGAAGCACTATTCAAGAGAGGATTCATCTCCTCGGTTATATGGGGCTAGTAACATGGTTAACTCTACTCTAAATGCACAATGACTCTACTCTTTATACTAGTCTTGTTTCAATCCTTAGTTGTCTACATTAATATTAATCTGTGTTTTTAAAGCCCTGCAAAAATCCTTGCTACAACGCTTAGTGCACTTTGACTGCTACGCTTTTCCATATAGCACTATAAAATTATAAATCCGAGATCCGCTTTAAGCCCTGATATTTTCCGCTATACCCGCTAAATCAAGGCTTTTTGACACCCGCTTTAGCAACATTATTATAAAAGGCCGATTTGTCTAATTTTCTTTTGAACCAAATTGTCAAAGTTATGATAAAGACCTAATTTTAAAGCATAAATGTCCAATATAAGTTAGAAATCCATGATAGTCACCAAATTTATATTGCATAAATCATGATATTTGTTATATAAGATTAAACAATATTTCTTTTTTCAACGAAAATTATGTGAGAACAAGAATAAATTAACTTTGAATATTTGGTTTTATTTATAATGAAGCTTTTATTTTCTGTTATATATATTCCCACTTTATCTCTGTTGTAATTTTTTGCACCTCCACCGCTATGGTATCGCTAAGTGCTTTAACTGCATAGGTATTAATAATGTTGAGATATCACAAAACCACTCTATGGAGAGATTGAGACGCATGATTTTGGAATGCTTATGGAAATTGGTAATACAATATTTGCATAAGAAAAGAAATTAGATGGAAAATTAGGGCATTCGAAGTCTTAGTTTCATCTTAACCTTAGTTTTGCTCCATAACCCAGTACCTAGACTTCTACTTCACCAGCATCTCCTCGGCCAGAAACGCTAACTCCACCAAATATCAAGAAGAGTTATTCAAAATATATTTATCCTTTTCTTTCCCTCCCCTCTCCGAACTCTCCGTCATATCTAAATCCATTATCGTCACTCCAATGGTGCAAGGTGCGAAACAGACATTCACCTCTATAAAAACCTGTTTGAAAATGCAATCGAGCCTATCCAAGAGTCTATTGATTCGACGACCGGACCATCGAAAAATCCAAGATCACTAGCATAAGAATGTAGCTAACCACTACAGTCGCAGACCAAGAAACTTACTTGGATGGCTTTAAGGGCAAGGCCAAGTAGTGCAAGGACGTTTTGAGTCGATAATGATGAATTCGATGCAGTACATGAGCAACGGCCTAGAGGTCCTAATAGTACTACATGATGGAGATATTCAACTTAATAAGATGATTTTATATGTCAATCCTACGCAAAGATGCATGCCATTGGAGATGGGGGTATCAGAGTCGAATATAATAGTGGTGAAGAATGTAATGGTTGCATGTAAGGACGATCAATGATGCAATTGGGATGGTGGAGAAAAAAGTTTGTATAAGTATGTTATACATGTGAAGAAAGGGGTGTATGAGGAAAATGTAATGATCGACAAGAATAAGAGGAATGTGATTATGTACAAAGATCAGATGTATGATAAGGATGTCCTTTTAAGCTTTAATTTTGTTGATGGCACACATGGTTGATGTTAAATTCCTCTATTCCCAGCTTTCCTGTTTCCCTTTTCTATATTCATCTCATCCATTTATTTTTGTTTGATCAAATTACTTTAATAATATGATGCGACCCAATCAATAATCAAATCGAACGATACATATGACTATGATTTAATTGGACACATGAGGATGGTGGAATTGGGGATAAAGGAATCGAACTGCCTACTTTTTCCCTGCTACTTTCGGTATGCTTTTAAAAAAATTCGACGAATGGCAAATGTAATACAAACAGAAAATGTAATATAAGTAAGGTTGATATAGTCCCACATCAAAGAAGTCCTAGTGGTATAAGTATATATAAAAAAGAACTATAGTTTATTAATATTAAAGCATGATGAATTCAATGATAAAGTAAACTGAATTAAATTCATGCTTTTTTGGTAAATTCATTCATACCTTTTTAGGGTTCGGTAGTTAAATTTTGTATATTATTGTACTTGTGTGAAAGTCTCAAATTTGAAACATAATATATGAGTTACAAGTGAAAATTCATATATCAATGTGGTCTACGAAATTATCAATTTTCAAACACCTATGACATTATAGTTTGTGTCATGCAATTGCTGTTGGGAAAATCGTGTGTTGTGTTACAAAGAAAATCACATGGTGGAGAGATTGATGATAGTGATGTTAGTTTGTGAGTGCTCGATTTAGAGCAAAGAGAACAGGAATTTACAGTGGATCTTTTAGAGTAAAAAAGGTAATTTTCGTCTACATTCAACGAAGAAAAAAAAAAGTACAATCTCATAAAAAAACTTCGACTCTACCTCCTACTTATACAACTTGACAATGGAGTTTGTTACGCAAATTCAATAAAAAAAACTCCTACAAATGTGCATCATGGACCACCGATTCAATTCACAACCACACATTTTATTTTGTACTAAACATTCTACCAATTCCTAAAAACAGCAAAGACTAAAAACAAAATTGACCAAGCATTAAACAAATTTAAAAATAACATTCACATTCACCCTCTTAAACTTGTTTTCCTTTAATGATCTTCACACCAATCTTTTCCTTCAGCTCAATGAATCTCTGTCTTCCAAGTGGCTTTGTCAGGATATCAGCTAGCTGAGTTTCTGTTTTGGTATATTCCAAATTAGCATCACCATTCTCAGCACGTTCTTGAATGAAATGATAACTTTTATCAATATGTTTGCTTCTTTCAGGGTGAACTAGATTCTTGGCTAAAGCAATTGCAGATTTTTTGTCAACTTTCAATATTAGCTTTACTTGATCATCTCCTCTCAAGCTTTCCATCAGTCTTGTAAGCCAAATCCCTTGACAGGCTTTCCCTGCTGCTGCAACATATTTAGCTTCACATGATGAAAGTGCCACTATCTTTTGTTTCGTGACACCTAAGTAATAGGACTTTCTCCAAGAAAGAGCACAATTCCAATAGTGCTCTTTCCTATCATCAATATTCCCTGCAAGGTCACTATCACTGTAACCAACCAATCCTTCATTTGCTTGGTCCTTCCTATACACGCATCCCATATCAAGTGTTCCTTTTACATACCTTATAATTTGCTTGACAGCACTCATGTGCAGTAGTTGGAGCCTCCATGTATCTGCTAATAACTCCAACTGAATAAGCAAGATTAGGATGAGTATTTACCAAGTATCTTAGGCTTCCAATGATGCTCCTATACATGAATGCATCCACTGGTTGCTCTCCATCATGCTTGCTCAATTTGCACCTGGGCTCCATTGGAAGATGACAGAGGTTGTCATCCCCACTTTTTCAAGGATCTTCCTTGCATAACATAATTGGCACAGGGTTATAGCTTCTTCATCTTGCTTCACCTCTATTCCCAAGTAATAGCTTAGAAGCCCCAGATCACACATCTTAAACTTCTACATCATCTCTACCTTGAATTTCTTGATGAATTCCGCACTTGAGCCAGTAAAGATGAGACCATCAACATACACCGTCACAATTATGACATGTTCTCCTATCTTCTTCGTGTACACAGCATGCTCAACAAATATATCTTAAAATTTAGGGATTTTAGACACTTATCTAGCTTGCCATTCCAACCTCATGGTGCTTATTTTAAACCATATAGAGCTTTATGCAGCCTTAGCACCTTGTTTGGATTGTTCTTGTCAACAAATCCTTCGGGCTACACCACATACACTTCTTCTTTCAATTCTTCATTAAGAAAATTTGTTTTGACATCCATATGATGCACATCCCATTTTCTTTGTGTCTAGCATGCAAGCAAAGTTCTTACAGACTCCAACCTTGCGATTGGAGCAAACACCTCCTTGTAATCAACTCCATATTTCTGCACATGCCCCTTTGCAACTAACCTAGCCTTGTGCTTGATTATCTTCCCTTCTGGATTCTTCTTCAACTTGAAGACCCATTTCAAACCAATGGCCTTCTGAATCTTTGGCAAATCTGAAAGTTCCCAAGTCCTATTTTTCTATATGAAACTAATCTCCAGTGCCATAGCTTCCTCCAATTCTTATTCTTTACAGCTTCCTCATAATTTAAAGGCTCTTCATTGGACAAGAAACACAAGTTAACTTCCTCATCCACTTCTCTAGTTGCATCATATATTTTTGGCAAGGATATGAAGTTGTGATTTCCTCCACTTGAACTTGAATTGGTGCTTGATCTAGGCGTACTCCTTGGAGAATTTTGGGCAGTTGATGGAGGTGATGCATCTTCTCCTTCCTCATGAGAGTTGGATATTGATGCTGCGTCACTTCCTTCATTTTCTCCTTTACTCACAAGGACTATGAATGTTCCTTCACAATCTGTCTCCCCCTTGTCTTGACTATACCATGACTAGCCTTTTTCTTCTTCAAATACTACATCCCTGCTACCACAACTTTGTCTTTGCTCGGATCCAACAATCTATAAGTGCTGGAACCTTCCTTATATCCAAGCAAGATGGTCTTGATGCTTCTGTCAACAAGCTTAGTGAGGTGAGGTGACACTACTTTGGCGTGAGCAAGGAACCCAAAAACACGCATATGTTGCACATTTGGAGCCTTCCCACACCATGCTCGATAAGGTGTCATTCCCTCCACACTCTTTGTTGGATCTCTATTCATAATGTATATTTAAGTCTTCACCGCTTCACCCTAAAACTTGATTGGCACATTCTTGCTCTTCATAATGCTTCTTGCAATCTCCATGACAGTCTGTTTTCTCCTCTCAACAACACCATTTTGTTAAGGAGAATATAGTGCAGTGAGGTGTCTTCTCACACCCTTATCGTTATAAAACTTCTTGAATTCTAGGGAGGTGAACTCACCTCCTTGATCTGTTCTGAAACACTTTACTTTTCTTGCAAGTTCGTTCTCAACCAGAGTTTTGAAATTTTTGAAAACCTCAAAGGCTTCACTCTTGCACTTCAATAGAAATATCCACATAAATCGTGAATAATCATCAACAAGAAACATGAAATACTAGTTACCTCTTGGTGTAGATGGGGTGATTGGCCCACACAAATCTCCATAAACCAACTCAAGTTGTTGGTTTGCTCTGAACATTGCTTTCTATGGAAATGCGGTCCTGTGGTACGTCCCTACCACACATCCATCACACACTTGATTTGTTTGAGCATTTTATGGCATTCCCTTCACCATCTTCTGCTTGTCAACCTTCTCAAGGCTTGGAAGTTCAAATGCACATACCTGGCATGCCATAGCCAAGCTTTATCTGTCATACTTTCCATCAGATAGAATTTTTGTGTAGTCTGCAGCTTTGCAATGAAGAGTTTGTTGTGTTGCCTCCTCACCTTGATTATGAGTCTATTAGTACTGTCATAGACCCTCAAGGCTCCTTCTTCAACGATCACTCGGCTCCCACTCTCATCAAGCTGGCCAAGACTAATGATGTTTCTCTTAAACTTGGGTATGTAATACACATTAGACAGAATCAAGTGCTCTCTATTTTTGCATTGAAACAACATTGATCCTAACCATGTATATTAGTCACTAAGTCGTCACCAAACCTTACATCCAATTTATGGAATGATTAATTTCTATAAAGCAACTTTTGTCACCAAACCTTAGAATTCCAAGTCCATTTCTAATCAAAATTTGTACAACACCTCCAATTATGCAGCCACCTTATAGAAGAATCATGATATCAATGGTGCAGTCATAATTCAGAGTTGCAGTAAAGGGCCTCTCCAATATAAAGCATCTTCCTGGGTAGGTTTAATCAGAGAAGGGGCTCTCATCCTGAATTCGATTTGTAATACCAAGCACCTATAACCGTTAATAACAAGAAAATGGTTGTTATGAAAGAAGGTGTCAGTAAAAGAACAGAGACCAAGTGGGGCTACTCGGTGATAGCATATGTTTACGGTAGTTGACCTTTTTATCATCATTTTAAAGCATTTGTGCAAAGAACTTGGAATCCCACTGGTAACTTTGAAATCTTCACAAGAAACAACGGTTTTTTGTTATCAAATTCACAGTTGAAAGTGATTGTGAAAAAGCAATCAATGGAGGACCATATTTCATCAATGGAAAATTAATCATTTTGAAAAGATAGAGCAATAAAATTGCATTTGAAAGAAACCTGCTATCCACCATTCCAGTTTGGATTCGACCGCCTGAATTAAGTTTAAAATTGTGGGATAAAGAAGCTTTTGGGGCTATAGCAAGTGTAGTGGGGGATCCTCTAAAACTTGATGAACCAACAGAAAAGGAAACAAGATTAAGCTATGTAAGAATTCTTGTTGAAATCAAAGCAAATTCTAAACTTCCTGAAGAAGCACATATAATAATGCATGATGGAGAAATTTTAGTTCATAGAATTGAATACGAATGGATCCCACCAATATGTACAAATTGTAATTGTTTTGGGCATTCAACTAAAAATTGTACTACTAAAAAGATCTGGAAAGAAAAACAGAAAGAATCTTCAAGCATTAAAGAAAAGGTCTTTGTGACAGAGAAAAATCAAGAAACTATCAAAGAATCAATTTTTAATGGCAATCAACATGAAGAGATTTAAGAACTTTCACTCCTGGAAGTTCTCTAACAGGGAAAATCAATTTTTATGAAAATATTAATAATAAAGGTTGCATAAAGGATCTGACTACAAATATGAATGATTCTGATGTTTCCAAACAGCTACCATACCAAATAATGGCAGAAAATACAGAGGAATTCTCAAATCAACTGAAGCAAACTGGAAATGATTTTTCTTCTACTATTAAGGATTCAAGCATGGATCATGGTGCACTGCACTCCCCTAATGTTGATATTAATGTAGATGATTATGAAATTATAGCAGAGAGCATAGATATAAATGAAATATCCACTAAAACTGAGGATAGGAAAGTATGCTCAAATAACTTTCATAAAGGAATCTCAGAAGATTTAGTTCAAAAAGTCATGAAATTATTTCCAAATTCATCTTCTCCAGTAAATAGGAAAAAAAAGAAAAGAAGAAAGACAAAACCAAAAACCTACAGGAAATACTATCTCAAGGAAAAGAAGAAAAATGGGAAAAAAATGAATTGTAGGAAAAATATGTAATGAGAAATCCAAGGTGGTCTGAACATCTAAAAATTCAAGACAAAAAATAATTAAAAAGAAAAGGACACAAAAGTTCAAATTACTTAGAAGA
Source organism: Allium cepa (assembly GCA_030765085.1). Lineage (NCBI taxonomy): Eukaryota > Viridiplantae > Streptophyta > Magnoliopsida > Asparagales > Amaryllidaceae > Allium > Allium cepa. The sequence continues at coordinate 916,936,133 of CM060928.1, forward strand.
GAAAAGAGACAACGAAAAGCTGGAGAAGTACAATCCCAGTCTTTCTATATGATAGCAGTGAAATCCTTGGCATATCCTTTATAATTAAATATCTTTATTATGTCGATAATTACTTGGAATGTTAGAGGTTTAAATTCTCCTGAAAGAAAATTAGACCTAACCAATCTAATTTTCACAAAAAATCCAAATATAGCTGGTATTCTTGAACATAAACTAGAGGATTCAAAAATCTGTAATTTACATGGTAACTACTTCAAAAAATGGGGTGTTATTAATGACAGTAGTATGGGGGAAATGGTAGAATAATGGTAATCTGGGACCCAAATATTTGGAATCTTAGTCATCATTTTCTAAACTTCCAATTTATTCATTGTAAATTCATAAATAAAGGTGGATTTCAAATAGAAATTACTTTTGTTTATGTTTCAAATAGTGAAAAAGAAAGAAACTTTTTATGGAATGATCTTAATTCTTTAAACTATAACATGGAAAAACCTTGGATCATCATTGGGGACTTTAATACTGTTTTTCAATCTTTTGAGAAAAGAGGTGGAGTTCCCATTTCATTTAGTAAGTTAGAATTTTTTGATAATTTTCTACTTAAAATAGGTTTAATTGATCCCACAATTAGTGGGAATCAATTCACTTGGACTTCAGGTGAATATAGGAATATTCACTGTAAACTTGACAGAATACTTATTAATCATCTGTTTGGTAATACATTTTCTAATTACCAATGTTCTGCTCTTCCTCAAGACACTATTGATCATACCCCTTTACATATTATTTTTTCTGGCTTTGTTAATAATAGAAAAAATATTCCTTTTAGGTTAGTAAATGGGTGGACATAAGATAAGAGCTACATGGATACTGTCAAAAACAGTATGCTTAATAATAAGCATGGTTCTGCTCAAAATAAGTTTAAAAGCATTCTAAAGAATATCAAAGAAAATTTAAAAACATGGAACAAAAATAAGAATAGAGATGATATTAAACTCATTAGAAAAGAATGTGAGTCTATCCAAAACATTATAGAGTTTGATAGCACAAACAAATCTAGGGTCAATCAATTTTTTCAACTTCAAGATAAATTAAGTAAGAGTTTGCATGTGCAAGCTATCAACATGAGACAACAAGCCAAGGTAGATTGGCTTACTAAAGGTGATGAATCTAGTAAAATTTTCTATGCCAGGATGTCTAATAGGAAAAAAATAATGACATAGGCAAATTGCTAGATAATAATGGAGTTTCCTTGAACGATGTCTCAAATATAGAGAAAATGGCTATTAAACATTTTACCGATCTTTACGATTCTAATTCTTATAAGAAGGATTTCTCAAATATTGAAACAAAATTTTTATTTAATGAAAACAGCAGCGATATTCTTCTTGCCCCTGTTGAGATGGATGAAATAAAAAAAAAAATTGGTTCAAATATAGATAAAAGCCCAGGCCCAGATGGGTTTGGGGAAAATTTTTACAAAACTCACTGGAAGGATTTTAAAAATAATATTCATGAAGCCGTCAAAGAATTTTTACATCTGGTAAGCTACTAAAAAGCTTGAACCATACTTTTATTACATTAATTCCCAAAGTAAAAATTCCTTCGGGTCTAGGAGATTACAGGCCTATAGCCTGCTGCAATTTTATCTACAAAATCATTGCGAATATTTTAAGCAATAGAATAAAAAAATTTCTAAAATATTTGGTTTCAGAAAATCAGTGTGCCTTCATCCCGAGTAGATACATTATGGAAAATAATCTTTTGGCACATGAATTTTATCAGAAATTTTAATAGGGGCTGTAAGAATAAAGTCTGCATTAAAATAGACATTCACAAAGCTTTTGACAAAATTAACAGACATTTTATCACCCACATGATGAGACAAATGGGATTTCATGAAAAAAAATTGTGATTTAGTTAAAGAATGTATAGATACTGCCTCCTTTTCCATATTGATTAATGGATCACCCTGTGGGTTTATTACTAGTAATAGGGGAATTAGACAAGGTGACCCTCTCTCTCCATATTTATTCACTATAGCTATGGAATATTTATCTATCCAAATGGAATTGGAATAGATAAAAGGAAATCTCAGACCAGTCAATAGATATTCCCCTAGTATCACTCATTTACTATATGTTGATGATTTCCATTTATTTATGAATGCAAATTCTAACAGTGCTCAAACTATAGTTAAAATCTTTGAGTATTTAAAAGATTTTTTGCAGGTCTCCAAATCAATGAGAGTAAAAGCAAAGCTTATTTTAGTAAAGATTGTGCAAACAAAGGGGAAATTCTTCAAATTCTAAAAATTCAAGAAGGCCAATTGCCTGTTAAATACTTGGGTCTCCCACTCAGCACAAATCAATTAGCAGCCAAGGATTGCTCTAAATTAATTGACATCATTCAAGGAAAATTAGAAAATTGGTCTAGTAGATTATTATATATTGCTGATAGAATAGAGTTTACACACACTGTCATCATGGCTATCATAATGTATTGGATTCAGACTCACAATATTCCAAAATCAGCAATATGTAAAATAGAAAAACTGTGTGCCAATTTTATCTGGAAAGGAAAAAATCATAAAGTTTCATGGGATACAGTTTGCAAATCAAGAAAAGCAGGAGGAATGGGTTTAAGAAGCATCAAAGATTTAAAAGAAGCCTGTAGTATGAAACTTTTTTGGAGATTGGTAGAAGGCAAATCTTTCTGGGCCAATTGAACGATTAGTAAATATGTCAAAAACAAAAATTTCTGAACAATGCCAGCTGAAAACCACAATTCTCACTCTTGAAAAACCATCTTAGAAATCAGAAATAAAGGCATAAATTTATTGGAAAGAAAATTTAAAGATGGAAAAATTACAAGCTTCTGGTTTGACCCTTTGATTAATGGCAAAACTCTGGTTAGTTTACTAGGCTGGTCAATTTTTTTTTTTACTTTGGGGGAGCTAATTTAAAAGTGGATAACATCATTCAAAATCACATGTGGAAAGCAAACAAGCATCCAGCTACTTCGATATTCAAAAGTGTCATAGAAAAAATCGAAATAGATTCAAATTTAGCAACAGACTACTGGAGATGGAAGCTTTCGAAAAATGAGAAATTTTCCTTTAAATCTACTTGGGAATATATAAAGGGGTTTGAAACAGAAATAGAATGGTGCAATATTATTTGGAATAATGCAAACTGCCCAAAGATGGCACATTGTGCCTATTTTGCACTGCTAAACAGATTACCAACCAAAGATAGATGTAAAAAATGAACCAAGAACAATAATTATGAAACCAAATGTCTCCTCTGCAATACGGAAAATGAAAAAGCTGAACACTTATTTTTTGATTGCAACTACTCAAGGTACTTATGGTTCATTGCTAAAAATAAACTCAATTTTTGTCAAAGCATGCCATTGCAAAAATATCAAAGACAGTATTCACATTTCAAAAAGCTTCGAAATCAAATCAGAAGAATTCAGCAGAGCTAGCATAATGCTAACTACTTTCATATATCAAATATGAAAAGAAAGAAATGCTATGTTGCATTCAAAAAAGAAAACCAATGCCATTCAATTATGGAAAAGCATAGAAACAGAATTTCATATTCTAAACCGCAAAGCAAGCAAAAATAAATCACCATATTTTCAGCTCTTCTCAGATGCTAACGAACAAGAAGAATTTGCTATCATAATGGAAACATACTTACAAGGGGGGAAATTCAATATCGAATTTCCCTAGGGTAGTCACTCTCAGTCCACTAATCTTAGGTCTCATGATTTTTCGAGGAGGGGAGCTAGCAACTTTGTCAGTTCATTTGCAGGAGGCGGCCATTCCAACTCTAATACCAGGAGCTCCTGTAAAGGAAGTAAACAGGGCTTTAGATTAATTAATCACTCATTAAATAATAATCGAGTTAATCTCATAAATTGTTTATTACCTGATATGAGCAGGAGCTACCGCACTTCAAGCAAGGAATCAATGAAGCAGAAGCCCCTTCTGTATCAAAATAAATCAAATTATTCATATCATATCCTGCAAAGAATTGGCGAGCATAGTTATATCAGCAAGCTCAACGACAACATTTATCACTTATCTTTATGGGAAAAGGGCGAAAGCAGCAAGGGTTGCAGTAAAGCAGACCAGTGGATTGTCATCGATAATGAAAGTAACAAGCCGCGCTGCAATTTTGATCTTCTAGACGAACCAAAAAGTCAAAGCAGCATCAAAATAGACAATTGGAACCACAAAGAGGACAGATCTACTAATTTCATTAACAGATCTGCCTCGAGGAACCCAAAGAATAGACTAAATGAGAATATGAAAGTCTGAAAGCCACCATAATCCAACATAGTATTGCTGAAACTCAGATAAATCGGGCAACAATTACTTCATCTAAGAGCCGAGGGGCTTGGAAAGAAGATCGCCGCCATTACTTTACCTTCTGTAGAGCAATGTGATCAAGTCATTTGTTTTTAGATTATGTCGACAATGCTATTATAGTTAGAAGTTTGTAAAGAGATGTTCGGGTAGAAGTGTTTTCTACCCGATATATTATATGTAAAACTTGGACCAGGCCCATTTACCCTTTTCAAAAAAAGAAAAAAAAATCCTACAAATGTGCATGATGGACCACCGATTCAATCCACAACCACGCGTTTCATTTTGAACTAAAAACTTCTAACAATTCCTAAAAAATAGCAAAGACTAAAAACAGAATTGACCAAGCATTAAACAAGTTTAAAAATAACATTCACAATTGCCAGCTTATTATGCAAGCAAAGATATACTGCTACGAGAATCATGCACGTTTTATCTTAGCATCTGGTTTTAAAGTTTTAGAAAAATTTAAGAAAGTTTGGAGCAAGAAATTGAATACAAAACACGAACCTAAGATTAGAACATGAAAATGAGTGAATGTCCATACATACTCGTTATTTTAGTATCATGTACTGGGACGAACATGTACGATAGGGATTGAAAGCTCCACTCTTATACTTGGTATGAATTCTTCCTATTGCTTGTCACTACAAATATACCTTTCATGTTAAGTTTCACATAATTTGTTTATTTGAATTATGATGTACTAACAATTTCGGTTCTTCAAACAAATTCATAACTAACCAAAATTCTACGCACTTTTCTTGCGAACAAATTAAACATTGGGTATGATAATCAATGAACTATCAAACCACTTTCGTTCCTAGTAAGTAATTAAGCTGCCTGATCTATGATCCACGTCTGTGTACCCATATTATACAAAATTTTAGTATTAGTATAAACAAAATAGCATGTTTCCTTGATGCAGAATATCAAAGGAAAGAGGAAGGAAATCTCACCTGTAGGTCGTTCGCCGACCCAACTTTGCCTCTACGCGACCTTAAACAAACCTGCGACTTAACCCCAACCCCGCGACTTAACTCGGACACCATGCCTTCCACACCGCGACTCAAAATTAGGTCGCGAACGACATATTCCAATTCCCTAACTCGCGAGTTTCCTCCCTTCCCTATAAGTCGCGGCCGACCTAACTTTCCTCCCTTCCCTATAAGTCGCGGCCGACCTAACTTTCCTCCCTCCCCTATAAGTCGCAGCCGACCTAACCCTAAGTCGCGAGGCAATGACAGTAAGTCGCGAACGACTTAGGCCTAAACCGTGAAACCCTATGTCGCGAACGAGATAGAATTCATGCCGCTTCTCTCAAGCTCGGCGCCGTTCTGTGTTAAGTCGTGAATGTTTTTTTGTTTTTTTAAGTCGTTGTTGATTTTTTAAGTCGCGAACGACTTATTCCTTAAGTCGGCAAGTTCTGTTCCGTGAAGCATTTTCTTTAGGTTGCAGAGGAGAATGTTGAGTCGTTTATAGTCTTGAGTCGTGTACATATTGTGTTGTAATTTTTAAGTCGTGAGTTGAGTTGTAAGCCTATAAATAGGCAAGTCGTGTCATTTGTAAGGAGGTTGAAAAAAAATTGAATAAAATTTGGTTTGTGCTTTGTGCCTCCAATTTTAAATTGGTAGTCGAGTGTTAACTCCTATCTCCACTTCGGCATTCGAGTGCGCTCGAATCAACGAACGTTGAAGCCAATTCGCGGAATCAAGTGCGCTTGATCAACGCTCGAAGAATTGTAGATCTTTATTCACGGAATCGTGCGTGATCAACGTGTCGAAGATTGCTAGAATCCGGTATTTTCGGGATCAATGGATTTGGGCCTTACGGTATTCATAACTCCATCGATTCTTCGTTGATTCACCGATTATTTTCGCTAATCGTGTGAGATCCTGGACGGATTCGATTTATATCGTCGAATTCGCTTCCCACGCTGCGTCAGTTTGGTATCAGAGCTTGATCGCAAGGAGTTTACATTATTTGGAGACTTGGGTTTTGAGAATTGAAGTTTGGAGATCGGATTTGCAAATTGTTGAGAAATTTGGTGTTCATCGTGTTCATCGTGAAGTTGCAACAAGTTGGGTGTTTCGATCCATCTCACTTTGGATCAAAGTTCGGAAAGTGTTTGGAATTTATTCTTGAGTTTGTTTGAAGTTCAACCATGCCTCCAAGACGAGCTCAACGTCATCGCAATATTAATGCTTTGTATGGAAGAGAAGAGGCCGATGAAATGGAACAACGAATCAACGAGAGTTTCACTAAAAAGTTGAATGAAGGAATTGGTCGTTTAGAGAGAATGATGCTTGAAATGAATCAAAATCGAAGAAGAGTTTCACCTGAATCGAACCATGGAGGAAGTAGAGCTTCGATACATTCAGATCGGGAGAGAAGAGAAGATCAAGATCATAGAAGTATTGATAATCGTGATAGGAATGTTGATCGAAGGAGTGGTAGTAGAGATGTTGGAGGTCGTGATCGACATCGATATACTTCAGATTTTGATGAGGAGTTTGATGGTGATAGGGGAAATGTCCATTACCGAGATATAGATCAAACACGACGACAGTATCGAGATGTAGATGATGATTATCGATGGGAATCGGGAATGAAGATGGAGATTCCTGAATTTAAAGGTGGAATGGTTGCAGAAGAATTCTTGGACTGGTCGTCTAATGTTGAGGAGATCTTTGATTTCAAGGAGGTTCCGAAAGACCATCGAGTGAAGTTAGTTGCTACTAGGTTGAGAGGGAGAGCTATGGCGTGGTGGCAGCAAACCAAACTTACACGAGAACAGATGGGGAATTCGAAGATTGTTGATTGGGAGAAAATGAAGAAATTGATGAAGGCTACATTTTTACCTTACAACTATCAATCACTCATGTATCAGAGGTTGCAAAACTTGAGGCAAGGGACAAAGACTGTTAATGATTATGCTGACGAGTTTTATCAACTAATTGCTCGAAATGAGATCATGGAGACAGAGGAACGGTTAACGGCGAGGTTTGTTGGAGGTTTGCGAATGCAGATTCAGGATATGGTTAATATGTTCGATCCAAGATCTGTGGCGGAAGCACACCAAAAGGCGTTGGCTTGGGAGAAGCAGGGAAGACGTGGAGGTGGTGTGTTTACTAATTCCAACAATCAAGTGAAGGGTATTAGTGGAAGTTCTAATGTTTCTAAACCTGTCAGTAAACCCGTGATAAAGGAGGGTGAGAAGGCGAAGGTTAACAATGGTTTCAAATGCTACAATTGCCAGGAGATGGGTCATAAGAGCAACGAATGTCCAAAGCCAAAGAAGAGAACGATGATAGCTGAAGATGCTGTTGAAGGTGAAGATAGTCCAGTTGAGGATAATGAACAGGATATCGCGTCAGGAGATGAAGGGTGTAATCTAATGATGAGAAGGTCTTGTTTAACACCCAAACAAGAGGATGAGGCTAGTTGGTTGAGGAGCAATATTTTTCAATCTACATGCATTATTCTGGGAAAAGTTTGTAAGTTTGTGATTGATGCAGGAAGTTGTGACAATATTATCTCTACTGAAGCTGTGAGAAAGTTGAAGTTGAAAATGGAGAAACATCCTAATCCTTACAAGTTAGCATGGTTAAGAAAAGGAGGAGAGGTGAAGGTGGATAGGCGAGTTCGATTTCCATTTTCTATTGGAAAGAAATATAAAGACGAGATTTGGTGTGATGTAGTTGAGATGGATGTTTGTCATTTGCTTCTGGGAAGACCGTGGCAGTATGATCGAGCAGTGCAACATGACGGTCGGACCAATAGCTATAGTTTTATGTTTGAAGGCGTTAAAATTATTTTAGTCCCAAAGAAGAGACAGCAAAGTGAGGGCAAATCTGAGGAGATTGAGGAGCTGAAAACTCTATTGACTTTAAAGGAATTTGTTGAAGAAGTAGAGGAGAGTCCTGAAGTGTTTTTGTTGATTGTACATGAAGCTACTGAATCCATTGAAATTCCAAAGGAAGTAAAACCGATATTAGAAGAATTCAGTGATGTATTTCCAGAAGAACTACCAAAGGAGTTACCGCCGTTGAGGGATATTCAACATCAAATTGATCTTGTGCCAGGGTCAGTGTTACCTCACAGACCACATTACCGGATGAGTCCGAAGGAGCATGAAGAACTGAGAAGGCAAGTGGAGGAGTTGTTAGAACAAAGGCGTGTCCAGGAGAGTTTGAGTCCATGTGCCGTGCCAGCCTTATTGGTACCGAAGAAGGATGGAACGTGGAGGATGTGTACGGACAGTCGGGCTCTAAACAAGATCACTGTGAGATACAGATTTCCTATGCCGAGGTTTGATGATTTGATTGATCAATTGAGTGGGGCTGTTGTGTTTTCCAAGATAGACCTGAAGAGTGGATACCATCAAATTCGTATTAGACCGGATGATGAATGGAAGACTGCTTTTAAAACCAGGGAGGGTTTATACGAATGGTTGGTTATGCCATTTGGTTTGTCAAATGCTCCTAGTACTTTCATGAGAGTGATGAACCAGGTTTTTAGACCATTTGTTGGGAAGTTCGTGGTTGTTTACTTTGATGATATTTTGATTTATAGTGGGAGTACGGAAGAACACATCCAACATTTGCGAGAAGTATTGTTGATTCTACGACAAGAGCAGTTTTATGCAGCAACAAAGAAGTGTGTGTTTATGATGGACAGTGTTTTATTTCTGGGGTATGTTCTGTCAAAGGAAGGTATTCAAGTGGATGAAAATAAAGTGGAAGCTGTTAGAAGTTGGCCACAACCGAAGAGAATTACGGAAGTGCGAAGTTTTCATGGCTTGGTGTCTTTTTATCGAAGATTCATTCCACACTTTAGCAGTGTGATGGCACCAGTAACCGATTGCATGAAAGGAAAGAAGTTTGTATGGACAGAGAAAGCAGGGGTTGCCCTTGAGAAGATCAAGACACTCTTGACGACAGCGCCAATTCTGGTACTGCCGAATTTTCAGTTGTTGTTTGAATTGCATACTGATGCTTCGAAAGTGGGAATTGGTGGAGTATTGAGCCAGAACAGAAGACCGGTTTCTTATTTCAGTGAAAAATTATCTGGAGCCAAGATGAGATATAGTACTTATGATGTAGAGTTTTACGCGATTGTTCAAGCCGTGAAACACTGGCGACATTACTTGTTTCAGAAGGAGTTTTTTCTTTACACCGATCATGAGGCGTTGAAACATCTACAAGGGCAGGACAAGATTTCAGCGAGACATGCTTCGTGGATAGCATATCTACAACAGTTTACTTTCGTGGTAAAACACAAATCAGGGGTGACAAATCGTGTAGCGGATGCTTTAAGCAGAAGAAATCACTTGTTGACAACGTTGAAGGTTGAAGTAACAGGATTCGAATTATTGCCAGAGTTGTTTGAGGAGGATCCTTACTTTGCAAAGTTTGTTGAGAAGGTTAAGGATGGGAATACCGATGAATTTGTATTGGTTGATGGATTCTTGTTCAAGGGGAATCGATTATGCATACCAGACTGCAGCTTAAGCATGAAGATTATCAAAGAATTACATGAAGAAGGCCATGTAGGCAGAGATCGTACATTGCAGTTAATTTCTCAATCTTATTTTTGGCCGTCAATGAGGAAAGAGGTAGAGAGATTTGTGGAGAGATGTCATATCTGTCAGGTTTCGAAAGGAACAGCGACGAATGCGGGATTATATATGTCGTTACCTGTGCCTACCAGACCATGGGCTGATATCAGCATGGATTTCGTTTTGGGTTTTCCTAGAACTCAAAGGGGGAATGATTCTATATTTGTTGTGGTGGACAGATTTTCGAAGATGGCGCATTTTATAGCCTGTAAGAAGACAGCAGATGCAGTTCGAGTAGCTCAATTATTCTTTAAAGATGTGTATCGATTACATGGTTTACCTGAATCTATTGTTTCGGATCGGGATACTAGATTTCTAAGCCATTTTTGGTTGAGTTTGTAGAAGATGGTCGGGACGAAGCTGAATTTTAGTAGCGCTTACCATCCGCAAACTGATGGAACGGAGGTGGTTAACCGATCGTTGGGAAATTTATTGAGATGTCTTGTGAAAGACGATTTGAAGAGTTGGGATTTGAAGTTGTGTCAAGCTGAATTTGCTCACAATCATGCAATTAACCGAAGTACAGGTTTCAGCCCATTTCAGATTATATATTCAAACTTACCAAAGGGGCCGTTAGACTTAACGATAATACCACAACCAAAGAGGACAGTTAAGCGGGCTGCTGATTTTGTTGATGGGTTAACAGAATGCCATAGAATCGTTCAGGAACGATTGAAGAAAACGAATGAGAAGAATAAACAAATGGCGGATAAGAAACGAAGAAGTGTTGTTTTCAAAGAGGGAGATTTTGTATATGCTGTTTTAACGAAAGATCGTTTTCCAGTTGGAACTTACAACAAGTTGAAAGAACGGAAAATTGGTCCATTGGAAATCTTGAAGAAGATCAATGATAATGTGTATCGGTTAAGGTTGCTGGAAGAGGTTCATACTTCTGATGTGTTTAATGTGAAACACTTGATTCCGTATTATGCTGATGATCAAGAAAATGCGAATTCGAGGACGAATTCTTTCATACCCAGGGAGGATGATGCAGAATATCAAAGGAAAGAGGAAGGAAATCTCACATGTAGGTCGTTCGCCGACCCAACTTTGCCTCTACGCGACCTTAAACAAACCTGCGACTTAACCCCAACCCCGCGACTTAACTCCGACACCGTGCCTCCCACACCGCGACTCAAAATTAGGTCGCGAACGACATATTCCAATTCCCTAACTCGCGAGTTTCCTCCCTTCCCTATAAGTCGCGGCCGACCTAGCTTTCCTCCCTTCCCTATAAGTCGCGGCCAACCTAACTTTCCTCCCTCCCCTATAAGTCGCAACCGACCTAACCCTAAGTCGCGAGGCAATGACAGTAAGTCGCGAACGACTTAGGCCTAAACCGTGAAACCCTATGTCGCAAACGAGATAGAATTCATGCCGCTTCTCTCAAGCTCGGTGTCGTTCTGTGTTAAGTCGTGAATGTTTTTTTGTTTTTTTTAAGTCGTTGTTGATTTCTTAAGTCGCGAACGACTTATTCCTTAAGTCGGCAAGTTCTGTTCCGTGAACCATTTTCTTTAGGTTGCAAAGGAGAATGTTGAGTCGTTTGTAGTCTTGAGTCGTGTACATATTGTGTTGTAAATTTTAAGTCGTGAGTTGAGTTGTAAGCCTATAAATAGGCAAGTCGTGTCATTTGTAAGGAGGTTGAAAAAAAATTGAATAAAATTTGGTTTGTGCTTTGTGCCTCCAATTTTAAATTGGTAGTCGAGTGTTAACTCCTATCTCCATTTCGGCATTCGAGTGCGCTCGAATCAACGAACGTTGAAGCCAATTCGCGGAATCAAGTGCGCTTGATCAACGCTCGAAGAATTGTAGATCTTTCTTCACGGAATCGTGCGCGATCAACGTGTCGAAGATTGCTAGAATCCGGTATCTTCGGAATCAACGGATTTGGGCCTTACGGTATTCATAACTCCATCGATTCTTCATTGATTCACCGATTATTTCCGCTAATCGTGTGAGATCCTGTACGGATTCGATTTATATCGTTGAATTCGCTTCCCACGCTGCGTCATTCCTCCTTCCTCTGTGATGGAAACTTACTACAAAACAGAGATAACCCATTTTTCTTGAAGTCTTTTCTTCAATGAATAATAACTATACTATTTTCTGATGTATAAATGTTTGAAATTTAATCACTTGACGCAAAATTTCAAATAATATTAACATCAAATGGTTTAAGCCATGGTTCCAGGTTCCAGCCAGCATGGTGGAATTTCAACCACTTCGGTCCAGTTCCGGCCATGATCGGATTGAAATTTGTTTGTTCATCCAGTTTTGCAGAATATATGCAAAACCTAAAATGGAACTCATTGTGAAAAAATGCAAAATCAAAAATACTACAGCAAAACAGACATGAGAGGAAATTTCACTAAGGACGAGCATTGCAGCGAATGGAATGATGTTTAGAGTTTGATGTCTAGAGAGGATTTTCATTCTATTTTGGAAGTGGTAAATCTGGAATTAAGTGTTTCAAAGACTAGAACATAAAATTAAGGCTTGAAATGAAATGTTTTGATGTGTATTTTAAGAGATGCGCTGTAAAATGTCACGTGTGTTATAATTATACTATTGCAGGCCAATAATTTAATATCTTCCGTTTAGATGCTTTGGCGAAGTAGCAGTATCTTAAAATTATACTATTTAAAATTTTCAAGGTTAAACATTAACCTTATCAAAATTTACCTATCTGCTAAAATTTAAATAAAAAAGTAGCGAGGGAAAAATAAACCCAAAATGGGAATCGAAATTATCGAAACGGTATCGAAATTTTAAAAAATTTCAAACGACCAGAACGAAATGAAAGATGAAAATTTTAACCTAGGTTCAATCGCTACTTGAATGGATTTTAAGTACAAAAATTTAGTTAAGATGGCTTATTTTTAAATCTGCGGATCATTTATGATAAATCAGTTAAAAAACCAAAGGGATGACCATAAGCATGGTGGTCAAGGCCAAACTAGCACAATTGACTTTAGTAAAACTGAAGTGTAGTCATCGCCATTACAGTCATAAGCAAACACTCTAATAATAATTAATAGTCTTCTCCGTTCAATTTGATAAAAGCCATCTGTTAGATGACCTGCTACACGGACTCTTGCTTCACCAGCATCCCCTCTACCAAAATGCAAACTCCACCCACTATCCAGAAGAGTTATTCATTAAAAATCTCTGCCATTCAATTTGATAAAAGCCATATATTCGATGACCTGCTATACTGACTCCTGCTTCGCCACCATTCCCTCCATTAAAAACGCCAGCTTCACCCACAATCCAGAAAAGCTATTCAAAATCTCCTCAGCTGTCCCTTCTGCCACCCACTTGGAACTAGCTTCCATATCCGACCCCATCATTGTAACTTCTAATGACGCTAGGCTTGAATCTGCGGCATCGGCTCCGTAACCACCTCCTTAACAGAATCCAGGATCACCGACATAAGGATGCGGCTAAGCCAATGACCAGGAAACCTGCTTGGACGGCTTCGATGGCATGATGGAGAGGTGAAAAAAATCCATACGAATATGTTATATACTAGAAGAACGGGTGTGTTAGAAGAATGTGGTGATTGATAAGAATAAGTGGAATGTAAGTGTACTGAGATGAGAAGTACGATTTGTTGATGGAAGCTTGAATTTTGTTAATGGGGACGCCTACATTTTCTATTCCTACCACACTCAGTTGACTTAATAATGTCCAAAGCCTGAATTCACCTTCTTGAGCATGATACTAATATAGACATAAGAACGTTTTGTGACTTTGAAGTAGTCCCGCATTAAGAGCATGTTTTACAATCTAAGTATATAAAATGCTACTTTTAATTGCTGATAAAATGTTGGTGTTTTATGACAAGCAAGTGAGAGTTTATTTGAAGTTTATCATAAATTCAATGATAATTTTATTGCACTACAAGAGAATGACCATATTACAACTATTTGTTTGCGTTTTTAACAACTACTTGTTTGCGTCAACTGTAATGAACATTTTTTTTGACAGTGTCGGGTTGCTCACGCCACATCAAGTGATCCTGATATGCTTCACTGGAAGCAAGAGCTTTTGAGGGAAAATGTCCGCTGTACATTTGGCCATTAGGACCTGATACATTATTACGCTCAAAGTAACAGCTGTAGAAGAAGTAAATATACATGCAAATCCCAAACTCTTTAGCTACATTTATCTACCATGCTAGTACAGAACAAATCCAACATCTAGGCAGCAACAGGTACAGTTGAAGATGTAATACAAATGCTTGAGACACCATTTTTGTAATTAATCTAATACTTTCGTATGTTTTTAAACTTCTTCCACGAATTATGGAAAATGTAATACTAGTAACAAATGTAATACAATTAAGGTTTAAATAGTCTCACATCAAAAGAATGTCTGTGATGTAAGTATATATAAAAAAAATTACATTTTATTAGCATTAAAGTACTTTGAGATTTTAATGGTGAAGTAAGCTGAATTAAAATTATGCTTTGTCGTTAAATTCTCTAGAACTTTCTTTGATTTTGGCAGCTAAATTGTTTGTACTGCTGTACATGTGTTAAAGTCTTTCATTTGAAACATAACATACAAGTTACATGGGAAAGTTCCTATATCAATGAGGTTTATAAAATTATCAATTTTCAAACACTTATGACATTATAGTTTATGCCATGCAATGACCAGCTTATTATAAGTAACGATATACCGCTATAAAAATCATGCACATTTTATTTTAGCATCTGCTATGGAAGTTTCAGAGAAAATTTAAGAAAGTTTGAAGCTAGAGTTTGTATAGAAACCTGAACCTAAGATGACAACATGAAAATGAGTGATTGCCTATATATACTCTCGTTATATTAGTATCATGCACTTTAACAAACATGTAGGATAGGAATTGAAATCTCCACATTTTTACTTAGTATGAATTCTTCCCATTGTTTATCACTAAAAGAATATCTTCCTGTTCATACCATTTGTTTATTTCAATTATGATGTACTCACAATTTCGGTCTTTAAACAAATTCACAATGTAACCAAATTTCTACGTACTTTTTTTACAAACAAATTAAGCACTATGATAACTAATGAACTATCAAAGCACGTTCATTCCTAATAAGTAATTAAACTGCCTGATTTATGATCCATGTCTTCGTACCCATATTATACAAAATTTTAGCACCAGTACAAACAAAATAACATGTTTCCTCCTTCCTCTATAATGAAAATTACTTATTACAAAAATGTGATATCCCATTTTCTCCTGAAGTTCCCTTTTTAATGAATAATAACGATTCTATTTGCTGGAGCTTAAATGTTTGAAATCTCATCATCTGATGTAAACTTTCAAACATTATTAACATCAAACGGTTCAAGCACTATTTGAATGGATTTTAAGCAGTAAAAGTTTGATTAAGGTGGTTTATTTTCAAATGTTGGTCATCTATGATAAATCAGTTAAAAATCCATAGGGATGGCCATGAGCATAGTGGCCAAGGCCAAATTAGCACAATTGACTTGACTTATATTTAATACATTTGTTTAACCTAGTATTGCCATTTACGTCGAGATCGAAAGAAGCATAGTAAAACTAAAAATGTAGTGATCGTCATTACAGTCGTAAACAAACACTCTAACAATAATTAAAAATCTTCTCTATTCAATTTGATAAACGTCGTCTGTTCGGTGACCCGCTACACGTACTCCTGCTTCAGCAGCACCCCTTCCATCAAGAACACCAACTCCACCCACTATCCAGAAGAGCTATTCATTCAAAATCTCCACCATTCAATTTAATAAAAGCCATATGTTTGGTGACCTGCTACACAGACTTCTACTTCACCACCATCCCCTCCATCAAAAGCGCCAACTTCACCAACAATCCAGTAAGCTTTTCAAAATCACCTTATCTATCACTTCTGCCACCCTCTCCCAACTAGCTTCCATATCCGACCCCATCATTGTAACTTCTAATGATGCTAGGCTTGAATCTGCGGCATCGACTCCGTAATCACCTCCTTAATAGAATCCAGGATCACCGACATAAGGATGCGGCTAGCTAAGCCAATGGTCAGGAAGCCTGCTTGGACGGCTTCGATTACACGATGGAGAGGTGAAAAAAAAACCCACACAAATATGTTATATACAGGAAGAACGGGTGTATGAGAAGAATGTGGTGATTGATAAGAATAAGTCGGATGTGACTATGTACTGAGATGAGAAGTACGATTGTTGATGGAAGCTTGAATTTTGTTAATTGGGATGCCTACATTTCCTACCGCTACTTTCGGTATGTTTTCCAAATCAATTGACTTAATAATGTATGAAGCCTGAACTCACCTTCTTGAGCATGATACTAATATAGACATAAGAATGGTTTGAACTTTGAAGTAGTCCCACATCAAGGGAATGTTTCAACAATTTAAGTATATAACAAAAGCGACTTTTAATTACCTACAATTACTATAGAATCTATGATAAAGCAAATAATGGTTTATTTGAAGCTATGTCATAAATTCATTGATAATTTTATAGCACAAAAATAATCATGTTACAACTATTTGTTTTACTCAATTGATATGCTTCCCGTAAGTGTTTTTTAGGGGAAAATGTACAATTATTGATATATCATTGCTGAGTTTTAATTTTACATCTTAACCGCTTACATTTAACCCACTGGGACCTAATAGACTATTAGACTCAAAATAGCAGCTGTAGAAATGAAGTAAATATACATGCAAATTCCAAACTATTTAGCTACATTTGTCTAGCATGCTAGTACAAAACAAATCCAACACCAAGGCAGCAACAGGTACAGTTGAAGAAGCAGAGTTGTGGCCGGTCATGGCTTCTTTGACGTGATGCTTGTGAGCATCGACTAGAAGTGTGAGATTTTGGTTTCGGGGCTTTCAGTGGAAAGGTAGGTCGACACGGGGGAGGTATTGGAAGGAGATGTCGAGGTTGAGGGACTGGGTGTTGTCATTGTAATCTTGGATTGTGGGTGCCCAGCAAGGGATGTCTACCTAGATGAGGGGGCTGGTACGGTGAAAGGAATGTGTGGGTCTTTGAGGAGGAGCTTTGACATGAGTATACTCTAGCTTTACCCATTGTTGTTTTTTCTTTCTTTCTTTATAGTGCAGTCGATGGATGTATATTTTTTTTGTGCTATATGGTTTCTCTATGGTTATATACGACTAATAGGGTAAAGAAATATGTATTTTTTATATACCAACAATGTACGTAATATGTATTTTTGTATGGGTCACAAATCACAATCTGATATTTAATGCAAGTTTCATACATGATTTACAAACAATAATATAAAACCAGTAATAGGAGTCTGTCCCCACAATTCACGTCTTAAGTGTACGAAAATCAGCGAGAGTATAAATATACCGTACAAAACCCCCTGGATCCATTTACAACCAAATGAACAAGGGAATATGGCTTGTCCCTAAAAGTGAAAATTTAGAGAGAACAGTCTGCATGTTATGCGCAAACTCATAGTAAAAAAACTCAATAGAATTTAAGTTACTAATTTGGGTTTCATACGACCACATCTTATGATACATGATTTCATTATTATTTATTTATTTCTTGCATGCTTAATTGTAACCAACTGGGAAAATCCATTTAGTGTTTTTTTTCAATTTTTTTAACCAAGACATACACTTAAAATGTCAATAGAGTCAGATCCAGAATTTTCATAAATAGAGGCAGATCCAGAATTTTCATAATCGTACCGTAAGTCGAACCGTGATGACTTAAGATTTTAAGGTTTTAATGGTTTGACCATTCAACAATAAAAACGGTGAATTTTTTTCCAAAAATTTAATCATTTAACTACAAGATATATGCAAAATATTAAAATAAATATGCTACCTAGCTAAGCTATAAACGGTCTTCAATGTCTGCAACGGACATTGTTTATTGTTACACTACACAACTACATCAACATAATTGCAATTGTGTATACAGTAATAATGTAGTCATACACAAGTTTAGTGACGGCAAACTTGACGAATCAACGATGGTTTTGGAGAAGCTTACAGCGGTGAAAAACGAAGTGGTGGACTTTATTGTTCAGATTTAAGGACGATGATTTACTTTATTTTTTTCAGAGCATTACAAATGATGAGAATGAGATAAAATTAAATGATGAGAAAGTAAGGAGAATTAAATGACCACTTGAATTTAACATGACTAATCCAAGTTTTTTAATATATGAAGAAAATTTTCTACATTGTAGTTTTTCCTTGTATATCAATGTGAATGGTTAAAGTAGAGTCATATACCATTCGTGAATTTTGTGTTATTCATCCATATGTTGCAACGGAAAAAAAAAATTCTCCATGATTTAAACAATAGATAGAACATGTATTTTGTATCAGTGTAAATCATAGTTATCATAATCGGACCGGGAGTCAATCGTGACGATTGAAGGTTTAAGTTTTTGATTTTTCAATTGATAAAACCGTTGAAACCATGAATTTTTTATTTTCGAAAATTTATACATTTAAATATAAAATACACGCAAAAATATTGAAAAAAAAATACGCTAAGTAGATGAACCATGGAGTGTCTTTGATGTCCGCAACCAAAGTTGTATAAAGCTACCGTTCAGAATTGCAGTAATTTTGCATGCTACAGTGGCACAACTGCACAACATAATTGATTTTGTGCACACTTGAGCAATGCATAATAGCAGAAGCATAGTGGCTGTGAACTTGACAAAACATTTAGTAATCTTGGAGGAATTTGCCAGAGAAGAATGAAGCTTATTGTTAAAATTTTAGGATGATAACGATTTTTATGATATAATTTTTTTTCTTTAGAACAATATAGAGAATGACGAAGGGAGAAAATAATGGATAAATAAAAAACCATAGTTCAATGGATAAATAAAAAAACCATAGTTCAATTTGGTAAAATGGACGGATCGATCGTTGGTTCAAAGGTTCGATCTTTGGATCGTGCACAACTAAGGTACATGTGAGCAATTGAAATAAACAATACAAAACAAATTTGAACAAAAAAGATTTTGACATCTGATGCTTTTGTTGCTTTCAGTAGCACTAAATAGCTGAAATGTCTACCAAGATACTTTAGTTGATGTTTAAATATGATTAGATTGAAGCTTTCTAAGTGAGGAAAACGATATAATGATGATACTTATACACTTGTGTAATATATTATCACGTACATAAACATAACAAACAATATCCATTCTAAACATTGTCACATACATATGCACACAAAATCATCTAAAGGTCTATTGGCGGCATATATCCACTCTCTGCAATAAAATTGCATTTAATCTTCTATTTTATTCGCATGGAATAGTTGATTATGCTCACTTTTTTGAAAGACAAAAATCGGCAAAGTTTAATAAAGGCTTTGCATGAGGAATCATTTCTCTCCTCATTGCTTAAGCTGCTTCCCTCCTTCAATCTATTCATGTCAAATAAAATTGTTAAACGTTGCATTTTTATAATGGAAATGACATTTACATTTGTATAATTTTAACAAATAAATACCTTCATTGCAACCTCCTTCTGTTAGAAATTGATACTTGAATTCGAAAAGATGCCATTGGAGAAGCTTGCGGAGGAATGATGCCGAAATCCTAGAATCGACGAAGGTGAAGCCTTAGGCTGTGGAGTTGAAATTGTCGAGCTAGTTCGGTGGAGGAGCAGTTTCATTCGGTGATGGGTGATGCCGTACCAAAGATTTTGTTTTCACGCTTACTTTTATTTACTTTTTACATGTTAATTCCATTCCAGGCAAATTTCCAAACTTATAAGTTTCCAAACCTGTTTATAATCCATAAACATTTTTAGTCAAACTTCCAGAATTCAAACCAATACTTAAACACTCAAAACATTTTAATCCAATTCCACAGTCTTCAACAATCATTTAAGTATTTCAAAATCATTTTGAAATCAATTATATCCAAAATCCTTTGGTATCAAATTATCTTTTGAATTTCAAAACCAAACTTAGTTTTGCAAACACTCCATTTTAAAATAATTTGGAAGCAATTCCTCTTTTGAAAACTCGAAAATGAACAAATGAATTTATATTTGTAATTAAATGAAATTGAAACTATATTGGAATTAAATTTGAATGGTGTTAAATAAAGTAAAAATGGAAAATATAGTTGAGTTGGACTAAATAAAACAAAAAAATTGAAAATAAAAATTAGTAAGTAAAATAATTGATTAAGTGGGTAAGTAAATTGGAATGATATTTAATTTAAATTAGGTGAAGTAAAGTAAAGTGAAGTTGAAAGATTAATTTGTAGTAGACTAAGAATAATAAGGGTTTGGAAATAAAGTCCATTAAGATTTAAAATAAACTAGTAAGTGGAGCTAATTAAAGTAATGATTAATTAAATATGGTTTGAAATAAGATGAATAGAATTCAATATTTAAAATGAAAGGAAAATTGAATTCACAATGAAATTGGAAATTTAAGATGAAATTAAATAAATATGAAAGCTTACGTGGTGAAGTTAAAATAAAAATAGGAAGTATATAAAATATTTATATTGAACTTAGGAATGGTTGGTGAAGTTCTTGAGTAAAATTTTGTATTAAGAATATAATGGGTATCTGGTTGGCGAGACATATCACACATATTTGATGGAATATTCCGCTGTGTTTGATTGACTGCAAAGTCAGTTTTGTGAGGACGGGTTATGATAAATGCCCAGTTGTGTGTTATGAATTTTGTTGTACTCTGATGATGTAATTTGTAAACAGATATAATTCTTTTTGTTTAAAGATTAATCATTTATCTATTTATATTGTTCCGCTGCGATTGTGAGATTCTGATATTGTTTCTATTTCTTCTTCTCCCTCATTCTTTAACCCTAATAGTTCGGTTTTTCGACATTCGATTGTTCGGCATTAGATATAATGGACGTATTGATGTTGATTTTCGGACGTCGCAAAATTGGACCGTTATAGATTGGTATCAAGATGACTTCGTTCGGTAAAGAGGAGGAAGTGCCAGATGAGAAATATCATCCGGTATTACTGGGTTTTGCCACTCCATAGTTATGCGACGGTGATGTTTCATCTGGCATTGAGGAGGACCTCATGAAATATCTCGTCCCATAGTGGTGTTTCGTTCGATATTGAGTTGATGCTGAACCAAGTAGTGCAGGCCAGATTTGAGACGCTGAAAGCCGAACCAAATATTTGGTTCGGTGTTAGAGCATGTCGGTCCAAATCATACCGAAGCAAACATCTTGGGCTTTGCTGAAACAAACTGATGCCGAAGTTGATGGATGTCGAACCAAACTCCACGGTTGTTATATAGCAGCTACCCCTCCTTATTTCTTCACTCTATAAATAGTGCAGCAAATGGCTGTGACTGTTGGAAAAGTTGTGACCCTTTACCAGGTGGTGCGACATTTGAATTTGAACAGACAGAAATAAAAACTGTTCGGTCTGAACAGCCACGCCAAGCCAACTGGCAAATGCAAAGTGCTAAGTGCCTCTAATATGCCTCAAACGCCTACGCACCCACACAGAAGGCGCGGGCGCACACGTGTGGGCGGGGTGGTGCGTTGCACCACCTGTCATGCCTTGTGTGTCTCTTTGTCTATATGAATTGTCATTGTGTCCACATCTTAGTATATAAACATAAATAGTTTATTATATTCTAAGATGTAGGACTATTCGACTTCCAAGGCAATTAATGCCTTCACAATCTCTAATACAAAACTCATTCATTTCTAACAAAACATTATCAATATTTTGTTCAGCATCCTCAAGAGAATTATAGTTTTCTATTTTCCTTGGTCTCTTTTGAGTATAATTTTCAGTACCCTATTTTAAAGGATATACACGTTCGAAAAATTTAGCATTTCTCGACTCAATGATGGTATTTACATGAATATCATCAACTTTAGATTTGTACACCAAAATTCGATAAGCTACACTATTTTGTGCATATCAAATGAATACGCAATCGATTGTTTTTGGTCCAATTTTGACCTTCTTTGGTTTCGGTACCGCTACTTTTGCATGGCACCATCACACTTTTAAGTATTTGTAGGATGATGCTCTATTTTTTCAAAGTTTGTGGGGAGATTTAGATGTTTTCTTTCGTGATATTTTATTTAAAATATGATTTGCAGAAGCTTCTCCCTAGAAGTTATCTGGTAAGCTAAAACTAATTAGTACGACATTCATCATTTCTTTAAGAGTTCTATTTTTTCATTCGGTTATACCGTTGGATTAAGGTGAATATGGGGCTGTAGCTTTGTGTATAATACCATGCTCAGTGCAGAATTCCTCAAAGAGAAATTCATATTCTCCTCCTCTATCACTTCTTAAAGCTATAATTTTCTTGTTGAGTTGATTTTCAACTTCTCCTTTATATTGTTTAAACATGTCGAATGCCTCGTCCTTACCTCTAAGGAGATACATATAACAATACCTTGTACAATCATCAATGAATGTGATGAAGTACCTTTTTCCTCCTCTAGTCCGACACATTTTTAAGTCACATACATCTGTGTGTATTAAATCTAGAGGTTTTGTTTCTCTTTCAACGTGATGATATAAGGTTCTAATCTATTTTGCTTCAGCACAAGTTTCACATTTATAACTTGGATATATTGAAAACTTAGGTATAAAGTCTAAGTTAACCATTTTTCATAATGTATCAAAATTAACATGGCCCAATCTGGCATGCCATATATTAGAGGATTCTGCGATATAAATAGAAGAGTTAACTTTATTATCAAAATCCTTTTGTACAACGGTCATTACATTTATTTTAAACAAGCCATCACTTACATATCCTTTCCCTGCATAAACTCCGTTCTTTGATAAAACATTGTTATTGGATACAAAGACTAATTTGAAGCCATTCTTGCTTAGTAGTGAACCAGAAACCAAATTCTTTTGAATATCTAGGACGTGTAAAACATCATTCAACGTAAGCTCTTTTCTAGAGGCCATCTTTAGAACAATTCTTCCTTTTCCTTCAACTTTAGATGTGGAGGAATTTCCCACCTTGTGTCACAGGTTTATGGTTCGAGAACATCCACTTATTGGCGCAAATATGTCTTGTGGCACTAGTGTCCACAAACCACTATTTGGAGTTGCCAATTAAGTTGCATTCAGAAATCACCATAGACAAGTTCATTTCTGAAATGTCATCAGAGAGTTTCTCACATTCGGTAATATTTTCTTGTTTTTTCTTTTTCTTTGGACCTAGGCATTCATTGGCCTTATGTCCTTTCTTCCTCCAGTTGTGACAATTTCCTTTGAACTTCTTTGGTTTCTTTATTTTTGGATTGTATTCCCGTTTTCGCTTGTTGTTTTTCTCAGCCTCGACTACATTTTCCTTTACCACTATTGCATTAGTCGTTTTCTTTTTTGATTTCCTATTATCCTCTTTGATTCTAAATCAGATAATAATTTTGAAAGAGAATTTTCGTATTTTGTTTATCACTGATTGGAGTCACTGTATTTCAGACAATGGCTTAAGACAGCAATACACATTACACTAGAAAAGGCCTCATGTACCGTTGAATAAACGCTACTAAAATTTTTAGTAGTGTTTTAGCTAACGTTGCGATACGACATGCAACTAAAAGTCTGAAACTCTTTATAGCATTATAGAAAACGCTTCCAATACTTGACCTATTGTAGGGTTTTAGAAATGCTACAAAAGTTTGAGACTTTTAGTAGCATGTCGCATCCCAACGTTCAATAATGCTACTAAAAGTTTTGGTAGTGTTTTTTCAACGCTTGAAAAGCTTTACCGCATCTATTTACATTTATTTTAGTAGCGTTTTTAAAACATTGCTACAAGTTATTAACTGTTTTGTAGCATATTGTATACTCTACTATTGCATATCAATGGCTTGTACCATAGTCATCACTCACATAATTGTCTTATTACAACCATCAATTAATCACATAATCGTCGTATTCAAACAATCAATCAATCATATAAACAACTATTCAAACAATTAAAAAAGCACGTTAATCACATAATCAAATATAATATCCATAACCATTTCGATAATAGTTTTTCGACAAAACGAGCAAATTAACATAAAATCCATAACCATTTATAAACAAGTTTACACAATAAGTACCAACAAAATATTATAGTATATATAACAATTAAAGACATGTTCATTACTTGATTACCCATAATACTTTGCTGCAGCTAGTCTTTACTCCTAAAAGTCTAATTACCTGTAGACAAATTTAACAATCAACAAATGATTATGAAACTGTTTCATATTTAAAGTATATCAAACATCCTTAGTTTGACTTTTCTTAAATTTAAATAATTTTTATAAAACTTAATTTTTTATAAAACTTGGTTAATTTTTATAATAAACTTATTTAATTTTTAAAAACTTATTTATGTAGTTAAATTCTAATAAAAATTAATTAATTTGTATAGATTTATTTAATTTTTATAAAAAATAGTTAAATTATATAAAACTTAGTTATTTTTTAAAATTTTGGTTAATTTTTAAGAAAAATAGTTAAATTTATAAAGCTCGGTTAACTTGTTTATAAATTTATTTATATTAACTCAATCTTATAAATTATCGCAATCGTAAGACTTAAATGTCATGGCTTGTATTTTAGTTAACTTAAACTAATAAATTATCTCAAACTTAATTTTTATTAACTTGTTAATTTTTATAAATTATCTCAAACCTATAAATTTTTCATAAACTTAGTTAATTTATTATTATTATTATTATTATTATTATTATTATTATTATAAACTTAGTTAATTTATTACTATTATAATTATTATCAGCTTAATCAATTTTTATAAAACTTATTTATTTTGTATAAAACTTAGTTTACTTAGTTAATTTTTATAAGCTTAGTTTTAGTTATTATTGTTGTTTTTATTATTATTAATAATAATTATAAAACTTTGTTGACTTTGTTAATTTATTATGATTATTATTATTAGTAGTAGTATTATTATTATTATATAAACTTAGTTAATTTTTATCAAATTATAGTTGTTTATTGTTATTATTATAAACATGGTTAATTTTTTATCAAGCTTAGTTTATTATTATAAAATGTCGTTAGATTATATAAAACTTAGTTAATTTTAAAAATTTGGTTAATTTTTAAAAAATTAGTTCAATTTCTATAAAAGTTGGTTAACTTATTATCAAACTTAGTTAATTTTAGCAAGTTTAGTTGTTTATTATTATTACAAACTTGTTAATTTTTTATAATACTTAATTAACTATTATAAAAGTATTTATTTTTTTATGAAACTTAGTTGTATTCGGTCTATTATTTGTTATTATTATTATTATAAAACATAGCTGACTTGGTTGATATTTTATTATTATTATGAACTTAGTTAATTTTTGTCAAATTATAGTTTATTATAACTACTATTATTATGGACTTAGTTTATTATTATTATTAACTTGTTTATTTTTATATTCTGACATGCGTAAAACTATACTGAACTAACATGGGTAGATTGAATTGATGGTCCACGTGTATTTAAAATCAAAATAATAAACTACACTAATTATATAGTATCAGAATATTAAATTATATTTTGAACAAGGCATGAGTCTCTAATTGTGATTCACTCACCCTTTTATTTTGATTCGGCTCCGTAGTGCGCGAACTATCATTGTCCGCCTAGTAAATATATATCGCCTCGAATATGTATGATGTTATAATCTATTTACAGCAAACAACAATGTATTCGAATGTTATATCTGGACAATATTCTATCATTTTTTATTGTTTTTTTATATGGATAGTATATAATATGCAGCGTTGAGACGTTGAGTTATCTAATTGTGTACAGTGAATGCTTTGAAATTTGTTTCGTTTTGGACCAAGAATGTACCATTTTATGGACCTATTGTTATCGGTTCTATATCAACTCGTCTACAACTTTGTCTTTATTTCTAATTTTATATTATTGTTTTGATATTCACTATTTGGAAACACCATTAATCAATCAAGCATTTGAAGCCATAAAATAAATAATTAAACATTACCTGATCTTGCAACTCAGTGCAATGCAAAAGAAGACAACCCACTAATGATGCATTTTGCTGCCAAATGATCAGAGTTACAATAGATGCATGCTGAAATGATCAAAGAAAAACATGCAAGCATCAATTTTCGTTTTGCAATATTATGTACAATGAAATAGAATAAAAATAAAATATACACCCAGCGAATCAACAAACCGTGGTTCAAAACATGTAATATCAACGAAGTTCCAAATGATTTATAAAGAAGAAGCAAGCTTTGCTGCAACTAGCCGTTTTACTGAAATAAGACCTAGATTTATTAATAAATTGTAACAGGTAAGCAAAGAAAAGGTTTAAATTGTTTAAGGTTACAAAAATATTTTCTAACTGAACACACAAATAAAATGAATATACGTAGATTTATCACTGCATGCAAGATACACAGGCTGATAAGTGTAGGTACCTTTGATTTTCTCATATGAAATTTGGGACAACACAACTACATATGATTCATTCTTGCAGTGGCCTCCATCGTAGTAGAACTGGTCTATATCGATAGGTATCTTGACTTCCAACATCTTAAGGTTGGAAAACATTATATTTTGCACTGATCCAGAGCCACTCTGTAAATAATAATCATGAGTTAATCCTTAAGTTGCATATTTGCAACAAATGAACAAAATATTACCTGCCACGTTTTGATTCTGACACCCGTCATTGTGTTGCTGAAGATTGCATTATTGGCATTAACATTCGATACACAATCTTTTGTTTTGTCCTTCCCCAAACTCTCGATGCTGATTCCATGACTAGGACCGCAGTTTATATCATATACGTGAACATTTGAGCTTCCGGTTTTGATAGAGATGTAGTCATCGTCTTATTTAGTTATACACACTTTAGAAAACAAAGTTCTACCACCTAAAAAATGATAAAATAATCGTGAAGGTTAAGAAGAGATTACCACAGCTTAAGCTAACGTGATGAATCAAGGCATCAATGGAGTTTTGTAAATGAATTCCATCAATGTTGGGACTATCTCCCGGTGAAGAAACAGACATGTTAAAGACTTGAACTACTTCACAACTGCCATATTTTAAGTAGCATCGAGAACTGTTTTGAATAGCTATTCCTGTGACTGTTACATTGTAGCTTCCATAAAACCTTAGAGCCTGTTTATATAGATGTTTATAAAAACTAACTTTTTTGAGCATAACATGATCATAAATAAGAGGAGAGAAATTACTGTAGGTTTAGTTTGAGGCATTTTTCCAACAAGTCCACTATTAGTTTCCTGCAAAACATATTTGGAGATAATACAAATCATTAATCACATAACAATGAATTCAATAATAGAATGAACTTCTAATAAAAGCAACATTCAAAACGAAAGCAAGGCTAAACAAAAAAGCCGATTTGTTTTAACTTTATACCTAAAGCCGTCCAATTTTCATCTAAGATGTAGAGCTAGTATTTAAAAAAATCATAGTTCAATAACTAATGTTATCAAGAATCTGGAAACTAACAAAAGAAATATAGCAAAACCAATCACTTTTCTCCAAAAAAAAATGTTTAATTATATACATTAATAATCTCACATATTCATTTTGCAAAGATGCACAAATGAATCTGATCAAAAAATTGAATACGGTTAAATCTAAGCACACAGCGGCAATTTGTGATTAAATACATCAAAGACCATCTCTCCAATGCACAAATCTTCTCATACAGACTTCAGGTCCAACATCAAAATACCCTTACAACATTCCCAAAATTCAAGGCTGGGTCCCCGAACTTTTCTTCTCTCAGGCAATGAGGCCACTGCTCCATTTCAATCCATATTATACTCATTCTCTGCCTTTGATATCTATATCACTGATCTAGCAGTAGAATTACACATGCACTCAGAACGGGATAGGCTATGACGTCTTTACCAGCCTTTCCACTCTCAGGTTTCCCCACTGAATTATCTTGCAACCCCTTCACAATCATATTGTACTCGTACTCTGGCAATGAAGCATCGAGAAAATAAAGCAGCATCTACCTTTTATTTGGAGTAATAAATTTCTTGTGCCCTAAAAATGCTGTATGTCCTCGAATCAAATGCCCCATGTTTCCGCCATGCGAAGGCATGAAAACATTACCCTTTTTTCAAACTATGTAGCAACAAGAGAAGAAGCTTTTTTCGCAAATGATACGCTTTCTCTATTGGTAGCATGTCTTACTTGTTACCCTATTTCTTTGAAAAATTCAAATCACCAAAGCCATCAGTTGCCTGGTTGTTATCATCTGCCTCATTATACGAGTTTTTCTCAACATTTATGAGCCAACATATACACCTTGTTTTTCAATTTCAGCATGTATATCTACAACTTACCTCAGTGCATATATATTTGAGCATAGCAGTCCTCTCACCACTTGCTTATTTTATTCAATTTTATTTGCACTTGACATCTTGCCTAAAAGCAACTCATCGAAGTATTGTGGTTTCTTATGGCATGCGGCTTCCCTGCATTGTATAGTACCAACTTGGTTTTATCCACCCACTGTAGTTCTCCTACATCGTAACTTCATTGCATAATAACAATGCAATCATATTAAAATATGTTTTCATTAAGTATTATAAAATCATCTATTTGATGATCTCCTTTGTGTTCATTTTTATGTAACCTTGTAAACACTTGTGGAAGTGTATTTATGTGTTAAATATGCTTAAACCATTTTTTTATTTTCACTATCAAGTATACAGAAGTTTAAACTACATGAATTAGAAACTTATAATACCTTACTAATTAATACACCTTCACAGAAATTGTTGGACTTCAGGGATGAGTTTTGCTCCTCCAAGATAAACTATTATTATGCCAGATGAGTTACACTCTGCAAATTACAAATAGCATTGTGAGAAAAGCACTGTTCTATTGGAGTACAAGGAAGTAAAACAACAATGCTCTGTAAATAATAATAATAATAATAATAAAGCTAGTTTTGCATAAAAAACAAGCTAAATAGAGACTTCCTTATATCTACTATATGTTTGTCATAGGAGCTATAATGAAGTTCTTACATGAAACAAAAATAGTGTACTGCCATAAATTTAGTCATCATCCAAGTCAAAGTTGGTGCAAAACCACATGTTTGCTTTGTATATGATAATACGGGAGAAAAAGAATCATGCACGAAAGTAACTAGTTGTGTAAAGAGATTATATCAAGTAATCATCTGTGACTGTTTAACTAATTCTAGATCATATAATCAACAATGAGAACAAACTCCAGATCATAAAATAGTGGTACTAATTCTTGATTAAACAATAACATGAAAATCAATTTATAAATCTAAAATCAATCTAGACAGTTGGTTATCATGAAACATTATCATAAATATATTATTTGCTTGCTGTGTCCCCTACTTTTACAATTCTAATACTAGTTTGGTTGTCTTTTTTGCACACACAACTAGATATAGACACACACGTATAGGTAGGTTGAAACTAAAATAGCATGCGTTGGGTCCAATTCAGAACCAGGCAAGTATATGGACCTGTGAGTGCACACTATGAATAGCAAGTGCTGAAATGTTAGTTGAGGTTAACTGTGAGAGAAGTAGGCAGCTGCATCTGCTGAGTGGACGGAGTTGAGTGCATGTAGGCGAACGCCAGTTAGCTATCTGGACAGAGATTCAGCTAATGCGAATTGACGTTGCATCTACTGTCAAGAAGTTCAGGATGGATGGTGCAAGTGTGTTGCAGGCATCAGTCAATGCAACCACTTTTCTCCAAAAAATATATTTAATTGTATGCATTAATAATCTCTCACGGATTCATTTTACGTAGATGCACAAATGAATCTGATCAAAAAATAGAATACAATTAAATCTAAGAACATAGGGGCAATCCGTGATTAAATACATCAGAGACCATCTCTCCACTGCACAAATCTTCTCATATAGACATTAGGCCCAACAGCAAAATACCCTTACAACATTCTCAAAATTCAAGGCTGGGTCTATGGACTTTTCTTCTTCTCAGGCAATGAGGCTACTGCTCCATTTCAATCCATATTATACTCATTCTCTGCCTTTGATAATCTACATCACTGATCCAACAATAGAATTACACATGCACTCGGGAACAGAATAGGCCGCAACATCCTTACTAGCCTTTTTACTCTCGGGTTGCCCCATTGAATTCTCATACAACCCCTTCACAATCATATTGGACTCGTACTCTGGCAACGAAGCATCGAGGAAATAAATCAGCATTTACCTTCTATTTGGGGTAATAAATTTCTTGTGCCCTAAAAATGCTTTGTGTCCACGAATCAAATGTCCTACGTTTCCACCATGAGATGGCTTGAAAACATCGCTCTTTTCGCAAACTATGTACTCGATTGAAGCAAGAGAAGAAGCTTTTTTCGCAAATGATTCGAATTCTCTATTGATGGCCTGATTCCTGCTTGTTACCCTATTTCTTTGCAAACTTCAAATAGCTATAGCCATCGGTTGCCTGGTTGTTATCATCTGCCTCATCATAAAAGTTTTTCTCAACATTTATCAACAAACATATACAAATTTTTTCAATTTCAGCATGTATATCAACAACTTACCTCAGTGCATATATATTTGAGCATAGCAGTCCTCTCCCCACATGTTGATTTCATTCAATTTTATTTGCATTCGACATCTTGCCTGAAAGCAACTCATCGAAGTATTGTGGTTTCTTATGGTCTGCGGCTTCCCTGCATTATATAGTACCAACTCGGTTTTATCTACCCACTGTAGTTCTCCTACATGGTAACTTCACTGCATAATAATAATGCAACTATATTAAAATATGCTTGTATTAAGTATCATAAAATCACCTATTTGGTGATCTCCTTTGTGTTCGTTTTTATGTAACCTTGTAAACACTTGTGGAAGTGTATTTATGCGTTAAATATGCTTAAACCATTTTTTATTTTGGCTATCAAGTATACAGAAGTTTAAACTACATGAATTACAAACTCATAATATCTTACTAATTAATACATTTTCACAGAATTTTTTGGGCTTCAGGGATGAGTTCTGCTCCTCCTAGATAAACTATAATTATTCCAGATGCGTTACCCTGTGCGAATTACAAATAGCAATGTGAGAAAAGCACTGTTCTATTGGAGTACAAGGGAGTAAAACAGCAATGCGCTGTAAATAATAATAATAATAATAATAATAATAAAGCTAGTTTTGCATAAAAATCAAGCTAAACAGAGACTTCCTTATATCTACTATATGTTTTCGTAGGAGCTATAATGGAGTTCTTGCATGAAACAAAAATAGTGTACTGGCATAAATTTAGTCATCATCCATGTCAAAGTTGGTGCAAAACCACATATTTTCTTTATATATGATAATACAGGAGAAAAGAATCATTCACGAAAGTAACTGGTTGTGTAAAGAGATTATACCAAGTAATCATCTGTGGCTGTTTAACTAATTCTAGATTATACAATCAACAACGAGAACCAACTCCAGATCATAAAATAGCAGTACCTATTCTTGATTAAATAATAGCATGAAAATCAATTTATAAATCAAAAATCAATCTAGACAGTTGGTTATCATGAAACATTATCATAAATATATTATTTGCTTGCTGTGTCCCCTACTTTTACAATTCTAATACTAGTTTGGTTGTCTTTTTTGCACACACAACTAGATATAGACACACACACACACATATTGGTAGGTTGAAATTGAAATAGCATGCAGTGGGTCCAATTTAGAACCAGGCAAGTGTAAGGACATGTGAGTGCACACTATGAATAGCAGGTGCTGAAATAGTAGTTGACGTTAATTGTGAGAGAAGCACGCAGCTGCATCTGCTGAGTGGACAGAGTTGAGTGGAGGCAAGTGAACACCAGTTTGCTATCTAGACAGAGATTCAACTGGTGCGAATTGACATTGCATCTACTATCAAGAAGCTCGGGATGGATGCTGCAAGTGTATTGCATGCACCAGTCTTTAATGTTGAATTGTAAAATGCAGATGAAATTGAGTGTGCTGAAGTGTAGATAGGAAAATGATCACCCGACGAGCTGCTACACTAGGCATGCTCTAGATAGAGAGTCGCAGGCTTATGTCACATGGCTGAAACACAGATTGGTATGCAGTGTCGGTACTCACTGTAATGCTAGGTCTCTACAAGTAGAGGAATAAAGCAAGCAGATAGAGATAAATCTACACTACAAAATTTATAACCAACTACGCACACATATATAAATAAGCACACATGCACACATGTTCGACAAGTAAGCACATATTCTTTTTCATAAACAAAGCGGTCTTTATTTTTATGAACAAATTAAGAAAGAGATAAATCAATGTTAATTTACTTGAATATCATTGAGTATCATGCATTTAGAAGTAATTAAGAGAAGGAATACACATACCACATAAGCAATTGAAATGGAAAATATGCTTTCCTTGACTATTGATATATGATATCGTGCAAATAACCAATACACGTATGCAAAAGTTCTTGACTGTCTCCAAGAAAGTGCGGTTGTAGTTCGAGAAGAAAGCAGAAGAAGAAAGCTAAAGAAGACGATCAGAAAGATTGTAACAATCATGATAACATAAATGAATTCCATTTCTAAAGATAAATGACATTTTCAGGGAGAAGAATAACTCATTATATGAAAATTGGTAAATGTTCCTCAGGGTCAAAATTTGGTAAATAATTATATGGAAAGCTGCAACCAACTGAATAAGTTAATAAATGCATGTGCTACTGAGTTACAACAAAAAGCCAAAATAAAATGGTTAACAAGGGTGATCAGCTCATGGATTTTTTTTATATGTCTGAATGAATGCTAATAAGGGAAGAACATGTCTTTCTCAAATTATAAATAATGATGGCAAGCTGTCAATACTGTGGACATTAAACAAACTCAAATCAATGTGACAGATTTTTATACTAGTTAATTTTTGACAGTATTCTAAGATAAAAGAGAGATAATTTTCAGGCTATGGTTAGTTAATATGCTGCAAACAGAGTTATTTAAGAGTGATAACAATCTGTGGTTAAAAAAAGATCATTTAACATCATGAACTGTTCAGCAAATGAATAAAAAGTACCACTTAATATCAAATTGGTGCTCTAGTCGAACATAGATATTTCATCATATACTCATTTGAGGAACAAACATCAGACATATCTTGATGCATTTTTGCAATTGATTTTTACAAGGATTTTAGAGCTGGAAGAAGACTTTGAGAATTTTGACGAATAAACTGACGATGGGCCTTATAGGGCTCTTGAAACAATAAACGTTTGAATAATTTAAGCATGTTTTACTTTATTAAAACAGAAATCTTGATCCAAAAACAAACCATACACCACTGAAGGCAAAATTCAAGATGTGGACAATTCTGTAAGAGATCTTCAAAAGCCTTAACTAACCATTGTATATAATTGATTGCTATCGAAGAAGCAACAACACTTATATCTAAGGGATTTACTGCAAAGATACATTTTTTATCGATGAACCTTCATTAAAGCAAAGGCTGATAAGTAATGCTATCTGATGTTGATCCTCGGCAAAGGCTACATCAACCGCCTAGCATATAATGAAGAAAAATAAAATAGCAAATTATATTATATACAACTGTTTATGATATTTAATAATAGAAGTCACAAAAGTTTACTACCGTAAAGATAACCATAAACCACGTACAGATGTAAAGCATATGTGTTCAACGTTCCAATATATCAAAATGAGCTACGCTATATAAATTTGATTGGCATCGAAGAAGCAACAACACTTACATCTAAGGGATTTACTGCAAATATACATTTTTTATTGATGAATCCTTATTAAGCCGAAGGCTGATAAGTAATGCTCTCTGATGTTGATCCTCGCAGGCAAAGGCCACATCAACCGCCTAGCATACGATAAATAAAATGAAATAGTTGATTATATTATATACCGGAGCGACTATTTATGATATTTAATGACTGAAGTCATAAAAGTTTACTGCCGTAAAGATAACTATAAACCATGTACAAATGTAAAGCATATATGTAAACATATGTTGACTCAAATTTGCTAACTTTGTACATGGTTAAAGTATCAACATAAGCCAATTCTTGACTATAAATAGACATCTACAATTAATGAGATTTAGGCAACATAAAATAAATCAAAAATTAAATTATTACCCATAAAAGGGGTTATATTATTAATTCAGACAAACATTTTATTGAATGATAGTTTCAAATACTTTTGTAACATGCACAATACTACGCTTGAGTTAAAATACGTAAATTGAACTTCAGAGAAGTTTAAGAAAAAATTATATGAACAAAGAAAACTAGCATATCAGACCTGGATTGATAGTATAAACTATATTGGACCAAACTGATTATCAGATTAATGGAGTTGAAGCACCTGTATTGAACTCGTTGAAGGAACTCGATGTTGAGGCGAAATCAGTGATTAGAAGCAAGTCATCGCAACTTAAGCACGGAGCATGGAAGCAAGGATAGGATGAATTCTTGGGCTGAGTAGCAACAACAATTAGAGTTGAGAAATTTGGGTGAATTATAAATCGGTAGATGTGAGTAAAAAGGGAAATAAGAAGAGCATTTACATTAAGCCAAAACAAATTGCTAAAAATACTATACATGTATGTCTCCATATTATTGAAAATTCAAAAAAAGAAAAAAAGAAAAAAAGCAAAAAAAGAATCATATAAAGAGCATGTTCATTAAGCCAAAAAAATTATGACTCTAGAAAGGCAAACAATAACGGTCCCTGACCTTAAAAAGAACCTTCAACTCTATATATTTTATATTACTATCAACATTGCTAACTATTAGCACGTCCTGGACAATTGGTTCTTCTTATTCAGTTTTTCTTTTTGACTGCTAAAAATTATACTATAGTCAATTTTATATTATCATCTAATTCTAGTTCCAAACCCACTACACTACAAAATAAGTCATCATTGGTACTGCCCAAGAGCAAGTCAACTTGATTAGGAAGAGGATCTCCAATCGCTTGCACTTCAGTTTCTTCTGAAATTGTAGTAGGCTCGTCGTAATTGAAGTTAGACTAAATTTCATTAGAAGAGTGGTTAATCAAGCCATCATTTGATTTTAAACCTCATGCTCTGTTAAATTAGGGTTCTTGTAGCACCAACAACTATAGTACGGAAATTAAAATACCTAGGCAAAATTAGGGTTTTGTGATTACCTCAACATGTTGATTTAGGGCTTGTGAACAAATTTCAAAGAAGTAAACATAAGCAGATTGAAGGATGAGTGAATCCATGAAGTGGAGGGGAGCAGATTGATAGAGAGAAGGGGCGCATAGCAGAAGCCAAAGGAATTTTATGAATGAGGGCAGAAACGTAAGAATTAGGGATGGAGATGGAAAAATGTGATGAAGATTTTAGTCCTGGGCGGGAAGGCGGAGATATTTGGCAGCGTTGAATCAAATAAAAAGGCGGAAAAAGAATTTGTAAAATTAATATTAGTTGCATTCTCATTATAAACACCGCCAACAGGTGCAACTATACGTAGGCTTTTTAGTTGTGACATCGCCAGTCAAACCGAACGTGTCCACCATTGAGAACAGAATAATGGTTCCAACAACCACTATCGTTTTTTCACATGTTGAGAGGCTAGAAAAATTTGCTGGAGTAGATTTTGATTGCTGGCAACAGAAAATGTTGTTTTACTTTACTCTTGACTTTGTACAATTTCTCATCGAGGATGCTCCGAAAGTGGATGAACTAGAGACTGATGCAACCAAAGTTGTAGCACTCAACATATGGAATGATTCATATTTCATACAAAAAAATACATATTAAATGGACTGGATAACAGTCTGTATAATGTGTAATGCACAGTGAAGACTTCAAAATAACTTTGGGCTTCCTTGGATAAAAAGTATAAGACGGAGGACGCTGCAATGAAAAAGTTCATTGTCGAAAAATTCATCGATTACAAATGATAAATGCCAAAACCGTTATCAGTCAAATCCAGAAGTTGTAGGTAATAATACACGAAATCCATGATGAAGAGATGTCCTTGAGCGAATCATTTTAAGTGGATGCTGCCATCGAAAGCTACCGCTGTCATGGAAAGATTTCAAGAATTATCTTAAACATGGGCACAAGGAGATGACTATGGAAGACTAAAAGCTTTAATTCACTTGAGGATGCTGAACAAAATATTGATAATTTTCAGCAAAATTGTACTAATCAACAAGTGTAGAAACCAAGTAGAATCAAAAGTTCATGGACCTCAAGAACCTTTGGACCAAGCTTATACACATTTATGATAAAAGACGATCCATTAACATACAAACAAGCTATATCCTCCAACGATAACCTTTACTGGAAGGAGGCCATTAACTCTGAGATCGAATCCATTATGGTTAACCACACATGGGAGTTAGTTCATTTACCTCGAGGATGCAAGAGGCAATAAATGGATATTTAAGAAGAAATTGAAACTGATGGTTCAATAAACAAGTATAAAGCTCGTCTTGTAGTCCAAGGATTCAGACAAAATGAAGACCTGGATTATTTTGACACATACTACCAGTAACTATAATAACATCAATTAGGATGCTTATTGCAATCGCATCCATAATTGATTTGGAAATACATCAAATGGATATAAAAACTGCATTTTTGAATGGTGAACTAGAAGAAGAAATATGCATCAAGCAACCTGAAGGGTTTTTTAGCCAGGAAATGAGAATAGGGTATGCAAGGTAGTAAAATCACTTTATGGCCTTAAACAAGCTCCAAAACAATGACGCGATAAATTTGATGAAACTATGTTATCAAATGGATTCAAAATAAATGAATCAGATAAATGTGTTTACATAAAACAAACAAATATTTGATATGTCATTGTTTGTCTTTATGTTGATGATTTATTGATCCTAGGTAATAGTAAAGCCATAATAAAGTCAACAAAAGATATGTTATCCTCTAGATTCGACGTGAAAGACCTAGGAATAGCTGATGTAATTTTTGATGTCAAAATTTTGAAGACATCATAGGGACATGCATTATCTCAATCACATTACATTGCCAAAATACTTGAAAGGTTCAAACAACATGATATAACTATTGTAAAATTACAAGGTAGATATGAACCAAAATTGGGTAAAGAACACGGGTGATGGTATATATCAGCTTGAATACTCTCATATACTAGAAAGTATCATGTATGTCATGAACGGCACTAGGCCAGATATTGCATATGCTTTATGTAAGCTGAGTAGGTATACCAGCAATCCTGGTAAAAATCATTGGAAAGTGATAATCGGAGTTCTAGGATATCTGAAATATACACAAAACTTTAGATTATACTATACTACATATTCTTTAGTGGTGGAAGGATACAGTGATGCAAATTGCTTAACTATTTGAATGACACAAAATCCACAAGTGGATATGTTTTCATATTAGGAAATGGAGCAATTTCATGGAAATCGTCCAAACAGACTTGCATAGCAAGGTCAACAATGGAATCATAATTTATTGCACTAGATAAAGCCGCGGAAGAAGCAGACTAGCTTCGAAGTTTTTTGGAAGACATCCTGAATTGGAACATACTCATGCCTCCAATATGCATACATTGTGATAGTCGATCAGCTATTGGAAGAGCTAATAGTACACTATATAATGGTAAATCTAGGCATATTCAACACAGACATAAAACCATTAGACAACTTCTTTCTAATGGAGTTATCATGATAGACTATGTAAGGTCAAAAGATAACATTGCGGATCCACTAATAAAAGGCTTGCCTAAAGAGAAAGTTCAAACCTTGTCGATGAGAATGGGATTAAAGCCCATAAACTAAAAGTTTCTATAAAATGGAAACCCTACCTAGTTGACTAGAGATGCCAAGACCTAGGTTCAAAGGGATAATTAAGTTTAAGATAAACATAATAGCATTGGTATACACTCAAACCATTCCTATGATAAGTTAGTGCATTGCTTGTCGGAGAATAAGATAAGTTTTGATACTTTTAATGATGTCTGTACTTAGTAGTACTAAAGAACCAAGTAGGGAATTACAAATACCCTTTATAGAATCACCTACGTAAGTGCGAAGATGCCGCTTCAAGGAGAATTGTGAGACCAAATTCTTCAAGCACTCATGAGACTAAGCTGGTGTTCATAGAAAAAACAAAAAAAAACAAAGAACCAAGAAAGAAAAGAAACACTTGTTGTGTGTTGTCTATTTTGGATTTACACAAAAAGGCTTACAGTTCAAAGATAACCTAGCTACTGATTCACCAATAAGCCAAAAGGATAAACACTAGGGATGTTCAAGGCCTGTGTGCTACATTAACCGATACCATAAATGTTTTGTATAATTTTAAGAATAAATTGAACAAATACTCATTCATGTGGAGAATTGTTAGAAATGAATGAGCTGTATTGGGGAATTTGAAGGCATTGATTGCTTTGGAAGTTGAATAGTGTCACATCTTAGAATATAACAAACTATTTTGGTTATATACTAAGATGTAGACACTATAACAATTCAAATAGACATAGAGAGACACAAGTCATGACATGTGGTGCAACGCACCACCCAGCACAAGTGCGCTCGTGCCTGAGCTCGAACCCGAGCTCGAACCCGAACCCGCATCCGCATCCGTAGCATGGGCGTTTGAGGCATATTAAAAGCACTTAGCACTTTGTAGTTGGTAGTTGGCTTGGCATGGCTGTTCAGACCAAACATTTTTTATTTCTGTCTTTTCAAATTCAAACGGTCGTACCGCCTGGTAAAGAATCCAAACCTTTCCAACTGTCGCAACCATTCAAACATGTGCCTGTTACCTAACAGGCACCTCTCCGTGCCAATACATAGGTAGAACGAAATCAGAAACAAATATACTAAATTTTTCTGCATTCCTTTCTCCTTCATACTCTATTCTTAAAATAGTCTCCTTAGTTCGTCGTCATTATACAATTGTCAGCGTAGCATTGCAGAGATCGGTCTGTTTCATCTTGGGAAATAGTTGATCGTCATCCCTTCAGCGCAATTGAGGGAGCAATTCTATTTCAAGGAACATTTTACAGTGGATTCGGACAAATCTAATCGATTGTTAACCGCAAAAGTACTACTTGTAGCAATTTCGTAACGTACCTGTGACGGTTTGTTGCTGTTGCAATTTTCAACATAATTGTAACAGTTTCGTAACGCTTTTTGTAACGTTACTGTTAGCAATTTGTGTACACAGTTTAGTAACGCTTTTCTGACGTTACTAAATAACAATTTCGTTAACACTCTTCTGACGTTACGACCATAAAGAAGGGGATAGAGAAATGGGTGTTCACTACATTACAACTATCTATGGGAGAGAATGTTATCTTAAATATTAGCAGCGAGACCACTACTAAAGGCATCTGGACCAAGCTAGAAAATCTCTACTTGAAGAAATCTCTTAATAACCGTCTGATATTACTGAAGACAATTTTCACCATGTAGATGGGAGATGGTACTTCAATCAAGGAACATCTTAATTTCTTTGATGATCTCATGATGAAGATGAAGACCGTTGACTTGAAGATGAATGAAGAGCAAATGACAATGATTCTTTTGTGTTCTCTTTCGGAGCGAGACATAGGTTTTGCTAACAGCCTTATCTTCGCTAGAGACACATTGATAGTGGAAGATGTGAAGTCGGACCTTCTATCTGAGGGCTTGAGAGATCAAATGAAGGAGATAAGTGAAGGAAGTAGAGGTGGAAGTAGTAGTCAATGCCTGTTTGTTGAAAGAGGTAGAGAAGATATGAAGAATTGGCACTCTAGAGGGCGTTTCCAAGTCCAGGAAGCCCGATAATGGCAGAAGAGGAAAGTCTAAGGACGGAAAGTCCTTTATCTGCAAGAAACTTGGTCATTGGAAAAAGAATTGTCCAGATTTAAAGAAGAAGGAAGAAGACAGATCTTCATCATTTGCGGTGCAGAAGTCCATATCTGACGATGTGTTGTCTACAACAATATCAGATGTCTCAGACCATTAGGTGTTGGACTCGATGGCATTTTTCCATATGACACATGGTAAGGATTACTTCAGTTCTTTCGTTGGATAAGAGGGAATCTCTATTCTTATAGGTAATGATGCTATGACGCAGCGGATAATAAAAAAACGATATAGATCGATGAAAGTAGCAATCGGTGGATTGATGAATACTGAAATGCCCAAATTCGTTGATCCGAAGATACTGAATTCTAGCTATCCTCGTCACGTTGATCGCGCATGATACTGTGAAAGAAGATCTTCAATTCTTTAAGCGTTGATCAAGCGCACTTGATTTCGCGAATCAGCTTCAACAATCGTTGATTCGAGCGCACTCGAATAACCGAAAGTGGAGATAGGAGATTACACTCAACTACCAATTTAGATGAAAGCACACAGCAATCAAACAAGAATTTTATTCAACAATCACTCTTTTTTTACAATGACCCGACTCGCCTATTTATAGGCTTTTCGCCCAGCCCCTTAAGTCGTACACGACTTACGACTCATCCTTGGGTCGGCAGCGACTCATTAGCAGTGACTCAATATAGACGACATACGACTCATCGACATCACAACTCACGACTTAACATTCAACGACTCAAAGACTCACGACTTAACATTCAACGACTCACGACTTAACATTCAACGACTCAAAGACTCAACGACTTAACATTCAACGACTCACGACTTAACATTCAACGACTTACAGAATCACAACATATTACATCACTTAGGTCGTAGACGACCTAACTACATACGACATAAGGAACAAACGGTTGATGACTTAAGAGACATCTTCAGACAGCACCTTCTTAAACATGGACGACTTAAGACTTCAACGACTTAACATGAGTCGTAACTCGTCGGCAGCTTGAAGGAACGGTAACTTCCCACGACTCAGCTAAGTCGTAACCCGCTTCCGACTTAAGGCCTTCAACCATTGGAACTTCTTCCTGCTTTTTGTTAAGTCGTGGACGACTTATAGCCATGCCGTTAGATCGTGTGCGACTCATCAAACCCGAACGACTTAAGCTTCCATTAAGTCGTAACTCTTTTCCATCTGATCTGTTAGGTCGTAGCTCTTTTCCCCGAGCTTTGTTAAGTCGCAGCTCCCCCTTACGTGACCC
Source organism: Allium cepa (assembly GCA_030765085.1). Taxonomy (NCBI): domain Eukaryota; kingdom Viridiplantae; phylum Streptophyta; class Magnoliopsida; order Asparagales; family Amaryllidaceae; genus Allium; species Allium cepa. The sequence goes on from CM060928.1 coordinate 916,977,303, forward strand.
CTTCGGTCGTGGATGACCTATAGCCTTTTTCTTAAGTCGTATGCGACTTATATCTTCCTTAAGTCGTGTGCGACTTATCCCTTGGAGAATTATGGGTTGCGTATTTTCATCTCTGGCCTGAGCTGCATCATCCTCCCCAGGTTGAGAAAAATTCGTCCTCGAATTTGTAAATTCTTCCACATCGGATTGTTTATTCCCATAATATGGCACGAGATGTTTAACATTGAACATGTCAGAAGTGTACACATCTTCCGGTAGCTTCAACTTATAAGCATTTTCATTAATCCGTTTCATGAATTCTACAGGACCAATTTTTCTGGCTTTCAACTTATTATAAGCGCCCACTGGAAAACGATCCTTTGTTAACACAGCATATACCAAATCTCCTTCATTAAACTCAACACTTCTTCGCTTCATATCTGCGGATCTTTTATACTTCTCATTCGCCTTCTCCAATCGTTCCTGAACGATTTTAAGACATTCCGTCAAACTATCAACAAAATCAGCAGCTCGTTTAACTATCCCCTTTGGTTGTGGTATTGTCGTTAAATCCAACGGCCCCTTTGGCAAGTTTGAATAAACAATCTGAAATGGACTGAAACCCGTACTACGATTCACTGCATGATTATGTGCAAACTCTGACTGGCATAACTTCATATCCCAACTCTTCAGATTGTCCTTCACAAGACATCGCAACAAATTTCCCAACGATCTGTTGACCACCTCCGTTTGCCCATCGGTTTGCGGATGGTAAGCGCTACTAAATTTCAGCTTCGTTCCAACCATCTTCCACAAACTTAGCCAAAAATGACTCAAAAATCTGGTATCCCTGTCTGAAACAATAGACTCCGGCAACCCATGTAAACGATAGATTTCTTTAAAGAACAACTGAGCAACACGAACAGCATCCGCCGTCTTCTTACAAGCAATAAAATGCGCCATTTTCGAAAACTGGTCAACCACCACATAAATTGAATCGTTACCCCTTTGAGTTCTAGGCATTCCCAAAACAAAATCCATACTCACATCAACCCAAGGTTTAGTCGGTACAGGTAACGGCATATACAATCCTGCATTGGTCGCTGCTCCCTTCGAAATCTGACAGATATGACATCTCTCCACGAACCTTTCCACCTCTTTCCTCATTGACGGCCAAAAATAAGATTGAGAAATTAACTACAAAGTACGATCTCTACCCACATGGCCTTCTTCATGTAGCTCCTTTATAATCTTCATTCTTAAACTACAATCCGGTACGCATAAACGATTTTCTTTAAACAGAAAACCATCCACCAATACAAACTCATCATCATTCCCCTCCTTGACTTTTTCAACAAAGTTCATAAAGTAAGGATCTTCTTCAATCAGTTCTGGCAACAATTCAAACCCTGTCACCTCAACCTTCATTGTAGTCAACAAGTGATTCCTTCTGCTCAATGCATCTGCTACACGATTCGTAATTCCCGATTTATGTTTCACAACAAATGTAAATTGCTACAGATAAGCAATCCACGATGCATGCCTTGCTGAAATCTTATCCTGCCCTTGTAAGTGCTTCAACGCTTCATGATCAGTGTAAAGAACAAACTCTTTCTAAAAGAGATAGTGTCTCCAGTGTTTTACAGCTTGAACCACAGCATAAAATTCCACATCATACGTGCTATATCTCATCTTCGCTCCTGACAGCTTCTCACTAAAATATGCAATAGGACGCCCCCTCTGACTCAACACTCCTCCAATCCCAACCTTTGATGCATCAGTGTGTAGCTCAAACAACAACTGAAAATCTGGTAATACAAGAATCGGTGCTGACGTCAAAAGCTTCTTAATTCATTCAAAAGCAACCCCTGCTTCCTCTGACCATATAAATTGTTTTCCCTTCATACAATCCGTAACAGGCGCCATCACACTACTGAAGTATGGAATAAACCTCCGATAGAATGAAGCCAACCCGTGAAAACTTCGGACTTCAGTTATCGTCTTGGGTTGTGGCCAATTTCTGACTGCCTCAACTTTACTCCGGTCCACCTGTATACCTTCCTCCAAAACAACATAACCCAGAAATAGAACACTATGCGTCATGAACACGCATTTCTTCGTAGCAGCATAAAATTGTTCCTCATGAAGAATAATCAGCACTTTCCTCAAATGTTGAACATGCTCCTCCATACTCCTGCTATATATCAGAATATCATCAAAATACACCACCACGAACTTCCCAATGAATGGTCTAAATATTTGATTCATCACCCGCATGAACGTACTAGGCGCATTTGATAAACCAAATGGCATAACCAACCATTCGTATAGACCCTCCCTGGTTTTAAAAGCTGTCTTCCATTCATCACCTGGTCTAATACGAATTTGATGATATCCGCTCTTTAAATCAATCTTCGAAAAGATAACAGCTCCACTCAACTGATCTAGCAAGTCATCCAGTCTAGGCATAGGAAACCTGTAACGAACAGTAATCTTGTTCAATGCCCGACTATCGGTACACATTCTCCATGTTCCATCCTTCTTTGGTACTAACAATGCTAGTACAGCACAAGGACTTAAGCTCTCTTGTATGCGCCCTTGTTCAAGTAACTCTTCCACTTGCCTTCTCAACTCCTCGTGTTCCTTCGGACTCATTCTGTAATGTGGCCTATGCGGTAAAACTGCACCCGGCACTAGATCAATTTGATGTTGTATGTCTCTCAACGGTGGTAACTCCGTTGGCAGCTCCTCAGGAAATACATCGTCAAATTCTTCCAATACTGGCTTTACTTCTTCAGGAATTTCAACCACTTCATTACACTCTCGCCCAATCAACAAAAACACTTCAGGCTCCTCTTCAACTTCCTTAACAAACTCCTTCAAAGATAGCAAAGTTTTCAACTCTTCAATCTCCTCCAACTTGCTTTCCTTCTGTTGTTGCTTCTTGGGAACTAAAGTGATTTTAGTACCTTCAAACACGAAACTATAGCTATTAGCATGACCATCATGTTGTACTACTCTATCAAACTGCCATGGTCTGTCCAACAACAGATGACACACATCCATGTCCACAACGTCGCACCAAATTTCATCTTTGTATTTCTTCCCAATCGAAAAATTAACACAATCTCTTCGACAAACCTTCACTTCACCACCCTTCCTCAACCATGCTAACTTGTACGGTTTAGGATGCTTCTCAGTCTTCAATGCCAACTTCTTCACAGCCTCGGTAGAAATAATATTATCACAACTTCCAGCATCAATAACAAACATGCAAACCTTCCCTAGAATAGTGCATGTTGACTGAAAAATGTTGCTCCTCAACCAACTAGAATCATCTTCTTGCTTTGGTGTTAGACAAGACCTCCTCATCATCAAATTACAACCCTCATCTCCAGAAAACTCTTCTTCCTCCTCAACAAGTGGTGAATTGGAATATTCAGCTTCTACTTCCTCATCTTCAACCTCAGCTATCATAGCTCGTTTCTTCGGCTTTGGACATTCATTGCTTTTGTGACCCACTTCCTGGCAATTATAGCACTTGAAACTGTTATTGACCTTCGCCTTTGTAACCTCCTGTACAACTGGTTTTGTAACAGTCTTGGAAACATTGGAACTCGCACTAGCACCCTTCACTTGATTGTTGGAATTTGTAAACACACCACCACCTCGTCTTCCCTGCTTCTCCCAAGCCAACGCCTTCTGATGTGCCTCCGCCACAGATCTTGGATCAAACATATTAACCATATCCTGGATCTGCATTCGCAACCCTCCAACAAATCTTGCAGTTAGCTGTTCTTCCGTCTCCATAATATCATTTCGAGCAATCAGTTGATAAAATTCATCAGCATAATCATTAACAGTCTTCGTCCCTTGCCTCAGATTCTGCAACCTCTGATACATGAGTGACTGATAATTGTAAGGTAAAAATGTAGCTTTCATCAGTTTCTTCATCTTCTCCCATGATTCAATCTTTGACTTTCCCATTCTTTCCCTTGTAAGTTTAGTTTGTTGCCACCATGCTAAAGCTCTTCCCCTCAACCTAGTAGCAACCAACTTCACTCTTCTATGCTCAAGAACTTCTTTAAAGTCAAAAATCTCTTCAACATTAGACAACCAATCCAAGAATTCTTCAGCTACCATTCCTCCTTTGAATTCTGGAATTTCCATCTTCATTCCCGATTCCCATCGACGATCATCATCTACATCTCGATATGAATTTCGAACTTGGTCTCGATCTCGATAATGAATGTTAGCTCTATCACCCTCTTCATCAAAATCAAATGTACGTCTATATCGATCTCGACCATCAACATCCCTTCGATCACGCATGTCCCTTCTACTATGTCTCTCTTCATCTCTATATGGCTCATTTTTAAATTCTCGTGGAGTTCTCCTCTCTTCATGTCCATAGTCATGTTGATCTCTCCTTGATGAAATTGATGTTTCTCTTCTTTCTCTAAAAGATTGCGGTGATACCCTTCTCGCTTCCGTAACCGATGGCGAAACTCGGTTTCCTCCATGGTTCGAGATTGACGATCTCCTCCTTTGAGTTTGATTCATATCAATCATCAACTTCTCTAACTTTCCAATACCTTCATCAAATTTCTCATTAATGCGTTGCTCCAATTGCTCGGCTTCTTCCCTTCAATACAACGCTTCAACATTCTGATGGCGATTAGCTCTTCTCGGCGGCATGATTACACAATCACAAACACTTCAACAATGCACGGCTTAAACACTTAGCTCGGCTCAACTCAACTCGGCAATATGCAACGACCTAAGGTTAGGTCGGCACGGCTCAAACAAAGCACGGCTCAACACTTTAAACACTTTCCCACTTTTGATCCAAAATGAAATGGATCGAAAGCTTCCAAACTTGTTGCAACAAACGATGAACACGATGAACACCAACTTCAAACTCCTTGGCTCCAAGACTCAGCTTAGCTATGATTGGCTAAGTCTAGCTCCGATACCAAAACTGACGCAGCGGATAATAACAAAACGATATAGATCGATGAAAGTAGAAATCGGTGGATTGATGAATACTGAAATGCCCAAATTCGTTGATCCGAAGATACCGAATTCTAGCTATCCTCGTCACGTTGATCGCACACGATACCGTGAAAGAAGATCTTCAATTCTTCAAGCGTTGATCAAGCGCATTTGATTCCGCGAATCGGCTTCAACAATCGTTGATTCGAGCGCACTCGAATAACCGAAAGTGGAGATAGGAGATTACACTCAACTACCAATTTAGATGAAAGCACACAGCAATCAAACAAGAATTTTATTAAACAATCACTCTTTTTTTACAATGACCCGACTCACCTATTTATAGGCTTTTCGCCCAGCCCCTTAACTCGTACACGACTTACGACTCATCCTTGGGTCGGCAGCGACTCATTAGCAGTGACTCAATATAGACGACATACGACTCATCGACATCACAACTCACGACTTAACATTCAACGACTCAAAGACTCATGACTTAACATTCAACGACTCACGACTTAACATTCAACGACTCAAAGACTCAACGACTTAACATTCAACGACTCACGACTTAACATTCAACGACTTACAGAATCACAACATATTACATCACTTAGGTCGTAGACGACCTAACTACATACGACTTAAGGAACAAACGGTTGACGACTTAAGAGACATCTTCAGACAGCACCTTCGTAAACATGGACGACTTAAGACTTCAACGACTTAACATAAGTCGTAACTCGTCGGCAGCTTGAAGGAACGGTAACTTCCCACGACTCATCTAAGTCGTAACCCGCTTCCGACTTAAGGCCTTCAACCATTGGAACTTCTTCCTGCTTTTTGTTAAGTCGTGGACGACTTATAGCCATGCTGTTAGATCATGTGCGACTCATCAAACCCGAACGACTTAAGCTTACATTAAGTCGTAACTCTTTTCCATCTGATCTGTTAGGTCGTAGCTCTTTTCCCCGAGCTTTGTTAAGTCGCAGCTCCCCCTTACGTGACCCCTTCGGTCGTGGACGACCTATAGCCTTTTTCTTAAGTCGTGTGCGACTTATATCTTCCTTAAGTCGTGTGCGACTTATCCCTTGGAGAATTATGGGTTGCGTATTTTCATCTCTGGCCTGAGCTGCATCATGCTAGCTGTTGAGCAATAAGTAAAGGTACAGTAAGGATCAACATGTTTTACGGAGTGATACGCACTTTGACAGGTGTCTGGTATGTTTCAGGTCTTTGAAAGTCCTTAATTTTTTAGGACAACCAGCATCTTTGGGATGCAAGGTAACTATAGAGATTGATAATCTAAAGGTTTCAAGAGGTGAACTAGTTCTTATGGAAGGAGATGTGTTTCGAAATCTGTATTTGCTAAAAGGAACCACAGTTCTTTGAGAGTCATATGTTGGAGTAGACAATTCTCATGCTTTGGATGCCACAGTGCTCAGGTGGGGTCATATTTCAAAGAAGGACTTAGAGTTGCTTCAGAGGCGGAAGATGATCGAAGGAGAAAGCTTCAACAAGATGGACTTTTCCCAGGAGTGTGTTAGGCAAGCAAACTAAAGTATATTTTGGAATTGGACTCCATAGATCGTGGCGAATATTTAAGTACGTGCATACAGATGTCTAGGGACTCGTTGGTACTCCTTCTCTTAGAGGAGCAAAGTATTTTATATCTTTCATTGATGCTTTTTCTCGGAAAGTATGAGTGTATGTGATGAAGGCCAAATTAGAAAGTTTTGAGAAGTTCAAAGATTGGAAAGCGCTTGTTCAGAACCAATCTAGTTCTAGGTTGAAGGTGCTAAGATATGAAAATAACGACGAATTTATCTCTTGGGAGTTTCTTGACTTTTGTAGACAGCATGGCATTCAGAGACATTTCACGACACCTTGCGATCCACAATCAAATGGGGTTTCAAAAAGGATGAACATGACTCTACTGGAAAAGGCTTGTTGCTTGAAATTGATGGTGGGATTATCTAGAGGCATTTGGACTGAGGCATTATCAACTGTGGTGCATATTATAAATCGAATTCCATGCTCAGCTATAGATGAAAAGATTCCAGAGGAGAAGTGAAGTAGTAAACAGTGTATCTTGGTAACTTCAGAATTTTTTATTGTCCTGTGTACATTCACCATACATATGATGACAAGTTGGAGGCTAGAGTATACAAGGGAATACTAATGGGATGCGCTGATGGTATCAAAGGGTATTAAATTTAGAACCTTGTTGTTCGAAAGATTGTTCATTCCAGGAAAGTTACTTTTGACGAGTCTGCTATGTTCATTCCGAATCAGAAGCTACCCACCAAATCAGAAGATTTTGACAGGCCTAAGAAGATGGAAGAAGTTCCAGTGTTCCTGCCAAATAGTAGAGTTGTTGCTGATGCTGTCGAGGAAAATGCAGTTGATGAAACATCACAGGATAGTCCATAGGTAACTTCTAGTAGTGCTAGTGATATGCATGAAACTAGAGGAAGTTCAGTTCAAGGTCAAACTGAAAGGAGTTTAGGAGAAGCTGTACCTACCAGGGTCAGTCGTAGGATTATTAGACTGCCTGAAAGGTATGGTGATTGGAAGTTTGCGAACCTTAGCATTGGTGATCAGTTTGATTATGCCCTACATGTGGTTCTTGAGAAGTTGCTTGACCTTGATGAAGCTTTGTAATCATGTGATGGTTCGAAGTGGATGTGCACTATGGAAGAGGAGTTAGAGTCGTTGAAGAAGAATATGACTTGGGATTTGGTACCACCTCCTCAAGGAAGTAGAGTCATAGTTTGCAAATGGGTGTTCAAGGTAAAGGATGATGGGAGATACAAGGCTAGACTGGTTGCTAAAGGGTTTTTCACAATGAAAGGGACTAAGTATGATAAAATATTCTCTCCATTAGTGAGGCACATGTCCATCCGCATTTTGCTCGTTATCGTTGCTGCTCATGACTTGGAGCTGGAGCAACTGGACGTGAAAACCGCTTTCTTACATGGAGACTTGGATGAGACCATCTACATGAAGCTGCCAGAAGGATTTGTTGTTGATGGAAAAGAAAATTGGGTTTGCAAATTGAAGAAGTCTTTGTATGGACTTAAGCAGTCGCCTAGACAATGGTACAAGAGATTTGTCTCTTTTATGCTTCATTTGGTTTTGATCGTAGCATCAAAGACGCTTGTGTGTACTTCAAGAATTTAAAGAATAGTAGATGGGTATACCTACTTTTATACGTGGATGATATGTTGATTGCTTCTAAGTATAAGGTTGAAATCAATAGTTTAAAGCAAAATCTAAGAGCGGAATTATAAATGAAAGTCCTCGGAGAAGCAAAGAAAATTTTGAGTATGGAAATCTAAAGGGATAGAAAGCTAGAACTTTTGAGCCTCACTTAAAAGGAGTACATTCGAAAGGTGCTTGCTTGGTTTAGCATGGAAGGGGCAAAGGCAAGCAGTATGCCCATGCCTTTGCACATACAGCTTTCTAGTAAAGGCTCTCCGATCTTGAAAAAGTACAAGGCTTATATAATGAAGGTCCCATATGCAAGTGATATTGGCTGCTTGATGTATGCCACGGTCTGCATTAGGCCTGACATTGCACAGGCGGTTGGGTTGGTGAGTAGGTTCATGGAAAATCCAGGAAAGATGCATTGTGAAGCAGTAAAATGTATCTTCAGATGCCTTAGAGAAATTCCAAACCATAGACTTGTCTTTAGCGGCAGAGATAGAGATTTTAGCTTGGTTGGATTTTGTTATTCTGACTATGCCGGTGATAGAGATCGAAGGAAGTCAACATTCGGATATGTTTTCACCATTAGCGGAAAAATGATTAGTTGGAAAGTGAGGTTGTAGATGGTTGTGGCTTTGTCCACTGTAGAGGCAGAACTCATATCTATGGTTAAAGCAGCTAAGAAGGCGCTCTATTCGAGACGACTGTTGTATGATTTAGGCTTCGAATACGATGGTGTGGATGTATACTGTGACAGTTAGAGTGCAATTCATTTAACTGAAAATCTGGCATTAAGCTCGAGGACAAAGCATATTTAGGTGAGAGAGCCATTCCTTGTCTCGATGAGTAAAAAGAAGCTAGTTCGTCTTTAGAAAGTACACACAAAGAAGGATGCAACAGGCATGTTTACTAAGTCATTGCATGTTGCCAAGTTTGAGCATTGCTCGGACTTGATTCGCTTAATGAAGTGCTAGGTGTCATGGGGTGGCATGAGGAGAGAGTTGAGGTGGTTCAAGGAGACGTTTGTTTTCATGGTGGAAATTTATAGGATCTACACAGACTGGGTACTTCGAAGATTTTGTTGACAGGCGGTGGCCTTGGTAGAGTTCGTTGACAGAGTGTAATGGGTGATGGTTTTGCCAAAACTCATTGGGTAAGTATCCATTGCTTAGAGCATAAAAGTGTAGATGAAATTGGAAGGCTTGTTTGGAATTCGGTATCAAGATGAAGATTGTAAGAAATCGGTACCTGAATTTGGGAAGAAGCCATTAGAGAAGCTTACGGAGGACTGATGCCGAAACCCTAGAATCGACAAAGGTGATGTCCTAAGCTGTGGAGTTGAAATTGCCGATCTAGATCGGTGGAGGAGTAGTTTCATTCGGTGATGGGTGATGTCGAACCATAGATTTGGTCCGGTGGTGCTTGGGCTTCGTAATGACTTCGTTCGGTAAAGAAGTGGAAGTGCCGGACGAGAAATCCGTTCGGTGTTGCTAGGTTTTATCACTCCATATTTATAGGGGGTGATGTTTCGTTCAGGATTGAGGATGACTGGACAAAATATCTTATCCGGTGGTGGTGTTTCGTTCGGCATTGAGTTCATGATGAACCAAGTAGTGCCGGTCTAGATTTGAGACACTGAAAGTCGAACCAAATATTTGGTTCGGTGTTAGAGCATGCCTGTTCAAATCATACCGGACCAAACATGTTAGGCTTTGCCGAACCAAACCCTAGGGCTGCTATATAGCAACTACCTATCCTTATTTCTTCACCCTGTAAATAGTGGAGCTTTTGGACAACAATGGCAGCCATCCTAGAGAGTTGAAACACCGTGGAATTTTTGTTTGTATTGTTAATTCTTCTTATGTATAGCCTTGAATAAATTTTGTAACTCTAATCTTTCAGTGATTAATAAAGTCTCCTCTCTCTAAATGGACGTGCACTGTCTTGTGGTGGTGGAACCACTATAAATACTGGTGTTATTTATTTTTTCTACATTGCATAGATATGTGACTGTCTGTGCTGGTATTTATCTCTGTTTGTTTCGTCTCACTGCAATCACGATCCAACTGTTTTCCGCAACGTTGGGTACTTTATTCTCTTTGACTGATCATCTGAAGGGATTTTCCCCAACACATTCTCCTCTTTGAGTCTTTTATACATCATTTACTTCTTCTTCATCCACATTCATTATAGCCCAAACTCGTCAAGATTTAAATTGATGTGAATATTAAAATATCAAATATTGCCTTCTTATCAAACTTAGATATATCTTTTAATTTTCTATGAGCAACATGAAGGTTGAACTCTTAAATGTCCACAAGAGGCCATCTTTCTTTCTTAGGGAGTGGAATAGAATCTTTGTCGACAATACATATTTACATTATATTCGTACTTACAATAATGATGCATCCTTGATCATTGATATGGTTCGAAAATACAAACTCTTTCAGTTTTGGTTGTGCTTTGTAGAGTCTTTGTTATGCCTCTTCCCTCTCCATCCTTTCTTTGTCTTCTATTATTTTCTACAGGATGGCAGATCAAGCTCTCTAACTAGGAACCATCGGATTTAGCGCATGGCTGTGGCTGAGGTTTTAGTGGTACCTAATGTTACATATTTGTTATTTAAGTACTAGAATGAGTACGTTATATAGATATGTGAATGTATTAACATCTATAGCTACTAATAATAGTGGTAAAACATTTTTGTAGGCAACTAAAGTTCACCGAAAAGAAGAAGAAAAACCCTCTTCTTCTTAAGATACCTTATCAAGCATGTCGGTTGGTACTAATGGAGGACCAGCTTTTCATCAAAAGCAAAATGAAACTCTTGAGGAGTTGTTACTTAAGGTTTTATTTGCAATGGCGAAAAATCCAAGCTCACATTTTCTCATAAGAATGTGAGTGTTTTTTTGAACAAAACTAGTAGATGATGATCTTAATCGACTTAAATGATGATCAAGTTTACTATACACATAAAATGTACCCACCTTCTCATTCAATGGTTTATCCTTACCTCTAGCTCTAACTCTTCGGAACATTTAATCTTACATAAAAAAGAAAATAACAACAACAATAATAATTAATAAATAATTAAATAAGAAAATCAATTTATATAATATATTTTAGAATGGAAGAATTTATATCATACATTTAGGTTGCACCCGCAATGATGTTTCGGGATGACAAAGTCCAGACTCCAGACTCCGTTGGTCTATTTTTTGGGATTCTACCATATCAAAAGTCAAATAAGTGAACATAATTTATCTAGATCGTCTGACAACCTATAAAGAAGAATTATATGAAGTTTCAAAGTGTTCTTTGGCCCTCTCCGATGTTTTTAAATTAAAATCCTGTTTTAGTAACGAAGTTAACCGCCTAATTCTATTCATATAACTTAATTTTGTTTAAAACAAAATATCAACTTGTATAAACTCACTTGAATCTATGAAGGTTGAGGAGTAGTTCTAGGATGTAAAGGTATAGATGGTGACTCTAGAATCGACAAACCATTTAAAACCGATTCTTCATAATTTTACTTCTCAAGTTTGTTTTTATTCCAAAATAAAAAAACAAAGAAACTAGTAATTTAAGCAAGAAAGAAGCTTCTTATTTATGGGATGAGCCTTAAATTTAGATAACTTTTCTAGCATCTCTTCTTCGGCCCCTATAGTACTCTTATTTCTTACTGCATGAACTCTATAAGATATCTCAAATTCAGGTTCTTTTGGTCTTATAAGTTTGGATTGTGGCCTATTATGTATTACTGAAGCTACATTTTCCTATGATTTAAGTAAATTGATTACAATTTAAAAAAATGTTTAAAAATTCAGAAGATGTTATATCATGAAGTTGTATTATATATTTTGAAATCATAACAATTTTAACGTCAAATCCTTCCTTTTTCCATACACATGGTCAGAAAATTTGCTTTTTAATGTTTATGAACTGAACCATGTCAAAATATCTATCGAATTTTGTAACTTACAAATGAAGCTATCAGTTCTCTAGTATTTGAATGGAGCTCATTGACCACCTCTGCAGCTAAAATGACAAACCGAATCACAGTCTTTATCATCTTTACGGTATTCATTTGTTACGTTCAAACCAGATCGAAGTGGTTTTCAGACAATTATATCCGATATCGATCTCTTCGAAATGATTAACGAAATTGACCAATAGTGATAGTCGGTTATTTAACTACCAAATAAACATCCATAAGCAATTATATGGTTTTAATATAAATTTTCCCTAAAATATTTACTTTCAAAATATCTTAAAGGACATTTCAATTTCTTTCAACATTTGAAAACAATTTTTTTCAAATACTTAAATCCGTAACAAGACACTTCCCACATCTCAACACTTAGGAATATTTCCATATTTCTATACTAAGGAAAATATTACAAGTCTCATTTTTTTCCAAAATCCTTTCAATAATAACTCCAGATAAGTATCCCGTAACATACCCAAAAATTTTCGAAATCACAAATAATTTCCTCTCTTCAAAATCATATTCTTTTATAAGCCCCTTTTAGTATACCAAGACAAATTAAATTTTCCAATTACTTTAAACTCAATATATATATAATATTTAAAGATTAATAATTCATTTTTAAAACATGTTCAAGCAATTATTTAAAATATCGAAAACACCTTTATAACATTAATAACCCATCTTTAGTTAAACAAATAAATTTTCAAAGCTGATTTTAAAAGTTAGAATTTACTAAAATGAATACTTCTTATTTAAAAATCTACTAACCAAGTATTTCAATCTCAACTAGTTTAAAATTCCATAGTTTTAAAATAATAAAATTTTCCTTTAAAACAAACTCACTTCTTAAAGTTAAAAATATATTTTTAAAATCTCATTAACCAATTTAGTTTATAACTTCCTTCGATTTCACAACATATCGATTTATCTTCGCTTCCTTAATCATTTCCATACCAAAAATAGAATCTATTATTTTTCTCAACTCTGTTTTCCAAATTCTAATATTAATTCACCCTATGAATGTATATTCCAATTATCATCCAATATTGAATTCCTTTATTTATAAATATCGTTACCAATTTTATACCCTTCTTTATTTTACCTGTTTATAAAACAAATCTATTTTATAAAATTCTTATATACATTCTTCTCTTAAAAATTTCTTTTATACTTCCAGTTTATTTTCAATATTGATTTTGACTCCTTTTTATATTATTTTCACAATATCATTTATAAATTCTCTTATATAATTCATTTTAAAAATCTTCATTTTTTATCCGCAATAGTTAAATATAGCCAAACAATTATATTTTCCTAATTCAATTTCTTTAAAATAACCCAAATTCAAATATATATATTTTATTATCAAATTCCTTTCAATTCCATAGATTTTAAATATATTAATAGTTTTAAAATTACCAAAATTTCATGCCAGTGCTACATAGCATCCAATAATTCCAATCACTACAATAATGTATAATAGATTATTCTACACAAATCATATATCACTATATATGAAAAATAAACAATAAATTTGAGGAACCTAGTTGGATCCCTCCAACCTGTTTTCCTGCATCCGTAGATGTTAATACGCATAAAATAAATACCAATCCAATTTCGAGGGAATAATCACGATATATAGGGTCATCCGTTATTATGCGGGGCGCATAGGGTCTCATCCGCTATAATATGCGGGAATATAACTCCAAATACTAATATAGAAACACACACACAATCTACTATATATAACATCCAATCGATAATTATAATTTATTAATTTCATCAAGCATCCAATAATTTAAATTTAATTTTTAAATCTGAATTTTACAATCCAACTGAGTGAGAATTCCACACCTTTGATTTTTATTGGCAATCCATTCCCATCTCGACTGGTTTCCACGATTTGGACCTCGCATAAAATTATACAATTTTATAAGAATTTGATTTATCAAACAATTTATTTACTAACTAAATTATTTAACTAATTAATTATAAATATGCTAATTACCTTTAATGACACAACCTCCATCATCTCAACCAAACACAACCCAACATGAGCTTTCCTCAACTTGACAGCGTCACCACCCAAACCTATCGCGGTTGCTCACGAACATCACCAAAAAATCCATGCCCTTGTCTCCGTGCCTCCATCAAGTCACGACCGAGCTCCTCTATTCCGTCCAGGTCACCACAATCAACACCCCTCTTTGGACCTCCCCAAATCGCCATCTCTAAAACAACACTCCACCAGCAATCGCCGATGACCCACTCCAACCCTAACTGCTCGACAATTGATCGAAAATCGCGACCTCCAAACGTCGCATTCGTCATCGCCCTTCAAGCCATCTACCTCCGCCAACCTTTATATCAAAAGCCGCGACATCCCTGCGTGCGACGCTTCCCAACGCGCCTCCTCCTCTCGATTTCGATCGATACCTCCTCACTGCAGCCCTCCTTTCGCGTCCCCGCAATCATTTTTGAACTCGCGATTCAGTTACCATTTTTATAGGTGGATTCGAACTTCCTGAATAGAGAGGTATAGGCATCATGATAGAATTTAGAACGAGGAAGGAGAAGGCTCCCAGTTTTGCCTTGTTCAATTTCAACTAGACTTCGAACAGAATGGAAAACGAACAGGAAGCTCACGATTTATTGATTTTATTTGTCTGAAACCATTTTTGACTGAAAGGAGAGGGAATACTTGTGCTTTTCAAATGAAGGTTGCATGAGATTTGGATAGCATGTTGAATGGCCTAAATACAGTGAAGTGATGGGATTACAGTTGAAAAAGATATTTGACAAGACAATTACTTATTTAAAATTTTAAAACGCCTCGATTTACGCGACTCACAATCTCGAATCCCTATCGAAAGGCGCCGCCAGGAGTTTATAAGGTTATAACCCTATTTCAAACATGAAGAAAAAGGTTTCGAGTCCTAATCCGATTGTATGAAGAAGATATCTTTTTGAACCCAATTATTATATTAAATTTTTGATATTACTTTCAGCACGTTTATATTCTACAAGGCCAAATGATAACTCTAAACGCTACGAAATTTGAAACCCGATAGCAATACACTATTACGGACCCAAGGACCTAGTTTCGTCGAATTCTGAGACTGTGCCTCGAAAGGCTATGTTTGAATGTCAATTTGATCAAACTATTTTTAAAATTGAATAGATCACTTTTAAATTCAATTTTAAAACTTGTATTATCTTCATTATTATTAATATAAATTTTTACAAGCCTTTAAATTATTTTTATCGGTCTTAAAACTCAAGATACAATAATTTAACCAATATTCAATTGTAAAATTCAATAACTAAATTATCTAGTAAATCGCTGTATTTAAATTCTGATTCATTTTATAAATAAAAACTCAAACTTCGATATTCAAAATCAATCTATAATTCATATTCAATATTTAAAACCATTTAAATGTTCAAAACGAACTACGAAAAGTCCCAGTCGTTACAGATTCACAAATAGTCACATGATGGAAAATTTAATCATCAAGATACTGGCAAATCAAAGCAATAGCCTTCTTATCCGTCTTCTTCCATTTTCCCTCATCTACATCAGAGGGCTTCGTTCTATCTCCATCGATCAGATCATGAAGATCACTGAGGTACAGAACGCCCTCCATCTTAAGCTTCCAAATACCCCAATTTTTCCTATCCAAAATAGCTATCTTCGAAAACAAAATCATATCCGACATCAATAGTTTTTCAAACCAAAATTACTCTAAGCTTTGCGATGATCTATGCTCCGATACCAAATATTATGAAAATAGTAGTGCTTTAAGGAAGCTTGTATCAACGGATCTTTGTCGCCTAAATCACCAAGAGATAACTAGGATTGAAAACAAGATGGAATTGGAATTAAAACGCAATAACACTAGATATTCCACCCAACCACCCACTTTATTGATTCACCAGAATTTAGTTTATAATTAATAGAACGAAGCTAAAATAAACAAAATATCGTTGAATCAATAACCAAATTGAGAAAGGGAGTCAATATATATATATAGCTAAAATTATTGGAGAAGAAGAATAAAGATGGAGAAGAGAGAATTAACAAATAGATTTTCCACTCCTTTTACACTCTCTCTTCCAGTCTCTATTTATAATATCAATTACTTGATGCCCAAGTTAATATTAAATGGCAAAAAATTATTTGATCACCCAATTAGAGCAAGAAATAAACATAATTAAATATGCCTATTAAATTAGAGAAAATATAATCTTCTTTTTCTTTTTTCTCCATATTTATTTCCCTCTATTTGTAATTTTGTATCACCAAAATTTAACAATCAACTCCATAACTACCTCCTTGAAAGGATCCAAGATCACCAACATAATGATGTAGCTGAGCGTCGCAGCTGCAAATCAGGATACCTACCTAGACGACTTCGAGGGCACGATCGTGAGGTACAAGGATAGGTTCGAGTTGGATATGACGAAGTTGGTACAGTACACGAGCAACAGCCTGGTAATCATACCAGCGATTGTGGGCATATTGGATGCAGATATGCCGCTTCACACGAAGGTTTTGTGGGTCAGTTCTTCGCATAGGCACATGTTACAACAAGTCAGAGGTGAGAAAGAGCCAAATATAACGATAGCGAATAACGGAACGTGGCAAGTAAGGGCGATTAATGAAACTATTGGGATGGTGGGGAACAGAAGTCCATACATGTATATGTGACGAAAGGGGTGCATGAGGAGAATGCGGTAACTGATAAGAATGAATGGAATGTGATTGGGTCTGGGTATTGGATGGATGATGCTATTTTTCTACAGCTACTTTCGATATGCTTTACATCGTGTTTAGTTAATGAGATTTCTTTATTACTTTCCTCAATATCAGTTATGAAAGTGTAACTAACCTAAGCTAATTATCGCATTATTCAACCTGTGATGACACAGATGAAAAAGTGGTTTAATGTGTTGAGTGATAAAGTTTGAAACGGTTCACACAGAATGAATGTTTTTAAGAAATCTTTATTTAAGTGCGTGAAAAATAATTATTAATGGTGTTAACATGAATTAAAGGGTAAACTTGGAGTATATTCAATTCATATTAATCTACTCCAATTTCATTTGAACGATTCTTAACTTTTTGTGGTTTTGATTCATACGATCTTTTTGTCATTCTAATGCATAATACATTAAAAAGACAAATAAATCATTAAGAAGTCTTAATGTTGTAACTATTCATACATATATATTAGTTTAGGATCACAGTTGTGGCTTTGGCTTTGTTTCTTCAATAAGTTAAGGTTGGAATTACTCTTAGGATGCATTCACGGATATTTTTGGTTAAAGGTAAGAGATTAGAGGTTGAGACATTTGTGGAAAAAGAAGTAATATGAAAGAAGGTTGAGTAGCATTTGGTTTAAAAATGAATTTTTTGTTTTCATTTTCACTGTGTATCTGAAATATGAGAAGAATGGAGGGACGGCAGGAGGGATAAAAGAAAGATGGATGAGAGAACAAAGAGGATGGAGGGACGATAGAAGAATGAATCGTTTCACGTGCTTGTGTCATTTTTCAAAACATGGAAAATAAGAAAAAGTTGTTTTCTATTTTGTATTGTTTAATTCATTTTCTAAGTTGGTCATTTTCGACAATATAAATATGTCATGTGCACTTTTATATGGACGGAAACTCAAAACTAAAAATAATGAACCAAATACTACCTTAGATTTTATTTTATACTACATAATTAGTACTTTTTGTTTAGAAATTAATTTAAATAATTTAATAATTAATATTAATAATTAATATTGGTAATTAATAATTAAGAACCTACGATTGACTTAACAACTATTACATTTGAGGTACTCTTTTAAGTGGTGAGATATAGCTACATTTTAGAGTTGAAAAACATATTCAGTATAAGTTTTGATGTAAGAATTTTGTCCACCTTATCTAAAATAAGACGGACGGATGTGGCTGAATCATATGTGTTTCTTAGGTCTGAAGAACCCTTAGTAGTGCATACATTTTAAATAAAAAGCAATAATGTTAAAACTATCTATGTTTTTCCAAGTGAGCATTTCTCATTTGGTAGAAAGAAGTTAGCAAACTTAGTTGACTTCATAGCGTAGTATATCACCCAGTAACATAACGGGCTTTCATTGGTACCTTGTCCAATATTGATTATAAATGGTTGACGGACCACGACTAGTTATCATTTTGATCAATCAACTATAATGAGCTATACTAATATAAACGTACAAACAAGTTGATGCACAAAAGTAACAAAATATTTTTGAAACATTCCCACATCGAAATAATGTTATAACAAAATCTATATAAATATTTAACTATGTTTATTTATTGTAAAGTGAACATTCAATTAAAATAACAAAGTAAATGAGATTATATTTGAGCTTTATCATTTAAATAGTGTGTTTACTTTCTTACTTTTTATTTAAAAATATGTCTGCGAATATGTCAGAATGATTCAGGCTACTATAACTGTAATCATATAAAAATATGCAATTTGTATATTTTCAAATTTTGACCCTCTAATATTCATAAAGTTGTAATCCATGTATATAGAATTAGGGTGTAGCTAAACACATGTGAGTGAAAGTCTCTAGTTTGAAACAAAACATACTTAATAGTATGTTTACTTTATTTTATTTTATTTAAAAATATGTTTGGGAATATACCAGAATGATTCAGACAATGTATAAATGTAATCATAGAAAAATACGTAATTTTTATATTTTTGAATTTCGACCCTCTAATATTCATAAAGTTGTAATTGATTTGTATGGAATTGGGGTGTAACTTAACACACATGAGTGAAAGTCTTTGGTTTGAAACAAAATATATTTTCCATACAGTGCTAAATTCATATGTTATGAAGTTATTGTGATGATTCTGACATTTGGTATTCATTTTTCCACTCCTATTTTTTACCTACCTTAATTTTTTTTTAATGATTTTCAACTTTTGATTATATATAATTTCAAATTTTAAGGTAATCTTGCCGTTAAAAGAAACTTCACATATCTTTTAGCAGATTTCAGATTTTGTATAGGACATAGATTGTGCTTGAAAAGTGACATTATTTTGGCTATGTTATACTACTTTATAACCATTTAATATTACATGAATTTTCAACCAGCTCAGCAGAGCTATCAATATAAATATAAGAATGTTGCAACGAAACTTGTATAAATATAGAATTATTTTTTATCGTAGTAAAGTACAAGATGATTGAGCACTAAATTCTATTAAATTTTACTAAAATCTGTGCGATTGAGCACTGAAACAAGTAAGTGCAAACTGAACGATTTTGTTCAATTCCTCATTGACTTTATTATTAATGGGAATATTTAATAGTAAAAAATGTAAATTCATTCTTTCTAAACTTGGATAGATGTAGTATTCATACTAAGGCACCCTCTATACCCACTCCATGTACCAGTTCTGCAGCGAGTGCGACATTATCGGTACGATCGGCTTCATCTTCGACAACACAGTGGTCATCTTCCAAAGATGCAAGATCTGGCATCAATTGCAATATCTCTAACTCATGGTTATATTCCATATGACGATAAATGCTTACTATTCAAAAAATTGTAATTTAAAAAGTTGATCATTTAAAAAACTATAATCACTTTTATTAATTATTAATTCTTACTTAAAATAACTAATCTTTGTTTAATATTTAGTAAATCATACTTAATAATCAATATTTATTCAATTATTATTTAATAATTAATAATAGTATATTTCGCTATTATTAGTTAATTTATTTCCAATTTTATAATGTAATAGCTAGGCATAAAAAAGCTTCAAAGTCAACTATCCTCACATACATATGCCTATTGTGATAATAATGCATGCACAGATTAAACTGATAATGGGTCCATATTTTTCATGTTTTTTAACCATATCCACCATAAAAATCATAAGATCGTAAATTTAATAGCTCTTAGAAAATCCACTGTATTTTGGCAGGGTTAAATATATCATAATACACTAATACTGCTAAAATGCATCAAATCCCTAGAAGCCATTAGATATATATGATCTAATGGATTAAAAGGAATTTTGAACCAAAGTAGGTGATTCTGATCTTATTTTCAAAACTCATGAGGATTAAAAAAATGTAACAGCACTAAAAGGCATGGACTTGCTCCAATCATCATTACAACCGTCTTCTTCATGCATCAAACATCCTCATTACATGAAAATTTCTTCCATTCTTAATTTCGCAATCATCTGCTCCAACTTCAAAAACCACTACAACAATATCCTCCTCTTACATAGCCATGTAAATTTCTGAGTGAATAGGTTAAGAGATGGTATGTTTGATCAATCCATAGTTTTGCTCCATAACCCAATGCTTGGGCTCCTGCTTCACTAGCCACTCCTCCGTCTAAAACACCAGCTCCATTCATGATCCATAAATCTCTGCAGTATCTGACTCCGTTATCATCACCTCCAACGACACATGGTCGAAACCGACATGCACATCTACGAAAAAAGTTGTCCATAAATACAATGGAAGTATCCATTTGAGAGGCAATATTTATATTGGGTATGTTAAATATTAGTTTAATTACATATATATAAGTAAATTTTAATTTGAGATTATTTTTAGTAGGTACATAAATCATACAAAGAAAAAGGTTAGACAAAAAGTATGAGTTGATGGCTCGATTTGCAAATTATATATCAAAGAAGCAGTTTCGTTCTTTTTCTCTTATTATTTTAGTGGCCACGTGGACTTATATTTCAAAGTGCTACACGTATTGATGAAGGGTTGAGCAAGAATCTTCCCAAGCAATGTTATTTATTCTTTAACAAGATGGCCGACCTGTTGGAAAATGTGTGAAGTATGGTTAGACCATAGAGATTACCTTGTAGCACACATATATATTCTTCTTAATTGTGTTGAAGTTGTACCATTCGTTAGGCATTATTTTATTATAAGTCCGGATTTTTTTTAAATAATATGTGTTACATTTATTATAATGCAATATATTATCAATATCTACAGTGTTTATGAATCACAACATACAGGTGGCGATATCAGTAAAGAATTCGTTAATTGGTTTTCAAACTACCTTTTTGATCCGAGAAATTGTGTGGTCGATGAAGAACTGAAACATCTTATGATGGGACAAAAAAGAAAAGCAAGACATATCTAATATTCTTTGCCAATGGATATAAATTCAATACTAAAGAATGTGGTGTCGAAAAGTTAATTAACAATGCCAGTGTATTTGTTAAGGGTAGTGATGATCCAAATGATCATACAAATGATTTTTATGGCGTGTTAATACAGGTTTTGCAATTGAAATATTTCACAAGATTTATAGAGGAAGTTTTTCTATTTAGATGCAACTGGCTCAGCAATATTCCAGGTTCTGAAATTATCGTGCATCCAAAATATAATCTTATTGAAATAAAGCGTACATCACGTTATCATATGTACGACCTTTTACAAACCAAATAAGCCCTACAAGTTTATTACTCTTCATATCCATCTCCAAAAAGAGATAAACGAGATAGGTCGGCGGTTTTTGAAACGAAGGCAAGATTTACGATTGATGGAAAGAATATTCTAGACAAACAAGCTTATCAAGCAGATATTAAGGAAAATAGCGAAGTAATAATAACCGACGATCAAATCGATCTGGTGCTTGAAACGATTAAACTAAATGTATTAGTAGAAC
This sequence comes from Allium cepa, assembly GCA_030765085.1. NCBI lineage: Eukaryota > Viridiplantae > Streptophyta > Magnoliopsida > Asparagales > Amaryllidaceae > Allium > Allium cepa. The sequence goes on from CM060928.1 coordinate 916,999,191, forward strand.
CATTTGAGACTACATGAGAAACAATATAGAGTACGAGACTATGTCTAAATCATAAAACGACTAGGACTGATTAATAATGTACATTTTGATAGAAAGTAATTCATGTAATTATTGATGTTACATTTCGTATTATAAAAAGTGATATGTTTTCTTATAATTAAATGATATGTTCTGCCTTAACAAAATGTTATATCTGTGGTGGGTATTTTGTCATTTGTTCAACGTCACGGTTCTTCCTATTTAGGTTCCCATATTCTACTAAGATTGGGAGAGATGCAGGAGGTGATGGCAGCATTTCGTCAGAGTAGGGACCGCTTATCGTAGTAAAGCTACAACCAAAAGAGAACGGGTCGTAAGTATTAAATTTACTTCAGTATTATAAATATTTTACATATGATATATTAGTCATTATTTGTTAAAGGTCTGTATCATATTTAACACGAGATTTGAGCTGGAGCCATCAAAAATTGTTGTTAGTATTTCCAAGATGGCATCATGAGCAGGATGACTAATTGTTGGCCTAGGTGGGGTAAGATCCTTAGCCCTGTCAGGGCAAGTATCTTGTAGGACTTCCTTATAAATGTAAATTTATACATCATTATATATTACCACTTTGCAATTTGATGACTAAGTATTAATGTATAGCTTATATTATTTCACCGTACAGGGGGGGGGGGGTAGACTTGTAGGAAGAAGACCTTGAACTTTACAATTTGTTGATTAAGAATTTCCAGGACGTAATGTCTGACATAAGAAAATCGAGGAAGAAGCGTGACTGGATGTGCGCTAGCATGTGGAATGCTTTGGTTACTTGGTGGAGTTGCGATGAATTCAAGGTAAGTTTATCATATATCATTTTTATTTGTTTCCATATATAATTCATAATTTAAAGCTGAAATATATAATGCTCAATTTAAATTTATAGATGGAGTCAAGAGGAACTTTGCAAATAGGAACAAGAACCCAAATATACATTGCGGTGACTCCAAATCATTCCAGCATCTTTATGAGGATCGGGTAAATTTATCAATTATAAACAATTATTAACTTATGTAATTTTGTATAAACAATAATGATACGTACTAATTATTTCAGGAAAGAGAGCATGACAGTCATGTCTCCTATATGGACGTATTTGCTTATGCTCATATCACCAAGCAATCAAACAAAGATGGCTCAATACCATACGCATGAAGTGACGATGAAGCAAGCGAATCCTATGCAAGAATACTTTAAATTAGAAGTTATTATTGATCAATTTAATTATTTAGTTATAAAGAATAACTAAAATAATGTAGTGTGAATTTCATTTATATTTTATTTTCCATCGTAGGAAAAATTTGCAGAAGCATGAGCACAGATGTTGGATGGATCAGGACCGAATTCGTTGACCACTGGTAAGGAGGACGCGACTTTTGACTCCATCATGGAACCCACATCGCAAAATAGGTGTTATGTCTTTGGGAATTAAGCGGTAATTTCTAAAAATTTACTAGCTTATAAATTTAAAACAATAATAAAAAAAGTTGTCATAGAAAAAATATATTATTAATGTTTTAACAAATGATTATGCTTTAGTTATTTGCTCCTTTTTAATTTACACGAGCCACTAAAATACATTTTTGATTTTTTGACATATATCTTGATTATTTGCAGGCTAGGTCCATGTAGAAAACACATCGAAAAGCTCAGGATGAAGAAGAAATCACAGAGCTTAGAGCTATGTTCGTGGAGCTGCAGGGGAAATATCACTGTCGTGCTGCAGAGAAAATGCAACCGAACCAGCGCTTGGCTGAGGTGCAGCAGCATGCGTCATTTCCTTCGTTGGGTGGTTCCAAAGCTGGAGATGAGTCTTGATGGGTATGTTACTTTGATTTTATGTTTGGATATTCTGAAATTTATGCATTTAAATATGCTTGATACATTTTGACGCTATGTTGGATGATATGTTGGTTTGTTTTGACATGTTGGATGTTGATTGGATATATTAGATGTTGGATGTTGATTATTTAGTATATTGTTTTTTTTTCTTAAGTACTGAACTGGTGGGGATTGAGTTGGATATTGGAAACATTCGATGCAATATTAACATCATTTGATAATAAATATTTGAAATCTCATCATTTGATGCAAACATTCAAACAATATAAACATCAAATAGTTCAAGCACTATTTGAATGGATTTTAATTAAAAATCTTCTCCATTCAATTTGACAAAGCCGTCTGTTCCATGACTCCTGCTCCAACTCCATCTACTGTTCTAAAGAGCTATTAATTAGAAATCTCCACCAGTTAATTTGATAAAAGCCATATGTTCAGTGACCTGCTACACAGACTCCTACTTCACCACCTTCCCCTCCATCAAAAACGCCAACTTCACCCACAATCCAGTAAAGCTTTTCAAAATCTCCTTGTCTGTCACTACTGCCACCCACTCCGAACTAGCTTTTATACTGGACCCCATCATTGTGACTTCTAAAGATGCTAGGCATGAATCTACAGTATCAATTTCGTAACCACCTCCTTAACAGAATCCATGATCGCCGACATAAGGATGCGACTAAGCCAATGACCAGGAATGCTGCTTGGACGGATTCACTGCTAGAACGATTTCGTATAGCGACGGGCTTTTGCGACGGCTGGCGACGGCTAAAAAATACGGCCGTCGCTAGCCGTCGCTATACGCAATGTACATGTGCTTCCCGCGAGCAGAACTTTCATTCCTTTCCCACCAAAATTAAACCCCCTTCCCCCAATCCGCCGCCCCCCGTCACCGCAGCCGCCGCCCCGCCTTCCGCCGCCTCCAAATCACCCAAATTCGCCTAGGTATGCTTCTAATCTCTATTTTAAATGTAAATTTGATGTTTTTTAGGTTTAGTTTAAATCCTAATTAAATTAGGATTTGTTGTTAAATTAGGATTTGTTGTTAAATTAGGTATTAGTAGTGTTGTATGTTGATTTGGTAGATTAATTAGTTTATTATCATGAAGTTAAATTAGGTATTAGATTAATTAGTTTATCATGAAGTTGAATAAATGGTTGATGTAGATAATTGGTGTTGGCGATTAGCATGGTTAGTTGTGTTAGGTGAAAAATTAGTGTATATTAATGATTAACTTGGTTATTTATAAATTTACACGAAAGTATTTCATAGTTTATGAAATTGATAAATTACAAATTTTAGCTGTTAAGTGAATTTAAATTGACAAATTTTTATTTAATAATTATATTTTTATTGTTTTCTAATTATCTATTTGATAATTAGATTTTGTTGTTTTATAATTATCTTCATTGATAATTCTTCTATTTATCTTGTTGATTTAGCGACGGCTAGCGACGGTCATTTTAATAATTTTAGCGATGGCTAGCGACGACAAAAATGCAAAAAGTTATATATATTGTACAAAAATAAAGTTTATACAAAAAATTAAAAAATGAAAATGAGAACATTAAAAATTCTGCAAATATCTAATTTTTTTAAAAAATTAGGAAATGACTTTAAAAACAACTGATATTGTACTAAAATCGATTTTGTAAAGAAATTAAGAAATGAATATAACAACAACAAATATTCCGTTAAAATCTATGTCGTAAAAAAATGAAGAAATGAATATTGAACTAAAATTGTTAATTGAATGTTGAACTAAAATTTAAATACACAAATTTATGAAATAAAATTTAAATATTTGAAACACTGTCAAAATTTGAAAAGAACAACAATATTTGACAAAATTTAAAGAAATTTTTTTATCCCTTAGATTGGCTTTGGCCTCGTCTGGCAAGTGTTGTATATGATCGTTATATGGACGTTCATTTTGTAATGGAACAGACATTTATATTCATCTGATACAATATTTGTCGGATTTGTCCCTGTATTGGACAAGTTACAAACACAATAAAGTAATTACATATTATAAATCATTTCATTTTAAACGGTTATAGAATTTCGACAGCACTTCCTTTACGTTCCCTGTGCACACGCATTTGTGTACGATACAGGGAACAGAAGGGAAGTGCTGCCGAAATTTTGTTGAACTGTTTAATCTGAAATGATTTATAAAATGTAATTACATTATTGTGTTTGTAATGTGAAGTAGGATGACTGACCACCGAAGTGAAAACCAAAATACCAAAAAATAAAAAAATAAAGTGAATTTTTTATTTTGAATTTTCTGCAACGATGAACTGTTTACAATGGAGAATGGTTGAAAATTAATGATTTAAATTGTCTAACATACATTTTCAAATGAGGAAAAATGTTCAATTATTTTCTCGACCGTACTTGGATGTATGAAGTCAGAACTGGAAAGAAGGGATCAATAAAGCAACATTTCTACAACGGTGTATACAAATTTATTAGATTTGCTAAATCTAATAATCGAAACAACATAGAAATTCGTTGCGCGTGTAGTAAGTGCCAACATTTGGAGCATTGGAAACCAGATGTAGTTGAAGTACATTTGTATCAATATGGTTTCGTGCCTGATTATTATTTCTGGGATCATCATGGAGAACTTGTTGAACCTACACCTAATACTGAAGTGCTAGAGGACGGTAATATGATGACGAATCTGATAGAAAATATGGTGGATGATACATCACGATCAATGTTTCCAACAACTGAAGCTGTCGATGAAGATAAAAATGTCGAAGAAGAACCGACTGCGGAAGCTAAAAATATATACGATTTGTTGGATTATAATAAGAGGTCGTTGTGGGACGGATGTAAAAGTGGAACCGAACTTTCAGTAACCGCCGAATACATAACTATGAAATCAAAATTCAACCTTACGGAAGCTGCATTTACAGCAATTGTACAAGCTGCAAAATGACACATGCCATCCAATAATCTGATGTGCGATAGTCATTATAAAGTAAAAAAATTGATGTCCGCTTTCGGTCTACCGTACGAGAAGATAGATGCATGTGTGAAAGGTTGCATGTTGTATTGGAAAGACGACGTTGACCTCAGAAAATGCGAAATATGTAACGAAGAAAGATACAAACCTAGAAAGAAGAAAGGGAAAGAAGTCCCGTACAAGAGAATGCATTATTTACCCATCACTCCCATACTTCAAAGATTATATGCATCTTCTTCTACGGCCTGTCATATGCGATGGCATAGTGTGAGAACAACGGAAGAAGGAACTTTGATACATCCATCCGACAGAGAAGCATGGAAACATTTCGATATCCCGCATTTGCTGCGGAAAGCCGTAATGTCAGACTTGGTTTATGTACGGATGGATTTTCACCATTTTCACAGTTTGGTAGTAAATATTCATCCTGGCCAATTATCGTTACTCTGTATAATTTACCTCCATGGATGTGTATGAAGACACCATATATGTTTCTCACCACTGTCGTTCCCGACCCTCACGATCCAACCCAAGGAATTGATGTTTATTTACAACCATTGATCGAAGAGTTGAAGAAACTGTGGAATGAAGGAGTCGAAACTTACGATGTATCAACTAATTTTTTTTCCGGTTATTCGCTTCTTTGTTATGGACTATTAATGATTTTCCTTCATACGGGATACTTTCTGGTTGGAGTACGGCCGGTCGTCTAGCATGCCCTTATTGTATGGAAGAAACACGAGCATTTTCGTTACGATATGAGAAGAAAGTTTCATGGTTTGAATGTCATCGGCGTTTTCTTCATCCCAATCATACTTTTAGAAGAGATAAGAAAAATTTCATAGCTAACAGAGAAGAGAATTTGAAACCACCCAAAGGTTTGGTCAGGCGAGGAAATATACGAAATAGTATGGGACTATCCAAAGATACATGAAACTGGAGTCCAGACTGAAATCCTAGGAAAATCAAACATTCATAATTGGTGCAAACAAAGTATATTTTGGGAGTTACCATATTGGAAAGATCTCTTACTCCGACATAATATTGACATGATGCACAACGAAAAGAACGTGTTTGATAATCTGTTTAATACAATTTTGAATGTAAAACGCAAAACCAAGGACGATTTGAATTCAAGGCTTGATATAGAAAACTATTGTAAGCGCCCGGAACTTCATATGAATCCTAAAGACAATAAAAAACCGAAAGCATGCTATGAGCTAGACAATAAGCAAGTAAAACTCGTGCTAAAGTGGGTGGAAGAATTAAGATTTCCCGATGGGATTTCTTCCAATCTTCGTAGATATATTGACTTCAAAAATAGTAAACTGAGTGGGATGAAAAATCACGATTGTCATATCATGATGGAATATTTACTACCCGTGGCTTTCAAAGAACTGTTGCCCGTAAAAGTATGGAACGTTATAACAGAGTTATGTTTGTTTTATAAACAGCTTTGTTCGATAACATTAAAGGTGGATCGTATACGTAAACTTGAAGTAGAAATACCCATATTGCTATACTGGAGAAAATACTTCCGCCTGGTTTCTTTAACGTAATGGAGCATTTACCTATTCATCTTCCATCTGAAGGACTTCTTCGAGGTCCTGTGCAATATGGATGGATGTATCAGTTTGAGAGGTAAATTAACATGTGCAATGTTCAAATCAATTTCAAATTCAAAATTGTATATCTAAACATGTAATAAATATCTTAATAGGTACTTGAATCATCTGAAGAAGAAGATTTGACAAAAATCCCGAGTTGAGGGTTCGATATGCAAATCATATCTTGAAGAAGAAGCCTCATTTTTTTTTCTCTCACTACTTCAAGGATGATGTGAACTTATCGTTTGTAACTGTTCCTCGAAATGAGGAAGTCGTTGAACAAAATTCTTCTCAAACAATGTTATCTGTTTTTAGACAACATGATAGACCTGGTGGAAAATGTGTGGAAATATGGTTGGACGATAGAGACCACCATGTAGCACACACGTATGTTCTTTTAAATTGTGTCGAAGTCGCACCATTTGTCAGGTAATAATTAATTCACTTGCAATTTACTTGTACATACATAATAATTATAACAATATATGCAGTATCTACGAATCACAGTATCCATCTGGCGATCTCAGTAAAGAATTTGCCAAATGGTTTTTGAACTATGTTTATAAGCCAAGAAACAGTGTCGTTTATGAAGGCTTAAGACATCTTGCGATTGGACCGAAAAGAAATGTGAAGACTTATCCAATATTCTTCGTCAATGGGTTTAAGTTCAACACGAAAGATTACGGGGCTGAAAAATTAACATATAACAACGGGGTATTTTTCAAAGGCAGTGATGATCCAGATGAGCATTTAAAAGATTTTTACGACGTCTTAACACAGATTCTAGAGTAAACATATTATGTTGAACCTTTAGAAAAGGTTTTTTTATTTAAGTGCAATTGGTTCAGTAACGTTCCTGGTTCCGAAATCAACGTGCATAAAGAGTATAAACTTATTGAAATAAGACATACATCACACTACTATAAGTACGATCCTTTTGTATTAGCCAAGCAAGTGTTACAAGTTTATTTTGCTCCGTATCCATATTTGAAAAGAGATAAAGCGGATTGGTCTACTATTTTCAAAACAAAACCAAGATTTTCGTTTGATGGAAATAATATTCCAGATGAAGCAGCATATCAAACCGATCTTGAATCAAATACAGAAATAATAATAACTGATGATATTGATGTAGGGCCTTTGAATGATGAATCGAACGTCTTATTTGATGCATTCGAAAGTACCGAAGAAAATGAGATAGAATACGAGACTGAGTTTGAATCAGAAAACGATGAAGACTGATCGTTATTGATATAATTGTTATGTGATAGTGATTGAAACATGCTATGTAATAGTAAATTTCTGTAATTGTTTTGTGATGATCATTTAGTTAATTTTTATCCATGTTTTGTACTAGTAAATTTTTATAATTGTTCTGTGAAAATGGTTGAAACATGCTATGTAGTAGTGAATTTCTATTATTGTTCTGTGATGATCATTTATTTAATTTTTATCCATGTTTTGTACTAGTAAATTTTTATGATTGTTTCCGTGAAAGTGATTGAAACATGCTATGTAGTAGTGAATTTCTATAATTGTTCTGTGATGATATTGTTTTCCTATAGTAGATATGTCTGGCAGGGGACGAAGTATGACAGGCACGCCATCCCCATTTCCCGGTGCAGGTGGTAGTGGCACTGCACCGGACTTACGTCCGATGGAAGAAGTTGTTCCAAAAATTGCCGGGTAAGTATCAATTTTATTTAAAGTACAAGTTTTAAAATCCACTAAACATGTATATCGTAACTTTTGCAGAGGCTTTGAGGTGGAGCCATCAGATTATATTCTCCAGGTTTCGAGGAAGGCATTTCAGAGCCGGATGGATGGTTGTTGGCCTCGCTGGGACGACATCCCCTTTCATGTCAAGAACGCAATACAGGCCGATTTACTTGTAAGTAGTAGTTTGAATTTCAGTTGTAAATTAATATAATCTATATAACTTAAAATAATATTAATTTACAGGCTGCGGTCAGCGTTGACCCTGACGACATGGATGTTTTCTTAAATCACTGGAATAAAAGAATGAGGAAAAATTACAGGGATACATTGTCCAAGGCTAAGAATTCAGGCAAAAAGCCGAAATGGATGGGTGACGGTGTATGGGCTGATTTTCTTCGGCTTTGGGACACTCCGGCAGCAAAAGTAAGTAATATATGTTTGCTTTGTTATTTAAATCTAATATAAATCTCGCAAGATATATACGTGATAATTTATCTTAATTTGTAGGAATTATCTGCGCGGAACCGAGCTAACAGGAATAAAAATCCTGCATTGCACCGTGGTGGCTCCAAATCCTTCTAGGAGCATAAGAGAGAGCTGATAATTAAATTTATAAACTGTGTTTACATTTTATTAAAATATTTTATAATTAGATTAGCAATAATATTTATATATTTTCAGGCCGCGAGATACAACCGCGATCCCACTATGGCCGAGTTGTTCAAGGTGACGCATGCCGTGGAGAGGACTGATGAAGAAGGCAATATTTCGTACGAGTGGACGGATGAAAAATCCCAATCTGTAATGGTAAACTAATTTATTATTAACAACAATATTTTGTCTTATTTTATTTTCAAAAACTTGAAATTCGGTTTTTATCGTGTAAAACAATTGTTTGTAATCGCAGGAGAGGTACGAAGCTGAGCGGGCTCGGGTAGCACAGTCCACTGGTCGGGAAGAGCTTACGCTAGAGGAGGCGAACAATATCTGAGATGCTATTATTGACCCGCCTTCTCGGACCAATGTGCGGCATAGCTATGGAAATCTAGAGGTAAATGTTGACATGTACTAATATATAAATTTACACATGCATATGAATAGTTAAATAATTTTAATAATATTATATATATATACACACTAATATATAAATAATTATGAACTATTTTACAGGCGATGAGATTGCAGAATGCATACAGGAGGTCCCAGCAAGAAGAGGAGAATGCTCAGTTGAAGAAAACAGTGGATGAAATAAATAATTGGAGAAAGAGTTTCTTCGAGCAACAGCTGGATGAGCGGATTGCAGGTTATTTGCAACAGCATGGGAGGATGCCTGGAGAGGATGACAGCGATGGTGAGGAATAGGTATGCTTGTTTGCTCATGTTTCAGTTTGAAATATACACATTTTGGTTGGTTTGGTGTATATATATTTCAAGATATTATGTACATATTTTGATGACTTGTAGTTGTGTTAACAGTTTGTTTGGGTTAACGGTTTCGGTTGTGGTTGGAGAACTATGCACACATTTTGGTTGGGAAGCTATGTACATATTTTGATGACTTTTATTGGTTGACATGATATGTATTGTTGTTGGGATTGTATATGATTTTGTTGGATTTTATATTGTTTGAATGTATAGTGATGTTATATGATGGATGTATGATGGTTATAGTTGATGAATATAGTGTATAGTGGCTGTGATGATGGTATTTGATGGTTATTGTTTGAAGTGTATATGGGCTGTGCAAGTGCATAGAATTTTGTTCAGTATAGCGACGGTTGGCGACGACCATTTTGTTCAGATTAGCGACGGATAGGGACGGCCATTTCGTTCAGATTAACGATTAGTAGCGATTTGTTCATATTAGCGACGGCTTGCGACGACTAGCGACGCCAATTAGACGTTGGAAAATTTCCACGTGGCATATTTGCAGTCGCGAGCCGTCGCTATTTATGTGACGGAGCCGTCGCTAAAGCCGTCGCGATTCTATTGGACGACGAGGTAAATAGCGATGACATTTAACGTCGGCTTGCAACGGCCGGCGACGGCTAAAAGCCGTCGCTATCAGGTGCCGTTCTTGTAGTGATACGATGGCATGATGGAGAGGTGAAAAAAAATCCATAGAAATATGTTATATACATGAACAACGGAGTGTAAGAGAAGAATGTTATGATTAATGAGAATAAGTGGAATGTAAGTGTATTGAGATGAGAAGTACGATTGTTGATGGAAGCTTGAATTTTTTTTAATGGGGACGCCTACGTTTTCTACTTCTACCGCTACTTTCCGCAAGTTTTTCCAACTCAGTTGACTTAATAATGCCGAAAGTCTGAATTCACCTTCTTAAGCATGATATAATATAGACATAAGAATGTTTTGTGACTTTAAAGTAGTCCCACATCAAGAGCATGTTTTAAAAATATAAGTATATAAAAAAGCTACTTTTAATTACTGATTATATATATGTGATTTGTGATAAAGTAAGTGAGAGTTTATTCGAAGTTTATCATAAATTCACTGATAATTTTATAGTACTTCAAAAAAAAATACCATATTACATAAATGGTTTTTAATAACTGTTTTTTCATGATAATAGTAATAAACAAATTTTTAACAAATTGTTTTTTATGGCAGTACCAGTAAATGTTAAACGTATTTTTAACAACTATTTGTTTGCGTCAACTGTAATAAACATTTTTCTGACAATTCGTTGGTGTGCTCATGCCGCATCAAGTGATCCTGATATGCTTCCCTGGAAGCAAGAGTTTTTGAGGGAAAATGTAAAATTATTGACAAATCATTGCTAAATTTTAATTTTACATTTTAACCGCTGTACATTTAGCCATTAGGACCTGATACATTATTACACTCAAAATAAAAGCTATAGAAGTGAAGTAAATATACATGCAAATCCCAAATTTTTTATCTACGTTTATCTATCATGCTAGTACAAAACAAATCCAACACCAAGGCAGCAACAGTTATAGAAGCTGAGTTGTGGTTGATCATGACTTCTTGGACATGATGCTTGTTGTGAGCATTGACTATAAGTGTGAGATAAGTTACAGGACTTTCATTGGAAGGTAGGTCGATACAAGGGAGGTATTGGAAGGTGATGTCAAGGTTGAGGGACTGGGTCTTCTCAATGTAATCTTGGATTGTGGAGGCCCAGCAAGGGATGTCGACCTAGATGAGGGGATGGTTATGGCGAAAGGGGCATGTGGATCTTTGAGGATGAACTTTGAGAACTCTACCATGGAGATGAGGTGCCCTACTCCCAGTGATGACATGAGTATACTCTAGCTTTACCCATTGTTGTTTTTGTTCTTTCTTTATAATTTAATCAATGGATGCATTATGATTTGTGAATATGGTTTATCTATGGTTATATATAACTAATAGGGCCAAAAATATTTTTTTTGACATACCAACAACGTATGTAATATGTATCTTTTTTGTATATGTTACAACCTGGTATTTAACGCAAGTTCCATACCCGATTTGAAAAAATATAAAACCAGCATTTTTTTAATGGATTAGTGTAAATAGTATAGGCAAAGGACTCTGTCCTCATAATTTATGTCTCAAGTGCACAAAAATAAGTGAGAATACAAAATATACCATACAAAATCCCCTGCATTCAGTTACAACCAAATAAACAAGGGAATATTGCTTGTCTCTAAAAGTGAGAATTCGGAGAGAACCGTTTGCACGTTATGCGCAAACTCATAGTAAAAAACTCAATAGAATTCACGTTACCAATTGGTCTTATACGACCACATTTTGCGATACATGATTTTTTTATCATTTATTTATTTTTTGCATTCTTGATTGTAACCAACAGGGAAATTGCATTTAGTGTTGTTTTTCATTTTTTTTTAACCAATACATAAACTTAAAATGTCAATAGAGTCAGATGCGGAGTTTTCGTAACCGAACCATGACTCAAACCATGGCGATTTAAGCTTTATGGTTTTGATAGTTTGACCAGTCAAATAGTCGAATTGGTGATTTTTTTGAACATTTAATCACAAGCTATATGCAAATTGTTCAAATAAAAAAGCTACGCAAACGAGCTGAAACGGTCTTCAACGTCTGCAACAGACATCGTGTATTGTTACAGTGCACAATTATACCAACATAACTACAGTTTTGTATACAGTAACAATGTATAATTACACAAGTTTAGTGATGGCAAACTTAACGAAATAATAGTGGTCTCGGAGGAGCGTGCAGCGGTAAAAAACGAAATGATTGACTTTATTGTTCAGATTTAGGGACGGCGATGGTTTTTGCAATAAATATTTATTTATTCTTTTCAAAGCATTACAAATGATTAGAATGACAAAGAATTGCATGATAAAAAAGTAAGGAGAAATTAAAAAAACCGCTTGAATTTAACACGACGAATCCATTTTTTTGGTATATTAAGAATATTTTCTACATTATGTAGATTTTTTATGGGTATCAATGTGAATATTTAAACTAGAATCATACACCATTCCTGAATTTTGGGTCATTCATTCAAATGTTGTAACGTAAAACAAAATTTCTCCATGATTTAAACAATAGAAGCGGAGTTGTGGTTGATTATGGCTTCTTTGACATGATGCTTATGAGCATCGACTAGAAGTGTGAGATAGGTTTCGGGACTTTCAGTGGAAGGTAGCTCGATACTAGGGTGGTATTCGAAGGTGATGTCGAGGCAGAGGGACTGGGTGTTGTCGATGTAATCTTTGATTGTGGAGGCCCAGCAAGGGATGTCGACCTCGATGAGGATGATAGTTATGGTGAAAGGGGTATGTGGGTCTTTCAGGAGGAGCCTTGAGATCTCTCCATGAAGACGACGTGCCCTGCTCCCGGTGATGGAATGAGTATACTGAAGCTTTACTTATTGTTGTTTTTTCTCTTTCTTTATAGGGTAATCAATGGACGTATTATGATTTGTGATATATGGTTTCTCTATGGTTATATATAACTATTAGGGTAGAAAAAATATGTATTTTTTACATACCAACAACGTACGTAATATGTATATTTTGTATATGTCACGATCTGATATTTAAAGCAAGTTTCATACACGATTTGAAAAACAATAATATAAAACCAGTAGTTTTTTAATGGATTAATTTAAATAATATAGCAGGCAAAGGAGTCTGTTCTCATAATTCATGTCTTTAAAAATCAGTGAGAATATAATTATGCCACCCAAAATCCTCTGGATCCATTTACAACCAAATGAGCAAAGGAATATTGCTTGTCCCTAAAAGTGAAAATTCAAACAGAACAGTTCGCATGTTATATGGGCAACTTCGTAGTAAAAAACTCAATCGAATTTATGGTACTAATTGGGTTTTATATATACGACTCATCGACGTTTTGTGATACATGTTTTTAGTATTATTTATTTATTTTTCGCACGTCTATTTGTAACCAACAGGGAAAATGTTTTTCAATTTTTCAATTTTTTCAATCAATACATATACTTAAAATATCAATAGGGTCAGATGCGTAGTTTACATAATGGACCATGAGTCGAACTGTGATGATTTAAGATTTAATGTTTTAATGGTTTGACCAGTTAGAATTGTCGAAATCGTGAATTTTTTGTTTCAAAAATTCAAACGTTTAACTACAATCTATATGCAAAATATTAAAATAAAAATGCTATCTAGATGAACTATAAATGGTCTTCAATGTCTATAACCGACGTTTTGTATTGTTACGGTGCACAACTAAACCAACATAACTGCAGTTGTGCATACAGTAACAATCACTACAAGAAATACAGTGATTTCCGACGGTTACGAGCCATCGGCGGCCGTTGGAAGCCGTCAACGTCCGTCGAAAATGCCGTCGGTACAGAGAACACGACTTTCCCCTTTTTTCGACGGAAACAATGACGTTTTTTCGACGGCTTTAAATGGCAGTTTCGGCAGTTTTTCCGACGGTTAAGATGTACACATGGATTGAAAAACCGTACGGAGTCGTCGCTGATTTTTGGTCAATAAGCCATCGGAAACCATCTGAAGCCATCGGGAGCCATTGTTGGTTTTTGGTCAATAAGCCGTCGGGAGCCGTTGCTGGTTTTTGGTCAATATGCTATCGAAAATCGTTGGCTGCCGTCGGAAATCTAGGTTTTTTTTATATATTACAACAGCCATTCGAATTACAAATTAATATCAATTACAATATAAAACTCAAACATTACCATTTCAATCTCAAACTCAAACATTACCATCAATACAAAACATACAGTCCAACATCAATCTCACACACCCAATAGCAATATGTACATCCAACGTCAATATACAGCATATACAATTTCTAAAATGCTAACCAAACACATCGGTCCAACACATCAACCTCACAAACCAACATCAAATAACACATGTCCACAAATCAACCTCACTTTCTTTCATTGTATATATACGGAAGTTTTAAAAAAAACACTGCAAAACGTATTTTATGACTCGTCATCGGCTCCGGAACCACCAAACGAAGGGAATGCTCCATGCTGCTCCATGTACTCGGCTAAACGCCAGTTCAATTGCTCCATTTGCGCTGCTCGGAGGCGGTCCTGGTCCGGCAGCTGTGCAATCTACTATCGAAGCTCATTAATCTCAGTTTTATCTTGAGCCTTTTGATAAGCCTTTTATGAGGCCCAAGCCTGCAAAACAAGTCAATATGTTTAATTTATTTACGTAACTTTTATAAAAATTAAGCAATTTTAACGACTTAGTTAACTTTATAAATTACCACTTGATTGCCGTAGCCATAACGTCTATTTGCTCTGTCGGGTCCATAACGGAGTCGAACATAGCGTCCTCCTCATCAGGGGTCACTTTCTCCCATCCCAATTGCTCGAACATCTGTGCACATGCTTGGATAAATCTTTCATGCAATGCAAAATTAAATACAATTAAATATTACATGCCATTATTATAATATTTTATAATCAATTAATTAAAGTGATCATTATTAATAAATTATAACTTAAAATATGCTTATATGTGCGTCGTATGCTTTATCATCCTCATGCAGACATACGTCATTGATCTCTCATCATTAGTCCGCCTGACGGCATAAGTATGTGCAAATACGTCCATATATGAGACAAAAGCCATACACGCTCTTTCTTGCAATAACTGGTGTATATTATTGCTGTTCATACAAATTTATACAAAAAATGTAATAACTGTTCGTAATTGCAATTAATCAATTTACCATGTCATTGCGATGATGCTGAAATGGTTTTGAGCCACCACAACATGTGACTGGATTTTTCTGCCTGTTCGCCGAGTTATAGTTGACTCCGCCAGCAAATTAAAAATTATATTTGTTCCCTATATCGTACACAGATGTATGTACATAAGGAATAAAAAGAATATGTTGCCAAAATTTTATGAACCGTTTAAAATGAAATGATTTGTAAAATATAGTTACTTTATTATGTTTGTAACTTCTCTAATACAGGGATATATCTGACACATTTTGTACCAGATGAATATAAATGTCTGTTCTGTGATAAAAACGAATATTCATATAACGATCAAATACAATATTTGTCAGACGGGGCCAAAAACCATCTAAGGAATTTATAATAAGTAAAGCGTACTATACAACAATTTTTACAATAAATTATTTACATTCTAATAAAAGCATACGTTAAACCGTCGTTTTCGTCATCTTAAAAACGCATAAACTAAATTCTGAGCATCGACTCTAATTAGACAAAACTACCCCTAATACGCATATGCACTAATTAATTAATACATATATACCAATTAACGCACATATACACTAAACAAATTATTTTTCTCAACATTTAAATGATATATAATAACAACCTAATTATCATTCAATAGGGGTATAACAAACAATCAATATGATATTATAAACAACTATAACAACAAATTAACTCTAATTTACCATATCAAAATTAAATATGGTCGATAAATTAAAACTCTTAAAGAGCAATAGCTAATGGAGAGACTTGAAAATGGAAGATGGAGACAGCGTTGGAGGCATGGAGGCTTGCTGACGGCGTGGAGAAGGCGAAGGAGCTGGTGGAGGTGAGATTTGAGTTTTAGATAATGAAGAAGAAGTGTCAGTCTGAGGCTGAAAGATTCGCGACTTTTCGACGGCTTACGACGGCTGTCGACGGGTATTTTTGCGACGGTTTCCGATGGCTGTGGACAGCCAGTTTATTTTATTTTCAGTAATGGCTTGGCGATTACTAGCCGTTGGTAACCATTGGATTAAAAAACGAAGAGCCGTCATTGGCAGTCGAAAATGTGTGTCGCAATAAATAGTGTTTCTAGTAGTGAATGTATAGCTACATAAGTTTAGTGACGGGAAACTTGACTAATGAACAGTGGTTTTGGAGGAGCTTGCGGCGGTGAAAACGAAGTAGTGGAGTTTGTTGTTTAGATTTCGGAACGACAATGATTTTTGCACTATAGATTTTCTTTCTTTCAAAGCATTATAAATGATGAGAATGAGAGAATTACACGATAAGAAACTAAGAAGAAATTAAAAGAACCTCTTGAATTTAACATGGCTAATCCAAGTTTTTTGATGTATGAAAAAAAATTTCTACATCATGTAGTTTTTTCCTGTGTATCAATGTAAATGGTTAAAATAGAATCATATACTATTCCTTAATTTTGTGTTATTCATCCAGATGTTGTAACGTAAAAAAAAATTTCTCCATGATTTAAACAACAGATAAAATATGTATTTTGTGTCCGTATAAGCCATAGTTACCCCGATTGATCGTGACAACTGAAGGTTTATGTTTTTTTTAATTTTCAATTGATCAAACAGTCGAAACCATGAATTTTTTATTTTCGAAAATTTATACATTCAAATATAAATTACACGCAAAAATATTGAAAAAAATGCCAGGCAGATGAACCATAGAGTGGCTTTAGCGCTCGCAACCAAAAATCCGCAACCAAAGTTGTATACAATCATATTTCAGAATTGGAGCAGTTTTATAATGTTGTCATTGCACAGCTGTACTAACACAATTGATTTTGTGAACACTGCAGCAACGTACATCAATAAAAGCTTAGCGGCTGCGAACTTGAAGCATTTAGCGAAATTGGAGGAACTTAAAAAAGGGAAGAATGAAGCTTATTGTTAAAATTTTGGAATGATAACGTCAGAACGATTTAGAGAATGACGCATTAAAAAAAAGGATAAATAAAATATCGTGGTTCAATGAAGTAAAATGGATGGATTGACCATTGGTTCACAGCTAAGGTCTAATTGAGCTCTAAGCCCAAAATGATCTGTGGTTTAGGCTATTTGCGGTCAAACCACGATCGGGTTCGGTCATGATAACACCGGTATAAGTGTGAAAAGTTAGTAGAGACAATTACCTAATCGGTTAAACTGGAACAATGCCGGTATCCAGAAGCTGTCAAGCATCCAATAAATGAGACTCACAACAGTTCAATTGAAAAAGAACAACTTGAACATAAAAGATTTAGGCATCCTAAAGCAGGAATTTCTTTTATTGCTTTCAGCAGCACCAAATAGCTGAAATGTCTGCCAAGATGCTTTATTTGATGTTTAAAAATGATTAGATCGAAGCTTTCTAATTGAGGTAAATATTCACATAAACATAACAAACAATATTCACTCCAAATATTGTCACATACATTCACACACAAAATCATCTAAAGGTACGATGGCAGCATATATCCACTCTCTGCACTACTCTCAACATAACGACCTCGCTTCCGTTGGATCCTACATAGACCTGGTATATAGAAAAATATCAACATGAAAAAAGTGCATTTAATTTTCTGTTTTATTCGCATGGAATAGTTGAATATACTCATTTCTGTGGACGAAAAGGATCGACAAAGTTCAGTAAAGGCTTTGCATGAGGAAGCATTTCTCTCCTCTTTTTCTTAAGCCGCTTCCCTCCTTCAATCTATTCATGTCAAACAAAATTGTTTGACATTACATTTTTATAATGGGAAATGACATTTTACATTTATTTAATTTTAACAAATAAACACCTCCTTCGTAACCTCATTCTCCTATCCAAGTCTTTTATACATCGTTTCCTACTCCTTCATCCACATTCATCATAGCCCAAACTCATTCTGATTTGACTTGAAGTGAATATGAAAATATCAATTATTAATCAGCTTACCTTCGTATCAAATTTAGACATGTCTTTCAATTGCTTTATGATCAAAATGAAGATTGAAATCTTAAACGTCCATAAGAGGCCGTCTTCCTTTCTTAGGAAATGGAATGTGATCTTTGTCAAGAATACATATTTATATTTATATTCGAACTCACAATAATGATGCATTCTTGATCATTGATACTATTCGAAAATACTAACTCTTTCAGTATTGATTGTGCTTTGTAGAGTCTTTGTTGCGCCTCTTCTCTCTCCATCATTTCTTTCTCTTCTATCTTTTTCTGCAGCATGGCGGATCAAGCGCTCTCAAACTGGAAACCATCGGGTTTATTGCATGGTTTTGGTTGAGGTTTTATTGGTACCTAGTATTACATATTCGATATTTAAGTACAAGAATGAGTACGGTATATAGATGTATGAATGTATAAACATTAATAACTAGATAATTCTTTTCTTTTAAATAACCAATAAACTACTAATAACAGTGGTAAATTACTTTTGTATGCAACTAAAGTTCACCGAAATGAAGATGAAAAACCCTCTTCTTCTTAAAATACCTTATCAGACGTATCGGTTAGTACTAATGGAGGACCATCATTTCATCAGCAACAAAACGAAACTCTTGAGGAGTTGTTACTTAAGGTTTTGTTTTGCAATGGCGAACAATCCAAGATCAGCTTTGCTGTCAAGAATGTGAGTATTTTTTCGAACAAAACTAGTAAATGCTGATCTTAATGGACTTAAATGATGATCAAGTTTGTAGTACACATAAAATGTACCCACCTTCTTGTTTTATGGTTTAGCCTTGCCTATAGCTCTAACTCCTCGAAATATTTAATCCTGCATGAAAGAAAGCAAAAAAATTAACAAAATCAATTTATAGAATATACCTGTGAATGGAAGAATTTATATCATACATTTAAGCGCACCCGCAAATGACGTTTCATGATGACAAGACTATGACTAGGTTGATTTGTTTATTAAGCTTCCGTTAGGTGTAGTTTGCATTATAAATGGAGGGGGTGTGCGGATTGAATGTATTAAAGTCTCACATCGTAGGATATTTTTCGTGGTATATATATGAGATTGTTTGCACATAACAATCGTGTAACATTAGATATTATCTGCTCCAGGTTCTGAAACTACAGCAGCAGAACAGAAACTCCTGGGAAAATTAAGACATCCAAAATCCATAGTTTTGCTCCGTTAACCCGGTACCCGACTCTTGCTTCACTAGCATCTCCTCCGTCATAGACGCTTAACTCCATCCTCGATCGAGAAGAGCTATTAAAAATCTCTTTGTCTGTCACTTCCGCCACACTCTCTAAACTCTAAGCCATATCCAACTCCACCATCGTCACCTCCAACGACACCAGGCTAGAAAATGTCATCCAACTCTGCAAAAATCTGTTTGAAAGCGTGATCAATTCCATCCTGGACTTAATCGACGACTGGGTCGCTGACAGAATCCACGACATAAGAACGTGGCTGAGCACCGCGTCTACGTATGAGGAAACCTACGCGGACGGGTTCAAGGGCATGAACCAGAGGTATAGAGTCATAGACATATAATGCATGAAATGGTTATATCCATGATAAAAATTTATAATAACTTCGCACATATGTAATTGGTCCATAAAATCATAGAAGCCTAGCTTTGTTGATAAGAGTACCAATCTTCACATTGTTATCACGGGTTAATTCTTTATACCACTACAAAATATGAAACCATGTGAATTAACGAATTATATGTCTAAACTCCTGCACATCTCATATATCTTGTTCTCAAATTTTCCTTTCCAATTTATTTTACTAGCAATTGTAATCTCTTCAGTTGTTGATGGGCAGACTGTAATAGGATTAAGTAGGTATATACATTTCTTTCTTTATTAGTCATGTTATTATTGGTTGTCAATCCTCATTTTCTGACATAAGAAATGTATGTGTTTGTCGAGAAAATAACAATGATAATGATGTAAGCATATAGATCATGGCGGATCTTCTTAATTAGATCCATGCAAAAGAACGTGCACTACTTGTACAACATGCGGTTGTGTTTCAAAAAGAAAATATGGCTGCCACAAATCTTGCTCTTTCATGATGCCTTGGCTACTTGTAGAAGCATAATTAAATTTCCTCTGCTACTTAAGGATCAATGCATTATCATATGTATTTCAGTAGAATAATTGCATTTGAAATATAATCTAAATTGTGTAATTTATGATTAAATTAAGACGGTACCACAACTTCATGTGTTTTTATTAGTTTATTTGTGTAGCTATGAATTGTTTTACAAGTGAATTGGATATTTCACTATACTTTGAACTTCATATTTTTAGTTGATCATAAACACAAACATAAAAATGATGAACTAAAACACTATAGAACAGAATCGAAGTTACTAAAACCATTGGATCAAAAATCTAATAACTAATAGCTTTTAAAAAACCTACTATATTCTGCAGGGTTAAATTTACCATAATAAGCTATAACTGTTAAAATGCATCAGATTTCTAGAAGCCAGTAGCTGTTTATTATTTAACGGATTTAAACCAATTTTGAACCAAAGTAGGTGATTTTAATCTCACCACTGTACATATACTTATTTTCAAAACACATAAAGATCAACAAATATAAAACCAGCTTCTTCGTGCACCAAATATCCACATGGCATGAAATTTTTTCCAATGCAGCACACCCTTCTTTAGTTCTCCATCATCTACTCCAACTTCAGAAATCACAGCAGCAATATTCTCCTCTTTCATAGCCATATTAATTTTCGAGTGAATAGGTTAAAAGATGGTATGTTTGATCGATCTATAAGCGCCATGTATGTATATTTTGCTTGATCCCTTCTGAATGCATCACGACTCAACTCTTTCTATTAGTTTTATATCGATTCCTAGTTGCCTGTATATTAGTAGATTTGAGATATGACAAAACCACTCACTTGAAAGATTGACTTAACATGCATGATTTTGAAGTGCTTGTGGAATTTGGTAATGTCAATATTTGCAAAAGAACACAATATCAATGAAGATTAATACACCCAAAATTTTAGTTTCATCTTAACCATATTTTTGCTTCTTAACCTCGTACCCCCACTTGTGCTTCACCAGCATCTCCTCCGTCAGAAATGTGAACTCCACCCACAACCCAGTACCCACTTACCACTACCTATGCATTCAATTGATATCAAACTCCTACTCAGCAGTCAATTTATTACACACGTTACTTTTTACTTTTCTTCTCAGCACAGCTGCACAGGCAACGGAAAATTTCATTCAGTTTTTCAAGCCGCTGTCTTTGATCCGTTCAAGGCTTCAAGTTGCTGTCTTTGAGGTAAATTTATCATTTTTTGTGTGTTCTAATTCCCTTTTGTTCATTAATGTCTCATCTTATGTTCATAAAATTGTTGCAAACTTCAAATTTTTTGTCATATTGCAATCAAATTTTATCCTAGTTTGCTCATTCTTTTTATTCCATTCAATTGAAACAATTTGTTGAATGTATTACCTTTCTTTTGATGTAGCCAAAATTACTATTAGAGAACTAAAATATAAAACCCTAATTTTTTATTAGCATAATTGTTACTGTGTGTGATTTCATTTTATGTTCATGTCAATTGTTAGAAACCAAAAATTAATGTGTTTCATTTATTTTTGATTTTATTTAAAAAAAAACTTATGTAACTTAGGTATTTTTTTAGGTAATGTCAAACTCAAAGTCTAGCAAAAATTTGTTGTCGTTTTACAAGTTAAAAGGAGATAACACTTTGGATCCAAAAAATGAAACTTCTACAAGCTCTACCGAACAACGTCCTTGCAAAAGGCAAAGAATCATAGTAGATAATAGCGGAGATCATTTTATAAGAGATCCGGGGAGGCATCAACAAATATGGAAAGAACATGCAAATGATAGAGATGAAATTCGGAGAAAATATCTTAGATTGGGACCATTTCAACCACTTCTTGACATTTATACACCAGCAAAAGATGGAAAACAACTCCTCTTATTTTAAAGTAGTTGGTTTACAAAATATCCATGGATTGAATATTCGATTGAATGCAATATGGTCTTTTGTTTATATTGTTTCTTATTTGAAAGTAATCCGCCAACACGTGCATCGTTTACAGTTGATGGGTTTCAAAGTTGGAAAAGAGTGGGAGGAGTTAATTGTGAATTTTTGCAACATGTAGGAGGGTTGGGTTCATCCCATTTGTGTGCCGTTAAGGTCGCAGATGATTTAATGAATCCTTCTTTGCATATCAAAAGAGTATTTGATGCACAATCAAAAGAAATGATTGAGAGAAATCAACTACGTCTTAAAACATCTATTGAATGTGCCCGATGGCTTGCTTTGCAATCATGCGCTTTTAGAGGTAATGATGAATCTCTTGAATCTAAAAATCGTGAAAACTTTGTTGAGTTGATAAAGCACTCGGCAAAATGTAGTGAAGATATATCTAAAGTGGTTTCGGAAAATGCTCCGGGAAATGCATAGTATACTTCGCCTACTATTCAATAGGAAATTTTAACTATTTTAGGTGATAAAATAAGAAATAAAATTCGAGAAGAAGTTGGAGATGGAAATTTTTGTATTTTGGTTGATGAAGCACAAGACACTTCTACCAAAGAGAAAATGGCTATTGTCTTAAGATTTGTTAATAATGATGGTTTAGTTCAAGAACGTTTCTTGGAGATTGTTAGTGTTGAAGATACCACATCATTGACTTTGAAGAATGAAATATCAAAAAGTTCTTTCTCTTTATAATCTTGGAATTAATAAAATAAGAGGACAAGGATATGATGGTGCAAGCAACATGAGAGGAGTATGGAACGGTTTGCAAGCATTATTCCTAAAAGAATGCACATATGCATATTATGTACATTGTTTTGCCCATCAACTACAACTTGCATTGGTTTCTGCTTCAAAAGATGTTCAAGATATTTGGTTATTCTTTTCAAAATTGAGTATTATTGTTAACCTTGTTGATGCTTCTCCTAAGCGTCATAGCAATCAAGTCAAGAAGCAGAGATTGCCAATAAAGTAGCACTTGGTGAAATTGAAACAGGCCGTGGAGCTAACCAACTTAAGACATTACAACGAGCTGGAGCTACCCGTTGGAGCTCTCATTTGAGTTCCGTAAGTAGTTTAATTGATCTATTTTTTCCTTCTTGTGATATAATTAAGAACATATGGGAAAGTCGAGACATGAAACCAAATAAACGTGCTGAAGCAAAAGGTGCCTACCTCGCTATGACTTCATTTGAGTTTGTTTTCATTCTTCATTTGTTGAATGAGATATTAAGTATCACGGATGTGCTTTATAAATCTCTTCAACTAAAAGCACAAGATATTGTAAATGCTATGAATCTTGTCACCACTACAAAAACACTCCTTCAAAAGCTAAGAGACAAAGGTTGGCTTGCTTTCTTTAAGAAAGTGGAAGAATTTTGTAAGAAATGTTTCATTGGCTTACCCGATATGAATATGTCCTACAAAATTGGCACATCTCGCTCTTGTCAACAACATGATGATATTAATATTCTCCATCATTATCATATTGACAACTTTAATGCAGCCATTGATTTTCAAATAGTTGAGTTGAACACTAGATTCTCTAAAGGAGCAATGGAGCTACTAATCCTTAGCACTGCTTTGGATCCAAGAGATGCTTATAGATCGTTAAAAATTGATGGCATTTGCATTCTAGTGGAGAAGTATTACCTGGAAGATTTCACATTCCAAGAGTTACATATATTAAAGTGTGAACTACAACATTATGAGCTTGATATTCCATCTCATCCAAGTTTTCAAAATCTATCAACTATCTCCGAGTTGTGCAAACAATTATTTGAGACAAGAAAGAAAGACATTATTTGGCTGATCGATTGATTCGTCTAATTTTAACTCTTTCAGTTTCCACGACAACGACGGAGCGAGCTTTTTCAGCTATGAAAAATGTTAAAAGTATTCTACGTAACAAAATGGGTGATGATTTTCTTGAGGATTGCATGATTATCAACATAGAAAGGGAACTTGCTGAAGATATTGATTTGGATTCGGTAGTTTGTGATTTCAACTCACGTAAAGAGCGTAGAGTACAACTTGTCTAGATTAGCGTGTCTGCCTTTTGTATTTATCTAAGTCACGCATGAAATATACATGAATGTCTCATGTTTTTGTAAGCTTTCACTAGACATGATTAAAAATTAGTTGTTGCAATTTTTTATATTATTTAGCTTTATTTTTCATTTCTTTCATATCTTTTTATTAGCCCAGGTCACAATAAAATCCTGGCTCCGTCTCTGATGTTCACACTATTAAAAACACATTGGTATGTTTTTTCCCATTTTTTGAACATTTCTCAATTAGTAGAAAGAATTCACCAAACTCAGTTGACTTAATAGCATAGTGTATTAACCACTAACATAATGAGCTTTCGTTGGTACCTGTCCCGTATTGATTATAAAAGGCTGACATACCACAACAAGTTATCATTTTTTTCAGTCAACTGTACTGGTATACATACAAATAGATTAATGAGAAAAAGTTACAAAACATTTTTGAAATAGTCCCACACCTATGTAATGTTAGAACGAAACCTATATAAATATTTAACTACTTTCAGTTACGGTAAGTGAGCATTTAATATAAACAATAAAATGAATGAGAATATATTAAACCTTTACTATTCAACTAATGTTTACATTTTAATACAGGAAAATAATGGTTAAAAAAACAATTCACTGTTGAATTCGTTGACAATCTTCTTAAAAATATCTGACGATCCTAGATGATTAGAAAAGATACTAATGGACATTTATGAAACTTCTAACATATACCTGAAATATCAACTGAATATCATTTGCTCAAGATTAAATTTAATCATGAAGGAACACACACTTTGTTTATTTTCACTTTTGCAGCTCTAATGCCATATAGTTGTAATTAGTGGGTAAGGAGTTAGGATGTAGCTATATACACGGAGTGAAAGTCTTTGGTTTGAAAATAAACATACATGTTATATAGGGATACATTCATATATGATGAAGCTACCGTGATGATTCTGACTATTCATATTCATTTTTCAGTCACATTTAGTACCTACTCTAATTTTATTTTAATGATTTCCAACTTTTGAGTAAGATATAATTTCAAATTTTAAGGGAACTGTGATGTTATATAAAAGCAAGTTTGCCTTTTTCTTTTGCAAATTTTTGATTTTGTTTAACACATGGGTGGGCTTCTAAATTAACATTATTATAGCTGTTTTATAACCATTAAATATTACATGACTGTTAAACTAGCTTTATTAATATAAATTTAAGAATGGTTAGATGTGCATAATAGAAATGAAGCTTCAGTAGTATAAAACCGAACTTTATTATGTGTACAAGGCTTACAAGGGTATTCATGTAATTATCCATTTAATAAAGTTGTATGTACACCTTTTTACTTCTATGTATCACTATATATACAACTCGTGTATCAAACTAAAGAGTATCACTTGAACAAAAGAAATTTCTGACCCTTTCATATTTCTAATTTGTTATCGGAGCTACCACGGCTTAATGGTGAAGTGCCATGCTTGGAACACCATCAAAAATTTACTCATCATTTGATGTCAGGCTGCATCCTGGTTCCCATCAGATTCTAATCGTCCTCATTTGAGAAACCACCGATTACCCCATCAAGAATCATACAACCATCAAGAAACTTGCCCGAACCCCTCTGTGCCTCGCCAAGAAACCAGTCAGGAATCAGTTCATCATCCTAGTGCTCTTTGGCACGCACTTTCTGATCGTCTGAAAAGCTTCAAGAAGTCTTTTCTTCATCTGATCTAATCACTTTCCTGTTAATCCTTTTTAATTTATATTTATCGACTTTCTAGCTTTTAGTTTCTCTGTGCACACATCAATAGCTTTATAAAAGATTATAATCTACTTGAATACAATTTTCATACTTTAATTGTATTGAGAATCATGTTATATGACAATTTATTCGTATCTTTTAATATTTACATCCCAATACGAGATTAAAATGTCAAAACAAGTGATATATTTAATATGAGAAAAAAAACTTACTTTTGAATATCTTTCACCTTAGCTACTTGTTTAATCATTTGTTTAACCATTTGGTAAAGTTGGTTGTTCAAAGATTAAGTAACATCATTTTGGATAGACCACTTTGAGCGCTTCATGGCTGTTGTTAGGCTAAGGGATTAAAGGCTTTTTAATTTATAATCTTTGAAGTTAATGTATTTTATATACTTAGCTTTTAGTTTTCAATCAAGTCACTACAAGATTGAACAACTATTCCAATAGCTCGTAGCCGTTGGCGGCCGTTGGAATAGAACCAATGCTTACCAACGCTTTCCAACGGAACTAACGGCTATTTTCCAACGGAATTTCCAATGGCCGCCAACGGTTAATAGCCGTTGAAAACCGTTACAAGCCATTTGAATAAAATATCCAATAAATCGTTGGAAACCGTTGGAAATTTGGGTTTATTTTGCTGTACAATAGCAAGCCTATTCACCTTCCAGCCACACCATTTCCAATTCATTCCATTTTCAATACATTTCCAATCCATTCCACACATATATATCAATATCAATATAAACAACATACATAAATCAGTTAAACACCAATATAAACAAACCAAACCATTCAAACATCATAAACCATACCATCAACGTAAATACCATCAAAATATGTCAACAAACCACGTACATACCATTAAATATCGTTCTCACCCACTCTCTGTACCAATATATACAAGATTAAAACACATAATAACCATCTCCAAGCCAATATATACATCGTTCAAACACAAACACTGAAAAGCATACCTCCTCAGACATCTTCGTCGTCGCCTCTGGAAGCACCAGACAACGAAGGAAAGGTACCATGATTCTACACATACTTCGCAAGCTTTTGATTTAGCTGCTCCGTCTGTATAGCTCGCAGACGATTCTCCTCCTGTCGCTGCTCAATCATAGCTCTAAGCTCCTTAATTTCTTCTTTGTCTTGGGCCTTTTCAGCTTGTCGAGCCTGTAAATAGAAATAATAGCAAAAGGGTTGTCTCAGCATATAAAATATTATAACACTATATATCTAAAGCTAATTTGTTGTACATATGTAAAAGGATTAATTACTATTACGTTTCCGAAGCCATAACGTCTACTCTGCTGCGTCGGATCCATAACAGCGTCAAATATGTTATCTTGCTCCTCCTGTGTCAACTCATCACGACCAGACTGCTGAAGCGCATAAGCCCGTGCCTCCTATAACCTTGACTATAATGAAAAAAACAATTTCAGTTGAAAAATAGTAGAATGTAATTTTTATTTTACATAGCTAGTAATTAATAAACTTATTAGTGTAAGTATTATAAATTAAAGAACGCATACATATGCCTCAGTCGCCCTATCCTGATCACCCCACTTAAATATGATTTTGCCAGACTCGTCTACTTGCCTAGATGCGTGGGTGTGAGCAAATAAGTCCACTATGCCAACGGGATGTCCATAAGCTCGTTCCTGCAATTGATAATTTGGATAATTTAACTCCACATAACTAATTACTGAACTGATCAATATACAAATGTGATAATAGATAAATTTACCAAATCTTTGCGGCGATGCTGGAAAGATTTGGAGCCTCCATGATGAGTTACTGGATTCATGCTCCTGTTTGCTGAGTTCCTTTCTGACTCCTCCTGCAAATTTACAATGAATAATTATTTATTAAGCGTTAAAAAATTACTGAGATTCATTATATATTTACCTTGAACTCCTCAGAGTTCCACCAATCAACCCACTTATCCGATACAGCCGCGCTCATCCACTTTGGTTTCTTCCCCACTTTTTTAATCTCTGACATCTTCTCCCTATAGTTCTTAGCGATCTTTCAGTTCCAGTGTCGCTGAACTAAGTTGATGTCAGACTCTTGCAAATCTACTGCGCCCTGTATAATGAGAAAATATTACTAATTATTTATTTGTATTTATTAATCATTTTGTAAAGTGGTATAAACTTACTAGAAAGTCTTGCCAAATGGTCTCTCTCACATCATCGGGGATCTTGCTCCACTTAGACCAGCAATCGCTCATCCTACCCATATATGCCTACTTAGAAATGTTCAGAACCATTTTAGATGGCTCCAACTCAAACCCACTGCGTTAAATATAAAATAGAACTTTAGATAATTATAGATATGTCATGTACAAAAAATTAAATTGCTATGCTGCTAATTATGATACTTACGCCTCATCAGCCTTTGGCTGCAAGTAAACGACTGAACGAGCTGGTGGCTCACCACTACTCTCTCCAATCTACTGGGAAGAGCAACGTCGCCGAGAGTCAGAACCAGAGCCAGACATAATATACCTGCCATATACATACATATACAATTCATAATAATTATGATATGACGAACCATTAAAAATGTAATACAATATGCTACAAATATGTCATGTTGTGTGTATGTGTTGAGTGTGTAAGTATAAACTTGTTGTCATTAAAATTGTATAACTTTGGATAAATGCATTATTAATCAGAGAAAAATGTAATGTGAATAATTGTAAAAGTTACCGGATATTACTCAGTCATCCTCGTCGTTTTCTGATTCAGACTCGGTTTTGTGTTCTATGTCGTTTTCCTCTACACTCTCAAATGCTTCGACTAATATATTTGTCTCATCATTTAAAGGCCCAAAATCAGTTTGATCGTCTGTAACTGCTATTTCAACATTTTCCTCCAGATCTACTTGATAGGCTTGTTCGTCTGGAATATTCTGTCCATCGAACATAAATCTTGCTTTGGTTTTAAAAACCGCATACCAATCTGCTTTATCCCTTTTTAGAGATGGATAAGGGGCATAATAAGCTTGTAGGGCTTGTTTGGCTAGTATAAAAGGGTCGTACTTTTCATAATGCGATGTATGTTTAATTTCTATAGGATTATAATTTGGATGCACGTTTATACCAGAACCTGGAACATTACTGAACCAGTTGTATCTAAACAGATAAACATCCTCCGTGGGTCTTGTAAAATATGTCAACTGCAAAATCTGATTTAGTAAACATGTACTAAATTTTATATTTTTCTACAAACTTCATTTTAAATAAACAACTATTGATTCATTACCACTTATGTATCTTCTTTGATGGTCGGTCATCCTACTTCCCATTATAAACACAATAGTAATTATATTCCGTAAATCATATCATTTTAAACGATTTCACAAAATTTCGGCAGCATTTCCCCCGCGTTCCTTGTATCGTATACAAATGCGTGTACATAAGGAACGTAAAGGAAATGCCATCGAAATTTTATGAACCGTTCAAAGTGATATGATTGACGAAGCAGCAACCGTTACGAAGCTGCAACCAAAATTATGCATAGTACAATAATTGAATAAATGAAACAGTTTTTTGTTATGTGCCTGTCATTTTGACATATAAAGCTGAAGTTGCTAACTTACCATACACTAACCGAACAACATGTGTCAGTCTGCTTTTACACAAACATATCTCCAACTAACTCAACATTTTATAATCCATTCTTTCATAAATAACCTCCCTTTGCCTCTTTTAAATCCACAATCAAAGACATATCTTATTAGCTCCCTACAACTTGGCTTTAACCAACATCATCTTCCCCATATCATATTCATCCACTGCACTAACAGTATTCTAACTAACCCATTGCCACCACAACGGACGTAATTAGTATAATCGCACAATGGTGGGGAAAACCGACCGTTTGGAGATTTAATTAAAAAACAATTTTTTTTTTTGCATTAATTCTTGAAAGGAAATATTTTTTTCCATAATTGGACATAAGAATAAAAAAAGTTGGTACATCTTTCAAATGTTTTTGAATTTCAATGAATAAACTTCATTTTGCTGAACATTTTTGAATTTTATTTAACATTTACTAATTTTATAAAACATTTATTATCAAAAAGTACATTTTGGAACAAATTTAATTTTGTTTTGAACGAACTTATGAACAAAATTTAGACCTTTTCTATAAAGTATATTTGAAATTAATTGATTTTAATAAAGCGTGAAATTATCTTAATTAAAGATCCAACATTTACCACTATCAAAGATAAAAGAATTGAAGGCATCAAATATGCCTCAAAGAAATTTATTAGAGACCAAAACTAATATTAGATTGTCACTGTAATACGAGAGATGAAATAAGATTTGCCCTTAAAAACTATGCCTCTAATCATAAATTAGGGGATATAATTCTCACAGTTTGCCTTCAATAAAATGTATTCGACCTCATTAATATACCATATTATTCTAATACTATTCTAGTAGAGGCAGTATTAAATACCTCTAAAAGCTTCAACAAGAGCAATAAAAAATGCTCCAATGCTATAAACAACTACAAACTGGATTGCAATACATGCACAAGAATTATGCTTCTCATGATGTAATTGCAATAAATCAAATATTAAAAAGAAGACGAACATAACATATAATTATAAGTCTTCAAACTAAACATAAAAAATATAAGTGCAGTAGATTACATGAACATAAGTTACATTTCAACATAATATACGCATATTAACAAATTCACACAAAAAAGAAGACAGAGGACACTTCAAATACAAGTCACTACTGTGCATCTCTTTGTATTCACCTTCACATATCATATATATCATAACTCTATAAACTTGTGAACTACAAAATAATATATTGTTTTTCTAACTGCAGCATGATTGTTGTGTAGGAAGCAAAAAAAGAAAATTAAAAACTCAAGCTGCATTGCAAGTATTTTCAAAGCAACTTCACACATACCACTTTAATTTTTGTAGAAAGAGATGCCCTAAGACATGCTGCAATAACATTTGCTGATAAAGTTCCTATTGGTAACTGCTTGAGAGATCCATTCCTTCCAATGCCTTGGCCATTAAGCCTTGCTAAATACTAGCGGGCCAGTACACCAAGAAGGCCCAACCAAAGTACCGCTCCATCCATGTTGTCGGTTAATTTTACCCCTGCTAATGCTCCACTCAAACTCCATAACATGACAAGGAAAATAGCACGACTGCTGCAGCCATAACATGTCTTTTGAGACTATTTACTCACATATGTTCAAAGCATGTCTCGTTTTTGTTGATCCCTATGGAGAGGATTTTCTTAAAGCCTGATGCAGATTCAACCCCCCATACTCCCGTCTAAGATTAAAATACCTGTAATATAACTAAAACTAAAGTAAGATTTTCGACTGCAAAAGAATGATATTCATATTAGCAATAATTTCAGCTTAGAAGTTTGAAACCAGTTATACCCAGTATGATGCCAGCTATATCGTATGTCCAATGACTTGTAGATGCCAAATTAAGCATTTTCTGATTCATCCACTCAAAAGTTGTCAGGCTACCCAAATAGCCTGTTGATAATCCAATTGCTAAGTGCTCGGAAAAATAACATATATATATGACTTGAACAATACTCCAAGCCACCCCATGAGAAAGGAACCTAGCTATTATGAGAAAATTATGTAGCGCAAATTATGTAACATACAGTGAGACCAAGTGCAGATGAACTAGACAGTTCACATAATAAACAGTATTTTGTGCATTAGAATTTCAATCAACCATTATTGATGGCAATATAATTGATGTTTAACACGTAGAATTAGTTACACAGCAACACTATCTTTAGTAAAGATAATTTTCTTACTGATCATGAAATCGCATATTATGCGATCGTTTATACTTAGTTCAAGGTTAACTTAATTTGTATTATACACTTAAATTTTGTGAATTTCATATTTTCTTACAACTTCTAAAAAGATCGGACTCCAAAACTTTGCTTTCATTATTTTATGGGTAGGAAAAAAATCAAGAGAAATAAAGATCAATGTATATCGGTGTGTCATCTTCTGTAAGCTTAAGAAGATTGGGGCCAAAGAGTTATTGCAGCAAATACTTGGTTAACACTTACAGTCGGTTTTAACCTTGACACTGTGTTCATTGTGTGACTGGTTTTTCTTGGCAGGATTTAGCATGCCATCAGTAGGTAATGGTGAATTAGCCTCATCTTTATTTGGTGAAACAAGCAATACCGAGTTCGAAAGATGTAATTTAACTTTAGTTTCATTCTCAATAGATTTGTTATCACCTTTATAATCTATTGACACACGATCTCCACTTTCTCCTACTTGAGCAATCTTAGAGCCATCAGCATCACCAAGCATCTGTTTTGCTATGTCTCGAGCTAGACTGGTTGATTTTAAAACCCGACACTTACATCCCGAGAAAGGCTGCTTGAATTTCGTATGAAAGAACCACGACTGCTCTTCCTGATAAGTGATTTATCTCCATATTCTGAATCTGCAATTGAAGCTTGATCCATCTTCTCAGTGTCTAGCAATGATCCTGGAGGAGACACAAATTTTCATCAATAAAGGTGAAAGCTGATCATGTATATCATGTGTTTAAATTTGAAATAAAGTGTACGAAGTGCAAACATAACAAGCAAATACAATTTTGGCTTTTTTACGGAGAAGTATATTTCTTGACTGGTGACCTCAAGAAAGATAACAAGGATGCTACCAAATAAAGCCAGGATTTAAAAAACTAGTTCTTTTGTTGCTTGATTCCTTTTATTATTCCTAATTTTATCCCTCTATAATTATGTAGATGCCAATAAAAACATTTTTAAGCCAACTGCGCTTAAAAAGACATTTAATCTCGATCATTAATAGGATATAATCAATAGTTTGGTCCTTTTTTTGAATTTATTTTTTATTTTATTGAAGAAAGTAACCAAACTAGTCAATTTAGGAGAGCAGGGCCATTATCAACTTTTAATAAACAATTATGATGTCATGAATTATATAATAAGTTTTTATCATGAATTATATAATATGTTTATATAATACATACGTTATCTGTGCATTTTTTGAACGAAAACTAAAACGTAGATTTTTTTTGTGAGATTGTAGAAAGATTCCCAGGCAAATTGTTGATTCATAAACTATATTCACAAAATGTCAACACTTCGCATTAAATATAGATGTTTATATATTGATAATAAAAAAAGAAAACGTGATCCAACATGTTTCTACATATGCGCATGCACATTTAACATACATATACACATAACTATATACATGTATATAGGTATGTTTGCATGCATATTTATTTATATATAATAATGTGGAGATGATGAAAACAGTCAATATAATCGTATCCAATATATGATGTATATATAAAATAGAAGACAATGTTAACACCCATTGTTTTTCTTTTGACTATAAAGTATGAGTCCCACATAAGGGTGATGCTATGCTATGTTCAGTAAACTTTGAAGATAGAGCCCTAAATTATGCCACTTATAATACACACACATGGAACTACATCTGCATCAATATTTTTATGTTATCTCTGTAATACTCAGCTGATTTCTTCAATTCACTAACCAACTTTGATAGGGGTTAATACTACTATCTTTTACATGCTAATTGACTTGGATTACAGGATATACGCTAACAATTTCATTCATATATAGGTAATAAATGCAATAGTAGACAATCCCGTTCCTATCAGGAACATCACAGATCATTTCCAGATTACCTCTATGCCTATAATCTTTTATATGCCTTTCAGGAGGCATTCCAGCAGATCTCAGCTTTCACAGCCTTCTCCTTCTCCGGGCTCGGGTGCTAGCAGCATAGCACCAGATGTATGTCCAGTGGCAGAGGTTGTCCCTTAGAGTACGGGGTAAGTATCAAATTTATTCTTGTTTTAATATTCAAAATTATACTCATCAAATTCCTACATTAAAATTTATACAGGAGTTTTGAAGTTGAGCCTTCGGACTACATCCTATAGGTATCCAGGAAGGCCTATATGAGTCGAATGCCTGAATGCTGGCCTCATTGGTATGACATCCCCAACCATTTTAAGAACACAATATGGGCCGACTTGATGGTAAGTATAAATTTATATTCATTCAGAAAATAGTATAATGTACATAATTCTAATTAATTTCAATATACAAGACGCAGTCCATATCGATTCGCAGGACAAGGATGTATTTGCAAACACTGGAACCAGAGGATGCGGAAAAATTATAGGGACAACCTCTCCAAAGCAAAGAACGTGAGAAAGAAACCGTCATGGATGAGCGCCGATGTTTGAGCTGAATTTCTTCGGTTGTGGAAATTCCATAAAATGAAAGTAAGTTATCTAATTTCATATTGTTATTATAATTTTTTTTAAATTTCGCACATTAGTTGCATTAAATTAGTTAAATACGTCTTTAAAGTTATATGAACTATCAGCACGAAATCGTGCAAACAGAAATAAAAATCCTACTTTGCACCGTGGTGGATCTAAATTCTTTCAGCAACATCGCGTAGAGTTGGTAAGTTTAGGAATTGAGTTTATAAACAGATGCAACATTATTTAATCATATTTGTAACATTGTTCGTTAACATTGTTCATTAGTCATATTTTAATATTATTTTATCATATTTGTATTTGTAACAGCGTAGGAAGTTAAATCGTGAGCCTACAATGGCTGAGGTCTTCAGAATGATGCACACCGTCGAACAGAAAGATAAGGAAGGCAATGTTACATATATTTGGACAGGTGATAAATCTCAATCAATAATGGTAAACATGCTTAACTTTTTTTACTTCAAACTTCAAAACTTCTGAATTAAATTTTTATTTTGGCAAAATTTTATTCGTGATCGCGGAAAAGATATGACACAGAGCATGCTCGAGTAGCTCAATCCACTAGCCGTCAGTTGACCTTAGAAGAGTCAAACAGTATATGGGATGCTTTATTGACTCTCCTTCGTGAAATAGGCGTTACGGTTTCAGAAAACAGGAGGGAAAATGCTTTGTTAATTAATATATAAGCAATGTTCAATATTGAGCATAAATTATAACCTGCTATCAATAATTTACAGGCCATGATGATTCTGTAGTCCTACAGGAGATTCTAGGCTGAAGATGGCTCAATTGTAACAACAGCTAGCGGAGATCAACGATTGGCGAAAGAGTAGGGCGTTGGCGCAACAGCTAGATGAGCATATTGTAGTATACTTAGCTGAGCATGGAAGAATGATAGGGGAGGATGACGAAGATGAGGATGATGAGTAGGCATGGTTGTATTTCTGATGGATATTGATCATTTTGTTTTGAACATATGTGATATATGTTACATTTATGGATTTGATACTTGTCTGTTGGTTGGGTTGTTTGATGGATTAATGGATATTTTGTTTGATGTACATGAGTTGGTTGGGTTGTTTTGTTCGATGTACTTGTTTGTAGGCATGGTTTTATAGTTTGACGAGATATTAGTGTTGGAACTAAAACGGTTGTGTATATATTGATATTTTCATTATATATTTGATTATATGTGATATGTATGAGGTTATACGATTCTTGGATTGGTAGTAGTTGTGAATTTGAGCATATATGTATTGTAAATGAGATGGATGGAGATTTACGCATTTGGATGGCCTAAGGAGGTGTTCAGGGCAGAAGAAATGTTTCCAGATTAGCGACAGCTAGCGACGATTAGCGACGCCCAAATGGTTCTACGATAGTGACGGCTGATTTGGTCACATGTCAATGACAGCTGGTATCAGTTTGTAGGATCCCTTCAACTTCTAGGATGTTGCCAAGTGTCCACTTAGCTGTCACCAAGCGTAGCTAATATGACTACGGAGCCGTTTCTAAAGTCGTCGCTTTCTCTATTGGTGAAGGGGTAAATAGCGACGGCTCACGATTACCGCCGATGCCTTTTTGCCATCGCTAAAGCCAACCGCTCTTGTAGTGTATAGCTTCCCCGACACATTAGGACTCGAACAATAATGGAACAACCTCCTTGACAGAATCCAAGATCACTGACATACGGAGTAGCTGAGCACCACAGTGGCAGACTAGGAATCCTTCTTGGATGGCTTCGAGGGCATGACCGAGCAGTACATAGGCAGGTTCAAGTTGACTATGATAAAGCTTGTGTAGTGCACAAGCAATAGACTGGCGATCATAATGGGGATCATGGCATTGATAATTGTTTGAGATGAATTTTTATGTTATTAGTGCTATGAAAAGTGATATGACGTTGATGTGAACGTGTATGAGCTTTTGGTGTAAGTAGGTAGTGTAGGATACGAGCCCGTGACATAAATAAGTGATCTGGGTATTCCAGTTCTCTCCTATAATGCATCGACGAAAAAATATGGAGGATAAATGTTAAGTGATCTTGTACTGCAAGAGAAAAGTTCAGGATGTGAGTCTAGTTTGTTATGAGAACAACAGACGACCTTACAGTGCATAAGGCTAAGTCAGGGAAGTGAGTCTTATATGTGACCGATGTGACAATGGACCACCAGTGACCCTTCATCACATGAGGCGAGTCTAAGGAAGTGAGCACATATAGATATGTTGCGAAACGACTAAATTTATATGATAGTTAGGTATGGTGTAACTAGCAGGACGTGAGGTGATCGAGTGTTTGACTCATATCATGTTATAGTATTATTTTTATAGTATATCTAAAGCAAAGTATGACTCACTCACTAGACTTACATCTGACCCATTCTTGTTTTTTCCTTTTATTTATATATCCAGGTTGGTGGAGACGAGATGTTGTAGAAGACAAAGATTTATTTGCAAATATTGTATATGATGTAAAGAAGTGTTATGACCTAGATTTGATTGTGTATATGGTTTGAGTT
Organism: Allium cepa; assembly: GCA_030765085.1. Lineage (NCBI taxonomy): Eukaryota > Viridiplantae > Streptophyta > Magnoliopsida > Asparagales > Amaryllidaceae > Allium > Allium cepa. The sequence goes on from CM060928.1 coordinate 917,036,287, forward strand.
TGATTTGCATTGTAAGAATATATCTATCTGACATTGTAGACATGTTGGTGATGTGAAATAATTAAGTTTTTGATATTATACTTTGTTTCCTTTCACCGTTAGACTTTGAAAGTTATTTGTTAGAACTATTTTTGTTTCTTGTTACCATATCACAAAAATCCATAGTTTTAGTTCTTGAGGCATTGATATCATTTCCACCATTAAACGCAAGGGTTGAAAGGTGGGTCGTTACATTTGATATCATAGCATAACATAACATACCCTTAGAATAAGAACAAGAAACGTACTGAGGCAGCGTAATTGTATTTTTAAGAAGTACGGTAAAAAGTATTATCATACGCTATCGTAGATATGCTTAAAGTACAACAACATAACTTGCATAACATAAGTAGTCTACTGTGTGCATTGGATTGTTATAGGAAGCAAAAAGTGCACATAAAACAATGTCTGCATCCTAACTTCCACCACCTATATCAATTAACCGATTACAATTTGATCCTAGTTACTTTCAGGTACCAAATTTCATGCAGCTTGACCATACGCATCAAAAATTGCATCTACGACCCTAGTCTCGGCCCTTAGGTATCATAACGTTATTTGATGACACCATAGCTTCAAGGTGAGTTAATTTGAGTTGGAGAAGCAGCAACGATAAATGAAAAAGACTGAGAAGAAGAATCACCAGTGCTAGAACTTTTTCTCTTACCGAGCATGACAAAAAATTCCATCTTCACCAACTTTATTCTCTTCCAATGTGGTTTCATCCTTCAAACTTTTCCATTATGAATCAGTAAATGTTATTTTATATCTGGGATTTTAAACAATTAAGAGACTTAACTTGTAAGTTTCGTTCTATTTCATTTGATGCAAATATAATTTGATAATATTTTAGTGAAAATTATACCATATACCAAAATAATTGTGGAAACATGTTGATGCTCGGGAGATTGTTTTATCACCTTAGAGACCATATATTTTAATCTAGACTTTGATCATTTCAATTATTTCTTTTTTTTATATCATCGCTATTTGAATTTTTATGGAAACTAGCCATCATGTTGTCTCTAAATTTACTAATCAATGCCTAAGAATTAAAATATGTCGTCCACTACAGGTTACATCATTAAACAGATTGAAAAGAGTAATGTTTTTTGAACGAATGGAAGAGGTATGGTGATGTTCCGATGTGGATCATGTAGAGTTTGTGGTTGTAGGGGAAGACTGACGCCTCTTTTAGTCTGGCAAAGGAAGTAGTTTGTTGATGAAGTTCTAGTGGATGTGGTTGCAACGATGACCGCATTGGTGAAATTGCATCTTATTGGGAGATATGTTTTGCTGAGGCGATCATATGGTGAAGTTTTGTGGTAGGAGTTAGGATGGTGTTCGTAGAGGAGAGGCAATGCACCCATGCTGCTGCCAATTTTTCCTATCCATTTTGATAGATGCTAATTATTTGACCATTGACGCAATTAAATTGATTTTGATTTTAAACTTTGAGTTCGTATGTATGATTATGTATGTACTCAATCAACTAATGTTAATATCATGATTAATCTAGTTATTCTTTGTGCATAGTATGACTAGACTTAGAGAAAAAGTTAGCACTACAGAGCTATGATAAAAAATAAGAACATAAACTACTTAATTCATTTTCATTTTTGCATCAATAAATTAGCGTCACAATGAAGCCATCAAAAATTAGCAATGCTATTGCGGCGCATGTTTTGTGTTAGAAAATTGACGTCGTAATGATATCACTAACAGTAAGTGATGATGTTGCAATGTCTTTTTTTGATTCCTTACGGTGTCAAATTACTTAATGGCACTTGTTTTTTCTATCGAGTCTTCCACTACAGGAACGACTGCATTTGGCGACGACAATTAGCCGTCGACGGCCGACGCTAACCGTCGCTAAATGTCGCAACAAAACAAGACGATGCCAGCAAAATAGCGATGGTGTCGTATAGCGATGGCTAGCAACGAAATCCTGAGAAAATTGGCCGTTGCAATGCTAAAACCAATGGTCGTCGCTAACCTTCGCCATATGCCGCACAACTGTAACCGGTTGGCCGCCGCTCACATGAAATCTTTATTTTTTCCCAACTCTGCTTTGGTCCTTCCAAACCACACAATAAATGTCATATCTCAATCTCGCTTCATTGCCAACACATATAAACTCAATATCACAATCATTAACATCACATGCAACGTATAATCTTATACATATCACAAATAATTAAAAACATAACGCAAATATCAATATTTACATAAACTTTCGTCAACTAAAATTAATATTCCATCAACCAACACAACCATATCTAAACAATAATAATGTTCATCAAATCCACAATCATCACTATACGCAACCATCAATAAAGTACTAACTCCATCAACGCAAGTCAATAATTACAAATCAAAAAAATCAGTACCTACTCATCCTCACCATCATCATCTCCCAAACCTTCCCACCAGGCATCCTTCCATGCTTTGCAAAAAAGGCCGCAATCCGCTCATCTAGCAACTGCACCAGTCTTTCTCCCTTCTGCCAGTCATTGAACTCTACCATCTGCTGGCGGAGTTGAGCTATCTCCTCCATGGCCTGAGATCTCTTATACTCCCTTTGGGTCATCGCTTCCTGCAAATTATTTGATTGAAATATAATTTGCTTTAGGATTAAATATAATTTGTATATTTATTAACGAAACAATTTACCTCCTGATTTCCATAACCATATCGCCTATTCCAAGTAGGCAAGTCAATGTGCGTATCCCGGATATGGCCCTTCTCCTCTAAAAGGTCAGCTCCTGGCCGGTGGACTATGCCACTCGAGCTTTCTCCCTCTCGTATCTCTCCTGCGATGACGAACACTAGTTTGTAATACTAAATAATAAAGAACTTATCAAATGTGCAGTAAAAAAAAATTAAACAAATTTACCATCACTGATTTGGATTTGTCATCCATAAATTCATACGTAATATTCTCCTCCTCATCCATGCGCTCGACGGCGTGTGTGTGAGTAAAGACCTTAGCCAGTATAGGCTCACGATTATATTGCTGAAACTAAAGTTATATATACAATGTATAATGTTACCAATATGACTAGATTATCTTACAACTATTTAGAAAGGCTTTTTATAACTTTACCAGTTCCCTCCGATGATGTTGGAAGAACTTTGACCCATAGAGGTGCAAAGCAGGATTTTTATCCCTATTTGCATAATTTCGCGCCGATAATTCCAATAAATATAAATGCATAATTAACTAAATTAATGAACCTAATATATGAATTTTAAACAAAATATAACAACAAAATGAAATGATATTTATCACTTACCTTCGATTCTGGAGTTTCCCATAGCTGTAGAAATTTAGCCCATACATCAGCACCCATTCAAGATGGCTTCTTTCCTGCTCTCTTGGCTTTCGATATAGTGCCTCTGTAAAAAAAATCATTCTCTGGTTCCAGTGATTGACAAAAACATCCATATCGTGCAAGTCCGCATGAATAGCTGCCTGCGTATTGAAATTGATATTGGTTTGAATCATATACATTGTATTAATTTACAAATAAACTATAAATTCAAAATTATAATCAAGTCCGTGAATGTGATATTCTTGATGTGATCGGGAATTTCATCCCAATGAGCATAGCACCTCGACATCCGACTCATGAATGCCTTACTCGACACATTCAGCATAAAACGCTCTGCTGGACCTCAACCCCCATGTATAAAATAAGATGTATGATTTTAATAAATTTTAAACAGTGAAAATGTAATAAATCTGATACTTACCCCATGTTCATCGGCACTACCTCTGCCATCAGACTTAAATCCAACGTTGTGCCGCTAGTAGCCGCACCACCGGAAGGAGAAGGCTGAGATCTGCTAGAATGTCTCTTGTGCATATCTATTACAAAAATATCATTTCAAATAATGAAAAAATATCAGTTAATTATTACAAAACATGTTTTATTAATCATCATCACATAATACATGCACTAAAACGTTAAAATGAGATAATATCTCCTAAGTATATATACATAATTTAAAAAAAACAATAAGAATAACTCACAACCTAGTCATCATTATTGATAACAGTTGAACGCAAAATATATATTATACAACAACTAATACAAAATTTCAAAAAAATTAGTCTTCGTCGTCTTCTGATTCAGTATCAGTCTCGTACTCTATATCTTTCTCTTCTGTACTCACAAATGCTTCTATTAAAACATCTGTTTCATCATTTAACAAAACCAAATCAATATCATCAGCTATTATTATTTCATCATTTGGCTCAAGATTCGTTTGATACGCTGCTTCTTCCGGAATTGTAATTCAATTAAACGTAAATCTTACTTTTGTTTTAAAAAGGCAGACCAATCTGCTTTATCTCTTTTTAAGGATGGATCGGAGCAAAATAAACTAGTAATGCTTATTTGGCCAATACAAAAGGATTATACTTAGAGTAATGTAAAGTATCCTTTATTTCTATAAGTTTATAATCTTTGTGCATTTTGACTCCAGAACCAGGAATATTGCTGAACCAATTGAACTTGAATCAGAAAAACTTTTTCTGCAAGTTGTACATAATATATCAATTCTAAAACCTGTGTTAAGAGGCCATAAAAATCTTTTACATGCTCATCTGGATCGTCACTGCCTTTGACAAATATACCACTGTTATATGTTAATTTTTCAACATCATAATTCTTGGTGTTGAATTTAAATCTATCAATGAAGAATATTGCATAATTCTTGACATTTCTTTTTGGTCCGAGCGCAAGATATTGTAATCTTTCATCAATGACGCTGTTTCTTGGATCATAAACGTAGTTCGAAAACCATTTAGAAAATTCCTCACCGAGATCGCCAGATGGATGTTGTGATTCACAAATACTGTAAATCTATATGTACTATATGTTACATTACGATTAAAATGTAAGTATCATTGAAATAAATATGAATTTATTATTACCTAACAAATGGTGCAACTTCAGCACAATTAAGAAGAACGTATGTGTGTGCTACATGTTAATCTCTATCATCTAACCATATTTCCACACATTGCCTAGCAAGTCGGCCACGTTATCTAAAAATAGACAACATTGTCTGTGAATAATCTTCTTCAACGGCTACATCATTACGAGGACCAGTTACAATGATAAGTTCACATGGTCACTGAAGTAACGAGAGAAAAAGAATGAAGCTTCTTCTTTAAGATATGATTTGCAAATTGAACCTTTAACTCGTGCTTTCTGTCTAATTTTTTTCTTCAGATGATACAAATACCTATTACAAAACTAATTGAATTTAAATGCTCATATGCAAATCTGAATTTTAAACTTATAATAATTTTAGTAATATTTACTATTGCCTCTCAAATGGATATATCCATCTATATTGCATAGGACCTTGAAGACGAGCTTCTGATGGAAGATGAACAGGTAAATACTCCATTACATTTAAAAAACCTGGAGGAAATATTTTCTCCAATTTGCATAGTAATATAGGAATTTCTACTTCAAGTTTACGTATATGATTGATTTTTAACATTGTCGAAAACACTATTTGTAAAACAGACTTAATTCTGTTATAACATTCCACACTTTTATATGCAACGGTTCTTTGAAAACAACTGGTAATAAATATTCTTTCATGATATGACAATCGTGACTTTTCATCTCACTTAATTTACAGTTTTTAAAGTCAACGCATCTACAGAGATTATAAGACATCCAATCAGGGCATTTTAGTCCTTCCACCCACTTTAGCACTAGTTTATTTGCTCGCTGTCTAGCTCATAACACGCTTTGCGGTTTTTATTGTTATTGGGCTTTATATGAAGTTCGGGACGTTTACAAAAGTATGCTATATCGAGTCTTGAATTCAGATTGTCCTTAGGTTTCCCTTTAATATTCATAATTATATTAAATACGTTATCAAACACTTTTTTTTCGTTTGCATCACGTCAATATTATGTTGAAGTAGGAGATCTTTCCAATAAGATAACTACCAAAATCTACTTTGTTTGCACCAATTACAAATGTCCGACTTATTTGGAATTTCAGTCTATATTTCAGTTTCATGTATCTTCGGGTAATCCTTTACAATTTCATATGTTTCAGCTCTGTGATTAATGATTGTAGATAAACAATGATTTCTTGTGTCGAATCATCAGGGGCAGAGACGAAAATAGTAAGAAATATGTATGGAGTTTTCATACACATCCATGGAGTTTTCACACACATTCACAAGGAGTAACAATAACATGTCAAGATGAATATTTGCTACCAAATTGAGAGACTGGCGAAAACTCATCCGTACATAAAACAAGTCAGACATTACGGCTCTCTGCAGTAAATATGTGATACGTCTTATCGAATTATTTCCATACTTCTCCATCGGATGGATGTGTCAAAGTTTCCTCTACTTGCCTTCTCACGTTGTACCATCACATATGACATGCCGTGACCGAAGACGCATATAACCTTTGAAGTCTAGGGGTAATTGATAAATAATGCGTTCTCTTGTATGGAACTTCCTTTTCTTTATTTTTTCTTAGTTTATATCATTTCTCATTATATATTTTGCAGTTCCTAAGATTAGTTTCATCTTTCCAATACAAATGCAACCTTTTATACATGTATCTATATTTTGGTAAGGCTGACTGAAAGCCGCCATAAGTGTTTTCACTTTATAATGGCTATCGCACATCATATTATTGGATGGCATATGCCGTTTTGCAGCTTGTACAACTGCTGTAAATCCAGCTTCTATAAATTTAAATTTTGATTTTATATTGATGTACGCAGCGGTTATTGATAATTCGGTTTGACTTTCACAATCATCTCACAGCGGTCTCTTAGCGATATCCAATAAATCATAAAAAATTTTGCTCCCACATTCGGTTCTTCTTTGACATTGACGTCTTCACTATCAACTTGAACGGTAGAGAACATTGATCGTGCTGCATCTTTCATCATACATTCTATTTTATTCGTCATAACAACATTGACCTCTGACGCAACAGGATCCGCTGTAGATGCAACAAGTTCTCCATGACGATTCCATAAATAATAATTTGGCACAAACTCAGATTTATACAAAATTACTTTAACTATATCTTGTTTTGAATGCTTCAAATGTTGACACTTACTACAAGGACAATAAATTTTTCCGTTATTTCGATCATTAGATATTGTGAATCTAATAAATTCATGTACACCATTGTAGAAATGTTTTTTCACCGAACCTTTCATTCCAGTTCTGACTTTATACATCCATGTACGGTCGATAAAATAATCGAACATTGTTCCTAATTTAAAAAAAGCTAGTAATTTCGACAGCACTTCACCTCACTTCTATTCTATGCACAACTTCTCACCCAAGTGATATATTGTTGTTGTTTTATTTTCTAAAATAAAGTAAAACCTTTCAGGACTAAAGGCTCCACATACTACACTTATGTCTACTTTCGCCGGTACTTCAGTTCACTTCTCTTGTAGGCATAACTTTGCATTCAAAGAGAGTATTTTTGTTGTTGTATTTTCTAAAATAAATTAAAACATTTTGGGACTAAAGGCTTTAATTTGTGGTTGTTGCATTTGTTATAATAATACTTAATGCTTATTTTCAAATCAATATTACATTCATTTCAATTTTTTTTAAATAATCGATTTTAGTATAATATTTGTTCTTGAATATAAATTTCATAGCTTTTTAGAAAATCGATTTGAGTACATTATTTGTTGTTGTTATATTCATTTTTTGACTTATTGGAAAATCCATTTTAGCAGCATATTTCTTCTTATAATGTTCATTTCTTAAGTTTAAAGAAAACCGATTTGAGTAACATATTTGTTCTTGTCATATTCATTTCTTAACTTTTTAGAAAATCAAATTGAGTACAATATTTGTTGTTTTCATATTCATTTCTTGATTTTTTTTACAAAATCGATTTCAATAGAATATTTGTTGTTGTTATATTTGTTGCTTCACTTTTTAAAAAAAATCGATTTGGTACAATATTCGTTGTTGTTATCTTCATTTCTTAAACTTTTTACAAAATCGATTTAAATATAATTTTTCTTAATGTTCTGTTACCTATACGCTTTATAACGTATTTTCAGACTCTTTTACCAAATAAAATTTTAATTTACATATTTTGTAAATTAAAATTGGAAGTTAGCATTCATAATAACAAAGTAAAATAAATTAATTTTATATGCTAATTAATTGTACACTAATTTTCATGTAAACTGTAATAAAATTGTTTTCCACTGTAACAAACATTCGCGTAAACTTATCAATAAGCATACTCAATAACACTAATTTTCGAATTTTAAATCAACCCTAACTTTTAATTACAAATTAAACAATCAAACCACTTACTAACATCTCCAGATCAACTAATTAATACACAATTATCATCAACTAATACACAATAACCATCAATTTCAAATCAATAATAAATTATTTTTCTAAATTAGGGTTTTAATTTTTCTCTCCAAATCAACTAGTAAACTATACCATCATCTGATAACAACTAATCTAACATACTCATACCAAAATTACTAAATTTTGTATAAATAGGGTTTAAGACAATATACCTCAAAAATGCAGCAAATAGAAGGAGGAAGGAGTGCGCAGCAGGAAGGGATCGTCGCGTCGGCTGGTGGCGGTTGAAGTTGGTTGAGGGCGGAATTAGAAGAAGAGAGAAAAGGTGGGAAAGGGGGAAATGTTTTGCTGAAGCCTTCTGTTCGCCGGTTATATTCAGTAAGGTGACGGCTTGGACGACCGCGTTTTTTAGCTGTCGCTGGTCGTCGTCGTGATTGGCCGCAATTCGAAGCCGTTCTAGTAGATTCGAGCATCGTTAAAAAAATTAACAATGCCAGTAGTCCGTTAGAAAACGCATAAGTGTAGTAATGTACCATCGTAAATGCAATTAATTAAATAATTTTACCAATGATTTTCTACTTGTATAAATTTAATTTTTTTTAAAACATCACTTTTTTCGAACAAAAACTATTATAAGAGCTAAACTGCCAGCAGAACACATGTCTAACTACTTTAGACTATTAACTCACAAATGTTTGTGTGTGTTTATATATATATATATATATATATATATATATATATATATATATATATATATTATAATACTTCGCAAAACAACATATGCTAGCTTTGATCCAGTGGACATCTTTTTGTCTACCTTCTCAATCGTTTATTTTTTTTAATGCAACAAGTCGTGGCCCTTACTTCGCATTGTGTATGTATCTAATAAATCAATATCCAATGGCATATGCTACGTTAAAGTTTAGCTCACATAGCATTAAAAATTACATTTTATAAGTTAATAACGTAACCAAGTTTAGCTCTGTAGATAAGAGTACCAGTTGTTTTCATTAATTAATTCTTTCTGCCGCTGCAAAGCATAAAAACACATGAACTTACGTATTATATGTCATAGCTTGTCACAACGCAAATGGCTTGCTCTCAAATTTTCCTTGCTGCTTTGTTTTTACTAGCAACTGTTATCCTTCAATTGTTGATGGGTCGATTATTTTTATTAGTCATGTATATTATTGTTGTTTATCAATCCTCATTTTCTGACTAATGAATATATGTAGATAATATTGTACAACATGCAACACTTCATGTACAATATGCAGTTGTGTTTCCAGAGATATTAGGCCTGCGTCAAATCTTACTCTTTTTATGATGTCTTGATTACTCATAGAGGCGCAGTTAAATTTCCTTCATTACTTGGAGAATTTATACATTATCATACTTACTTGTATAGATTAATTGTGTTGTGTCATTTATGATTTAATTAAGATGGCACCACAACTTCATGTCTTCGTTAGTTTGTTAGTTTATTTGCCTAGTGATGAATTGTTTCACAAGTGAAGTAGATATTTCACTATACTTTGAATTTCATATTTTGTAGTTGTTAATAAACAGGAACATAAAAAAGATGAACTAAAACACTATAGAACAGTATATCATAAATCTAACATCTATAGCTCTTAGAAAATCCACTGTATTCTGGCAGGGTTTAAGTTACCATAATACACTGGTACTACTAAAATGCATTAGATTTCTGGAACCAGTAGCTGTATATTATTTAACTAATACAAAGCAATTTTGAACCAAAGTAGGTGATTCTGATCTTACCATCGTACATATGCTCATTTTCCAAACTCATGAGGTTGAACAAACATCCTCATCCTATGAAATTTCTTAGAATGCATAACTAATCCAACTTCAGAAACCACAGCAGCGATTTCCACCTCTTTCATAGCCATGTACGCATACTTCGACTGCTCCCTTATTAATGCACCATGAGTCATCTCTTTGTACTAGATTTGTTCCGATTCCTAGTTGTCTACATATGAGTAAAGTTGAGATATAAAACCACTATGGAAAGACTGACTTGACATGCATGATTTCGGAGTGCGTATGGAATTTGGTAATATCAATATTTGCTCGAGAACAGAAACTAGAGGAAAAATTAAGACATCCAAAATTCGTAGCTTTGCTCCATTACCCGGTACCCGAGCTCCTGCTTCGCCAGCATCTGCTCTATCAAAAACGCCAACTCAACCCAAGAGCCAGAAGAGTTATTCAAAATTTCTGTATCCGTCACTTCAGCTGCCCTCTCTGAACTCTCCACCATATCCGACTGCATTTGTCGTCACTACCAACGAAGCCAAGCTTGAAACAGAAATCAACATATGCAAAAATCTGATAAAACGTGATCGACTACATCCAGGACTCGATCGATTCGACGGCCGAATCACTGACAGAATCCAAGATTGCCGACATAAGAACACAGCTGAGTGCCGCATCCGCGTATGTGGAAACATACCTGGGCAGCTTCGAGGGCGCAACCGAGAGCTGCAGGCAGTGACATACGTAGATTAAGTACAGACCAAGGTACTAAAGTCCGGCCGGCACGCCGGAGTTCCGGCCATCTCGGCCCGGTTCCGGCGTGCACCGGACCGGAACTTGGTCAAAAAACCGATCTCGGTTTTCTTCAGTTAAAAAAATATCAAAAAATAGTATCTATCAATTATACATTTTAGATTCCTGTTTGCTTCTGAAAATAATTGAAATTCTACAGCAAAACATTGCGAATGAACAAAAGAAAATAATCGAACTTTAATACTCCCGATTAAACCTTGTCTACCTATAATAAATAAAAAATCGAAACAGAAACTCATGGGATTATGAATTGATTTTCTCTATAAAAGCACATTAATTCATATAAAATACATAATAAAATTAGCATCTTTACTCAATTTTTGGTTGTGCTTCATCATTGCCGATCTCGAGCTCAGCACCATCAACCAAACTTGGCTTGACAGCATCGATCTCCAATTAATCAGCAAGCAACGCCGAAGGGTTTTTTTTCTCCTTCCAATTCGCTTTCTAATGAAGTCGACTAAGGCAGAAGTTTCTGCGTGCGGCTAATTGAGGACGATGCTTACAGCTAGGGTTAAATGTAATTGTAATAATTGGGCTGAGTTTACAGTGGACTATGAAGCATAGTTGGGGTTTAAAATAATTGATATTTAAAATACTTGGACCGGGTTTAAAATGATTGGGATTTTGTATATTGGGTTAGGAATTATGGAGCACATTGTATTATTTAAATAGCTCTCTAATGTTTAATAAATATATATATTATCATGCAAAATAATATTAAGAAAATTTAGATTGTTTAATTTGCATAAAAATATAGTATATTGAGTAATTAAATGTTGAAATTATTTTGTTTTTAATTTGGGTACTTGATTATGACAGATCGTGATATCGTTTGGAACTATTGTACGGTGGTTATCGATGAAAAAAGGAAGAACAAGTGTAACTATTGTCATAAAATAATTTTGGTGACGACATAACACGTATGAAAGAACATTTAGCATGACAGATTGACGACGCAACAGTATGTCAGACTATTCACAAAGAAGTCAAAAAACTTATAATACGACATAAGATAAAGACAATGATGGACATAATTTATATGATGCTTAGAGAAATAACTTTTTGTATTAAATTTTTATATTGTATGTTTTGTATCTTATATGTAATTTGAATAATATAGTATAATTAACTATTAGTATTGCATATTTATTTTCAAATTTACATAAAAAAGGTACCATATTTCGTAAACCGGAATTAGAGCGGAAATTCCGAAACGGAACCGAAATTTTATATTTTTCTAATGACCGGAACGGAAACGGAAAACGGGATATCGAACCTTGGTACAGACAATTACACAAAGTATGAAATGATATCCATGATAAAATTTAACAATGATCACAAATATGTAATCAGTCGGAAATTCATAGAATTTTAGCTCTATAGATAAGAGTACGAATCATCACATCGTATTCATAAATTAATTCTTTCTAACACTGCAAAGCACAAACTTCATAAATTTACAAATTTATTAGCTTTGGCGAGTTTTTATTAGCTTTGCTAAGGTAAAAGAAACCTGCAAATCAATGTTTCCACGCTGTTATTTAATCATATGTAAAGTAAGGAAACTTCAGGGTAACCAGCTATAAACTAAATAGAGAAACTTGCGACTACGTAGAACGTGGGATAGGTGTAAAAAAAACTATAGTGCTAGCTAGCATTTGCATTCACACTCCTATTTTCTTCTAAAAGAAGAACATACGCACTTATGCTCATGCTCCAGTATCAATTTATTTGGTACCAACATGAATGCTAATGCATCACTAGCATTAATTGGGAATACTTTGTGCTTAGTAATAAAAAATTAAGAACTCCAGACAATTCCAATGCAGATGTTGGTCTATATAGCAAAGGCATCTACTCCCTACAACATCCACACATGCATGTTCAAAGTAAAGTGACCGTAAAAACAACACAAATTTGAAAGAACGGTCTACATATATGTATCATATTGGACACGGACTCTTCCACGACTCTGGCATATGTTTCAAAAGATGCCATTTTAATGTCTTTGGCTGCCTTCCCTTTTACTCTGGCTATTTTTCTTTTTCTTTTTATAAATGCCTCACAAAGGTTCCAGCATATGCTAAAATTTGAATTGAAATAACAATGGCCTTACAAAATACAAAAAGAGCCTTACATAATGATGAAAGGTTCGAGCATCTTATATATTTTACAAACAAGTTAGATCAAGGTTTTGTAGCATAGAATGGTACAGGAACAAGTTGCAATTAACAATTTAACATGAATTGGAAAATACACCCATTTTTATTTTCATTTTGTTGAAAAAATTGAAGACCTTCCAAATTTCAAATAAGGATAGCGGGGTAGCTCATCCTCAGGATATTAGCTCTCCAATGTAGAAATCACCAACCATATCAAAAACCCTGGAAGCCCGTCTCGTCCGGCACATCCTTAGCAACTAGATCCTTGGCGATATTCAACTTTCCTTAGCAAGCGTCGACAACAAACGACTGACAAACATAGTTCGAAAGAAACTATGTTTTTTCATAAATTCACATCATATTTTTTCATATTCTTTTGATAGTTTTGCAGTGTGGAAAACGTCAAAGATTCTCATAAATTGACCTTGGACGATGATGAAAATTACTGATTACGGTACTAATTTTAAATAGAAGATAGTCATAATGCTACAATATTAGTGCATGATTAACTACCGGTAGTAATGCTACAATATTAGTTAGCTCATGCGGCAGGTGTGACGTAAGGATTATGTCTCAGTCTAAATAGCATGTACTGTTTTGCTTTAGTCCAAATGTAACGTATAATCTCGTTTCCGTTTAATCTCTTTGTCTTTCAATGGGAAAAGAGATTGCCCATTTAAATGCAGTACCCAGCCCTATATATCGGTTCAACTGCAAAACATCTCTGTTTTGCTTTAGTTTCTTACGTGTTCCCTGGCTTTGGTGTAGTTTACTGCATCATTAGTGGATTAATGATAATAGTATATCCATTTAAAGAAAAGCAATAGTGTTTGCACTTCACACCATCAAAAGCACTAAAACTTGCGTGTCGCTACTTTTGATTTTTTTTTTCCTGTCTTTTGAACATTTGTCATTTAGTAAAAAGAATTCAGCAAACTCAATTGATTTAATAGTGTAGTATATCAACCACAAATATAACAAGGTGGTAACTATACATTGTAAAGTAAACTGTTAACCGACGTCAACTAATTATTATTTTCTTCCACCAGCTCTACAAACGGTTAGATGCACAATTATAACAGAAACAACTTTTGAAATAGTCCCACACGCAAAGAATGCTACAACCAAACTGGTACAAGTATATGATTGTTTTTATTATTGTTGTAAGGTTATGATGTTTTAAATACTAAATTAGTTTAGTGAAAACCAAATTTCATTATTTGAAGCGTCACAAACTTTATTTTTACCACGCCATATCCCCTTGAATCTTATTCCTGAAACGCACTATTCTTTATTTTTACCACGCCATATCCCCTTGAATCTTATTCCTGAAATGCACTATTCTTCTGTCCACCGTCATCATTGCCCTTACACTCATTCTACTCTCCAGCAACCACTCCACATTCAAACACATATATAAAAGACGCTCCGTATCTCCGTACCCACCTGACCTCTGATGCATGATGACGGATGTGTATGATACGATTGTCAATGTAAGTTTGAACTTTGTTGATGACAAAATCTATTTTTCCACCACTGCTTTATGTTTTTCAACTTTTTCAGCCACCGATAAAAGAAATAAAAGTATGATTTGAAATATTTCCACATCAAAAAAAAAGACACAAGGATAAAAGTGGACAAATGTTGTTAACTTACGATGAATTTGAAAATAAAATAAACATAATTAAGGCTTTATCTACTACTTCATTCATAACTTTTTGGGTTTAAAGGTATCCTAACAGTTGGATTCAACCTAGTAGATGAGTTATATTTTGTAGATGGATTTAACCTTGTATATGGGCTCAACTACACCAAAAGGTCTTACTCCGTGACCCGGTACCCATACTCCCGCTTCACCAGCATCTCCTCCGTTAAATATTCCTACTCCAACCATGATTCAGAAAAGCTATTCAAAATCTCTGTATCCGTTCACTACAAGGAAAAAGACATTTTCCGACAGCCGAAAACCATCGGCGGCCGTCGGAGGCCGCCGGAAGCCGTTGGAAAATGCCGTAAGAAAATAAGGTGTCGGAGTGTAGTATTTTCGACGGCTTCCGACACATCTCGCCGTTCGTATTTCTGACGGCTTCCGACGGATTCCTACACCTGTCGAAAGCAGTCAGAAACCGTTGAAAAAATTAATTTGAAAGCGGTCGGAAGCGGTCGGAAGACGTCGCAAATCATTGGAAAAATATAACCTGAAAGCTGTCGGAAGCCATCGGAAATCTGCTGCAATTTTTTTATATTTCTGCTGCAATATAGCCTTCCATTCATATTTCTCATATAAACACTATTCCACCAATAATGCAGAATCCAATATATAATATTCCAACCAAATATCAAAAATCAAACTATACACAATTCGCTAAACAAATAATTACACAAAATTAAGTTAAAACACATAATTTTACAACAAAACAGATAAGTGTATCATAACATAGTACATAAACCAACAACTACCTCCACCATCTACCAAATCATACAAAACAGAAAAAAAAACATACCGACCAAAGCAATCAATCAATCTCCTCCAGAATTAGAGCCAGCAGAGGAAGGAAAGCGACCACCATATTACTGCATGTACTCGGCAATATGCTGGTCTAGCAACTGTGTGGTCTATATGGCCTGCCAACAGTTCTGCTCCTCCAACTGCGCCACTCTAACCCACAAATCTTCGATCTCTACTAGATCGATCTGAGCTCTAGTCTGCCTACTCCGTCTCTGACTCCTGGCCTGTAATAAATACTGAATTTAGCCGTGTGATCTCTACAAGTGTATATGTAGGTTTGTGAAGGATTAGCAGTGTGATAATGTTATTTAGTTTAGTTTATGCATGTTTATGTAATTGTATGTGCATACTGATAACCTCTTAGATTGTGGTAACACCAAATAACTATAGTGACAAGATTGTTGATTTATATTTTAAAATACTATAACTTTGAAATTTTTTAGCATAAGTAACTGTAGGGAAGGATGAGAGCAATAAATTTGCAATTACTCTGTTTTCTATCTCTCAAATAAGAGGGAGGTTGACCAATTTATAAATGCGAACAGTTGTGTCATCCAGCAAAGGGTAACTATTTTGAATGTAAATGACTAGTTTCAAAAAATAGTCTATAAATTGGTTAAGAAGGCCCATGCGACTAAAGCATGAAACTATAGACTGAATGAGGCTGACAATGTATTGGACAAATATCAACCATTACAAAACATTTTTTTGTATTTTAACAAATTACTCATCATTTGAACTTAGAATTTACACATATTAGATGATGGAAAAAAAACATTGATTGATGTAGTTCCCACAGCATAAACCGCCATTTTGATACTTGAAACACTAAAGGCCTTTATTTACAAATTATTGCAGCCATATGTAATCTACTGTAGTAAAGTATTTGCACTTCATATTTGTCTATTCATTTATACTTGTTAATCAAGATACTAGTCCTAAAAAAATTAGCAACAAAATAATTTATGTCGATGCAAAATAATTTTACCCTTATGTTATTTTATTTCAAAAAAATGTACAAGTACTCGTTCAATTTATATATTTCCATTCAAAAATCATATGTTACTCGAGTATTTTCAAAAATGAATCCACATGTTACATTAGTCGCTAATAAATAAATATAAATATGTCGTTACAAGCACCTAAGGCTTTGACAAAGTCACTCTATCTCAAAACTCTGTCCATTACCATTTTGCCGCATTGAATTTCTTCATGTTATTTAATGCAATAAAATCAAAGCTAGAGTAATTTACTCGTTAATGAAGTTCTAACCATTACTTATGCATAATGTACATATTTGAAAATATGTTCTTTTGGCCGTTTTTAAATTGTAATTCAACCATTTATTAACAAAAATAATAGTACGTTACATTACGAGATACCATTGCTTTTGATCTCTTTAACACTAAATGTGATAAATTTATGTATGTGTACAGCATATATCAGGCAAACTAAATTAAATAACATGTCTTTTTCGTTATTTTTTTGAAATGACATTCAAGTAACGAATTAATATATTTCGGTAATGCATAATGCTTTCATAACGAAGTGACTCAAAACCAATGTATTGAATTTGAAAACTTATATGATACCTCATATACTATTTACTTACCACTTGATTGTCAAATCCATATCGTCTGTCGTGCTCCAATGAATCCATAACTGATTCAAAAATAACATCCTCCTCATCCGTCGTTAGCTGATCTCGACCAGTATCAGCAAGGAGTTTCTGGCGTTGCTCCACAAACTTTTCTTGCATTAACAAATTAATATCATCATATCTTATTTCATTATATTTTAACAAGTAGAACAATTACTAATGCTGGATAAAATGAAATATACGTACATGGCTCTTGCTGAGTTTATCGTCGTGTATATGAAACTTTTCCTGCACCAGTTATGAACAATCGATTTACCTTCAATTTCTGTTTGCACTCCAGTTTCATATATCTTTGGATAGTTCCTAAAAAGTTCATATATGTATTCGCTTGACCATATCGTCGGTGGTTGTCTGGTTTCTACTCTATTAGCCAAAAAGTTTTTCTTATTTCCTCTGGAGGGATGATTTACATGGAGAAAATATCGATCACAGTCAAAACATGAAATTTTCTTACCATGAGGTAAAGAAAACGCTCGTATTTCATCCATGCAATATGGACATGCTAGACGACCAGTAGTACTCCATCTTGAAAGCATTGCATAGGCAGGAAAATCACTTGTAGTCCATAGAAAGAAGCAAACATATGCAAAAATTTCTTCTTGGACACATCATATGTTTCTACTCCTTCGTTCCATAGTATTTTTAACTCTTCAATCAACGGTCGTAAATATACATCGATTCTTTGTGTCGGATCGTCGGGGTAAGGAACGACAACATTAAGAAATATATATTGCATTTTCATATGCATCCATGGAGGTAAATTATATGATGTGACGATAATGGGCCAGGATGAATATTTAGAATTAAATTGAGAAAATGGCGAAAAACCATTCGTACATAATCCTAATCTAACATTTCGACTCTCAACTGCAAAATTTGGATACATTTTATCGAAATGCTTCCATGCTTCTCCATCAGCCGGATGTGTCAACGTACCCTCTTCTCCATCCTCACACTATGTCATCTCATATTAGACACAGTTACAGAAGATGTATATAATTTTTGAAGCCTTGGAGCGATGAGTAAGTAATGCATACGCTTGTACGGAACTTCCTTTCCCTTCTTTTTTCTGGGTTCGTATCTCTCTTGATTACAAATATTACAATTTCTAAGTTTGCATCTTCTTTCCAAAACAACATGCAGTCTTTTAAACATGTATCTATTTTCTAATAAGGTAAATCAAAAACCGACATAAGTTGTTTAACTTCATAGTGATTTTGACAGATTAGATCAGTACAACAAAAATATCCTATTACAACGCCCTTTTTACAACGGGCATTGGTTGTCCATTGTAATAGAAGGCTATTACAATGGTCCATTCAGCCCCGTTGTAATAGATGCCCTATACAAGGCCCTTTTTACAACGGGCGATGATAGCTTGTTGTAATAGAATGCTATTACAATGGCCTTTTCAAGCCCGTTGTAATACATGTCAATTTTACAAATTTCACAAAATGTCCGTTGTAAAAATTTAGCCCAAATAAAATTATAAACTAATATAATGGCCGACCCCTTTTTCTTTTATATCTTCGGCCCGTTTCTCTTTTATTTGCTCCATTCCTTTTTTTTTGTGAAAATGGCGGCCGTTCCTCGTTCGTTCCTTCCTCAACCCTGATTTAGGGTTTTGCTAAAGTGAAGCGCCGCTTGATATTGTTTAATTGTAGACTTCGATGTTCTTTGATTTGGCTTGCTGATTGTTGCTTGTGGCAGCTTCAATTGGTCGAGCGTGTATGCTTCATATAAATTGGTACGTGATGTTTCTTTGATTTCAATTATGCTCAACTTTGATTCGAGTTGTTGATTTGATTTATTGTTCGTTTATTTTGCTCGAACTCGAATGCATTTCACAGTCGATGATGTTAGAGTTTTTATAGGATTCGATTTCCTATATTTTCGTTCATATAAATTTATTTGAATTCGTCACTGTTATGCTCTGGCCATTTGATTTTGTTTAATTGCTTAAGATTTTTCTGACTTTTTCGATTTCATTTATTTGTGACTTGATTCCCACGGATTGTGATTTCTGACTTTTGCTTGGCCGCCATGGTGTTGAATTTTCTATTGACATCATTTGATTCTTGTTTGAAGTCCCCTGCGACCTTATTTTCGATTTGAACTTTATGCTATGACTTCGGCTATTTTTGAAATCCCTAGCGAAATTATTTTTGGTCTGACACTGATGTTCCATGACTTCGTGTATAAGTTTGGTCATTCATGTATAAGTCTGGTATAGATTGATAATCTGCTTCGTCGACTTGTATTTGCACCATTCAATTTGAGTATACTTGATGAAGTTTTATTGCTATCGAACTTCATGTTTCTTATTGGTCTGGTCTGGAGCATTTGTGGCCAATGGTTCATGTTGTAGCTTTGTTTAAACATGTACACGGATGTTGCATTGCTCCATCATTTATCAACTGAATATTTTGAAATAATGAGGAGATGGTATAATTTTTGAGAGCCGTTTGCAAGAAACACATCTCGGTGTTGAACAGATATACAATGATTTGATAAAGAGAAGGAAATTCAGAGAATTACCAAGAAATTGGAATGACGAATTGACTGATTTCGTGATATTTTTAGTGATGAATTTCAAAAATAGCAAGCAGCCAAAGAATGTATTCTCTAGGTAGGGCTTATTATGATGGTTAAAGAGAAGTATTATATCGGTTTGATAGAAAAAATCAAAATAATACCGAGAGCAATCAAGAAAAACAGATGATGAGAGAAAAAGAAACCTGATGCTTTTCTTAGTATGGCTCGGTGATGTGTTCAGTGTATTGAACAAATGAAAGTAAGAAAATATATGAGATAAAGGAGTAAAAGAATAAACTTCCTCTGTGATGATAACTTGATTACAACAACTGCAAATCTGAGATTTGAGAGGAAGCAACAACACTAATTGACAGTCGTTAGACATTTTATGGCTCCGATACCACATTAAAAGTTATGCAGATATTGAAGAGAGAAAGTGCTTTATTATCTCAAATGATTATTGCATACAAAACTGATCATTGGTTCATGCTTATATAAAGAAATGCGGTAGCTTATTGCATTATTGGCTAGGCCCAATATGGTGCAGCCTGTATAGTGCTAACATCGTGCGGTTCAATATAATACAAAGACAGGTACTCATATTTACGTATCATCTAATAAAACTCTCTCTTTACCAGGTCATAAGCTTTTGGAATGTCCACTTTAATATACATATCTGAGCTATTGCTCCCAGCAAAGCTTCTAATCATTTCGTGTGCAAAAAGAATTCCATATGTGACATTTCTTCCTTTGATGGACGAACATTGATTCTCTGAGATAAGTAAATTCATCAGAGGCCTCATTCGATTAGTCAGCACATTAGCGATAAATTAGTATAGCATGTTGCAATAAGAAAGAAGACGAAATTCTTTAATATTACTTTTGCAATCAAACAAATGTTGGTATGATTGACTTCCTTTATCAAATTTCCTATCTCAAAAGTTTCTCTTCCTCTAGTTAGCATTCGTCCTTCATATCGGACCAATGAATTTTGTAAAATTTCACATTGAACCCATCCAGACCTGGTGCTAAGTTGTCGTTTACGTTGAAAACTTCCTCCCATACCTCCTCCATGTCCACCACATCAAATCATTTAGAAAATTATGACTGTGATTAGTAATAACAAGCGTACAAACAACGGAAGTTAGAGAATGACTCATGAAGTGCTGATTATAGAACTTATCATAGAAAGTCCATATGGTAATAAATTTAGGCAGAAGGTACATCACATCTTTGTATGTATTGCAGGACATAGTAGAAGCAAAGGAATATTTGAAGAAAAAAGGTGTTATGTGGGTTTTGATTAACTAAATTATTATGGTTCAAGGTTTGTTTCAATGTCGTTCAGTCTAAATTTTAAATCTTGTGTTATTATTTGTATGTACTACATGTTATGTTAGTTTAGGGTTGTATTCGATGTTTTGTAACTATGTAAAATTTTATGAATGATGTGAATGGATAAATCCTTTTGTTATTTTGAAATATGAATTTCTTTTTCTACTTTAGTAAATATGAATGAATATGGTTGTCATTAGTATAATAATTTTGTTTCAATTCAAATTAGTTTAAAATTTACATGTGCATTGTGGTAGTTATATTTCCTTTCTCATTGGAAATTTTTTAACAATGGACAAAAACAGTTGCAAAAGACTCTTTTGCAACGGGCAAAAACGGTTGTAAAAGGATTACTTGCAACGAGCAAAAATAGTTGTAAAAGACTTTTTTGCAACGGGCAACAATCGTTGTAAAATACCCCTATTGCAACGGCCAATAACCGTTGTAAAATCCATCCACTATATTACAATATCGCATAATACAACGGGCCTACGCCCGTTGCGAAACCCCTATTATAATGGGTATTGCCCGTTGTAAAAGGGGTACTTTGTTGTAGTGGATTATCGGGCGGCATATTGTAAGTATGTGTGGATCGATAGATATGGAATATATATTAAACTAAGTTCAGAAGCAGATAAAAGTAGTAAAGTAAATAAGAGTAAGCACACCAGGAATTTTTATACTGGTTCAAACTCCCGTTCTACATCCAGTCCCAGACTAACTTCTGGCTTTAACTAACAATACCCTCACTGAACCCGAAGGAATAGGTCTGAGCAGCAGAACAGACACCTGAGCAATAGAACATGATTTTTTCCTCAGCAGCCGAAGAGAACTTTCCCTTGCCTGAGCAGCAGAACAGGATCTAACAGAATATAAAAGTAGTTGACTCAATGTGTTCTTGATAACACTGATTTGTCTTTAAGATTACAAACTTCCTATAATCAATTCCTCGAGTATATAAGAGTATATGAAGATTTGAAAGGAAGAATATTGCTAAGAATCAAAGTATATGAAATATAATTCAGAGATTCAAAGCAATGAAGAATATGAATGCACTAGAATAATCACAAGAGAGAATAGAAAGAACTAGAATCAAAAAATCGTGATTATGAAGTATGTTATAACTCCTATATATAGTTTTCAAAGAGATGAAACTCTTAGTGAAGAGTTTCAGCCAAGAGAGGCATATTTCATGAAGTGCAACTTTTCATGGAAGAAGATGTCCATTCAGAATTATGACAGTTGAAGCCTGATCAGTTGACTAGTCGATTTCGATCAGTCGACTGAATTTGAAAATTTTAAAATATTTGGTTTTTTTAAAAATTAGAAAAAGAGTACACTATTGTGCATATGTACACTCAGTCGACTGCGCATGCACAACCAATCGACTGGCTGTGCATATATTGCACAGTGAACTTTGTTTTTAAAGAAACATAGAAAACTTGAGGATTGATTTTAACATATGTCTAAGACTCTACACATATAATAATTACTTTAAGCATAGAGTTGTAGTCTTGATCCTCTTTAAGCATAGAGTTGTAGTCTTGATCCTCTGATGTCATGTATGAGTGCATATTCTTCTGAATCGTCTTGTCATGAATCAAAACTAGTGATTCAACATTCTCCCCCTTTTTGATTAATGACAACCTGTATAAATCTTAGAGAGAAAATTTGCTCCCCTTAAATATATGATATTGTTTTCCTGCATCAAATATGGTAGTGCACATACTTTTTCTCCCCCTTTGTCATTGACAAAAAGGAGACAGATTAAATAAATTTTAGTGTACACAAATAGAGAAAACAGAGTACAACACACGAACAGTACGCATAGATAAAATAGAGTATCATAGTACATGAGATGAATAAAAACATAAACAACAATAATGAGACTACTTACTATAGGTCTCATAATGTTTACTAGAGTAGTTTGCAAAGGAATTTATTTGAACAAAGAACAAGTTCCACCAAATCTTACCAACAGTAGATAGAAGCTTACTTATCATGATCCCAGTCATATTCCTCCTCAGACATATGCTCGTTTCCAGGCCTTGATGTGTCTTGACCACTACCACTTGGTCCACTAGTATCTCTTCTGGTGTGTTCCTCGGAAGTAGACCATGTGAATCTCGGTTATGGTCGCTTACCATGTGCTACCAAAGAAGCAGTCGTGGATGAAGAACATGAAATTGCATCCCATAGTATAGAAATGAATCCTTTGACATTGTCTAATTTTTTATCAACTTTCTTCAAATGAGTTCCTAGTATTTGTTGATTTCTAGAAAGGACCTCTATGGATTCTCGTATACTAGCCGATTTTGCAAGACGAATTTCTTCGTCTTTTTCGGGATGAGGTGTTTGATCTCGAATGATTGGTTCGCCTAATTGTTATTGTCATTGTTGGCGATGCCATTTTTCATATGAGACAAATGCTGGAGGAGCTTATGGTAGTTTCATGAGACTTAAGGTGCGAATGTTGATAACTTCAATGGAAGAAGTGTCAGATTCAGGTTGAGGTGTACCCCCATTTAAAAGTAATCTCTTTATATATTCTTCGAAATAAATGATTCTCATATTACCGTTGATGAAGGTGAGAAATTCATCCGATATTTTACGTAGCCAATTAACTTGCGTTCTTCCCCATACCGCATATAGTGCTTTGAAATTTTCCGGGTAGATAAGTTCATAAGACCCGGTACGTGGAAGGATACTCCTCATGAACGCTTTGTGAAGAATTCTTGCTTTAGGTCGAAGAAAAATAGATTTTTGTTCCATCATATTGTCACCCATGAACATATGGCTAACTTGATTTCTTTGTCGAATATTACAATCGACATCATCTAAAGGAATACCTTGGTTAGGCGATTGTAGTATGTGTGCCATTCGGTCTAAGGAGAAGAAAAATTGATGTCTACAAACTAAACTCCAAACACAATCATCTCTATTTTATGGACATTGATGAGGAAGATTTAAATTAGCATAGAAAAGTTTCACCATGAGATGATTAATCTTATGAGAATTGAGATTCAATTCGAATAGTGATTCCAATCCGGATCTACGCATAAGCTCTTGTAATCCGTAAGCCGTGAAATCGCTGTAGACCATAAATGAACCTTCAAAGATCCACGAATTTTTTATTTTATGCCATCTTGCTATTGCTACATCATTATATAGCCATTGTGCAATTTGGGTATCGGTAGGTTCGGCGGATGAGGAGCTTTGCCCATTTCGCTTTGTAGGAGCCATTTGATCAAGGATTTGGTGAATAATTTGAATTGCTTTGGGATTTAGGGTTTTTTACGAAATGGATTTGGGAAAAAAAACTGAGAATGGTAAAGTGAGAGTGGAATAAAAAATAACTTAAAAGGGTAAAAAAAAAATACATACAGTTAGTCGACTGGATGAAAGAAGTCTGTCGAGTGGTGTACTAAAAGAAAACAAAAAATTTATACACCCAGTCGACTGATTGTGTTAGGTCAGTCAACTGACTGGTTTCCTGAGAGTTTGATTTCCCTGTAAACAGTCAACTGATTT
The DNA here is from genome assembly GCA_030765085.1 of Allium cepa. Lineage (NCBI taxonomy): Eukaryota > Viridiplantae > Streptophyta > Magnoliopsida > Asparagales > Amaryllidaceae > Allium > Allium cepa. The sequence goes on from CM060928.1 coordinate 917,061,017, forward strand.
TTAATTTTTGTCAAATGACTGTAAGAAATAATTATAGAACAGGTTTTGAACTATTTTTCATGAAGACATACAAGTTTATTTTATGAACACAAGTACATTTTAAAACCAAAAAAATGAGCATACTAGTTTTTGTGTATACAAAATTAGAAATGAGAGTGTGAGTCTTCTGATTCTTCTCCTGGTTCAATTTTTGTATTTTCAACAAATAGTTTTATAGGAGAACATTCTTTTTGAATCGGTGAGTTACTCGCTCCTCCACGTTCCCATGAATTCAGTGGTATATGAGGGCGTTGAGGTGAGTGAATACGTGCGTTCGTGTTGATAGGGAATGAACCACATATTTTTGCAGCACATCATTCAAGAAAACTAAGTCTCATACCATGACTCTTTTGTTCATAATACATTTCACGCTGAAGTTCAAGTGTTTCCCTTTGATAGTGATGTAAGTCCTCTATCTTTTCTTTAGTTGTCGGAGATGGAAATAAGTTTCTTCGCGTGCGTTTATTTTCTGGCATATATCCCATATGATGGTTTTGTGGTGGATATGTTGGGATATAAGCAGGAGTCGGAGTTGGAAGTTTTGAAGACCCTGAACTTAGAGATTCATAATTAATTGAAGAATATCCAGACGAGTAATGAGAGGAAGGCTCATCTGAGGATGATCCGGCCATGGTGTAGATAAAGAATGCAAAGTTGAAAACCATGTTTGATTTTTTTATAGTAATATTTTCTTTAATCAAGTAGGAATATTTTTGAATGAATATAAATAGAGAAGTCTGAAACTAAAAATGAATAGCTGAGATTAAATATAGAGCGATTGAATTTCAGCCATAAGAGGATTGAGGACAATAATCAAGGAGATGTGGACCATTTTAAGAAAAAGAAATAATCTAAAGTGAGCTATAAGTATAGACAAGAAACATCACGTAGCCTACTGGCAAAGACATATCCATACTTACCAGGAGGTTCTGAGTTCGAATTCCAGCTTATTCAAAAATTATTTTAATTTTATTATAAATTTTTAAACAAGATGATTCCAAGTTCTCGTCTCAATTTTACAAAAGTGTTTTCATTTAAAGGTTTAGTAAAAATATCGACCAACTGGTTTTCAGAAGATACGAAATCAAGATTTATTATATCTTTTTCAATGCTATCACGAAGAAATGATGACGTATGTCAATATGTTTTGTTCATGAATGATTAATTGGATTTTTAGATAGGTTGATAGAACTTAAGTTATCACAAAAAATTGTTGATTTAGATAAATTAAAACCAAAATATTAAAGTGTTTGTTGCATATAGATTACTTGAGCACATGCCAAAGATGCAGATATATATTATGCTTCATAAGTTGAGAGTAAGACACAAATTTGTTTCTTACTAAACCAAGATACAAGAGATCGTCCAATGAAGTGACAAGTTCCGCTTGTACTTTTTCTATCCGTCCGACTTCCTCTAAAATCAGCATCACTATATGAAACTAATTCAAAAGGACATTGTTTCGGATAAAATAATCCAAAGTCCTTGGTTTTATTAAGGTATCGTAATATATATTTCACTGCTCTAATGTGTGACTCTTTTAGATCTGCTTGAAATCCTGCACACAAACAAACACTCATCATTATGTCAGGTCTACTTGCTGTTAAGTAAAGTAATGATCCAATCATGCTTCGATATAATTTTTGGTCTACACTTTTGCTGTTTTCATCTTTTTCAAGATGTATAGTTGTACTCATAGGAGTAGGTTTGGTAGAAGTATTTTTCATACCAAAACATTTTATTAGATTATCACAATATTTTTCTTGATTTATAAAAATCCCATTTTTAAGTTGTTTAATTTGTAAACCTAGAAAATAATTTAATTCTCTCATGTGAGACATTTCAAATTCATTAGTCATTATTTTAGAAAATTCCTGACATAACTTTTCATTAGTTGAACCAAAAACAATATCATCAACATAAATATGAATTATTAAGATATCTTCTTTGGTTTTCTTAATAAAAAGAGTTTGATCAAGCTTCCCAATTTTGAAACCAGGGTCTATTAAATAAATTTTTGGACGATCATACCAAACACGAGGTGCTTGTTTTAATCCATATAACGCCTTTTTAAGTCTGTAGACATGGTCTCAAAATTGTTCGTGAATGAATAAGGGGGGTTGTTCAACATAAACATTTTCTTTTATAAAGCCATTTAAAAAAGCACTTTTAACATCCATTTGATATAATTTAAAGTTATGAAAACATGCATATGCCAGTAAGATTCGTATTACTTCTAGTATAGCGACTGGAGCAAACGTTTCTTCATAGTCAATCCCTTCTTCTTGATTATATCCTTGAGCAACTAATCTAGCTTTATTTCTAATAATATTTCCTTATTCATCTGCTTTATTTTTGAAGACCCATTTTGTACCAATAACTGATTGATCACTAGGCCATGGAACTAAATCCCAAACGTCATTTCTTTCGAATTGGTTTAGTTCTTCTTGCGTAGCTATTAACCAATTTTCATCGGTATATGCTTCTTTAATATTTTTAGGTTCAACATGAGAAAGGAAAGCTACATGACCCATTTGATTTAATTGACTTCCTTTTCTAACAGATGAATTGAATTCTCCAATAACATTAACTGAAGGATGATCTCTTAATAATCTAGGTGGAGATCTTAATTCATTATTATTGCGAACAATGTCTTCATTATTTTCAAGATTTGAAATATCTGTATTTGTGATATTATCACAAAATTCTTCATCATCTCTTATACTTGGGATTTGTTTAAAATTTTCATCGAAGGATACATGAAGTGTTTCTTCGATGATATTTGTTTTTTATTATAAATTCGATAAGATTTGCTTCGATCTGAGTATCCTAAAAAGATTCCTTCATCGGATTTTGGATCGTATTTTCAAAGCTGATCTTTTGTGTTTAAAACAAAACATTTTGAGCCGAAAACTTTAAAATAAGAAATATTTGGTTTTCGTCCATTAAGAAGTTCATAAGGAGTATTCTTAGTTCATGGTCGAATAGAAACGCGATTCAAAACATAACAAGCTGTTACAACTGCTTCAGCCCAGAAATGTTTTGGTAACGTACTTCCATTTAACAAAGTTCTTACTTATTCTTGTAAGGTTCTATTTTTACGTTCTACAACTCCATTTTGTTGTGCAGTTCTAGAAAACGAAAAATTATGGAAAATTCCCATTTTCTTACAAAAATTTTCGAAGGCTTTGTTTTCGAATTCACCTCCATGATCACTTCTTATGTTTTTGATTTTCAAATTTTTAAAATTTTGAATTCTCTTAACAAAATTTTTGAAATTATCAAAGGTATCACTTTTATTTTTCATAAAAATAGTCCAAGTATATCTAGAAAATCATCTACAATTACAAACACATATCTACTATGATTAGTGGATTGTACTTGTGTTGGTCCACATAAATCCATATGTAGTAATTCAAGTGGTTGTAAAGTTGAAATAACCGTTTTAGATTGGAAAGATGACTTAGTTAATTTTCCTAACTGACATGCATCACGAATATGATCAATTTTAAAATTCATTTTTGGTAGACCTTTTACTAAATCATTTTTAGAAAGCTTGTTTATAGTTTTGAAGTTAATATGGCAGAATCGTTTTTTCCATAACCAAGGATCATTTTCTTTGGCTATTAAACACATATCTGAATTATGATTTATTTTCATGTTTAGAACATAGATTTTCTGTTTCTATTTCCTTCAAAGATAAGATTTTGATTTTGATCAAAAATACATAATTTGTTTTCAGAAAAAATAATTTTGAATCCTTTGTCACACAATTGGCTGATACTTAGTAAATTATGTTTTAGATTTTTGACTAGTAAAACATTTGAAATAAGAGGTAAATTTGAAATACCATTGTTGCTCACATCGCCTTTGCCGATGATATAACCTTTAGAGTTGTCTCCAAAGGGGCGGAGCCTCCATCTGAGTAAGTAATATTTGATAGCATATCTTTGTCTCCTGTCATATGTTTTGAACAACCACTGTCGAGTATCCGTTTTCCTCTTTACGCCTTTGGAATGACGTCTCGAGAACCAAACCGGATCTCTGCCAGCACAAGGCCGGGTTACCCCTAACTGGGTAACTACTGACACGAATATGTCATCCCCCGATCGTAACCGATCTACATCCGAGGATCCTCGATTTCCAATAACCACAAAGTAATAAGTTTGCAGCAACAACATAGGTTAAGTATCTGGGCTCCATACCATAATACCACCTCTATCCAGAAGGAATGACATACACTAAAGGGCGCTACCCCTAATAACCTTGCCGCATCCTTCCTGTTTTGACCATTTCCGAGGTGTGAGGTCCGACGAAGTCTCGTCCACAAAGTCACGTTTTATACAAAAGCTGTGCTTGGGTTAACAAATGATCAAAATAATGATCACAAAGATAAATGATCATATCACAAATAATCAACAATGATCATTTCACAGCAACACTCAGCATGTCATATTACCAAATTGGGAATATATCGCTGATAACCATCGATTACATAACCTCTGAGCTCGTACGTCTCAGAGAAGGGTGTTAAGCTAAGAGAATAAATTCTTCGCCACCAACAGAAATATATTTGAAAGAAATCATCTTTATATCTCAATTTGTAATGTCAGACATACAATCAATACAAGTCTGTTCCGAGATCGAACAGAACCGGAGGCACTTACAAAGAAGTCTTGCAATCCGGATATCCACTAATCACGTCCGGACATCCCATCACATATGGAATTTCTATACCGGGGCCATTCGGTGCAGAAACATTCGACGGTAATCCTTCCATTTTCAAAAATATCCAGTCTTCAACACCGGTCTTCAAATGAAATTCATAACGACGTTTCACATATTCAGAATGGGTTATACGACCTCAAGGCCCTTTCCCGGTTAACGCGAATAGTGAACGCTTATTCAAAAATAAGTGTGGCATTCAAATTCAAGCAAATCACAACAAATACCTATTTAAAGGTAAATATTGATAGTCGGTTATTGAACTATCAATGGATATGCACAACATCACCAGATTCCAAATAATTTTCCAAATTATTTATTTTCCAAAAAAATATTTACAAGATATATAATTTTCACACTTCAACCATTTGAAAACAATTTTCAAATCACTTTTCACATTTACCACTTTTGAAAACAAATTTCAAACATTTTCCTTACGCGGAAATATTTTCATTTCAACATGGTTCATTTAAACCAATTAAATAAATCCTTACCAATTTACTTTATATTTACGTTCCAAATCCGTAAATTAATTTCCACACTTCAAAAATAAATCAACGTTTATTTTTAAACAAATTCCCCTTTTCATTTATAAATTCCATGGTGAATTTATATTTTCAAAAATATTTTTGAATACACTATTTCAATTATTCATTTCCAGTTTATCTTCAAAAAGATAAATTCTCAAAACGTTTCATTTCACAATGGAAAAACATTTCCATAATTATTTATTAATAAGTAATTCACAAATCTTTTTATTTTCAACATTTGGAAAATATTCAACATACTTAAATCGAAATGAAGTATAAATTTCATTCTTTAAGTAAATCATTCTCTTAAACATATTTATTTGGGCCAAAACGAATGTTGCGTAAAACATCGTTACGACAACCCAAAATCATCAGTATAGGGATTCAAAATTTAAAATAGATATATAAATCTCAATATTTTACAAAACATTTCCTTTCGGAAATCATTTACTATAACAACAGTGTTGTAGTCCATCATTTCCTTCTATTTCTCGAAAACGTCTATTTCAATAATGAATGTTGAAACTTATGGTTTCGAATCTCAACACATTTTTTTAAAAACATCGTTAGATCGTTTTAATATTATTTAAAACATCACATCCAAAACATTTTCTTTAACATATTATTCACTATTCAAAAACGTGAATATACTTCGTTAACTAATTTCATCATTTCTATACATTTTACCTTAAAGGATTATTCACTGTCTAAAACATGAATATAACACCATTAATAAGTTATAACAATTTACTTATCAAAATAAGCCATTTGCGGATTTATAAAACAATGTTTATAAATTCCATTTCTATTTATTTTATAACAACTTCCTTTTATAAATCTCCTTTATTAACCTATTTCAATTTATAACTCAATTATATACCAAAAGTTCACATTATAAGTTAAATACTTATACTTTATTTGTTTACAAAATCGTTCTTTTAAACTTCCCAAATTATATATCTTATAATTTATAAGATTCATTTATTTACCCAAATTTATTTTTTTAAATAACTTTACAAATTTTATAAACCTACTGCTTATAAAATTCTATTTATAACTTCACCGTTTATAATTCTATAAATTTCATTCATTTATGAAGTTCATTTACAATTCATTCTAACACTTATAAAAACTCGTTTTAATAATTCAAATATTTTAATTTATAAATATCAATCTATAAATCCTTTATATAAATAAATTTATACTATTATTTTAAACATCTTTAAACTACTTTAAAATTTCACATTTTCTTTGATTTATAAAATAATCAAATTTTATAAATCCTATCTTTAAACTTTTTATAATAAATTCAAAAATCTCAATTGAAACTATTTTATAAAATCATTAACCCCGTATTTTCAAAAATCAACTTTTAACTAAATTTCTCAAAAATCATAATTTTTATAACATTAAAATTATAACGTTTATTTATTCAAAATAAATCAATTCCAAATTTTTTTTATAAACGTATACTTTCAAAAAATCACTTTAAAATCCTTTTAAAATTCCAAAATTGGCCCAATGATGCTACACACCAAATAGTCAATCACGACAACAACGACATCATATATCGATATGATAATCAATCAAATATCAAAATATCTGAAATCAAATAATTACTGTTGAGGAATCCAGTTGGATCCCTCCAACCTATTTTCCTGCATCTAAAAACATTAGCACAATACCAATTCCGTTCCAGTACGGAATTATCGCGGTATATGAGATTTAAAATATTATCCATTTAATAGGCGGCGCAATAGGGTCTCATCCGTTATATAATGCGGGAAATCAACTCCAAGTACATAAATAATATCAATTTCACTGTACTGTGAAATATTCGCGGTATATGTTTTTAATAAATAACCTCTGCTTACTAACGGCGTATAATGTCTATTTTGACAATCAATAGATAACAATCATCATTCAAACATACATTCATGAATTTTAAATAGAACTATTTAAAATTAAAATCGAAACCGATTCGATTGAGTGAGAAGTTTTCACATTGATTTTAATTCCGTTCCAGTGTTTTATTTCGAATAAAATTAAACATGCGTTTAATTTTATCCAAAATTTTTGCTAGCTCCAACCGACTCCAATCCAATTCCATAGCATAGTGTTCGTCCATACGATTTCAACGCAACTGGTTTCGTGCGTTTTCGACCTCGTATGAAAAGGATATGAATATTTAAAGTTACACGAATTTTTAATATAAATATTTACAATTCTTATTTTACTTTCAAATCCAAAGCAATCTTGGCCGTTCGTCTTCTTGCTTGCTCCAGATCGAATACCGCGTCTCCTTCTTCTTTTCCCCCGTTACTTCGTACGCAGCCAACCCATACGCAACCCCCTAGGGCTTCGAACCGCTCCACCATCGCTCGACTTCACGTCGATCAGCTAGTGTCAAATGGAAGGCCTTCCTCGCCTCTACCAACGGCTGGCACCACGTCGAGCTCGGTCATCATATTGTTGCGAAAAACGTGCACGACCGTGCTCCCTTCCAGCTCAATTTGCCGTCGATCCGTGAGGTTATATCCGATCGTAGCCGTTGAAATAATAGATCGTGATGTACTCTACAATTGTCCAGTTGACAGTTTTTGGAATTGGTTAGTGGATTGCAAGAAATTTGAGGGGGAACGAGGGAGATTTTCGGCCATTAGAAATATTAGAGGCGGCTGATAATAGAAACTAGGGTTTCTCAAAATAATGAAGAGGATGGGTTGCTTTTATAGAAGTTTCAACGAAACACTATTCATCCCGGTTTTTCGAACTCCAATTTACGCGCGGTGATCGGCGTTTCTGGGGTTTATCCCGTGTTCCGGACACAATGGAACGTGTTTCGGGAGCTAATTCGATCATCTATGCTAGTTATGGCAATAAACGTTCGATTTTAAATTAAATCGTAAATCAAATTTCTAGGCATTTTAGCTTGCCTCGGACAAACGGTAAATCCGATTGACACGAAATTTGAAACCATACAATAATATAACGTTACGGATCCAATGAAACTAGTTTCGTCGAAATCCCAGACTGTTTGAAAAATGGCTATTTTAACTCGCCAAATTAATATTAAAACAATTTCGATGCGTTTCGAGCTGCCACGGTCAAACGAAAACTCCGATTGACACGAAAATTGAAATCCGATAATAACAAACTATTACGGATCCAATGGAACTAGTTTCGTCCAATTCTGAGACTGTTCGAAAAATGGCTAATTTCACTAGTCGATTTAAATATTAAAATATTCAATTTTCACAAATTAACTTTTAATTCAATTTTAAAAGTTCTAAAACATCGTTCTAACTTCAATATGATAAAATAAAATTTTACAAATCATTTTCAATCATATTTAACCCAATTTTCAATTTTTTCTGTATTTTCACATATTTAATTATTGATTTAATTATCCAATTAAATCAAATTATTCGAAATAAAATTTATTTGACTTATAAATTTCACTTATTAATATTTAAAGTTAATTAAATATACGAATTTTAATTAACAGAAATTCTGGGTCGTTACATCATATCTTCAGTTGAATTAATTTTTGGATCATTTTTAATGTCTTCTTCCTGTGTTAATCTAACTTTCCTTTTATAAAAATATATTATCACATTATTTTCTTTGGATGTACACATAACGATAAGCCTATTTTTTTATTTATATATTAACAGGTGCATCATTTACTTTCTTTTCAACTCTTCTCACATGTAAAGCAGATGCATAAAAGTAGTGTGCTATTATTGACATAAAAAAAAAGCTTGTGGCGCTCGAAAATAAAAGTCACCATACAAAGTTTGTTTCCTCGCTTTTTAATGCTAACTATTATTTTATTTTAAGTGAACAAACACCTAAATATTTCGAAACACAAAAGTTCTTATCCTCTAAATTAAATCCAACTCTTTTCAAAGCACAATAAAAATACATAACATATACAAAAATCAAATAACGTAATTTTTTTCTTCAAATGTACGTAGGATGATGAAATATTAAATAAATACTTAATCGGTTAAAAAATGAATTCTCAAATCAAATTGCATGCATTTTGAAGCATTTTATCGATCGTTTTTCTTTTATATTTTCACAGTCAAACATTTTTACGTCAAGTGCATTTTTAGTTTTATTGTAATTGGTATTCTTCATCTGACAAAAAATATATGAAAGAACTGCAAGTGAAACTACATAAACGTCGTATGATAAAACATTGTAATTCAATAGCTTACATTGAAATTTTCAATTACAACATTATCGAACTTTATATCCTCCAAATTCGTGTTAGCCACATTATCATTAAACTCATCCTAAAATAACAATAAAAAAATGTAAATAAATTTAAGATTGATATGTAGAAGGAAAAATAGACTTTAAGAAATAAAAGTAAACTAAACTCTTTGTGTTCATCAAAATTAGGATCATTCACAAAATCTTCACTTGATTTTATCTATGAGACAAGATTTTTTTTATTTCTAATGATGTTTTGAGATTGTTACGTGAGTTTTTCTGAGGAAGATGAAGATGACGAGAAAGTATATTTTGATGGCTATAAGCATATGGAAAAAATGATAGGTAATTAAATTGTAATGGTAGTCAAAACATCTTCTTGCGTGCCAAGTATATCACAAAAAATATATTCGAGAATATATTTGAGGATAAAATTGAATTTAAATTATCAAATTCTCATTGTATATAGTTTTTAATAAAAGAATCATTACACAATAAAATAGTCATGACACAAATATCAAACGCTCTTATTGACAATCTACACAAGAGGTCATTTCGGTGACATATCATTTGAAATGTTTGATAATCATGATTGATTTGATAAAGGGGCCAAACAAATAGATATCTTGATTCCTTTGCATGGTAAGAATGCCAAAATAAATCAAATTATTAGCATTGGTTAGGGGTTTTTGTTAATTTTTGATTTTATTATCAGCTAACGTTGTCATGGCTTTGAAGAGGTTGCTGATCATGGGATGTGATTCATTTGTAATCAGAGGAAGTGGGGTAATATATTCGCGATTTATTTTTTATGAGAAATAAGATGGGTGGGAATAGAGTAGAAGGAAACATGGCGCATGCAAGGAGCAGTTGAAGACGGCATGAGTATGATTTGATAATGACTTTAATTATGTGATTTGACGTCTATTTTGAACCGTCTGATGAAAAATCGCGTGCATAACTGTTAGTTCAGGTTTGTTATGAAACATGATCAACTATATATTTGTAGCACATGCTTAACTTAACTCAATTCAGTTTAAAATTAGTTGCCTGTTATTGTTCTTGGAAAATTCTTAACAATCTATCAAGTTGCGTAGAAATGTGAATTCGATTAGCATGCTTAAAATACAAAATCACTTCTCATAATAAGATTTGAATAAAGAACAATGATCTAACTGTACATGAATACAAGGTTAAACTATAAAGAGTCAAAGCTTATAAAAGCAAGACTCATGACAGTAATAAGTATAATTTAATCACAATCAAAGAACTGATAGTATTTAATCAATATAATATTCTACAAATTGAAACTGTTTGCAACTTGTACACATAGTAACTGTTTTGTGTAAATGAAATTTGAAATTTGAATTTGGGTATAATTCTAGAAATTAATATCACATCCATTGCAGCTAATTGCATCTCATTCCTACAGTTGTAAAACTGATAATCAGCTTAAAAACAAATAGCATAAAGCTTTGAAGAAAAACAATTTGAGTAAATATATACCAAGGAGAATTGAAGACCGGGGATGAACAACAGACGATGTTGCAGTCTTGATCTCGATTGTCAGTCGTTTCGCTTGATCCAAATTTGATTTTGAGAAGTACAGTGAAACAATTGGGAAAAGGAGGCTAAAGGCTTTTGGTGGAGGGCGGAAAAATGTGGAAATGAGGGAGAAAAGGAAAATATTTAGTATGATGTGTGGAAATGAAAGATGGGTAATGAATTAGATCGGTATCTATGCATAAATTGAAGCCGCTTGATATCCATGCTGAGAATAAATCTTAGCCTCTCTTTGGCTTCTATAACTTACCAATGCTTTTTGTTATATATATAGTGTCAAATTGTTGATTCTTTCATTCCAGTTAAGATGCTGAAGCAGCTCGCGCATGTCAACATGGAGGAAGAAGTGCATGCCAAATTACAATAAAAGCTATTAGACTTTCTTAAGTATAAGTGCATGCCAAATTACAACAAAAAGCTATTAGAGTCCAACATATTATCATCGGGTGTTGAACTGAAGTACGACGTTCCTGATCTTTGCTAGTATACAAGTATTATTTTACTGAAGTGTGCCATTCTTCCTTTCTTGGTATGATGCTGTGGACGAAGCAGGCTAGTAATTTTAAGTTTGATCAAACAGCTTAAGGCCATGCTAACTTCCTTTCCTGCAGCTAGTGTTCCATGTTTAAAACATCTTTCTTGCTAATTTCCAGTGTATGCATAATTGTATGAGCTTTTCTTATTTGTTGCTGACAGTGCCCTTTTGATTATCTTGTTTAGTTCTTTTTGGTGGTTCCAGCATGTCCATGATTGTATGAGCTTTCATTATGTAGCATATATGTACAGTGATTCATATTTAAGTGGGTGAGTATGCATAGACGCATTGACCATGTCTTTTATATTACCATGTTTAGGTTCAGCGAATTGATCGGAGAGCAAGTAAACCTAAGAATTGCATATTCAGGCAAGCGAACCGAGAACTTACTGCTCATACAGTGCTTTTGTATCCTTTTTCTTTAACTTGGACCTTGTAGTGGTGTTTGATATCAACGATTTCACCTAAGAATTACAAGATAAAATGTTTAGAGATGAGTTGAAAATATATTTTCAAGCTCGATAGGCTTTGATAGAAAAATATAAATCAAAATGAGAACTTTTTGCGCCATAACAATATGATATCTCTTCGAAACAATATGAATAACAAGCTCATTTTTCATGAAAAAATGATTAGATTATTTTGAGTTCAACATCTTATCATTGTGTTTAACTGAAACTAACGAAAATTTTGAAAATCTGAAATGGATATTTTTTTGCCAGAAGTATGCAATTATACGGTTGTTTTCTACGGGTGTATGGTTGTACGGTGTATTTTATTAGGCCGCACGCACTTCATATTCAATATATACCTACCAAGCATGCCACTTTTAAGTATTACGCTATGTTTATAATGTCACTTCTTTTTCATAGTTATTAAGATGTCCTATGTTTTTTAACTTACGTAATTATTATTTGCTAAAACGAAGGCTACACGGTTCTCTCAAATGGGTCTTGGTAACTGAATATTGGTAACGGTTTTATAAAAAATTTAATTACTCGTTGTTGAGCATATCATTTAGGCAATCTAAGTTTAATTGTATGGTTTGTTCTTTACCATATATTGTCCTACCACCACATGCGCCTTCTTTCTCTCCAATGTTTTGATTGGAATGGAAAATCTAAAAAAAACGTAGAGTTCATTTTGTTATGTGTATCGAAATGGGACCATAATATTAGCTAATTTTAATAAAAATTGGCGTTCGACGCTTTCGATGCTGACACAACATTTTGATCCATTCTTCTTAATAAGGTAAAGTGGTGGACCATGATAATAACGCTTCAGAAGCATCTTGCTATTCACGTTGCTTGCTTCTCACGCAACGTGAAATTCAGCTGGTCATATAAAAATTCGAATGGTATTTAATCTAGTGCATATATCCACTTTTTGTTGGAATTATTTGTCATAGGAAGGTTTGGAAATAATTTAAAAGATGCGAGTAAAGTGATCTCATAATATACATTAGCAACTCCCTGAACTCTAAAAATGGAGCCACCCTTACTTTGCGTTTTACCTAGTTTCACAATTGGTTCTAAATGTTTATTTGATAGGCGTTGTATACAAGGTGCCTATGATTTTATCATATGTAATACTCAAGAATCTATTTAATAGAGCTTGAGAGTTGGCCACCTATAAAATAAGCGTTCAAATTTCAGACGCTTGTTAATAGACACCTCAAGTGTGGTCGTGCATATTAATAGATGTTTGACTATTGTAAAATTGCCCTCTCTTTTTTAATCATTAATATTCAGAAACTGAATTTTAAGGGTTTAAACGTGTTGGTTAAAAGTTGGGCAAATCTCAGAATTACGACTAGGAGTTAATATTAATACTAATATGTACCATTGTTAAATGAAAAAAAATGAGGGAGTACGAACAATGAGCAAAGTAGAAGACATATGGTTTAGAGTAGTTCGATCGACAATGATCAACTTCCAACATGGTATTAATTTCTATTTCTTTGAGTTTTTTGTTATAGTTACTTGTTTACAAGAGATAATTGAAGGAGCATAGGCGGCCGTTAGTGGGTAAATTGGATAAATTTTTAAAAAAAATCCTGTTTAGATCTTTATTAGGCTTACGAAGTCTAAATTTACTATAAGATCGGTTCTAATATGTTCAAATAAAAAAGATTTTAATTAACTTTTCTAATTTTTTTAAATGACAGATTTGGAAAATTTATATTCGATAAATTTGTGAGTGTATTTGAATATACTCAAGTGTATAGAGTGCCGGTGCAATTTTTCGTATTATGCACATAGTTAATGTGTACGTGTGTATGTGCTGGGATTTACACTGTAACAAACAAGTTCATCATTATATACGCATTAGCGGTCCAAAATATTATTTGCAAATATATAAATTAGCATATTTGTTTGTATATACATATGTATGTATGTATGTGTTTGTACATATATACATACACACACACACACACACACACACATACATACATACATATATGTATTGGCATGTGTGTATTTCAATTTTTTTATTTTAGTAAATCCCTTAATAAATCTAAATTAATTTTGACTCAATCAGCAATCTGAATTCAAAATTTTATTTCCTAAACATCAAGTTATTCCACTTGGTAAGACAATAAAATTAGATCTTAATCTACAAATTCAAATATATATTATATATTAATAATTTAGAACAAAAATAAAACATAGATATTTTGTAAATATAATGTACATATATATAGTTTCTTTTACCAAGAACGCAACCTATCATTTTCCTTTTACTCAATTGATATGTTTTATTTGTCGACAAAATTAATAATTAAGAATTAAATGTGAATATAATTAGTAAATTAATATTGAGTTAAAATGAAAGATGACTTTTTTTAGTCCAAAGGGAAAACTTTATTAAACAAAACTAGGATGTTAATTAATGTGGTTTTGTACATCAAATAGATCTACTTTAATAATATGTGTATGTATATACGTATGTATGTTTATGTATGTATATATAAAAAAAATTATTTTTCTGTTAAACAATTTATTGTAAAAAAAATTTCAAATTTATTTTAGTATATATACATATATGTATTTGTGTTTTAAAACAGAAAATTAGTTATGAATCAATGAAAATTAACATTGATATTTAACTAAATAAATATATGCGTATAAAATAATAAATTTGCTATCAGATCTATATCTAAAACAAACGTCGAAAATAACAGAAATTAACAATCAAAATAATAATTATTGATTTCAAATCCACTCCAAATCAAAAAACTCATAAAACTTTCGAAGGTACACATGTATAATTTAAAGGTGACAACAAATGAATATACAAATTCTTTATAGAAATTAAAAAGGTAGATCTACAACATAATGATGAAAATATATAAAATAGAATATGTTAAATCTTAATGATGCTTTCCTTGAATGCACCTTGATTGAAAGAGTTACTCCTAGATTTAAATTCCCAGATCCTAACTTTGCAAGAGTATGGGAACTACCTTTTATTCGTTTGAAGCAATTGGATGCGTTAATATTTTTATTTTTATTTTCTTTGAAAGTTTAGCCAAAAATGATGGAAAAGGAAGATAGAGGCTAAAGTTAGAGGAAGTGCTTAAGAGAAGAAATGAAGAGTTAAGTATGATTTTTATAGTAGGAATCAAATATTAACTAATTCATAACTGTTATAATTTGATTAAATCAGGTTGTATTCGGAGTATTCAACATTGCGATTGTGTGACACTTAGGTGTAGACAACCAGCGATTAATATCGAACAATTCGAATATTAACGTTCGAACGTCACTTTAACTGGTGGTGTGATTGTGACAACCCACCTCCTTGACCCTTAGAAATCGACACTATAAAGATATAAGACAAGACAATAAAATCTCACATCATATTCAACATATAATTATACATATGAGTAGTACATGCAATTACTCCAAATTGCATTATCAGAGTACTAGTAAGTACTAATCCAATTAAGATAGTTATAATTACATGTCTTCACAAGTGCATAGATACTTAATACAAAATACAGACACTGCGGAAAGTGATAAATAACTTCAACATAAAGACTCAACATGCTCCCATGGTCCATGCTCTCTTCCAAAATGCTCCAAGATTACTTAACTACTTGGCTGTCCGGGAAAATAGAGTACCCAGAGTTTAAGGGAAAAGAAAATAAACTCCGAGTCAGTCATGAGATTGTCATAAGAAACTCAAATATACAGCTATTTAATAATAAAGGGTATCTCATAAGAACACGCTGTACATAAACATGGAATAGATTTTTATCTTATGATAACCAAAATATTTACTACGCAAAATCTGGGGATATTATTTTCGATGATTTTCTTTTGGAAACAATTTTTAAGTAAATATACACAATCTTAGCCAAAATTGTTACATTACTAAATTCCAACATATTAGGTTCTACAGTCAAGTCCAAATGCACTTATTAGAGAATGAATTTCCATACAATGACAAGGTAAGGAACTACCTTCCATACAGTGCATCTCTAGAGGAATGTATAAAAGATTGACATCTTAGAAACCTCTACAAATTAGAACCTGCCTACCTGTAGACCCATCTGGTAGCGGATAGAACCAAATATGACATCGTCTCTGTCATGATTGACCTATCTAGGATCCCATAGCATACACCACATACTCGAAATATATAGGGTAATCTAAAAATGTGACGACCATACCCTAATGGTTGCGGACCACATAGTCCTGAAGCAACCCTATTTTAGCCATCACTGGTTGACGAGGCCTGAAGTAACGACTACCTTTCACATAGCACACATTGCACTTTGAATGACACACCGTCATTCTATGAAAACACAACTGATTTCTACAACCGTATAACTATTGAGCTCATATGTCTCATGGAAGGGTGTTAGGGTAAGTGAAGTTACATTCTTCGCCACCAAATAGATGATACGTTTATAGAGATCAATCAATGTGATCTAGAAATGCAATATTTGTAGGATAATCGCCACACAAATTTTCAAGGTTTAATGAGGGTAATATTTTTTATTTTGCAAATATAGTAAATAGTTTAAGGTTTTAGCATTTTGGATTAACAATATGTTATAATTCTTTATTTTGTAGAGTGTAAAACTCGTAGACAGTTTGGATCATTCGTAGAGTTTCGAAGATCTAATGGAGATGGTTGATGATCACCGAGTTCAACAATTACTTCATCAAGCCGATTTCTGATATTTCATGCAAATAAAATATATCAAATTTGATAGACCTTTACTCATAGAATTATGCTATAGATGTAGACCCGAGACTTGCATCTTTCATTTATCCATTGGAGAAATGACAATTACTTTGCAATATATTTCAATTTTGCTCGGTCTTCCTATAGAAGGCGCTGTTTTGAATTACAGTGGTAACGTGGATGTCGATGAGGTTTGTCACCGTTTGCTTGGTGAAATTATACCACAAGAAGCGGTGGTTAATATAAGAGTTGAAGGTCAAATGGATAAACAACCTTATAATTAGCAAGGAGATTATTGTCGATTCATTTGTTGAGGAACTAGAATAGTTACATGGGCTGTCATATTGCTTCTTATCGCATTTCCTTTTTTCAAACCATTCGAAGGGTCAAGTAAGTATAAAATAGTTGTACATGCTACAGGACTTTCCACCATTTTTGATTATTAGTGGGGTAGCGCGATTTCGTACGCATTGTTTAAGAAGTTGGATAATGTGGCACTAAGGAAGTCAAACAGGTTAGCAGATTGCCTAACCCTTCTGCAGGTATGTCAAATTTGATTTATAAGTATACTAATATTTTGAAAGACATTTTTAACACTGATAATGTGCAGGTATGGTCATGAACGCATATTTTTATTGGTCGTCCAAATATTTGTGCCAATATCGTCTCTTGTATACCTTACGAGGTCAGGTAAAAATTGCTAGTAACGTCTATTGAAAACTTTATGTTTTAGTACAATATTCATACATTATTTTATTTTATTTGTAGATGGACTGGAGATAGACGTTGGAGAGATAATCCAGCCCGTCATCTCACATTCTATCGCAATGAGCTAGATGTTATGGAGCAGCATAATGTTGATTGAACGTCATATATGGTTGAGATTGTGTAGGATTTTCCACCAATTTGCTTGGATGGAGAACAAACTTGATATTCAAGAACCACAATAATTTGCTTGCAAAGTGTGGCCATGCACTATCCCGACATAGTAGTGAGGCAATTTAGCCTTCATCCGCATATACCAGATGTAGCCGAGCAAATTTTCCTACATGCTTGGAATAGAGAATTGTATAACATGTACGTAGCAAGATGGGATCACAGGTTGGATCATGTTCAAGTTGAACATGTACTAAGAATCACTATCGAACAACTATAATTGTTATTGGCTTATAAGGCGCAATTTGTTCTTAAAGAATCGTCTACTAGGTTGCTTAAGTATGCTCTACGGGGACTAGTGGAATGTGACTTAGTACGTGTTTATAAGTTTTCATATACTTACTCCTTCAGCTAGCTTCACTTATTTGCACCGGTACTTCTTTTGTTTTAGGTTCAAAAGCTGTACATTATTTCAAATAAAGTTGATGATGTTCTTGTAGATCCTGCAGATGAAGATCGAGTAAAAGGTAAGTGTTTGAACATCAAATAAATTATCAAGTCGCTTTTTGGTAGACATAAGCTTGAACGACCACCGTCGTATGTGCCTCGTCCCCTCCAGGCTTTTGCTCGACATACTAAAGATGACGTTTTAGAGGCACGTGGGGTTTTCATAAGGCAGTCAACATGAGGAGGACATAATTGAAGCTGGACCATCTCAATCGCCTTCGACTCAAACATAAAGAACACCATGCAAAATTAGAAACTTAAGAAATTAGGTGTTATGATGGTTTGTAGGTTGGTTGCTTTCGTTTGAAGTTGTACTATGCTGTTTTGAACTTGTATTCAAATTTGAAGATGAACTTCATTAATGTACAATCAAGATATGTACGTAGTTTAATAAATTTGTGGGTTTGCAACTTTTTGTTGTTTTTGGATATATAGTTTAATTATATTTGCGTGAGATATGATGATTTTGTATGAAATGTATATTTTTCTTCCTATGTGAGCTGCTGTTTGGCAGTAAGTTACAGGCGCAAATTTCAGTGGCGTCTGTATTCATAGACATTTTACAACTTTAAATAGCGCTCGGTTACATCCACGAAATGAGCATATCCATCGCAGTCACCTGGGTATGGTTTTATGTCCTATCCTCCATAGTCAATTCCAACTCTGAATTCAAATGAATACTTTCTAGAAACTGTAGACGAAGATGTTGAAACTGAAGATATGGAGGGTGGAAATACTGATAATGAAATTTCATATTTGGATAGCATGAAAATCGCTGCTTCACTTGACGAAGATAAGACATGGATAGATGGTATGAGTGTTAATGATAATGCTCCTTTAGATGATATTCCAGAGGAAGTTGATAGCATCGACTCCTTTAGATAAACATAACACATCTGTCAGTGGTGGTACGGGCGTGTAGGTTGTAGAACACTGTAGTTTGTAAGTATAAATAGGTTGTTGGAATATATTTGATAAACGTACATATTTTGCAACAGTCGTATATATACTCTTTATTGCAACAATCGTGCAGTTATTTAGTTTTCTTTATTAACTACTTATAATATAGTGATTCGGTATAATTTTAGGCTTACTTGCGTGTACGAACGAATACTTAAATTTAGTTGTCAACTTAATTAGTGCAACAATCTAGCTAACAAAATTTCCTACTTCAAAAGGTTACATTACACATTCGATAAATGCAAAAAATATTTTTTGAGGAGGAGAATACACATAATATATTTTAAGAACCAAAAGTGAACATGATATATCTATTTAGAAAAATTAGTAAACAACATGATAACCATGCACATGTATGTGTAAACATAAAATCAAAATATTCATGCATTCAGCATCAATGGAATTTCACTTTAAAGAAACATACACAATTACCTTCTATGTTAAGATAAAATTGTATAATATAGAAGATTTAAAATTTCAATGAAGTAAAAAAAAAGGAGAACTATATAGAGACTAATGGATGAGCATAGTTATATTATATTAGGAAAATCTGATATGGTTGTGCTGTAGAAAGTGTGTGCTTGAGGGCATATAGAATTAGATACTCCAATAAATAACTGAACCATATCTGATGTAAATCAATCGCTCAACTGCTCTTTAAGAAATTTACCAAAAAACAAACAAATTTAAATTAAAAGAATAAATATAGAAGATCATACCTAATAAATTGTATACATGAAACTATTTGTAAACAACAAAAATGTTGCCGCTTAAACCATCCAAAGTATAATTTGTAAGCCTCAAAAAATGAGTACTCGGTAAAATATACAGTAAGTGAAAATTTAATTCAACGATAGATGAGAATTTTAATATATCTGATATGAGAAGAGGATCCCTATCATTAGCAGTATGGGAGACAAAGTAAAATCGCAAGTCAGGTTAGTTTATTCAATTAAAACCGCCACAATGAAGAATCATAGTTGCAAAACAAATATTGAAAAATCAAAATGTAGAATATAAATATTGAATTGATGTAATCATTATAGAGAAAAGTCAAATTGAAGTAAGAGTAGTACAAAAATATAATAAATTAAATAATAAAAATTTAGAAGATGTAACCACCTTACTATATCTGTTAGATCCAAAACCGAGTAGAATTGAAATAAGCATGAGCAAAGAACAATGAAATCGACAGAATAAAATTAGATTATGTTTCTTACCGTGTTGTTTGGAAATTTCACATTTGAACGTAAAGAAAATAGTGACACTCACACACAAAGATTACCATGAGATATAATAAATGCATGAATATTAGATAAAACAGAAAGGAAAAAGGTGAATATGAGATATGTATTTCTTCCGAATAATTTTATTTGGAACTGTATTGATTAAATGCAAAAATGATTTTTTTTTAATAGTATTTGAATGTTCAATTATGTATGCATGGTCATTATATTTTGCAAATATAATATTTACAGAGGTGTATGACAATCTGTCCAAAGCAGTTGAGCAGTGCTAACAAATCAAACCTTAACATTCAAACATTCAAATATAATGTTTTAGCTTAGTACTATAACACCAAAACATATATTGTTGTAAGTAATGAACATTAACATACCAAAGTTTGTGTCTAAAAGTTGTTCTTTTGTTATATTAAAAACGTGGCAAATTTAAATAATAGCGAAGCCAAATATAACATACAAGTTCCCCTTTGTACCAAAAACTAATTAAGCTGACTCGAAGTCAATAAAGTTCAAGAATAGTTAGGCAAAAAGGGGATTAAAGACCTCCTACATTGGTTTTAAATTGAGCTATTTGGTCTCTGTGTTTTATTTAAGACCCAACAGACACCTGTATATTTGTCTCAAATTTCAGGTCTCTAAAACATTAAAGACAACCTAAATTGATCTCAAGTAACTTAGGAACTCCTTAAGGACTAGTTATTCGATCTCTGATCTATTAATTAAAGACCAAAACTACAATCATTAATGGGTCACTGATTATATTTAATACCGACAGTGTTCATGACATTCACAAACACATATATGCACACATACATGTATAAACAAAATAACAATTCTGTTTTTGATATATAACATCTAATATTCTCAGCATAACTTAACATTAGAAAGACCATAGTTTAAACATGATTAGCATGAGCAAACGCATTTACCACTATAACTGATTGCCATGGCACTAATTCCAAAATACAATCTATAATTCAAATTATAATGATGATACAATATCCAATTACTAAGTAAGAATATCACATTCATGCAATCAAACCAATAATAAACATGCAAACTGTTTACTAGATATGCTAATTGATGTGGAACCACACTAGATCTTCTCTTTTCTTTTCTTTATTCTCCTTTCTTTGGCTTGTTCTCTGATTCAACATGATGGCTTCTCTGTCTAATGTTCATTCAAAAAATGAAACCATTGCAATACTAAATGATCAACCAATAAATAGTTAAAGGCGGTAAGCAAATTGTTGAGTATTCTAAGTATACAATATATGCTAACTATCTTATCATATATTAATCATTACTAAGTGTAGTTTACTTGTGATTGCATAAGTTGCCTGTAAAGGATGAAGAAAAATATAAACTAAGAACAAGATGTAAATACATGCCAATAACTGTTGTCGTTTCCAAGTAAAAAGGTTTCATTAACGTTAGAAAGAAAAGAGACATAACAAAATGAAAGCATGAATGATCTTGCAATACTATTAAAACATCTAATGGCTTGTTTACATGATCCAATAAGCTATTTTATTAGCCTGCACATATACAACAATAACAGTTGATTCATCAGGATCATGTGACAGCTAATAAGCAGCTCATATAGGGCGAATAGTTAATGATACACTCTCTAGTCCCAGAGAATGCAATCAATTCAAAGTGACTTGTTGAAATTGCTACCAAGGTCTCTTCTCTATTCCTTGATCCTTCAAGCAAGGCCCACATTTGTTTCCTGATGATAGATTAGTTATTTGTACTGTGGAAGTATTGACAGGATATGGAAAGTTGAAAGCAGAGTTCAACCTTGAGAAATTCTTGAACTCTGCTACTAGGTACATTTACACGAAGCTGATTCTCAAAGTTGGGAAAACCCGGACATGTATAAGCATGATTCAGTGTTGCTTGATGAAGTTTCTAAAAGTGATGATTTAGATTTGAAGCCATAAGAATGTACTATTAATAACATACCTGGACAGGTATAACATTCCAGATTTTGAACAGACTTTATCGTTACTTGAAACAAATCATAAATTTAAAATATAAAGTGATTGTTACCACTAAGCTGACCAGTAGGCTATAAATATGTCAATAGAATTGGTTTTAATAAGATAATTTAGTTAGATTCAGCATCTGGGGTAGTGGTACATCAAGAGATGCAAAGGGCAGAAAGCTTGATCAAATCCCATTTAGTTTCTAGCATATCAGACAATTATCTGAGCTTTTAAGTGTTGCCCACAAGTATTGTAGGGTTTATCTTTTTCATTTCCCCATTCCTAGGTATATTGCTATCTTATATAAAATTAATTTGAATTGCTTACAGCAACGCCTATGGTTTGAATGTTTTTTTTTCTGAAAACAAAGATAAGTTGGAGGTGACGTCATTTACAAAAAAATGTGACTTGATCCTTAGGTTACAAATTTGTAATTTCTTGAACTGTTTTTTTTTATAGTACTATGTAATTGACTGTTGAAAGCAATTTTGAGGATTAAATTAAAGAATATAATCTATATACTTAACTTAGACTCTACAAATATGATTAATTTATAAGCCATTTCAACCCAAAAACAGGCTTTTAAGCTATTTCCAAATACGATCCATGAACACAGAATGAACATGAAACCCCGACTAACACTTCAAATAATAACAAACTACGAAACAAATTATTTTATATATGCATTAACTTTGTGATGAAATATGTATAAAAGATCAGTTCTTTTGGTTTGACGCTAGAAATTGATTTGATGTGCAATCATCATATTTTTTGAATCTAAAGGACTGCGACTAACACTTGAATTATAAATCTGTTCTATATTCTGTGAATTTGAATAATGAACAATAAAAAATTAATCAAATTAGATATATGAAATTATTTATGGCAATTGGGTATTACGAATTGAATTGTATCTGATAAATTAAATTAGGGAAAACTAACCTTTTCGTTCCTCGTTAATCCCTCCTTCCATGTCGACTAATCATGTTGTTGATTCACGGAAGATTGTTCATTGATTCAAGGAAGAAGATGCCATACTATTGAATAGCCATGTAATGAGATGCTATATCTCTACTTCTCTACTACTAGTAAAGTAAATTTTTTAACTAATTTACTCGGTGTTTTTTTGAAATTCTTAAAATGCCATACTTTCCGTTTACATGTTTACGATGAGTGTTTACCCCCTTATCCGTTACTCTTGTAAGAAAAAGGAAAAAAAAGGTTGATCCTATCTCTTTAGTTTTCTCGTTTAATCCCCCAAAATAAATAAATCAACCGAGCCAAAGCAAGGCAACCTTCTTCACTTTCCTTTCCTCCTTTTGTTTCCCCAATTTATTTTCTTATCTAGGGCTTCCATCTGATATAATTAGTAATTGATCCATATGAAGAAAAGTGCGGTGTCGATTCGATCGATATTACGACGATATTATTTTCTGTTTGTTGCAGATGCATGAATAAAATTTACTACCAATAAGGAGGTCGAAAATGCTACTTTACCTGGTTATTTGTTTGTCATTTTGTACGAAAACAATCCAAACCCTTCTTTTATCTCTAGCCCCCTATTTTCCACCTTCAATTCCCAGATCCGCAAATTCGCATATTCCACTTTCGGTTATTGTAGCATTACTCTAAGAAGGTTGATGAGCGTGGCCACTGATGCTATGTACGTAATTACATTGATTTCAATTCTTCGTCCGAAACAGGGATTTTGGCCTTGGATTCCTTAGAATTAGATGGATACGGAAAAGGAGACAATTTTTTCAATTTATTATATATTATTATATTAGATTAGATGTGTTTACTCATTCGATTTTCAGTTTGTGAACCAGCTGCTGTTGCTTATGATCTTCTCTATATGTTTTTCATCCATACTTATCTACTTTTGGTTCTAATTATGTCATAATGAAAGCGAGTATAGATTATTTGAATTTTTTTTTTAGAAAATAATAAAGTAGGAGTGATAGTATGAGAGGAGGCTGAATTCTGTTAACACTGAGCTTCTATTCAAGCAACATTGTTCGGTTTGGAAAATCAATCTACATTTAGTTTTGTATTAACAACATTGTTTTAATTTTTGATTGAAATATATAGAATAATTGTATGTTAATGAAATTTATAATATAGCATGTTGTTAACAATAGGTAGACTGTCCGATGTAAATTAATATTATACCGGCTCTGTTAATACAAAATAGTTGCAATATGAATAATTACATCCAAGGTCATAACTGGCTGGTATTGCAGTTTATATAAGACACTATAACATTAGCTTATTCGTCTGTATTTTACTTAGAAGTTATACAAATATCATGTTGGATCTTGGATGACAAGAAGTGTAGAACAAAATATGCACATGAATATGATAATTAATTACAAACAAAAGAAATCTTGACCAACTCACAGCACAACATTTAAAGCACCCATAATGTATAAGATGTGCACGTTATCAACATACCTCAAAAGGAAAAAAATGCACATATATCTCTAATCTCTAATATTAATAAAGAGAATTCAAAGAACATGATTTTTACGGTGTCTTTGTGAAATTTCGAAAATGTTCTATATCCCTGAATGGAATTTCATTTTTGCATCCTCCATCACCATTCCCTTCACAAGCAACAATCAAATTATTTTTTACACTTATAGCAAATATCCGTCCACAAACATGTTATTAGATAAAAATTAAATATTTATATTTATTAGATGCACGTACATGCGAATTACACTAGTAATGATAAAGAGGAGAAAGTGGGTAGCAGTTTATTTAATGTGGTTTAATTAGAATGGACGGTCGAGATTAAGTCCCATAAGAAATTAGGACTGAAGGACAAGTTGCTACCCATTAGAGATCCAACAATGGTCTCTAATTGCATTATCCGAAACAATATAATATTGTCTCTAACTTGTTTTTTATTAGAGACAAAATTTTAAATAATCCATAATCTTTGTCTTAAATATAACATTTTCTTGTAGTGTGGCATTCAGCAAGTGGAAATACAACATAAACAGGTTACCTCCGAGTAAAAGGAAAACTTGCTATAGAAAAAAAAAAGCAGATAACACAACTTCTCACTCTACTTAAGATGTGAGAGGACCCTCAAAGGCTGAAACATAATAGATGATTACCAGGCATATTGATGTTGTCCACCTTCAAATCCTAATCCAGGCACCTCCATCTGAGCATTCTCACCTTATATGGATCATGGGACAACCAAGCTATCCAAAAGAATCAACATTCACAAAGAATTGCAATCTATAATTATATACGGGGAGGTAAAAAATAGTAAGATTCAAATGAACGATGTAGAGAATTTATGAAAAGCTAAATGCATGTAACAGTGGAAACCATGGTAATATCTTCTAATATAATAACCATCATAGTGACAGTGCATAAAGCGAGTAGTTTTCATTATGGTAATTTATATATAATAATCATGAAAGTATTCAATACATATGCAAAACTTAGTTAAATATTTCCCTTGCAACATTTCACGTGGATGTAGGAGGAAGATATAATTTTGTTCAGCAGGGTAAAGTATACAAAACAGGAGTGACCTATTGCATTTATCTTGATTCCTTTGCATCATAAGAATGCCAAAATAAATCAAATTATTAGCATTGGTTAAGGGTTTTTCGTAATTTTTGATTTTATCGTTGTCATGGTTTTGAAGAGGCTACTGATCATGGGGATGTGATTCATTTGTAGTTGGAGGAAGTGGAGTAATAAATTCGTGATTTAATTTTTATGAGAAATGAGATGGGAATAGAATAGAAGGAAACATAGAGCATGCAAGGAGCAGTTGAAGACGGCATAAGTAAGATTTGATAATGACTTTAATTATGTGATTTGCTGTCTATTTTGAACCGTCTGATGAAAAATAGCGTGCATAACTGTTAGTTCAGGTTTGTTATGAAACATGATCAAACTATATATTCGTAGCACATACTTAGTTTAACTCAATCCGGTTTAAAATTAGTTTCTTGTTATTGTTCTTTGAAAACACACAACAATCTATCAAGTTATTTAGAAATTTGAATTCGATTAGCATGCTGACACAGCGTGGGAAGCGAATTCGATGATGTAAATCGAATCCGTCCATGATCTCACACGATTCGCGGAAATAATCGGTGAATCGATGATAAATCGATGAATTTAAGAATACCGAAAGGCCCAAATCCGTTGATCATGAAGATACCAGACTTTAGCAATCTTCGACACGTTGATCGCGCACGATACCGTGAGAGAAGATCTTGAATTCTTCGAACGTTGATCAAGCGCACTTGATTCCGTGAATTGCCTTCAACAATCGTTGATTTGAGCGCACTCGAATGTCGAAAGTGGAGATAGGAGATAACACTCAACTACCAATTTAAATGGAGGCACAAAACACAAACCAAATTTTATTCAAAATTCAACAACCAATTACAAATGACTCAACCCCGCTATTTAGAGCCTTTACAACACAACACAGACTCCCCAAACACGAGCTAACACACAGCGACGCACGCTAGATCATCAACGACCTAAACTCGACGACCTACGACCTAAGCACAAAACACCACAAACAACCTAAAATTTTGCTACCTAAGATTCTTTATCAACAAAGTAATCCGCGACCTTCTGGACTTCGTATGCGACCTAAGACTTCGCGATGTAGCAGCCGCAGCCTAGGCTGGAAAGGTCGTTCGCGACCTAAATGCTCCGAACCTCGCGATTCAAAGATAGGTCGGAGTTTGCGATTTGGAGGGGTGGAGTGGAGCGACCTAGGCTGGAAGAAGAACGCGACTTTGGTAGCTGGAATTCGTGATGAAGCGTAGGTCGTTCGCGACCTAAGGGGAATGGGCTTCGTTCGCGATCTATCGCTCCGCGACCTAGCATAAGTTGCACGCGACTGAATCTCCATTAGAGGAAAATGACCTAGGTTAATTCGCGGTGTTGAGAGGAGGTGGAAGTTAGGTCGTAGGTCGCGGCGATCGTGGAGGCTAGGTTGGGTCGTGGCTCGCGATTTTGGATAGGTCGTGGACGACCTAAAGACGGCCGGCGCTTCGAATGGGGTAAGTGCTTCATCATTCTCCCCTTGTTGGAAGGAATTCGTCCTCGAATTCACACTCTCATCATCTTCGACAAAATCCTCCCCATAATACGAAATTAAGTGTTTGATGTTGAAAACATCAGAAGTATGAATATTTCCCGGCAACCTTAACTGATACGCATTATCATTTATCTTCTTTATGATTTCTAAAGGATCAATCTTTCTAGCAGCTAGTTTGTTGTAAGTACCAACAGGAAATCGATCCTTGGTCAATACTGCTTATACAAAATCCCCTTCTTTGAAGTCAACATGTCGTCGTTTAATATCTACAGATTGTTTATATTTCTTATTCGTCTTCTCCAATCGTTCCTGAACGATTCTATGGCATTCTGTCAATTCATCAACAAAATCAACAGCCCGCTTAACTGTCCCCTTCGGTTGTGATACTATTGTCAAATCCAACGGCCCCTTTGGCAAGCTTGAATATACAATTTGAAATGGACTGAAACCTGTACTCCGGTTAACTGTGTGATTGTGTGCGAACTCAGCTTGACACAACTTCAAATCCCAACTCTTCAGATTGTCTTTCACAAGACATCTCAGTAAATTTCCCAACGCGGTTAACCACCTCTATTTGCCCATCAGTTTGCAGATGGTAAGCGCTACTAAAATTCAGCTTCGTTCCGACCATCTTCCACAAACTCAACCAAAAATGGCTTAAAAATCTAGTATCTCTATCAGAAACAATAGATTCTGGTAAACCATGCAATAGATACACTTCTTTAAAGAATAATTGAGCCACTCGGACGGCATCAGCTGTCTTCTTACAGGCTATGAAATGCGCGATCTTCGAAAACCTGTCCACTACAACATATATAGAATCATTTCCCCTCTGAGTTCTTGGCAAACCCAACACAAAATCCATGCTAATATCAACCCATGGTTTAGTAGGCATAGGTAATGGCATGTATAATCTCGCATTCGTCGCTGTTCCCTTCGAAACCTGACAGATATGACACCTCTCCACAAATCTCCCTACCTCTTTCCTCATTAACGGCCAAAAATAAGATTGTGAAATTAATTGTAAGGTGCGATCCCGTCCAACATGTCCTTCTTCATGCAACTCTTTAACAATCTTCATTCTCAAGCTACAGTCTGGTATGCATAATCGATTCCCCTTGAACAAGAATCCATCAACCAACACAAATTCATCAGTACTCCCATCCTTAACTTTCTCAACAAACTTTACAAAGTAAGGATCCTCTTCAACCAACTCTGGAAATAGTTCAAATCCTATTACTTCAACTTTCAACGTTGTCAATAAGTGATTCCTCCTACTCAAAGCATCAGCCACACGATTCGACACCCCTGATTTGTGCTTTACGACAAAAGTAAACTGTTGTAGATACGGAATCCATGATGCATGTTTCGCTGAAATCTTGTCCTGACCTTGTAGATGTTTCAATGCCTCATGGTCAGTATATAACACAAACTCCTTCTGAAACAGATAATGTCTCCAGTGCTTCACAGCTTGAACAATCGCGTAAAACTCTACATCATATGTATTATATCTCATCTTGGCTCCAGATAATTTTTCACTGAAATAAGCAACTGGTCTTCCATTCCGACTCAATACTCCACCAATCCCAACCTTCGACGCATCAGTATGTAACTCAAACAACGACTGAAAATCCGGTAAAACTAGAATTGGTGCTGACGTTAATAGTGTCTTGATCTTCTCAAAAGCTAACTTTGCTTCCTCTGTCCACACGAACTTCTTTCCTTTCATGCAATCGGTTACAGGTGCCATCTCACTGTTAAAGTGTGGAATGAACCTTCGGTAAAAAGATAACAACCCATGAAAACTCCTTACTTCAATAATTGTCTTCGGTTGTGACCAACTTCTGACAGCTTCCACTTTGCTTTCATCCACTTGAATACCCTCCTTCGACAGTACATATCCCAAGAACAAAACACTGTCCGTCATAAACACGCACTTCTTTGCTGCTGCATAAAACTGCTCCTGTCGTAGAATCAACAGTACTTCTCGCAAATGTTGGATGTGCTCTTCCGTACTCCTACTATAAATCAAAATATCATCAAAGTAAACAACCACGAACTTCCCAACAAATGGTCTGAAAATCTGGTTCGTTACTCTCATAAAAGTACTAGGAGCGTTTGACAAGCCAAATGGCATAACCAACCATTCGTATAAACCCTCCCTGGTTTTAAAAGCAGTCTTCCACTCATCACCCGGTCTAATACGAATTTGATGGTATCCACTCTTCAAGTCAATCTTGGAAAACACAACAGCCCCACTCAACTGGTCAATCAAATCATCAAACCTCGGCATAGGAAATCTATATCTCACAGTGATCTTATTTAGAGCCCGACTGTCCGTACACATCCTCCGCATCCCATCCTTCTTCGGTACCAATAAGGCTGGCACGGCACATGGACTCAAACCCTCCTGAACATGCCCTTGTTCTAACAATTCCTCTACCTGCCTTCTGAGTTCTTCATGTTCCTTAGGACTCATCCTGTAATGTGGCCTGTGAGGTAATACTGATCCTGGCACAAGATCAATCTGATGTGGAATGTCCCTCAACGGTGGTAACTCCTTCGGCAATTCTTCTGGAAACACATCTCTGAATTCTTCCATTACTGGCTTTACCTCCTCTGAAACTTCAACAGATTCACTAGCCTCATGTCCAATCAACAAAAACACCTCTGGACTCTCCTTTACTTCTTCAACAAATTCCTTCAAAGTCAACAAAGTTTTAAGCTCCTCAATCTCTTCTGACTTGCTCTCTCCCTGCTGTCTCTTCTTTGGAACTAAAATAATCTTAACGCCTTCAAACATAAAACTGTAGCTATTGGTTCGACTTGTCATGCTGCACTGCCCGATCATACTGCCACGGTCTTCCCAAAAGCAAATGACAAACATCCATCTCAACTACATCACACTAGATCTCGTCTTTATATTTCTTCCCAATAGAAAATGGAACTCGAACTTGCCTGTCCACCTTCACCTCTCCTCCTTTTATTAGCCACGCTAACTTGTAAGGATTAGGATGTTTCTCCGTTTTCAACTTCAACTTTCTCACGGCTTCGGTAGAAATGATATTGTCACAACTCCCTGCGTCAATTACAAACTTACAAACTTTTCCCAGTATAGTGCATGTCGACTGAAAGATGTTACTCCTCAACCAACTAGTCTCATCCTCTTGCTTCGGCGTTAAACAAGACCTCCTCATCATTAGATTACATCCTTCATCTCCTGACGCGATATCCTGTTCATCTTCCTCCACTGGACTAGAATCACCTTCACCAACATCCTCACCTTCAACTTCAGTAATCATCGTTCTCTTCTTTGATTTTGGACATTCGTTACTTATATGACCCACTTTCTGGGAATTATAACATTTGAAACTGTTGTTGACCTTTGCCTTCGCAGCCTCATTCACAACTGGTTTACTAACAACTTTAGAAACATTGGAACTCCCACTGGCACCCTTTACTTGATTGTTGAAATTTGTAAACACACCACCTCCTCGTCTTCCCTTCTTCTCCCAAGCTAACGCTTTCTGGTGCGCTTCAGCCACAGATCTCGGGTCAAACATATTAACCATATCCTGGATCTGCATTCGCAAACCTCCAACAAACCTAGCAGTCAACTGTTCCTCTATCTCCATAATGTCATTTCGAGCAATCAGTTGATAAAACTCATCAGCATAATCATTAACAGTCTTTGTCCCCTGCCTTAGATTTTGTAAGCGTTGATACATAAGAGATTGATAATTGTAAGGTAAGAAAGTAGCTTTCATTAACTTCTTCATCTTCCCCCATGAAACAATCTTTGTCTTCCCCATCCGTTCTCGTGTAAGTTTTGTCTGTTGCCACCATGCCATGGCTCTCCCTCTTAAACGAGTAGCAATCAACTTCACTCTACAATCTTTTGGAATCTCCTTGAAATCAAAGATCTCTTCAACATTAGATAACCAGTCTATAAATTCTTCAGCCTTCATACCACCCTTAAACTCTGGAATTTCAATTTTCATTCCGGACTCCCATTTGTGATCATATTCTGAATGATTTCTTCCTTGGCTTCGATTTCGACTATGAACACTACCACCATCAAACTCCTCATCAAAATCTGATGCATATCGTTGTCGATCATGACCAACAACATCTCTACCACCATTTCTACCACCAACATTTTTTCGATCTACATTCCTCCGATCACGATAATCCACATCTCTCCGATTTCGTTCATTAACATTTCTATCACGATCGTCAACATTTCTACGATCATGATCTTCTCTTCTCTCCCGATCTGAATGTGGTGAAACTCTATTTCCCCCATAACTTGATTCAGGTGAAACCCTTCTTCTACTTTGATTCATTTCAAGCATCATTCTCTCTAATAGACCACTTCCTTCATTCAACTTCTCAGTGAAACTCTCATTGATTCGTTGCTCAATTTCATCGGCCTCTTCTCTTCCATACAAAGCATTAATGCTGCGATGACGTTGAGCTCATCTCGGAGGCATGATTGAACTTCAAACAAACTCAAAAATAAATTTCAAACATTTTTCGAACTTTGATCCAAAGTGAGATGGGTCGAAACTCCCAACTTGTTGCAACTTCACGATGAACACGATGAACACCAAACTTCTCAACAATTGCAAATCTGGACTCCAAACTACAAATTCTCGAAACCCAATTCTCCAAATGATACAAACTTCTTGCGATCTAGCTCTGATACCAAACTGACGCAGCGTGGGAAACGAATTCGATGATGTAAATCGAATCCGTCCAGGATCTCACACGATTTGCGGAAATAATCGGTGAATCGATGATAAATCGATGAATTTAAGAATACCGAAAGGCCCAAATCCGTTGATCACGAAGATACCGGACTTTAGCAATCTTCGACACGTTGATCGCGCACGGTACCGTGAGAGAAGATCTTCAATTCTTTGAACGTTGATCAAGCACACTTGATTCCGTGAATTGGCTTCAACAATCGTTGATTCGAGCGCACTCGAATGCCGGAAGTGGAGATAGGAGATAACACTCAACTACCAATTTAAATGGAGGCACAAAGCACAAACCAAATTTTATTCAAAATTCAACAACCAATTACAAATGACCCAACCCCGCTATTTATAGCCTTTACAACACAACACAGACTCCCAAAACACGAGCTAACACACAGCGACACACGCTAGATCATCAGCGACCTAAACTCGACGACCTACGACCTAAGCACAAAACACCACAAACGACCTAAAGTTTTGCGACCTAAGATTCTTTATCAACAAAGTAATTCACGACCTTCTGGACTTCGTACGCGACCTAAGACTTCGCGATGTAGCAGCCGCGAGCTAGGCTGGAAAGGTCATTCGCGACCTAAATGCTCTGAACCTCGCGATTCAAAGATAGGTCGGAGTTTGCGATCTGGAGGGGTGGAGTAGAGCGACCTAGGCTGGAAGAAGAACGTGACTTTGGTAGTTGGAATTCGCGATGAAGCGCAGGTCGTTCGCGACCTAAGGGGAATGGGCTTCGTTCGCGATCTATCGCTCCGCGACCTAGCATAAGTTGCGCGCGACCGAATCTCCATTAGAGGAAAACGACCTAGGTTAATTCGCGGTGTTGAGAGGAGGTGGAAGTTAGGTCGTAGGTCGCGACGATCGTGGAGGCTATGTTGGGTCATGGCTCGCGATTTTGGATAGGTCGTGGACGACCTAAAGACGGCCGGCGCTTCGAATGGGGTAAGTGCTTCATCACATGCTTAAAATACAAGTCACTTCACATAATAAGACTTAAATAAAGAACAACGAGCTAAAGGTTAAACTATAAAGAGTCAAAGCTTATAAAAGCAAGAACCATGACAGTAATAAGTATAATTTAATCACAATCAAAAAACCAATAGTATTTAATCAATATCATACGCTTAGTACAACCGTTTTGTGTAAGTGAAATTTGAAATTGGTATAATTTTACAAATTAAAAAAGAGCATGCAACCCTTCTTAGTCAGATCTATGTGTAAAAGTGCATGTAACACTTGTTGTACAACATGCACTTGTTTTTCAAAATAAATTATTACGTCAAATCTTACTCTTTTCATGACGCCTTGACTACTCATAGAAAATTATTTCCTCCATTACTTAAAGAATTCATAGGTTATCATGCGTATTCCTATAGAGTAATTGTGTTTTTAATATAACTATATGCATAATTTATGATTTAATTAAGATGGTACCACAACCTAATGCTTTCATTAGTTTATTTGTGTAGTGTGGTGATGAATTATTTTACAAGTGAATTGATATTTAACTATACTTTGAATTTTACATTTTGTAGTTGATCATAAACAAGAACATAAAAACGATGAACTAAAACACTATAGAACAATACCGAAGTTACTAAAATCATTGGATCATAAATCTAATATCTAACAGCTTTTTGAAAATTCACTTATTAAGTATTGCAAAAGCTACCGTTGACTCTATCTATTCATTGATCCATTGGCTGTATTTTGCCAGGGTTAAATTTAGCGCATAATACACCAGTACTGTTAAAATGCATCAGATTTCTTCAGGCCAGTAGATGTATATTATTTAACAGATTCAAAGCTATTTTGTACCAAACTAAGTTATTCTGATATCTTACCACTATACATATACTTATTTTCAAAACTCACGAGGATCAACAAATATAAAACCAACTTCTTCGTTCACCAAATATCCTCATCTCATGAAAATTTCTTCCAATGCAGCACACTATTCTAAACTTCGCCATCCTCTCTACGTACTCCAACTTTAGAAACCACGGCAGCAATATCCTCCTCTTTCATGGCCATATTAATTTTCGAGTGAATAGGTTAAGAGATGGTATGTTTAATCCATCCATAGGTGCCATGTATGTGTATTTTGCTTGCTCCCTTTTGAATGCATCATGACTCAACTCTTTGTATGGTTTTATTCCGATTCCTAGTTGTCTGTGTATTAGTAAAGTTTAGATATCACAAAACCACTCACTGGAAAGATTGACTTGACATGCATGATTTTATAGTGCTTATGAAATTTGATAATATCAATATTTACACAAGAACGCAAACTCAACAGAAAATTAATACACCCAAAATCTTAATTTCATCTTAACCATAGTTTTGCTTCGTAACCCACTACCCCCACTTGTGCTTCACTAGCATCTCCTCCGTCAGAAATGCCAACTCCACCCACGACCCAGAAGAGCTATTCAAAATCTCCTTATCTGAAATAACTTTTGCATCAGTCACCGTCATTGTAACTTCCAACGACGCCAGGCTCAAATCCGCAAACCACCTGTGCAGAAACCTGTTCCAAAGCGCAATCGAGTCTCTGCAACCACCTCCTTAACAGAATCTAAGATCACTAACATAAGAACATGGCTAAGCGTCACGGATGCAGACCAGGAAACCTGCCTGGATGTGTTCAAGGACACGACTGATAATACAGGGACAGGTTTGATTCGTTGACGATTAATTCATTGCAGTGCACGAGCAATAGCCTAGCGGTCGCAACGGGGCTGTGAATGTGTTACAGGTGTGAATATGTAGCTACATAGGAAGATTTATAGGTCAGTCCTTCCCAGAGGCACACGCTGTTGGAGAAGGGGGTATCAGAGCCAAATATAACAATAGCGAAGGACAGAAAAGGGCAGATGAGGATGATCAATGATGGGATAGGGGTGGTGGAGGAAAAGGTTGTACATGTATGTTATACATGTGAAGAAAGAGATATCTGAACGAGGAGAATCGGGCGATTAGTACGAATAAGTGGAATGTGATAATATATGGAGATGAGATGCATGATAGACTGTTCATTAGAAGCTTGAATTTTGTTGATGAAACATCTACTTTTTCTCCTGCTATTTTCTTTATGTTTTACAGTTTATATATCTAATGACAAATACAATAGAAGTAAGGTTTGAAATAATCCCACATATAAAATGAATGTCATAATCATGTAAGTTTATAAAAAAACATACATTTTATTGCTATTAATGTATGGTGAATTCAAAGATAAAGTAAACCGAACTAAATTCATGCCTTATCTTAAATTCGTCCATGCCTTTTTATCATCCAGTCAAATTTCTTGTCATTTGTTTATCTTCCTGTCAAGTTATAACGAATAAGAAATATATTATTTGTCGATGCACAAATTTTTGTAACCTCATCATTTAATGCAGACCTTCGAACTATATAAATGTCAGACTATTCTGGCACAATTGGAACCGATTTTAAGTCTTAAAATTTGGTTAAAGCTTATTTATAAAGGTATGGGTGATCTATGATAAATTAGTTAGAAAACTGTAGGAATGATCATGAGCATGGTGGCCAAAGTCAAACTAGCACAATTGCCATGAAGTGTGTATTTGGTAGATAGGTTTAACCTAGTATAACTGCTAAAGTCAAAATTGAAACAGGTATAGCAAAACTAAAACACAGTTATCGTCATTTAAGTGATGCTAACCTCGAACAAATATAGTCTAATAATAATCAAAAATCTCCATCACAACTCGATAAAAGCCATTTGCTATCAAGATAGAAAATTGAAACAAGTACAACAAAACATAATGCATGTACAGAGGGAACTAGATGGAAGTGCTGTTGAAATTTTATAAACCGTTTAAAATGAAATGATATATAAAATGTAATTACTTTATTTTGTTTGCAACTTGTCCAATACATGAACAAATCCGACAAATATTACATGAGATGAATATAAATGTCCGTTTTGTTAAAAAAAACAATTATTAATATAACGATAATATACAACACTTGTCAGACGGGCCAAAAACTCTCTAAGGGATAAAAAAATAAAACACATTTTACAATTACTATTTTAACAACTACAAAAACTATTTTATAATTCATTCAACTATTTAAATATTTATTAGTTAAATATGAAATTTTAAAATGTGTTTTATAATTCATTCAACTATTTTTATATTCATTTCTTAATTTTTATTACAAAATCGATTTTAGCAGAATATTTGTTGTTGTTATATTCATTTCTAAATTTCTTTATAAAATCGATTTTTGTACAATATTTGTTCTTGTTATATTAATTTCTAAATATTTTATAAAATTAATTTTAGAAGAATATTTGTTCTTGTATAAAATCAATTTCACTAGAATATTTGTTGATGTTATGCTCCTTTCAAAATTTAATAATTCATTCAACTATTTAAACATTTTGTTTAATAAATTTGAAAACTTAAAACTTATTTCAAAATTCAGTTAACAATATAAAATATTAACTTAACTATTTTGTAAACTAAAATTTTAACTTACTATTTTATACTAACCACTAAAACTTATAATTAACACACACTTACCAAACATTGTACACTTATGAATAAGCAAATTATTCAACAATTGGCTAGGGCGCGTGAGTAAGTTCTTTCTATTTCCGTTTGGGCCTATTTTTCGCAAATTCCTTCTGCTCTTCAACATTTTCTTGGTTTGAACTGGATAGCTTGTAACGTTGGAAAATTGAAATGTTTTGATTCAAATACTGTTGCACGCGAAAAATTGGTGTATGCTAAGGCCCTAATTAAGATTACCCCTGATAAGCCGCTACCTTCTTCTATTCATGTTCAGCTAGCTGTAGGGCATGTTGTGGAGGTCCGTGTTCGCTATGGTTGGGTTCCATATATCTGTTCCTTCTGTCACTCTTTTGGCCGCCTGGCAATTGCCTGCAAACATTCTGTTGTCTATGCTGCTGCTCCTAAGATCCCACTGCCTCGCCTCCCGCTCAGGAAATGGGTTCCTAAGGTTTCTTCATCTGTCTCTCCTATTGACCCTCCTCTGGAAGTTCCTTTGTCTGTCTCGGGTCCGCCTCCTACGTCAGATGTTACACCTTCCTCCGTTTCTGCTTTGTTGGTCGCTGGTGATGTTTCTGCAATTCCTGTTGCTGCCCCTATGCCTAGTCTGCCTTGTCCCTCTATTGTTTGGGATGATGCTGAGAGGTGTTGGGTTGATCACATTTATGACATGAGATTTAACCCCATGGATGATTCTTTCTTTAGATTTGTTCTTGATGATCATCTAGACCTTAGATGCCTTTATTATCATCTATCTGGTGACGCATTGGCTCTTGTTTTGGACGGTTATTTTGCGAGACCGAATTCTATCTTGCTTGCTGATTCATCCTGAGATCGTTCCTTTGTGTACTCTTCAGATTCTGTGGCTTATGATCCTTGTCTTGCTTCCCATTTCCGCCCCTATACTGGTCAGTAGGGGAATGTCCCTTTGGTGTCTTCCCAGGACTTTGTGGATGATGCTGATGCTACCTCTTCGGAGGAGTAGTTGTTTTCAATATTCATATAGTAGATGTGATATGTCTATCACACTCCTGTGCTGTTTTTTTCTTTTTCTTAGTAGTAAAGGTGCTTTTACTTTTCTCCTGTACTTCAATTTTTATTACGTTCGTAATAAAAAGTGGACAGTCCACTATATAATCAGCTGGCCTTGCCAAAAAAAAAATATTCAACAATTGCACACTAATTTTTGAGTTTTAAATCAACCCACATTTTTATTTACAAATTAAATAATTAAACCACTTATGAACTTCCCTAAATCAACTAACATACCATTATCATCAACTAATATGTAACGGTCTGCCTTTTGGACGTTTTAAGCAGACACACACGTCGAGCTCAAATCATTCAAAAGGGCATAATGTTATGGGGTAAATAAGAAAAAGAAAAAGGAAATAAAATAAATACAGAATCTCGCAGCGGAATAAATACAGAATGTTATGGACGTTTTAAGCCGTTTTATCAATAAAATTGATTATTCCTTAAAACAAAAACATCAGAGTTGCATAAACAGGAATAAATAAACAAATACAATGGAACAACATGATGCAGTGGAATAAATATAATAATAATAATAATAATAATAATAATAATACCAATCTTTGTCTTCGTCCTCCAGTAATTAGGTCTTCAACCCTAAAATGCTCAGGCTGACCCGACCAAATTGAAAGACAAAACACTCGAGTCAGAACTAAAAGATATTATGTAAGTTAATTCAACGGTAAATATGAGTGGAACGGCGTCAGAGATGTTTATAGGGTTTGACATTTCCTATCCAGTGTCTAACGTGAGTGCAATAACTTAAGATATATTCGGGATTTACATCTCCTACGGATCTGTTAAACTATCTATTTTGTTGTACAAGATGCTGTTATAATATGTCTACAATAAAGCAAAAGTATTAAAAGAGTGTTAAGGCGTTACCCATATCCTCCTTAACACATTTTATATATTTCCATAGTCTATACAGTACCGTAACTTCTCTGTAAACTAGAGGCTATCAGAGGGAACTTCATAGGTATGGTACAAAACAAACTCGTTGAAGGCGCTCTAGGGCATGTGAACACGACACTCGAGGCAATGCCAAGGTAGATATACCAATTGCGTATCCGGATTGGCGGTAACACATAGCAGCTACTACCGCCCATCTTGGAACACACTCCTAAGTCAAGATCAAGGGGTGGCCATCAAATCAATCACAAAGTAGTAGAATGATATCGAAAAAATGTGTCTGATAGGAGGAATGATCTCACTTAGCCCGGCATGACTTCTGTTTTAGTCAAATCTAAGTTTACTCACGGGAGTCAGGATCACGTCATACCTTATACAGAAATCATTCGTCAAACCATCCTACTTCATTTCTGGAATCTCCATCACGTACACAATTGTTAAAGTGGTTTTCAATATTGCCAAAGAGTATGACAATATCTGATT
Organism: Allium cepa; assembly: GCA_030765085.1. Taxonomy (NCBI): domain Eukaryota; kingdom Viridiplantae; phylum Streptophyta; class Magnoliopsida; order Asparagales; family Amaryllidaceae; genus Allium; species Allium cepa. The sequence goes on from CM060928.1 coordinate 917,100,251, forward strand.
CCAGTCTCTTTAATAACCAAACGCTTATTACACACTGGATGGTTCTTTTACATTTCAAAAGTCAATTTACAATTTATATCAAAATATCATATTCAATTTCAAATCATATCATTTTAAATCATATTCACTTCCAAAAATCACATTCACTTTCAAAATCATATTTACTCAAATATGTCATTTTCCAGAAAGGTATCAATTCCAAATTATAACTTAGGTTGTATCATCCTCAAGGATTTAAAGATAAAATACTCCAACTTTACACAGTCTGAAATTCTAGGAATTGGTTTAGGTAATTTTAAATAGTTTAAATAGTGAAATAATTAAAAATAGATTCAAATTTGATCTAATTAAAATTTTAAAATGATCTATATAGATTTAAAATTGACTAAATAGATTTTGTTAGGATTAAAAATGTTTTTAAATAGATTAATTATAGGTTAAATTGATTTAAATTATACTAATTAAATTTTTAAATAGATTAAATAAATTTAAAATAGATTAAATATATTCAAATTATATTAAATAGATTAAATAAATTTAATTTGTTTTAAATTGGTAAAATAGATTTAATTGGATTAAATAGGTTATAATAGATTAAAATAAGTTAAAATAGTTTAAATTGAATAAAATAGTTAAATTGATTAAATAGATTTCAAAGTTATATCCCAAAGTTTCAACAATTCAATTCCAAGAAATTCATTTGTCTTTGACACTTCAGATTTGAAATTCCAATTTTAAATCCTTTGAACAATTTATTAAACCAATTCCAATTTCCACATTTACACTTGAATTTTCGAAAATAATTCAGTTTATATAAATCAATTTCTATTTCAAAATACCAGGTAACCGAATTCAAAATTTAAAGATTTACAAATCATTTAATTTAACCAAACCCGTGTTCGTATATAATTTTCTACCTAAGGGTCAAGTGATATGGATATTTATCATTTCAATCCTCAATTTAAAATTTTAAGGTTATATATCATTTCAAACCGCAATCTCGAATTTAAATAAAGTCTATAAAATCACTCGAGTTTATCATTTCAACCCATAATGATTTTTCCCTAATCTATAGATCATTCGGGTATGTATCATTTCAACCCATATGGAACTTGCGATATTATAACAATATAAAATACAACATCCAGTCATCTAATATCAACGATCAAATATACATCACAATCATCATCCAAATCAATCAACAAACATCAATAGACAATTGATAATTAATACAGGTATTAAATTAACAATTTAAAATTAAATATTTAATTAAATGATGATCAAGTGCAATAAAAGTCAAATTTAACCAGAATGACAATTTAAACATATCAACAGTAATCAATAAATTTCTAATTATATTCTAAATTTAATTTAATTAACATAAGATAATTTAGTAATTGTGAGTGGATTAAAACACTCACATTTGAATTTAAATCGATTTAAAATTCAATTTAGGGCCCAAATTCAAACAGTCTCAGAATTTGTCCAAACTAGTGTCAAAAGTCCAAAATTTCGATACGATCCCAGCGGAACAAGCTGCGTCCAAATCCGAATTCGTATGAAAAAGTTATTCGAGTTAGAAGATTTGAAAACAAAATTTAAGTTAATAAAATAACATTATAATATTACCACCTCATACCTTATACAGATCAACGTAAACCTAATAACGCGACTCGTTTCTTTAGCCGCCACCCTTCCTAGCCGTTGACCTCCAAACCCTGCCGCCACGGTCCTCAAGTCGCCGATCATCCACTACCAACGTTCCTCCTGGACTAGTCGCTCCCTCCTATCCTGTGCAGTTAATGCCCCGCTATTACCCCGATATAACCCTGCTATATTTCATGGCGAAGTTCTATCGCTACAATTTTTCCATATAACATTTCGGCTTTAAGCCCCACTATTTCCGCTATATCTCATTATTCCCGCTATATTCCGCTATTTCCTCTATATCTTCTAAAAGAAATGAATTTAAAAATAAAATTTATACATTATAAAAATTATGAAATTAATTTATTTAATTGAATTTCTAATATATTTTCAGAAATGAAAATACTCTAATATTCTACTAAATTCAGTTATGTTATATAATAGTTTTACATTTATTTACAGTATATTCGCACATGTTTTTATTTAAAATTATTTATGTATTAATTATAATTCAATTGAGTATTAATTTTTCATTTAATTACCATTTATATATTTGCAAAAACATTAAGTACGAGTTTTATATGTTATTTCAGAGTCATCCGCTATATCCCGCTATATCCTCGCTGTATCTCCGCCATGACTTTTTGCACCTCTGCCTCATTGAATCTGCCGAGCGCTTTAACTGCACAGCTTCCATCACCATGCGACTGCACCGCTCGACGTGAATGAATACCATCGACGTTTCTCACTCGATCTCTTCTATGTAAAGACGCTACCCGATCGTCCCATCGCCGCAGATCCACCGTTGAATCTCAACGATTATACATGAACGACCGGGACTAAATTTTGGGTTTCTGGAAAAATTATCATTCAATTACAAAAACGAATGACACTATTGGATTACGCTCATCAAGAGCTTCAAAACGGTATATAATTCGATATAGTTTGGAGGAGTTTGATTTTGATTTGCAAATAGGGTTTGGGGATTTGAGTATGTTCTGCCATTGAAAAGAAGAAGTGGACAGATGAAATGTACATACTGAAATAAGGAATAAGAAATAATAGAGTTTATAACAGGCTATTTATAGGCAGATCAGAAATAGAAATGAACGGACAAGATTGATTTACCACATTGAACGATAAACGATCCTAAAAGCCCGTTTTGTTCCCAAAATGGAAATGGGTCATATCATATATCAAAATAGATGTTTTCAATATTTTCAAACTCAGTGGAATAGGTTTCAAGTACTAATTCCATCGTATGAAGAAGTTATGTTAAAATCATCTTATTTCAAATTGATTTCAATTAAATTGATTTCTAAGCGTTTCGAGCTCGTACGATCAAACGACAAGTCTGATCATTACAAAACTTGAAATCCTGTAATAATTCACCGTTACAGTTCCGATGAAACTGGTTTCGTCGAAATCTGAGTCAGTGGCCAAAATGGTGATTTTTACGTTAATTAAATAAATTAATATTAAATTAATTATATCACTTTTTTCAGTTAAAATTTAATAATTTACAATTTCTATCATTTCATATTACTTAGCACTTTATAATATTTTAAAATGAATTTCTATATCAATTCAATATTGCTCAAATTACATTATTAAATTTCAATTAGAAATAATTCAGTAATTATAAATTTAAATTTCAATTAAATCCATTTATTTGATTGTCAAATCTTGTTATTCAACCAATTATCATCTTATGGGTATAATTAATATCAGTTTATATCTTAGTACAATAATATTCCTCAGTTTCATCTTAATTTCAATCAACGTAATATTTAATTTCATTTAAATGCAATTGGTTTCCAATTAAATTTAATGGACCAAATAAATAGGTAATATATAATAATTGTTACCATTAACCTTTAATCACACTTATATGTTCATTATTTACAAACAAATGTTACAATTTCTTACATAACACTGATTTTATACAATTACCATCTGTTATATACTAGTTCATTAATTTATACAACATTTACATTTATTTACTTATGTTCAAATTATAACCAAGTATAACATTTAAATTATTTCAATTGATTGGATTATCGTTAAAATATTTAATAAGTAACTTAAATTTACATTATTACATTTCACTCTAGTTATTATCTTAACTCACATTAATGTAACATTTATTTACCCTTTATTTGTAATTGATTTATTAAATTGGTAACAAATAACAATTGTCACCATTACAACATTCAATAACATTTATAAGTTTATTATTTACAAATAATTGTTATAACTACTACTACTCCACTACTATTATTAACTACAATTAATTAAACCTTATTTCATTAATTAATCAACATTTAAATTACCAGTTGCTCTTTATATCTAATTATACATTAATACATGCATTACTATAATTTATTTACAACCTATATCAATTATAACCCTTTAATTCTTTTAATTAATTAAAATTTACATTTAAAGCAGTTGTCAGTTACCTTAATTTAATAATATTACATTTTTCTTCAATTTTATTCTTATTATTAAATAACAAATTTTTATTTCTTTCAGCATTAAATCACAAAACCTATTTAAATTAACTATTTTAATTATCGAAAATTACCGGTCACTACATAATACATAATAATCATCAATTTCAAATCCATAATCAACTAATTTTCTAAACAAGGGTTTTAATTTTAGCCCAAAATCAACTAATAAACTATTACCATCATATAATATCAATAATTCTAACATATTCAAACCTATAATCAAATTATTTTCAAAAATTAAAAGTTCGAGATTATACCTAGAAATTAAGAAATTGAAGAAGATGAAGGAAACGAAGCAGCACCGGAGGGCGACGATGGCTTCGAAGGCGGTTGGCGTCGGCAGGAGGTGGTTGGAGGGGGGAGTGGAAATTTCGACAGCAGGTTGGGGGAAAAGTGAGGGAAAGTGAATTTTTTTGCTCTCGGCCTACCGGTATATCCCGTGTTTAGTAACGACCGGCGATGGCTAGCGACGACCGTCCTAGCCGTCGTTAGCTTCTATCACTAAACCAAGCCTGTTTTGCACTGGTTTATTTCTTCCTCTTCTACATAGATTTTGAAGAAATTATTGGATATGTGTGTCTATATATATATATAAAAAACCAGCATAAAGTAGAAATTTTAACACTTTTTTTTTTGAAAACCCAGGAGAACCCGGCGGGCCGGTAAACGCCTGAGGAGGGTATAGTAAAGCCGTCCGCTGATACAAATCCCCATAACCCCGGGTAAATTTGTATAGGATATGGAAGCGCATGGTATGAATCGAATCTAAGTCTTTTTATCAGAACGCAAGCCTTCTTTCCACTGCGCCCGCGGACTAGAAATTTTAACACTTAAATATGTGTTCACTGATGAGTGGCCATGTGTTAAAGCGGTACCATGAAAGATTCATGATGGATAACAGTATATATCTATCTCAAATTAAAAAGTGCAATGATATTCAAGAAGTATGTTTTATACTGCTATCATTGATTTGAATATTGCATCTCTATTTCTACAGCTTATGTTCAACCACTCATGTATCCTTTGAAGACCTATTAAATTATAATGGTTACACTCAGGGCGGAGGCATTATTTGTGTAGGTAAGGCACACCCTACCTCATTTTCTGCATTTCCTCAATGAAAAATGAAATTTTAACTAAATATTACATTTTTTTTTACAAAAAATGACCACTTTGCCTCATCTAAAAAGTACCAAACAGCTATGTGTAAAACTTTGCCCTATTTGAATTCCGCAGCTAGCTTCGCCACTGGTTACATTGTACTCTCAAGTACTTCTTTTTTGTCAAATACGTATGAACTAAAACGTACATCACTAAGTCACTACATTGTTATATACTGAAAATATATCTTGTAAGATCTATCACGGCTTGACAGGGTGACATTTGACCAAAAATATACCATATTTCACTCAAAAAAATGGCTCGCTTTCTTCTGAATATTGCTACACTTGAAAAAAATTTGAATGTACAAAGATAACTCAGCTGGTAGGACGGAAGACTTAATGGAATCAATATGTATATTATTTGTACTGATTAAGCTTACTGCAAAAATTGCTATGTTTACAGTAAGTTAATGCAAATCAGAATCTTGAGAAGTCACAGATCAGTTAAAGGATCTGGCTCTGGAATTTCATCTAATATATCATTAAGCAATAGATCTGGAAGATCCACAAGAAAGATTCTGATAAAGCTCAATTGACTCCTCAAGATTCACATTAAAGTCCCAACAACATCATAATCTATGCAAAAACATTTGAACTAGTTTGAGCCGACGATGACGGATTTGGTGCAGTACACGAGCAAAAGCCTGGCGGTCGTAGCGGGGATCATAAGCATGTTACGGGATGTAGACATGCGTCTTTATAGGAAGATTTTTTGGGTCAGTCCTTTATAGAGGCCGATGCTGTTGAAAGTGAGGGTATCAGAGCAGAATATAACATCGGCGAAGGGACAAACACCATTTTCCCAGTGGTTAAGTAATTTTGCTTTGGTGCGAGAGGTGACAAGTTCGAAACTTGCATAGCGTGATTCGAACATTTATTGAAGTGTGATATGTTGTCGTAGTGATTTTTTGTATATAAAGTACCATTTCAAATAAAAAAACAGCGACGAAGGATTGACCAGGACAGGTGAGGACGATCAATGATGTGATAGGGTTGGTAGGGGAAAAAATATGTACAGGTATGTTACACATGCGAAGAAAGCAGTGTACTAGAGAATGTGGTGATTGATAAGAATAAGCGGAATATGATTATTTATGGAGATGGGATGTATGATAGGGCTGTCTTGAAAGCTTGAATTTTGTTGATGACATACCTATTTTTCTCTTGCTATTTTCTATATGTTTTTCAACTTTTTTACCCAATGAAAATTGTAAGTATAGTTAGATATTAAAATAGTCCCACATCAAAGGAATATTCTAACGATATAAGTATATAAAAAAACTACATTTTGTTACGGTTAGGCTAGGATGAATTTAATGATAAAGTAAACTGAGTTGAATTTGATTTATCAACAAATTCATCGGTGCTGTTTTGAGGTTATATGTATACTATGAAAACCATGCACTTCACCTTAGCATCCATTACAAAAGTCTCATAAAAAAATTATGACGATTTGGAGCTAGAGATTGAATAGAAACATCTAATCTTAGTATGAAAATAAGTGATTGCCCATATGCTGGTTGATTTTAGTATTACGCACTTGGAGATACACGTAGGGTAGGAATTAAAGCTTGACTCTCTTGCTATGAATTCTTCCTACTGCATGCCACTAAAACTATTACGTTTTTTTTGAGTTATCATCAGTGCCGGTGCACAACTTTTTGTTGCCTTAGGCAAATTCCAATTTAATCCCTTACAAGCATGTCAAAGGCCATCAATAGTATATATGTTTTGAATAAATAACTGATAGTAATATTATAAAATGCAAGATCTAGAGTCTAGACATTGCAGTACATTTTAAATATTCATATCTATCTATGCTATCAAAATAATCTAAAAAATAGTTTTTTATCATGCTATATCACTTTGCTGTTGCCCCTATTAAATATATGTTGCCCTAGGCATTAGTCTTGCTTGCCTTGTCTAGGGGCCGGCTCTGGTTATCACGGTACTAATAACTTCGGTTCCCAAATAAATTCACAATGTAAATCCGAACCGCCTAAATTTTAAGTACTTTTATGCTTATATTAACTTGTAAAATTTTAGTATCACTACAAACAAAACAACATGTTTTCTCCTTCCTCTATAGTGGAAACTTATTATATCTATATTACATTGAAATAAATACCCTTTTACGCTTGAAGTCTTTTTTAATGAATAAGATGTATATTATCTGCCTATTTTAGTGTTCTCTATTTATGTGCTCCCTGACTTTGGTTTAGTTTCCTACGTCATTAGTGGATTGTTATTGCTAGTACATCTATTTTAAAGAAGAGCGATGTTGTTCGCACTTCACAATTTCACTCCATCTGAAACCTAAGTGTTGCTGCTTTTGGTATGTTTTTTCCTATCTTATGAACATTTTGTCATTTAGTAATAAGAAGTTAGCAAACTTAATTGACTTATCAACCACTAGCTAGCTTTTGTACTTACCTTCTCCAATACCTATTATAAAAGGTCAACCGACCCTAGCTAATTATCATTTTCTTTGTCCAACTCTACAAATGGTTTAAAATGCGAACATAGTAGAAGTAACGTTAGAAATAGTCCTAGAATGTTGTGGAGAAACTCACGCATGTACATAACTATTTTTTACCGTCATCATTTGTCATAGGTGAAGGATGGTCATAAAATTTGCTCTGGTTATAAAATTTGCTTTTTAATGATTATGAACTGAAACATGTAAAAATACCAGTAGAAATTTTGCAACTTGTATGTGAAGTAATCATTAATACCTTTAGTATTTGAATGCAACTTATTAACCAAATCTGCAGCTGATACAAATGGCAGAGTATACGAAACATGACAATGCTCTAAGAGTATTTGAAACAAAAATTATGCATGGTACATTATTTACAACAGCTTACAAGAGAAGCAGCAACCGTTTCCGAAGCCGCAACCATAATTATGCATAGTACAATAATTGAACAAATGACACAGTTTTTCGTTATGTGCCTGTCATTTTGACATATAAAGCTAAAATTGCTAACTTACCATACGCTAAACGAACAACATGTGCCAGTCTGCTTTTTCACAAACGCAACTCCAGCTAACTCAACATTTTATAAACCCATTCTTTCATAAATAATCCCAAACAGTCAATTCTAACTAACCCATCACCACGGACACATCTCCACCCTCCTCCTCTCCACCGTCATCATCGCCATTACAGTCACTCTAATCTCCAACAAACGGTCCAATAATAATAATAAAAATCTCCAACAGTCGAATCCATAAAAGCCGCATGCTCCATATATAACCCGGTATCCGGACTCCTCCTTCTCCAGCATCCCCTCTGCAAAAACGCAACTCCGCACATGATCAATAAGTGCTATTCAAAATCTATTTAACTGTCGATTCTGCGGCCCTCCTAGACCTGGTCAACTCCGTAACAACCTACTTAGTTAACAGAATCCATGATCACAGACATAAGGAGTGACTGAGCGCCACGGTCGCAGAACAGGAAATCGGCCTGGATGTCCTCGAGGGCAAGACCGAGCGGTACAAAGACTAGTTTGAGTCGACTATGACGAAGTCGATGCAATACACGAATGGCCTGGCGCTCGTAATGGGGGTCATGGGCATGTTACGAGATGTGGGCATGCTTCTTCATAGGAAGCTTCAAGCTTTTATGGGTCAGTGCGAAGGTGCATGTTATACTGCAAGTTGGAGGGGTGGAAGTGTAAAGTAAATATAATAGGGGCGAAGGATGGATCGGGGCAGATGAGGACGATTGATGAAGCAATAGGAATAGCAGGGAAGAGGAATCCGTACATGTATGTTTTATATATGTGAGAAAATGGTGTATGAGCAGAATGTAATTATTTATAAGAATAAGTGGAACGTCATGATGCATGGAGATGGGATGCATACGATATGATTGTAGTTGGAAGCTTAAATTTTGTTATGGCAAAAACTATTTTTCTACTGCTTATTTTGGCATGTTTTTCGACTTATTCAGCTAACTAATGAAAAAGTCAATAAAAGTAAGACTTAAAATAGTCCCACATTAAAAAAAATGTTGCAACAACGTAAGTATATAAAAAACTATATTTTTGTTGTTGCCATCTTGGTGTGAATTGAAGATAAAGGAAAGAGAGTTAGTTCTTTATTTTTTATTTCACATCTGTTTTTTAGGTTTACCAATATCATAACCATACCAAACTTTTATGTACAGTCTCTGATTTTGAAACATAACAAATGAGCTACATAGAAAATTAATGCATATTGTTAATCCAGACCAATCAAATTCTATGTTTTTTTGTACACATATTATACTAAATTGTAGTAACAGTACAAACAAGCAACATGTTTACACCTTTATCTGTACAATGGAAACTTATTGTATGTGTATAACACAACCGAGATAACTCATTTTCTCTTGAAGTCCTTTTATTAATGAATAAGAAATATATTATTTGTTAACGCATAAATGTTTGAATCCTCATCATTTAATGCATGAACCATATTAATTAACGTCAAACGGTTCTAGCGCAACTTCAATGGATTTTAAGTCGTAAAAATTTGGTTTAGACTTATTTTTAAATGTATGGATCATCTATTATAAATCGGTAAAAAAAACTATAGGGATGGTTATGAGCATGGTGACCAATGCCAAACTAGCACAATTGACATGAGTTATATTGTCGTTAAAGTCAACTCCGTAACCACCTCCTTTATATAATCTATGATCACCGACATAAGCATGTCACTGAACGCCGGGGTCGTAGACCAGTAAACCTGCCTGGATGGCCTTGATGGGATGATCGAGCTGTATAGGGACGGGTTCAAGTCGAAATGGCAATATCAATGCACAGCATGGCGATCCCAACTGGATTGTGGACACATTACGGTATGTGGGCATGCAACTTCAGATGAAGCTTTATGGGTCAGTCCATCGCAGAGGCGCGTATAGCCGAATATAACGATGGCAAAAAACGAAACTGGGTAGGCGGTATGTTATATACGTTAACAATGGGCAGCTACATTTTTTGAGGTGGAAAACATTTTCAATCTAAGTGTTGATGTAGTAATTACATCCAACTTATTTAAAACAGACAAACAAACATAGCTGAATCAAAAGTGTTTGTAATTTCATATGTCTGAATGACCCTTAGTAGCACATGCATTTTAAATAAAAGCAATAATGTTCACATTATCAAAAACACATTGGTATGTTTTTTCCCATCTTGTGAACATTTATCATTTGGTAGAAAGAAATCACCAAACTCAGTTTACTTAATAGTGTAGTGTATGAACCACTAACATAATGAGCTTTCGTTAGTACCTGTCCCGTATTGATTATAAAAGGCTGACATACCACAACTAGTAATCATTTTTTTAAGTCAGCCGTACTGATGAACATACAAATAGGTTAATGTGCAAAAGTTACAAAACATTTTTGAAATAGTCCCACACCTATGCAATGTTAGAACAAAACCTGTATAAGTATTTAACTATTTTCAGTTATTACAAGGGAACATTTAATGTAAATAATAAAATGAATGAGAGTATACATTATCCAACTAATGTACATTTTAATATAGGAAAATAATCGTTAAAAAAAATTTCGCAGTTGAATTCATTGACAATATAGGAATTGGTTTGCAGCTAAATACACATGACTGAAAGTCGTTGGTCAGAAAATAAACATACTTGTTATGTAAGGCTAAATTCATATATCATGAAGCTACGGTGATGATTCTGACTATTCATATTCATTTTTCAGTCTTTTATTACCTATTCTAATTTTATTTAATTATTTTCAACTTTTGAGTAAGATATAATTTCAAATTTTAAGGGAACTTTGCTGTTATATATAAGCAAGTTTGCTCTTTTCTTTTTCTTTTGCAAATTTCCGATTTTGTTTAACACATAGGCGGTGCTTCTAAATTGACATTATTGTGGCTGCTTTATAACCATTGAATATTACATGACTGTTGAACCAGCACTACTGATATAAATTTAAGAATGGTTAAATGTGCATAATAGAAATGAAGCTTCAGTAGTACAAAACCGAACTTTATTATGTGTACAAGGCTTACAAGGGTATTCATGTGATTTTCCACTTAATGCTATTGTCCGTGCACATTTGCACTTCTATGTATCACTATATATACAGCTCATGTATCAAACTAAAGAGTATCACTTGAATAAAAGAAATTTAGACACTTTCAATATTTCTAATTTGGTATTGGAGCTATCACAGCTTCACGGCGAAGTGCCATGGATGGAACGCCATCAGAAATCGACTCATCTTTTGATATTAGGCTGCACCCTGGTTCCCGTCAGATTCTAATCATCCTCATTTGAGAAACCACAGATTACCCCATCAAGAATCATACAACCATCAAGAAACTTGCCTGAACCTCTTTGCACCTCACCAAGAAACCAGTCAGTAATCAGTTCATCATCGAGGTGCTCTCTAGCTGCACTTTCTGATCATCTTAAAAGCTTCAAGAAGTCTTTTCTTCATTTGATCTAATCACTTTTCCTGTTAATCCTTTGCTTTCCCTTGTTTGGTTATCACCAAAAATGGATGAAGGAAATTATGATGGTTCATCAACCTTAACATCAATCCCAAGAAACCCCAATTTGAAACTGCCACAAGAGGTTGAAGATCCATCAAAAGAACATTAGTAATTCCATCAAGAATGACTGAAAACAATGAAAAAAGACTGATTAGTAAAAATGAGTTTATAAATTACCAAAGACAAGATAGTCTACTATCATCATGGCTACTATCGTCCATCAGGACAAATCTTTTGCCATTACTAGTTGGGTGCGAAATTTCCTATGATATTTGGACAACGGTGGAACAAGTTTTTAGTTCTCAATCAGCAGCAAAGATCACATATTACAAAAGATAGGCGAATAATTTAAAAGAAAGAAAACATGTCTATGGGGAATACCATGGTTCGAAATTCCGACGGAATTTCGGTTATTCCGGTGATTCCGTTCCGGTTCCGGTCTCAACCGAAACGAAATCTGGTTAAAATTCCGGTTCCGGTCAATATTTCGGATTTTTCTTCAAATATTGAAAAAAATAGTAAAAAATCGCAGAAAATTTAAAAACACAATAAACATATAATTAAAAAAGAAAACGAATTTAATAAGATTACAAATACATTGACAAGAAAAGAATTGATATACTTTTGTCAATTTACACAAGAATCATAATAAAAAATTAAAATTTTCGAAATTGAGCGAAATTTCGAAAATCTCAAGTGGACAAGTAGAATTTCAAAACATGATTTTGTCTTTAAAACATATATTTCGTGTAATGTAAAGAATGCAATATAAATTTATGATAGTATTGAATATTTGTTAGCATATTTAGCAGTTCTAAAAAAAAATTGTCGTAATTAGAAAACCAAAATTAAAACGGAACTTCCGAAATATTTGGAACGGAACCGGAAATTTTAAAATTACCAATGACCGGAACGGAAAACAGAATTTCGAATATTGGGGAATACTTAATCAAGATTAAGTCACTTTGTGATCTTCATGATGCAGCAGGGAATAAAGTCTTAGGAACCGTTCAAATTCTTACCATAACGAATGGACTATAGGAAGGGTATGAAGCAATAATTAAGTTATATCCTCAAAAGAAACTATACCAAATATGCAACATGTTCGTGCAACCCTGCTTGCATATGAAGGTAGAATAGAGCAGAAAAAAATCAACCAATTCTGATTTTTCAGTTAACTACACAACTAACTGCAAGTTCAAGAATCAAGAAAGGAGAAACAACAACAGAAATGATCAAACAACAGACAAGAATGTTTCAATCAAAGGGAAGGTTCGTCAAATAAATTATGGGAAGATACAACAATAGTAATAGATTTAGATGGCAGATTTATGATAGATTTGGTCACACAGCAAGCAAATGTTATTTCAAGTTTGACACAAATTTCACCCCAATCCAGCAAAGTGCAAATCATCAGAAATACTATTGTTCAAATGTAAATATGGTTCAACTCAACAAACTAAGCAGAAATTTCAAGAACCAGTCACCTGACATTTGATGAACCAGTCAAACCTGAAGATATTCAGAATGAAACATGGGTACCTAGATTTAGGACACATAAATCATCTCATCAACAATATTCAAAATCTAAACAGTGAAAGCAAAGAATATAGAGGTACTCGGTTAATCGATATAAGTAATGGAGAGTCAGTGAATATTACCAACATTAGAGATGTATCTATTAAAGGGAAAAGGGAAATTTATCTTGATAATCTTATAAGAGTTCCTCAAATAAGGAAAAACCTCTTGATTGTATCCCAATTTGCTAGTAACAATCAAGTATATTTTGAATTTGACCTTAGTTTTTATTTAATTAAAGATTTACTAAGTAAAGAAGTTCTTCTGCAAGGTGAAGTACATAGAGGATTATACAGATTCAAAGTTGTCAAGCCCCAAAATGCAAAACATGAAGACGGTTGGTGCAACTTGTCCAAATCAGGTTTGATTAAGGAAAATAAAAATGTTTTTGGTGTATGGCATAGCAAATTGGGGCATCCTACAGTAGATATTGTAAAGAAAGTCTTAACCAAGGTTCGATATCCCGTTTTCCGTTTCCGTTCCGGTCATTAGAAAAATATAAAATTTCGGTTCCGTTTCGGAATTTCCGGAATTTCCGCTCTAATTCCGGTTTACGAAATATGGTACCTTTTTTATGTAAATTTGAAAATAAATATGCAATACTAATAGTTAATTATACTATATTATTCAAATTACATATAAGATACAAAACATACAATATAAAAATTTAATACAAAAAGTTATTTCTCTAAGCATCATATAAATTATGTCCATCATTGTCTTTATCTTATGTCGTATTATAAGTTTTTTGACTTCTTTGTGAATAGTCTGACATACTGTTGCGTCGTCAATCTGTCATGCTAAATGTTCTTTCATACGTGTTATGTCGTCACCAAAATTATTTTATGACAATAGTTACACTTGTTCTTCCTTTTTTCATCGATAACCACCGTACAATAGTTCCAAACGATATCACGATCTGTCATAATCAAGTACCCAAATTAAAAACAAAATAATTTCAACATTTAATTACTCAATATACTATATTTTTATGCAAATTAAACAATCTAAATTTTCTTAATATTATTTTGCATGATAATATATATATTTATTAAACATTAGAGAGCTATTTAAATAATACAATGTGCTCCATAATTCCTAACCCAATATACAAAATCCCAATCATTTTAAACCCGGTCCAAGTATTTTAAATATCAATTATTTTAAACCCCAACTATGCTTCATAGTCCACTGTAAACTCAGCCCAATTATTACAATTACATTTAACCCTAGCTGTAAGCATCGTCCTCAATTAGCCGCACGCAGAAACTTCTGCCTTAGTCGACTTCATTAGAAAGCGAATTGGAAGGAGAAAAAAAACCCTTCGGCGTTGCTTGCTGATTAATTGGAGATCGATGCTGTCAAGCCAAGTTTGGTTGATGGTGCTGAGCTCGAGATCGGCAATGATGAAGCACAACCAAAAATTGAGTAAAGATGCTAATTTTATTATGTATTTTATATGAATTAATGTGCTTTTATAGAGAAAATCAATTCATAATCCCATGAGTTTCTGTTTCGATTTTTTATTTATTATAGGTAGACAAGGTTTAATCGGGAGTATTAAAGTTCGATTATTTTCTTTTGTTCATTCGCAATGTTTTGCTGTAGAATTTCAATTATTTTCAGAAGCAAACAGGAATCTAAAATGTATAATTGATAGATACTATTTTTTGATATTTTTTTAACTGAAGAAAACCGAGATCGGTTTTTTGACCAAGTTCCGGTCCGGTGCACGCCGGAACCGGGCCGAGATGGCCGGAACTCCGGCGTGCCGGCCGGACTTTAGTACCTTGGTCTTAACTAACATTAATATTTCCTCTGAAGATGTGTCTTTACCATACATATTTACTTTCTATTAAACGGGCAAGAGTCACAAATTAAGTTTCTCTAATGCAGCCACTAACTATATTAAACCACTGGAACTTATTGCTAGTGATCTTTAAAGACCATACCAATAAACTCAGATTATGGGTGTAAGTATTATATCTCATTTTTTGATGCTTGCATAAGATACACTTGGTATGAAGATACGGTTGTGCACCACTGGGATACAGCCTTGCAAAAACATGTCCAAAAGCGCAATTGAGTCCATCCCTACTCGATCGACTCTATAACCACCTTTAGAATCCAAGATCACCAACATAAGGACGTGGCTGAGCACCACGGTTGCAGACACAGAAACCTGCCTAGACGGCTTCGAGGGCACGATCGAGGGGTGGACAAATTATTTCGAGATGGCCATGCGAAGTTGATGCAGTACATGAGCAACAACCTGGCAATCGCAATAGGGACTGTGGGCGTATTACAGGAAGCAGAAATGCAGCTTCACAGGAAGCTTTTATAGGTCAGTCCTTTGTAGAGGCACGTGCTGTTGCAGGTGGGGATGTCGAAGCCAAATATAATGGTGGCGAGGGACTGAACAGGACGTATGAGGATGATCAATGAGGCGATAGTGATGGTGGAGGAAAAGTCTATGTAATACATGTGAAGAAAATGACGTACGAGGAGAACATGGTGATTTATAAGATATTAAGTGGAATGAGATTATGTATGGAGACGGTATGTACTGTAGTTGGAAGCTTGAATTTTGTTGATCGCATGCCTACTTTTCTGTCGCTATTTTCAGTATTTCTATATGAGCTTTCATCCTTACCTTCTTCAGTGTAGGAATGGTTTGATGTGCAAAAGTAATAGAAATAAGGTTTCAAATAGTCCCACTTTTGAAGAATGTTGGAGCGATGTGTGTAGCTACATTTTGTTGTTATGACATTAGAAGGAATTTAACGGTGATATAAATGATATTAAATTCATAACTTGCCATTACATTCGTTGATAATTTTATTGTTAAGAACATCCTACTATCTCATTTTAGTGTGCACTATTAAGAGGACATTTTGAAACTTAGAACATATCTAAAATTTGTTGTCGAAAATTTATTTCATTTTATCATGAATTTGTTTTTTAAAAATTAATGTTTATGAATATGCTAGTAATATTAAAATTAAATACAAATTTAATCCTATAAGGACATTTCCACTTATTTTGTTTAATTTCTAATTTTAAAGCTCTAAAAATAATAAAATTTAATTGGTGAGTATAGTTAGGGGTGTAACTGAACATTAGTGGAAGTCTCTGGTTTGGAACATAATATACAATTTACAAGGGAGGTTATACACGTACACACTCATACACACACATATACATATACATTAAGTTATTGGGATGATTTGACTTTTTAATTTTCAGTCACAATTTTTATCATATACACTAATTTTAATTTAATGATTCCTAACTTTTAAGCAAGATATAATTTAAATTTTTTTAAGGGGACTATGCTGTTAAAAACAATATCGTTTTTTTTTTGTAGAATTTAGATCTTATTTAACACATAAATTGTGCTTGTAAAGTGACGTTATTGTGCCTGCTTTATATTTTTTACTAGTGATTGGCCAGTGCTACGCACACGGACAGTGGTATACCCCATTGTTGTAAGTTATCTTAAGAATAGTACAAGCACACGATTTATATTTTGTGTCGAACTACAATGTTAATATGTATTTCCAGTTACAGCTTGACTGGTTAATTCATTACCAAAATTTAATACCTTAGGAACACGTATTAACTTTTGAGTATCAATAATACATTCCACTTCAACTAAGTTTTTTTTCTTTAAGAAAAACTGGGTTCTCAACAATGTCATCCTCTATGACAACATTAAACATTTATTGATTACTAAATATTCAGTGAGTAAGGGAATCAGTTGGAATATGACATTCAATTCTAAATATTTTGAGTATGAAATGAAAACCTATATTACTCTTCGAATACTAAACATTGTCCCTAACTACTTATCATGTTATGGTACAACAATACCACTAAAGGAATTGTTAAACTCGTAAAGAAGGGATTCATGTGTTCCAAAAGCAGAACCTGTAGAAAAATTTATATTAGATACTGCATATTATGTTGTACAATGCTCAAGAGTGCATGCAGTCTGCACACATCACATTATGAATCGAGTGCTTAATCAGATATATTTTTTACTGTGCACTTGTATGGTGGTGGAGAAAAATATATGAGACGGTATAACAAAATGGAAAGGAAGATTTATAAGGTGCTATGCATGGAGAAGATCTTGTGTGCAATGTGTACGTGCATACAACAGGCAGAGTATTACGCATTATTATTTAAAACGCCTATTAAAAGTTTAGCTGTTGTGTTAAAAATAGTTAAAAAATGCAGTTACTAAACAGTGGCTAAATACATAACCTCACATAACTCCCTTTATCATTGCATGAAGGAGAGTAATTTGCATTTCAATAAATTGCTTTAATCCAGTAAATTGAAGGTTCAAGTATTGTCACACAGTCAAATAAATAACATAAATTTTGAGCTTAAAAAAGAATGATTGTAACCCTTCGCGAAAACAATAAATCACAAGTCTACACTTTAAATACTAACATATGATTGTTGATCAAACTACAATACCAATAGTTAAGAGAGGTTTGCTAACTTATACTTGCATGGTTCACTAACTTATACTTGCATGGTTCACATATTGTACTGCAAGGCAGAGCACCTGCAGCATAGGCACAACACGAAAAGAAACTATATCCAATTGATAAAGTATATCACCTGGATTTTTCAAATCTTATATGTCGATCCTCATATATAGACAACACCCAATCCCACGTCATACTCTACGATCCTTGCAGTAGATTGAAAAACCATGCCGCATCAGTAATGGCAAACAAAGAACACACTGCAGCACATCCCTCACATCTCCAACTCTACATGCATGCGTTCAACTTGTTTCCTCGGTCTCACCTACCAAAACATTCAAACTCTTGATGTTAGCCTTGTAGTCAAATTATGAAAAATAGTAGAATATAATATAAATATGCAGGCTTACATTAAATTTTATATTCATTTATTCTTTACACAACATATACTTAAATACTCACTACTGATATGTAGTTTAGTTGATGTTTATAAAATGTGGTCCAGATTGACACTTCCTTTTCAATTGCTATTATATAAATGTGCACACACCTGTACTACTCGTAAACATCAGTTATTGGACCTATATGGCGGTGAGTAGAACTTTTTTTGAATTAGTATGACATAACCATTTTTCATCAAAAATATTTACTAAGATGTCAGTAAACGAAAAAATAATATTCAAATTTCCAAAAAGCGAAATCTAATAGTGCAAAAATTATAATAAAAAATTAGAGGTCGGAAAAATAGATTAAAAATGGAAGCACAATGACATGAACCTAAAAATTAGTTATGTAAGAAAAATATAGAGTTGGACAAAATTTCCACTAAAAAATATTTTAGGACATTCCCAAATATGCACTTTCAAGGGATGATATTTTTTGGATTAAAAAGGGGGCCAAAAAAGGACATGTTATGTGTCTAAGAGTAAATTTTTAATGAAAATAAATAATTTTAGTTGCCAAAAATACATTAAAGAACATGAATGAGGTGCCAATAATAAGATAATTGTTATATGATATAGCTCGATATAGTTTCAATGACCTAGGTATACCTGTCGTCTTCCATTATGCAACACTGCTTTCTCTACCCAAGAAAAAGGAACATGAGGTTTAAGGATAATTATAGTATAAATAATGACTATCTCCATGTACTTTTTAGCAGGTACTTTACGCTGCCATGATTCTGGAAAAGAGTTTGATTCGTTATTTCGCAAAACAATTTTTTTTACCACTCACATGAACCATTTTTCAAGGAAAATCTACAAATATATCATGCTGGTTGTGAGAATATCCCTCTGATATATGCACGTAGGCCCTGCAAAATAAATATGAAATGAAAAGAATTAATACATGGGCTGAAAAATGCATAACCAACCCTATTTGAAAACTTGAACATGTATTGTAGGTTAAGAGCCTAATAAATCTGCAATCTCATCCAATAGTTCGTTGGTTCCGCAAACTTAAATGAAGAGCGGATGTTAGTTAAGAAAATCGTGCCAGTAAATAATTTTCTCAAAACAGACCAGTATTAATGAAAAGTCAGACAATAATAACAATAATAAGCTATGATACTTCTAAATTTTAGGTCTACAAATAACGTATGATACTCGGTTTGAGGGGAAGCAAGGTTGGATTAGTGAAATAGGAATGAAATTAGAAAAATAGGAATGAAATCGTGAATGAAGTTGGGTAAAAATACATTTATTACGTGTTGAGATTAAGAACAATCTTCAAATGGGAGCAGAAGAAATAAAATAAATCTAAATTTACTGGTTACCGATGAATAATTAAATCATGAAAATAGTAAAGATTAGACTTACTATATTTTCGCAATGACATGTTAACACAACTGGTGTTTGCAGTTTACATGAAAATCATTGGATTTCCAGATTTGTTCCTCCAATTTGAGACTATGCAATCAAAATCCACATGTCGAAATAAGTTTTGTCTGCCAAAAGAAAGAAAACAGAAACAGACTTTATATAAGAAAATAAGAAGACATCTTCAAATTACAGGTCATAATTTGAAATTCATACCGCAAATCAATCCATTACCAATAGTTCAAATCCATCTTGAAACCCCAGATCTACTCTCTTCGCCATTAAAGATAAGGGCCTTTTAAAAGAGAATAGGCGAAGATGAAGAGTTCAAGAAAGAACCGCAGTAGTTGTTTGAGTAAATTGGAAGTATAAAAGGTCGACTGGGGAAGAGTATGAACAGTTGGGGAAACTAACAGAAAAAAAATAGAATAGGTGGTGTAGCAGTTGAAGATAAGGTAGGAAATGCGGAAGCGAATAGCGAAGTGGTATTTTGAAATGAGAAAAGCAGAGGAGTCCACATTAGTTTGGGGAAGTTCCTGCTTTAATATAATGTATAGTTATTTAAGTAATACACAAAATTAGTACCACATACATTGTTTACTTTATAGGATGTGATATTTGATACATTTAATCACATTTTGAATAGGAAGCACCTACTGTATGTAAAATAACACAGATAGAATAAGGAACTCGTAAAAACTAATATAAGGAAGTGATTTGGAGATCTTAAAATCAAATCAGTAAACATAACTATACATATTCCATAATAATTTTAAGCCTTTTCCAAGGCGAAAGAGTATAGGATCGTTGATCTATGGACTCAAAATCCAAAAGAAATTCAAACATTCGTATGGAGCAGCAATGTTCTATGTCCAAATATAGGGAAGTGATTTGGAGATCCAGTAGTACAAAATCGACAATTATCAAAAAAGAAGTGGATCTGTAACAATGATCAAGTACATAAAGATGGAAACCGTAAAATGCATATTATCAAAAAAAAAGGATATTAACTATTCATGGATTTGAATCGACAGTAACCAAACAATACAAACATATTAAATGGGATTGTAGAAATCAATTTTATGCAACTTTTATATACCTCCATCAAAGTAGTTGAAAAAGTGCCTCTCAACACCCAGTGTATGCTAACAACCTGTTCAGACAAAAAATTTAAAACAAATGAAAAAGTCATTAGTATAACAATACTTGTTAAAACACAAATCTTTTACTACGTTATAATAATAAACAACATTTGTATGCAACCCTTTGAAATCAGAATTTTTGGGCTGATAAAAATCATTTGTAATGCATGTTGCAGGTAACAAACATTACATATTTTTTTAGTGACCCTATTAATAAGTTAAAGGCACTAAATGCGAACAAAATATCAAAATAAATTCGTAAATTAACTAAAGATATTGTTAAATCTCTGACAAAGCTAATACCATTATATAGGTTATAACATTGGTTGTTCTGTGAAAAAAATAGTATAGTATACCATATTAGAAGAACAAAAACATGACGAATGCGTACTATTTGTAATTTATCTTGAATGAATGTATTATAGTATGAACAATGCCGATACAAAGAGCAGATCCAAAAATAGGGTTCTTTGACGGCCCAACAATTATATCAATATTTTCATACAGTATGGTCTATAGTAATCATACTATATATACACATTAATTTTGATTTTACACATCAATTTATGTACTTATTTAGTTGACAACAAAGCAGTGGACAAAAGGCCTTTCCACACCAGTGTAAGTGAAAAGAAAAAAAAACTGCATAGATAAAAGGTTGTACACAGAAATCAGACCGTCTTTAGAATGAAAATAATCACCAAACATACAAATTTGTTAATGGTTGATATTACCATAAAAAACATTTGAATGCAATTATCTGGAAAGAATCTTTTAGGAACAATAGAAAAGCATAAAACATGGTTGCGTACGTACCTTTTGAGCTAATTGTTGCAACGATTCGATAGTAGATCATAAATTGTTTGATCGTCCGCTGTCAGTAGCCGACCATCAAAATTAATCACCGAGTGTAGTAAAGTTCTTCAAATTTTGATTCAAAAGTAAATTTTGTTGTTGAAAATGGAACTCAGGTAAAATTTGGGGAAGCAATTGGGAATTAGGGTTCATTGTAGGAAGTTAAGCGGTGTGCTGCAGTTGTTTTTACGCTAAAGAAAAGAAACTGAAGGGAAGGGTGTTTGCGCAATTTGAAATGAGTAGAAGACACATCCAAATTACGGGACATAATTTGAAATTCATACCTCGAATCCATCCGTTACCAATAGTTCAAATCCATCTTGAAACCCCAGATCTACTCTCTTCGCCATTAAAGATTAGGGCCTTTTAAAAGAGAGTCAATGAAGATGAAGAGTTAAGAAAGAACCGCAGTCGTTGTTTGAGTAAATTGGAAGTGAAAAGTAAAGGGTCGACAGGGGAAGAGAATGAACAGTTAGAGAAACTAACAGAGGAAAAAAAATAGAATACGTGGTGTAGCAGTTGGAGATAAGGTAGGAAAAAAACGCGGAAGCAGATAACGAAGTGGTGTTTTGAAATGAGAAAAGCAGAAGAGTCCACATCGGTTTGGGGAAGTTCCTGCTTTAATATAAAGTAATAGACTAGTGTGTAACCCATGCGTTGCACACGGTAATGTTGTTAAAAAGTATTATTTGTAGTTAGTGCAAAAAAATTAAGCAATATATGAAAAATTTATTGAAATAAATGAATTTATAATTTAAAATAACATGTGATGCTCAGATGTAAGATAGAGGGTTTAATCCTTGCTAATTACATATTCTTGTCGAAATTATTATTCTAACCCCCCCCCCCCCCCCCACACATATATATGGATGAAAAAATAACTTTATCATTTTTATTAGTATGATGTTGTATATATAATTTCAAGAATTTATAAATGAATAATGAATTTTACATATGAATATATTTAAATATTTTAAATTAATAATCAACTTAACTAATCAAATATACGGAGCCGAATGCTTGAAAATAGCTAGAGGAAAATGGGAAGAGCATTGTGTGTAATTGTTGTTTAGAAGATCATCTTATGATCATCTTATATACACATGAACTTTTTTATCTTTAATCTGAGATTTTAATTTTAAACCTTTTTATTTTTGCGGTTAATCATAAATTTCATGTTTTCATGGGAGGGTCATGTTTAAATATTACTTGATCAACCAGCTTTACAGATATAAACGTAAGAATGGTCAGACGTGTAGAAAGTAACATTAGAAATAGTCCCACCAAAATGTTGTAAACATAAACTTATACAAGGATAGAATTATTTTTTATCATAGTAAAGTGTATGAAGTTTTGAACACTAAATTCTATAAATGTAAAGTATATGTTTATTTTTCAGTTCATCACTAACTTTATTGCTAATGGAGATATTTTAGATTAACATTCATGCATTTTGAACCTATACATCATTTTAAACAATGCCACAACATTAATGCAACATACTTTTGTCACCATATCAACTGTTGTAGGCAAAAGAATCATGGCCAATGACATGGGCTTCAAAAGCTCGGCCAGCCCATAAAAGCGCTAAGCAAAATAACCCTCCATTTCAGATCCAACTGCTCCATCTTCTACAGCTGCACCTACAACGCGTACCATTCTATGCTTACTCTATGCGTCAGTTCTACCATGAGTGTGATATCATTGGCACAATCGAGCTGATCTTCGATGACGTATAGTGCAAGACCCAGCCTAGGCAACCCCTCACCCAACCAGAAGAACATCATCATTGGAAAGGGCAAGAAGGATCCGAGCGAGAACATAAGGATAGTCGTACAATACTACACAATAACCGCTTTCGATAAGGTGACAACGCCTACCTACTTGGGTCGGCCCTGGAAGGCGTACTCCTGCCACAATTTACGTGCAGAATAATATAAGATATATCGTTGATGGGCCGGGTTAGTTATCTTGGGTTTACGAAGTTGATCCACGTAAATTATGCAGAGTTTCAGAATATGGGCCCTGAATCGAACCTTGAGAAAAGGGTTAAATGGGTTGGGTACAAATCTGTAATTGAGGCGGAGGAGGAGACGAGGTATACAATGCATGCATTTTTGAATGGGAGTGAGTGGGAGGCTGGTGTAACTTATGGTCCAACTTTTTGAACACTCTCACATTGGGTGTTTCGAAAGAGTGTGATTCTTGTGCAGTGATTGTATATATAATATATAAAAAGAAAAAAAAGTTTTTAAATTTAGGGTTTTCCTCAGCCATGGAGGAAAATCTCTCTCCCCACAGCAATCCTTCTCATCTTTCTTTTTCTAGCCATAGAAACAGACCACCTGACTCTCACATCAGAGAATCTAATAAAGAAATCATCATAGATAAATATGAGTTTCAATTAGTTCAATCAAGATCACAAAAGAAACGTCAACCCTACACTCCTGTGTATCAGAGAAATTTCAAGGGTTACAACTCCAAAATGAAGAAGACAGACGACCAATTTTCGACTGCCCCTCCTCTGAATATGAGAAATCAATCGTATCAATCGCGGAAACCCATGAATTTTTCTCTGAATAAGACACAGGGGCAAAAATCTTGGGCTGAAATCGTTTCTGAGCAATCAAGTGAACCTAATGATGATGAATGCAATCTTGAAACTATCGCTCCCATTAAAATCAATAGTAAGAAATATGGTCTGATAAAAGAATCTGTCTGTAAAAGAGCTATCGATTGCTG
This sequence comes from Allium cepa, assembly GCA_030765085.1. Classification (NCBI taxonomy): domain Eukaryota; kingdom Viridiplantae; phylum Streptophyta; class Magnoliopsida; order Asparagales; family Amaryllidaceae; genus Allium; species Allium cepa. The sequence continues at coordinate 917,124,746 of CM060928.1, forward strand.
GAGCGATTCGATTTTGGTGTATGTTGTTGGTACCAAACCATATTATACATTTTTCAAAGCTTACATACAACGTGTATGGAAACATGTTGGAGAATTTGAAATTTTTACCAAGGAAAATGGGTTCTTCATTGTTAAATTCAAAGAAGTTCAAGATTGCAATTCAATCATTCAGAATGGCCCATACTGCTATAATGGAAAGCTCATCATAATGAGGAGATAGTCTGAGTCTCTGAAAATGGACAGGGACCTCCTCAGTACGATGCCGATATTGGTAAAATTACCCAATGTCAATCTCAAGTTATGGGATCGTGAAGCGTTCAGTGTAATGGCCAGCATTATTGGAAAACCCATAAAAATGGATGCAGCTACAACCTCGAAAACGAGATTGAATTACGCTCGTCTTCTGGTGGAGGTATCTGCAAATGATGAACTCCCTCAAGAAATAAATCTCACTTTATACAATGGGGAAAACATTACTCAAAAGGTTGAGAATGAATGGGTACCACCGAAGTGTAGTATCTGTAAATGCTTTGGACACGTTAGAGAACAATGTGTCTCAAAACAAAGGTGGATACCCAAAGCGCACAATCAAAACAAAGAAATAACCATTGTTCAAGAAAATGGTGCAGATACAAATTTTCAAGATTCGCATTTTAATGAGCGGCCAATAAAAGAATCAAGAATTCAAAAGAACAAAGATCGAATCAACCAGATAGGTATCATCTTCAATCAAGAGACAATTTCTTGTTCGCTCACTGATCAAGATGATCAGATCCTTGCTTCGGAAGTTCATCATTTAGAAAGCTTAAAAGAAAAATCAAAATATATTTCACGATGCAGATCAAAGGATGAAAACAGTAACGAAGAGGTCTTTAACTCTGAAATCCCCCCATTTCAGAGTTATGTTTATTTACAAATAATCATGTTACAGACACAAATAACATCCTGCCTTCGAGTTCCGACCAGAGTCCTGATTTCAACATGGAAAGTGAACCTCCATCAGATAATACTGCAGAGGTTGAAGACAATGTTGGCATCCTAGAAAGCTATATTGCATCAACATCAGATAATGTTATGGCGGAATCTGAAAAGCAATTTGACATATCAGAACTACGTATTCCCAAGACTAAAGCAATTGGCAAATACAAAAGTACAAATAAAGAGAAGAAAGCTTTTGAGCAGAAATACATATCAATCAATCCACATTGGAATGAAATGACTACAAGACTAAAAGCTAAAAGCTCGAAGAAAAAGAAAAAGGGTAACGGTAACGGTGTATCAAGTACAATTTGAAACCCTGTTTAATTTCTCTTTATCTTTTTATTATTTTTATTGTTATGTCTATAATGGCCTGGAATGTTAGGGGTATGAATTCCCCTGCTAAACAAACTGACATTTTAAACATGGTCAGTATTTACAAACCATCTGTAGTTGCCCTTATTGAAAACAAAATGGATGATTATAACATTGAGAGATTGTGTTTTAAACTCTCCAATAACTGGAAATCCATAAACAATAATGACTGTGGTTGTAAAGGTAGAATCCTTGTTATATGGGATTCCAACATTTGGAATTTAGTTAATATCAATAAGGATATTCAATTTATTGACTGCAATTTCAAAAATATTGGTGGTTTTTTTCTTCGAATAACCTATATTTATGGTAGTAATTTCGATAATGAAAGAAATAGTTTGTGGTATAGATTAAATGCTCTTAGTCAAAGTTATGATTTCCCTTGGATTATTTTAGGTGACTTTAATACTGTTTTTCATGTTAATGAAAAATTTGGTGGTAATAAAATCCCCCACAGTAAGCTTGAAAAAATCAACAAATTTTTACTCGATTCTGGGCTTATTGAACCTAATATGAATGGCAATAAATACACTTGGAAATCTGGTAAAGAGAAAAATATTCATTGCAAGCTTGATAAGATGTTAATTAATGAAAATTTTTGTAATACTTTTCCAAATTTCTGTTGTTCCTCTATTGAGCAAAATACTAGTGATCATACTCCTCTACTGATAAACTTTTTTCATAATCAAATTAATATTAATATTAAAGCCACCCCTTTCAGATTTAAAAATGGTTGGGTCCTTAGCAATGATTATAATGACATTATTAAAGATTGTTTCACTTTTTCAAATAATGGTTCTTATCAGTTCCAGTTCAGTATGTTTCTTAAAAACACAAAGATTAAAATTAAAAACTGGAACAAGAATAACTTTAGTAAGAATGACTGTTTAAATAATTTAAGAGAGGAAGGGAAAATTTTATAAAAGCTTGCTGATGACAAACCTGACAATACTAATATTATTGATAAATTCTTCTCTAATCAAGCTAAACTTTCTCAAGAACTTTATATCAACACAATCAATTTCAAACAAAAAGCTAAAGTAGATTGGCTTACTATGGGGGATGAGTGCACCAAATTTTTTCATGCTAAAATGAGCTACAGGAAGCATATCAACAACATAGGCAAAATTATTAACAGTAATGGTGAATGCATAAATGACTTTGAGAAGATTGCCAAAGAAGCTATTAATTATTTCTCTCAATTATATTTCTCTGATTCTAATGAAACCAAATTCCCTAATATTGTATGCAAGAATGTGTTAAATGATAATGCTGCTGATATCTTATTAGCTCCTGTTAGTATAGATGAAATCAAAAACATTATCTTTAATGCTGGGGATAACAAAAGTCCGGGTCCAGATGGTTTTAATGCAAAAAATTCTAGACCCATTGGGATAATATTAAAGATCATATTTCTAAAGTAGTTAATGAATTTATGAATGAAGGTAAATTGCTTAAGAGTTTTAATCATACTTTTATTACCTTAATTCCTAAAAACAAAAATCCATCTTGTATTCAGGATTACAGACCTATATCCTGTTGCAATTTTGTTTACAAAATTATTGCTACAATTTTAAGCAACAGGATAAAATTGTTTCTCCCCTTTTTGATTTCTGAAAATCAATGTGCTTATATACTTGGCAGATTAATATATGAAAATTCATTACTAGCACATGAAATGGTCAGGAATTTCAATAATAAAAAAGGGGATAAAATGTGCCTTAAAGTTGATCTTCAAAAAGCATATGACAAAGTTAACCGAAAATTTATAATTCATATCATGAAATGCATGAATTTTCCTGCTAAATTTTGTAAGTTAATTTTTGAATGCATTAATACACCTACCTTCTCAATATTATTTCAAGGTAAACCTGAGGGTTTTATCAAGAGTAACAGGGGTATTAGACAGGGAGACCCTCTTTCCCCCTATCTTTTTACCATAGCTATGGAATATTTTTCTATTCTTATTGATATTGAAACCATCAAAAAAACATTCCTCCAATAAATAGAGTTCAACCATGTATTACTCACCTGATTTATGTTGATGACCTTATGTTGTTCTCTAAAGCTAACAAAGATAATGCAGAGGCTATTAGTCAAGCTTTTGAACATATGTACAAATATGCTGGTCTTAAAATCAATGAATTTAAAACAAAAGCATATTTTAGCAAGTATTGCAGGTACAAAAATGATGTTATGGATGTTCTCAAAGTTATTGAAGGTAATCTTCCTATTAAATACTTAGGCCTTCCTCTATCTGTTAATCAAATAAAAGATAATGATTGTTCCTATCTGATAGAAAATATTCAAAACAGAATGGAAACCTGGTCATGCAAGCTGCTATCTATTGCTGGCAGAATTGAGTTAATTAAGACTGTTGTTTATGCTATTATTCTATATTGGTTTCAAACACATCATATCCCTATTGCAACAATTAAAAAAATTGAAAGCAGGTGTGCTGATTTTCTTTGGAGAGGAAAATACCATAAAATCAGTTGGGACAAAGTATGCAAACCCAAAAATGAAGGTGGGCTTGGTATCAGAAATCTAAATGATCTTAATTTAACTTGTCAATTAAAGCTTTTTTGGAGATTTATCAGTGGTGATTCTTTATGGACTAAATGGATGACTTGCAAATATCTTAAAAACAAAAACTTCCGGACTACTTTACCAAAAAATAATCAATCCAATGCTTGGAATCAAATTTTAAAATGCAAAGTTTTAGGAAAATCTTTAATTCAAAGAAATTTTAAATCTGGGCATGAAACTAGCCTCTGGTTTGACCCTTGGTTTCAAAATGACTCTTTCATTAATAGAGTTGGCTGGGACAATCTTGCTATCTGTGGTGAAGCAAATGCTGGTGTAAATCTTATTATTAAAAATAATCATTGGCAACCTCAGCTTCATCCTATCACTAATCCCAATAAAAATTCTATTATTAATATCCCCTTAGATCATGATGCTGATAGTGATTACTGGGAATGGTTAGCTTGCAGTAATGGTAAGTTTTCTTTCAAAAAAACTTGGGAGCATATTAGAAATAAACAACCTACTGTAGAATGGTACAAGTGCATTTAGTACAGGGTGAATAATCCAAAGATGACAATCTGCACATACTTTGCTATTAATAATAGATTGCCAACTTTGGATATAATCAATAAGTGGGGTAAAAATAATTCCTCACTCTGTTCCTTATGCAATTTATCGAATGAAACAGTGACTCATTTATTTTTTGAATGCAGCTACAGCTATTATATATGGAGTCAAATCAAATTTAAGTTGAAGATGAATAATACAAACAACATGGATCTCTACCAAATTACTAGAGATATCAACAATCATTTCAGAAACAAAGCCCTAGAAAGTGACTTGGCACGTGTTCTTTTAACTACTGTTGTTTATCATATATGGAAAGAAAGGAACAACCGTACTCACAATAATATCAAGCTGTCCAAAGAGCAAAAATGGAACATAATTGATAATGATAGCAAAATCATTCTCCAAAAATCTAAAAAGAAGATCAGAAATCAGACCAAATTCGATTTCCTTTCGGATTATTGGAGCAAAGAGGCTGGCAGCAAGCATATCGGGCATTATCTTCACAATCCGAAGACTTATCAAGCTGATTCTAGCATGCATCAGCATATCAATCAAGACAACTTCGCGCATCGTACTAACAATAACTCTAATAATGGCGAAGATAGCTGCAAATCTACAGATCTAGGTTGCGATAACACTAGATCTGTAAATTGCAACCACACAACGCACATCGTTGCTACGAGAGATCATTTCAACTCAAATAATGCTGATAGCAGCATGAGGAATAAATTCAACCAGTGTCTCTCATACTGGGAAAGTGGCGAGAGCAGTAGAAGTAAGAAATTAGAGTAGATCTTTTTCGTTTTCTACTTTTCATTGTCGCCATTGTTGTGTAATGGTTTGAGTTGTATGTCGGCTGCTTAGGGTTATGTTTTGCTAGGTTTTTAGGGTTTCTTTGTGGTTCGGGTGTTTTGCTTGCTACCCGATCTTTTGTATTGTGTTGGGCTGGGCCCCTTTTACCTCTTTCAAAAAAAAGATTGTATATATAATATATGGTGTATATTATTTTCATTGATTTTGGGTTATTGCATCTAGGTGTGATGATATTGTGTATTAACTGAGGATTCAATTTAGCCTATAAATATCACATGATTTAGAGATTATTGTTACCTACTAGTATTACAGAATCCATATGATTTGGTAGGCCTGCATGGTGAAATTCTTTTTTTAAGCATATAATTTTAAATTGGCTTTTAACGTTTGTGTTGAATATATATATATATATATATATATATATATATATATATATATGTCAGTGTATATTGATCATTTAGTTACTATAGAAGAAGTTCTTATTTATTAATGTAGAAGAAACTATGAATATGAAACATGACTGCGAAATCGTGGTTGTAGTTTTTATGGTGGATTATCTAGAAATAGTATTTGGGTATTACAATCAAAATGATATAAATAAAAATTTTGATATTTTCTTCTATAATTATTAGAATATTTTCTTTTATCATTAATAATATTTAATATTGAATTTAGGCATTGACGCTAAGAGGTTCAAACCCAATAGAGGCATAAATTGCAACATTTCTAAAATTCATACTTACAGTTCCAATAATATTAAATACATACCATTCAAAAGCCCATACATTTAAAAGCTTTTTACTTTTTCTAAACTTGTAGCTCATTATACAAGAGCGAGCATATAATAAACATGATAAAGGTTTTTTTTAAATAATTATAATTAATATTTGTTAATTAGTAATTCTTATTTAATTTAGTTAATATTTATTTAATATTTAGTAAATCATACTTAATTACTCCTAGTTTATAATAATTTTTTTTAATTTATTTGTTTAAAGTATTGAGTTCCTTAGATATTTATGGATTTTGACGAACTAACGAATTTTATTGAAAACTTTCAAATCTTTACGAAATTTTTGTAGTTTTTCCTTTTTTGAAAGAATATGAAACTAATTTTGGAAAAAAATATTCTTGAACAAATATGACTTTCCGCTAAAAAAGAAACTTCAAAAATATTAGACCTAATTAAGAAATAAATAGTTAAATATCTTTGCTTGTTAAATAAAATTAAGAAAATTTATTATATATTGCATGATTTTGGACGAATGCTAGAAGAATGTCACTCTAAGTTACATAGCATGTGAAAAATGAACTTTCTTACTACATAATGTGTTGGAAGTTTTCTTCTATAACAAATAGATTTGATTTTAAAAGAAGATAAATAAGAGGTTGGGGAAGAAAAAAATGATTTTTTTTTATTATAAGGAGAAAAACTTTATTACTAATGTTCATATTTTTCTCTTACTACATTTCACTTCTCTTACTTTTTCTAACATCTAAGATGAGTGAATCCACTTCTAAGTACACATTTTAAATAAATGGTGGAGATTCACTTAATTTAATGGTTCTCTATAAATATCACCTAAATATTCTCTCATATAATTTTAAATATATAATCCCATAAATATCTCCTAATATTTTCTTATACAATTTCAAATATATTCCATAAATATCTAAAATATACTCTAGATATTTCCTATATAGAAAAACATAGATTAGTACAATCAAGTTTATTTCAAACACCCCCCTAAATAAACTTGTTTTTGTAGTACCAAGAAATGCTTGAAATCTTTGTATTTCACATGCTTCGGTAGGAATAGATATATTATCCGAACATTTTCATTGCGTTGACCTTCTTACTAAATGTCAAGATCTTTAATGCAAGTTCACAGATTCTTGTTTTACTCCTTCCATTTCGTCCTCCATTGTTACAATAGAATTTTTCAAAATGTAAGCATTCTATCATCCATCTTGTTTCAGGTTCATAAATTGAATGTGTAGTATATTTTATCTTTACATTCTTTTATAACATCGCTCTTACAGTTCTAAACCAATCCAATTTCTATGTATATTTTTCAAATTTTTCTCTTGCATATCTATTACTACCAAAATTCCTTTTGATCTAGTCGAAAACAGTTTGAGCAGAAGATAAAGAAGAAATAGAGGAAGAAACTCCGGCAATACCTTTCGAAGAAGTTGAAGGGATGCTACAGCCAAAGTCTAAAAGATTCTTAACCTTTCAAAGGGGTCAAAAGGGTCAAAAGCACCCCTCTGCTTCAGTGTCTACCTTTTGAAGCAGATGATTCCACATGCTTGAAGACCTTTCGAATGAGTTAGAACAACATCTTTCGAAGACAAGGAATGAAAACTCTTCACATACGCGCCAAGCCTTTCGAAAGCAAAGGTTTCGCTTTCACTCAAACCATCGAGAAGCATACATTGGCTAGAACAACCTTTTCGAAAGCAAAACCAAGCCTTTCAAACTGGTCAAAACCACTGTTATCTAGGGAGGTTCCGCACTAAGTCACATGCAAAAGTTCAGAAGCAACTAACAAAGTTGAAACCATCTATATTGTAACACCTTCGAAACCACTGGATAAAGCCTATCGATAAAGTCGAAAGCTCCTACAAAGAAACACAGAGAAGAGAGGCGCAACCATCCCTTTACAAGGAAGGAAGTGTTCTAAAGACAATATGGTAGCCACCTTTCGACCAGGTCGAAAGCTTTGGGGTTAAAAGGTACTGACCCGCATCTATAAATAAGACCTAAGGGGTCTGTTTTTGGGGATCCGAACAGAGTCATTCTAACCCGCATCTATAAATAAGGCCTAAGGAGTCTGTTTTTGGGGATCCGAACAGAGTCATTCTATACTTTTATTTTCTTAATTCGAAAAGCTGTAAACCCTATTTTGTAAATTAAATTGGGGAAATTGAGCAATAAAGACTTCTTTGAGCTGAGAAAGGGAAGACCTCTATTTTCTTGATTACTCAATTGTTTCAAAGTTTTATTATCTGGACTAATCGTGTTTTTCGTGGTGTCGACCATGTCGAAAGGTCTCTTCCGACTTGATCGAAACCCATGTATATTCAAGTAACTCCAATTATAAACTCCAGGCCACCTTCTCTTTGACTTTTACTTTTGACAAGGTCAGAACCCTACTACAATTCACTTTAACCTTCAATTCCCAATCCAAACAAAAGATACACAAGACTCAAGCTTTTGATAAGGTCAAAACCTCAATCCAAACCGAATTTTCCTTAAATCTCAGAGCCAAAACCTAAGTCATCAAATAACCTAGCTTTCGGCAGGGTCGAAACCCACAAAGACAAACCTTAACCTCATAAACTTAGAGCTATCCTTTTGTGTTCGACAACCATTTCGAAAGGAATGCTTTCGAAGGGATAACCATACTATCTCAGTAAGCTCGAAAGGCTAATAAGTGGAGGAAATTAATCGCTTCGACTAGGTCGAAAGGCTGATCTGAGAAAATTTCCACTACATCGAACCGTTTGAAAGGGTAACCAAAGAGAACACACACATTATATTCTCCTCAAATTATCTAAAGGAAACCAAAAGGGATTGACCTTGTCCTTTAACCCTACTTGGGGGTTTTGACAAAATTTCTTGTTGGTATTTTGGCTCTAGAAGGAGGGCTCGATCATCCGAGTTGGTTGAACACTCAACACCACTTGTCTCTAAACCAACTCAATTCAATTTCAAGCTTATCAACTTTAGTCTAACAACATCATGGCTAGCAGAATCAAAATATCCAAGCAAGGATCTTTTGAACCACATTTGATAGGATTCTTCCCAAGAACCATCAAGGATTCCAACTGATATGAAGAGCAAAGTCTAAGATTAGAAGCTTTAAGAATTATGAACAAGAAAAAAGTGGAATCATATGATCCATGGAAATGGAGTTTGAATCCCTTTTATATTTGCCCCACTCCCATTATTTCCTTAGGAAAAAGAAGAAATTAAAGTGACAATCTATTCAGCCAAGTGAGAGAAACTATTCAACATTATTCCAAAGGCACAATCTTTGAAGAAGAGATAATAACCGACTATAATGAATTTGGACATAAATTGCAGTGAACTGCAACAAAAACACTTCCAATATGAGAACTCCAAAGGGTGTCGAAAAGAAAAACAATTGAAGAATGTGAAACTAAAATGCTAAGAAATAAGAAATCAAAAGGTAATCCTCAAGAAACAAGTTTCATGTCTAGACTTCCTAAAGAATGCAACTTAATGACATCCATAGAAAATGTCTACCTATTAACCAAGGATGAGCTCAATTATTGGCCATCATAGAAAAAGAAGCCAAAGTATGAAAGCAATCTAGGGTGGTCCTACTACCATTATCACAAGATGAAAGGACATGAAACTAACCATTGTAGAATCCTAAAAGGGATGGTAATAAATTTCTTCCATCAAGAAAGGATTAGAAAATTCGTAAAAAGATCATGAGTGAAATCAATAAAGAATTACTTTTCTAAGAAAGATCTCTATGGTTGGGAGTGAAATACTCCTTACGTTTGGACATTACCTTTAATGGCCAAAAGTCCCTGTCCATCCCAAGTTAATTAGGGCAGAGCACATCCTGGAGGAAGGGGTGTAAGCCTTTAACTGCACCACGCTATGGCCAGGTTAAAGCATCGACAAGCCCTTGGTCGTGCCTCTGGTCAGGCCAATGCGCCTTTTGGAGGGAGGATGGAGTAAGCCTTTATCCACACCACGCTATGGCCAGGATAAAGCACCAAACAAGCCCCAGTCCACACTACGCTATGGCCAGGGCACGGCGTCTCCTGGAGGGAGATCGGAGTAAGCCTTGATCCATGCAATGCTATGGCCAGGGTAGGGCGTCTCCTGGAGGGAGATCGAAGTAAGCCTTTATCCATGCAATGCTATGGCCAGGTTAAAGAACCGAACAAGCCCTTGGTCATACCTCTGGTTAGGTCAAGGCGCCTTTTAGAGGAAGGTTGGGTAAGTCATTGGTTCCAGCCTCTAAGAATGAGCTAACTAAGAGCACTAGACAACAAAGGACTAAGATATCCAAGCCTAAGAAGAGGCTCATCAAATAATGGACAAAGATGTCCAAGCCTCAGAAACGGCATACCTCCAAATGACTAAGATGTCCAAGCCTCAGAAACATCATATCTCTAAGAGAAAAAGATTTCCAAGCCTGAGAAACGGCATAGCTCCAAAAGACTAAGATGTCCATGTCTGAGAAATGGCATATCTCCAAAAGACTAGGATGTTGAAGCCAAAGAAACGACATATCTCCAGAAGATTTAGATGTTCAGGCCCAAGAAGCGGCATATTAGATTATAGACTATGAAGTTTAAGAGGCAATCAATCAAATTACAACTACATATAAGACCTAAATGGTTCATTCATGTCAAAGAAGTCAAAATCAAAGGAGTAGAATATAACTCCACTTATTAATAATCAATTCTGGGTTTTAGGACTTTCATTTTTGAACTTCATTTTCTAATATCTGAATCTAGGTTTCGGGTCTTTATCAATCACTTACTGTCTTTATCATACCCAAATATGGGTTTGGAGAATATTACTTATTAATGCCCTAATTTGGGCTTGAGATTTCTACTATTGATTTCTTATTATCCACCACTAATACCTAAATCTGGGTCAAAGACTTTTCTTAAGAAGGTCATTTGGTTTCCTATAATACCCGAATTTGGATTTCAGACTTCTAAGCTTTTAAATTTCATTCATTCCTGAGTATATGTCATTGGATTTCTACTACAAATATTCAGATAATGATTTCTGGGCTTTTTAATATTTAGCTCTTTATTACCTAACTCTAGAGAATAATCCTCTAATATTTATACAGCTGCTTCAAGACAGGATTTTCCACCAACAAACTTCAGATATTCCAGCAAAATGGTTAAAGTTAATTCTTAATTGTTTCTCATCCTGACCAAAGATGAGATTTAGGCATTTGATCAAATATAAACTACTTTGAAGATGATTAACATGATGATTTGTTAATCTTTGCAAATGATATGCATAGACTTATATGTCAATTTCAAGCTAATAATTGGAAATATTGTTTGCTTCATACTTTTCAGGAAAATCAAATAACAAAGAAAAATAAAAGATTCAGCGAACACAGAAATTATAGTATGAGCTATCAAATAACATTATAGAAAAAAATCACAAATTAGGTTATCGAAGTTGATTGAAGGGTTTGACTTAACTTGACACTACAAAGCGAAAATCGTTTCTTTTTTGCTACCAACATATACTTTTAAACTGGCAATTTGATCTTTAAAATTTCTGACAATAGTTTTCTAAAGTAAGAATCTTTTCTTCCATCTTAAAGCTTCGGCGTTGCCATGAAAGCGAGCAAGTAGGGTATATTCAAAAAGTTTACTCTTTTCAAGTTCCGTTAATAGCTTATCTTTGAGAGTAATAAAGTGAGACTTTAAATCAATTGAAAGAGCTACTGTTGATAATTGTAACTTCTATTTAAATAAAAAATGAAGCAGAGTGGAGTGGAGTTAAAACCAGAATGATAAATCTCTTTATTATTACGATAAAAGATTGCAACTCAAATGGCAATGAAACTAAAAGATACAATAAACATTGGTTTTATTTCTAAAGATGGGAAACAACATCTCTAAATTTATTTAATGATTTGGCAGAAAGAATAATTGTAGAGTCAAAAGGAGTGTTTAGTCCCTCTAGAGTAATCACCGGGAGATATTTGCTATAGTCCCACTCCCCAGCTGGAGGACTATCACGACCACAAATTAGTTTCGTATAGTACGACCTGATCTCCTTGAGAAGCTTTTCTTTCTCATCATCGAGGAAATCAAAGCGAAGATGAGGATGTTCCATGTAATTTTTTTGTAAATCTCTAAGAAAATAGTATCTTGCTAATTTTGGAGATTTTAAAATTGATGCCTTTTAGAGATAAAACCTTCTCAATTTAACATATTGGTTTAAGTGGTTGTTGACGTCAAAATATTTTGATGTCAACACCCAATTGTGTCAAAGAAATAATATCCAATCCAAACATAGAAATACGGAGAGAAATAACTGAAGAATAAAATTGAAATAATCAGCTAGTAAAAGAAGACTAGATTTATAGTGGTTCGGCTAACTCTTGTCTACATCCACTCTCAAATAATCCTTTTTATTATATTGAAGTTTGTTATAGTTACAATCCAAAATCCAATAATAAAATTGACAAAGTGAAACCTAGGTTGAAGATAAAAAGAAGCAAAAAGATGCCTCCTAAAAGATCCTTTTTCTAAAGCTATGCCTGCTGTATATATAGGGGATGACATGCACGGATAGGGCTTAAACTTTGACAGAAGGTTCGAGAGACCAAGATGAGGCTACCCAGAAATTTCCAAGCCCATTGGGGCCCATAGTAGGGATCGGTACCAATCCATATTTCTGTGTTCAAATGGGTTGCGATCCCTCTGGGTGGTTCACCTTAGTGTTATCCACTTGCTCTCCAAATTTCGTGCAATTTCGACATACGGTTTGTGAGATATCGCATTTTCCGTGAAGTGGTATTCATTGAATTCTGATTTCTGCCGATTCCTTTTTGAGCCCACAATAGGGATCGGTACCAATCCCTATTTTAGTGTCCAAATGGGGTGCGATCCCTCTGGTTGTTCGCCAAGGTGTTAGTTACTTTCTTCCCAAATTTCGTGCAATTCCAACGTACGATTTGGGGGATATCGCATTTTATATGATGTAGTATTGATTGAATTCTCATTTCTGCCGATCCCTTTAGAGCGATAGGTATCGATTCCTCCAATTTTCTCCAAATATCATGCGATCCCTAGGGGAGCTTCACCATATTTTATTATGCTTAGCCTCCAAGTTTCATGTCAATCGGATGTTTAATTGTTGAGATATTTATCGATCTTTGCTAGAAAATTGTGTATAGCCAATCTTTATGAGGGAAGAAAGCTGACCCCTTTAGATGGATAGATACCGATCCCTCTATATACTTCAAATGCCATGTGATCCCTAGGGTAGACTCATTAGGGACCCCTCTTCTTGTTTCCAAAGTTCCACTTCAATCCGCTTTGTGGTTGTTGAGTTATGGCGTGATCAATGTTGAGTTGTGCTGCTGAGCTTAATATGAGCCGATCCCCCTTCTATTGCCCATAACTCTAACATACAAACTTCAATCGACCTAAAATTTGAAACGTAGCATTATGAGGCCTTCCTTATCACTTCACACCAGTTACACCTTGATTGGGAAAATAATTAGGGGTCTGATCTGAATCTACTTGACCATCGTCCATAGTTTCGTTTATAACCAATCTCTGAGCACCGCTTCTCCGTGCTTCCTGCCTTGATGATCATGAAGTCTGTTGGGTTGAATCCACCTGTGCATTGCCTTTCCAAAAGATGGGTTAACAATGGTCTATAGATGAAATATGGCCTGAGGAGCGGTCACTTTTTGATAACATAATAAAATGAGGCTAAGCATAAAAAGCAAGACTAAAACAAATATTTACAAATCAATATATTATTACATGTTTACAATTGTTCATCTGGTTCATACAAGATTGACTTAGTAAATAATTAAGAAACGAATTTATCCTTCAATACTTGATTTTTTCAGGAGGTAGATATTTGGGAATGAATTTGACTCGTGGTAAATTACAACAAACTACAGGATGCGGGTTAGATCCGAATTCGTCCAAGTATCTTTTGTGTAAGCGTCTAAGTATACCTCCACTAAATTCACCTAAATATGGAAAGTTAAGGATGAGGTGTCTATAATAGGACTTATATAAGAAATTAACTATAATATCCCTCTCCTCAATCAACATCCAGAATAAGGTAATTAACTCCTAGTTCTCTTTCAAGAGAGCATCATAGCAAAGTCGCGCTCTCCTTAGCCCAGGGGCAGCTTCTTGATGCTTAAAAGATGCTAACACCGCTGCAATTCTATTAAGCCTCTGATATTTAGTACAAACTACATTATGCTCAATCAACTGCTTGTCTAACTCCCTATATTAACTATTTATCTCAGCTTGTTTCCTTTCAAGCTTGGTTATCTAGAATAGATGGTTTACACTATTATTATCTTCCAGTGAAAGGCGTTTAAACAGAGAATCCTATACATGTGATACTAGGACTGATGTTTGAGAAGCCTGCTCCTTTTCTTTTGGTTCTTTGATGTTAATAAAAGCAGGTACTTCTTGAGGAGAAGAGGGTGAGGCGGATTCAGACAGAACTACTTTGTAAGGATATGGATCTTTTTCAGAAGCTCTTGTATTATCATCCCCATCTTTGTCAGAAGCCTCAGCATGGCCCCCACTGTCGCCTCCTGAACCTTGACCACCATTGATGTTATCATCATCATCATTCTCATTGTCATTATCATCATTACCATTGTCACCCTCTTCTTCAGCTGCATCATCTTTGTTGCCTTCATCTTCGGAGTCAGATTCGACTTCGAAGGAAGGTACTTCAAATGAAAGAATCTTGGAGGCGTCAATCTTCACCTTTTTAGCAGCTTCAATTCCCTGCTTCATCTGATTAATCTTGCCTATAAATCTATCAACAAGAAAAGAGTTAAGCGAAGGAAAGCTTAGCTTAGGGGATTTGTCGATGTTGTCAGCATAAGCGAGCATCAAACCATCTTCGAAAGAGTATATACTGATCTCATCAAGTGTAGTATCGAGAAATTATGATACTCGCCATTTTGCATCTGAGATAGTATCAACTGCCAGTTTCAAAGAAGCTTTGTTCTTCTCTATCACCTCCTTCAAAGAGGCATTCTTTGCCGCTATTCAGACCTTCTCCTCATTGGATTCTTTTATGGTCATTTGCATTGCTATGTTTTCATCGACAAGGAGTCGGAAGGCTTTCCTTTCTTCTGAGATAGTGGAGTTCGCCTGGGCGAGAGAAGCTCTCAATCGCTCCAGTTCAGACGTAGCTTCCCTTTTTCTATAAACAAGTGATAGTTTTGATTCTTTAAGGCAGAAATTTCCTCCTGAAGCTTCGAGGATTCAGTGGATGATTTGGATGCATGCTCTTGCAAAGACAACCAACTCTTGGAAATCTGGAAGAAAAAGTACAGCTTAAGTCAAAAACTTAAAGAAGAGAAATAACGATAAAGTCAAGTGAAGAGAAATTTACCAAGGGTTGTTGTTTTATTAGAGAACGACCTGCCAAGTTGGAGATGGACGTAGGCGGGTGGATAGAGGCAAAGGATGCAGAGCATAAGATAGATCGGACTATCTCTTCAAAGTTAATAGAGGATGTAGGAGAAGATGACCTTGGAGGAATGTGATTTTGAGAAGAGGTCATCTCCAAAGCCTTTCGCATTTACTCAAGTGCACCTGGAGAAATTGAAACAACGATGCAAGAGAGAGTATCGACTGGAACAGGAGTCTTCTTGGATTGGTCATGAGGTGCTTCAACAATCGGACTCTCTAAAGCTTTATCAAGAGTTAAAGATTCGTCCTCCTCTGGATCGGGAACTTTACCTATTTTGCTACCTTGAGAGGGGGTTCCTCCACAGCTGATTCCTCCAACTTTATGTTGACGGCCATCTTTATTTTGGCGAGAGGTTGAGAAAAGAATTGTCCTTGAGAAATCGAAGGAGGTGGTGGAGCTAGTCCACTAGCAGGTTTTTCAATACAAGGAGCAGTTATAGAAAATACAAATAGGTTATAAGTTAGCAGAATGATTTGGAAAGCAACACAATAGTAGATAACAAGAGCAGCGTTTATAGCTTACTGGAGTGGTCAGAGAAAATGGGAGACATGGAGGAGAAATTTGTAGGATCTCCTAGGGAAAGGAAGCATTTGCTTCGAGATGTGCATTGAATCAAAGGAGGTTTCCCCCAAAATCCTTTGGCAAGAGAGGAGGAGAGATTAATTTTTCAAATTTGTAGGATTCAACAGCCTCAATCGGTTTCTGATCCTACTTGAAGCTGCAACTAGAGACTACATTGTTCTCTTATCTACCTCATTCGGTTCTTTAGCAGAAGCACCCGACAAAAAGGATAGATCAACAAAGAAAAGTAACTAGATAGAAAGAAAAATAATGAAAATATGAGCTTACAAGAAATAGAGAAAGTCCCGCTGATGTTTGGGAAGCATCTGTCGAAGAAGAACTGATTCTTCCAGTCTCTATGTTTGTTCACCTCCTCTGGTATCAGTTTCTTGGGAGGATTCACCCTGAAGATTTAGTTGTTGAGATAAGTTTAACCAATTGGAAGAGGTGATTCAATACTTCAGCATTCAAAGAATGGATGTCGGACTCTAATGCCATCAACTCCAAAGATAGAAGATATGTGTATACATTCGGAGATAGCTGAATTGGAGCGATTCTCAGCTAAGGTAGAAACCAAGATAAGAAGTCCGAGAATGGAAGAAACCCTCTGTGCCATATGTGTATAGCAGTATAAGCGAAGAACTCTTTAGGAAGGATGCTGATGGTGTCATTTTATATAGGAGGAATGGCTTCCACTCTAACGATTCCAAAGTTGTTGAGAATAACATCCACTTCATCTTGAGTGGATATCAAAGAACGCTTTGAAGTGGCTTCAACTTTCTTTGGAGAACTCAAGATTTTGCCAGGTGAAAACATTCCAGTTAGAAACTACAGTTTGTTATGAAGTTAACATTCTTTCAAGGATTAGTAGAACTCTACTACAACAATTTAAACATCAAACAAAAAATGAAACTTCAAATTCTTGAAAGAACGTTAAAGTTAAAAATGAGATATATTCAGCTTTCGACGGATTCGAAAGGAAAGAAAAGGTTAACGCTTAACAGAAACCTCTCAACAATATCAAAAGCCCAGATATAAACATTTACTGAGATTTCGACAAGGTCAAAAGGGAGGGCTAAAGTATATGTCTAATCGGCACCCTTCAACAATGCCGAAAGCTCAATAGGAACTATGTTATTAGAAGGGAATAGTTAAAACCAGCTTAAAAATTTGAACAAAGTAGACACTACCAATATTTAATAAACAAAAGACCCTATGACACTGTCAAAACCTACAATCTTAGTTTTACCAAGGGAATATGAGTGCTGTCGAAATCTTATATACCAATCAATACCACAAAATTTCAATCAATACAACAGGTTTCGACTAGGTCGAAAAGTTTGGCATGATTCATGAATTTTACAAAGTATGTTTTCTTCGACCCAATTTATAAAGTATATCTATCCCTAACTTAAAAAAATCTAAAACAAGTTTATATGAATAACTACGAAACCCATGAGACAAAATCTAAGCTTTCGAAAATGTGGGTTACGATGCAATGACCAACATCTTCGAAAGGTATTAGAGATAAAAGCATAAGGTTGCCTTCGAAGAGGTCAGTTTTGTATGAACTAAATAACCTCCTGTCAAGGTCAATAAAATAAGGCGCTAAATTACCTATCGGCCACATCGAAAGGGGTTAAAAAAATTAAAACAACAAATTGCCACCTCAATCCCTTTCGAAGGAGTAAAAGGGTAAAATTCTAGTGCCAAATTTTTGGTTCGTACATCTTAAAACTTCTAGGCGAAATTTTCTTCTTTCCCAAACCTGATTTCAACCCAGAAACTTTTAAAGCCATTAAATAAGCGGATTTAAATAAGAACAAATGTTTAAATTCGAAAACCTCAAGATAAAAATTCAAATTTTCTAAAAGAGCAGCAATAACCATAAAATCTGAAATTGGGTTCAAAAAGAGAATTAACAAGATATAAATTTGATCGAACCATGAAATTGAATCATGGAATGTTCTCAAGTGGATTAAATTTTAAAGCTTAAGCAGTTCCAGGAAAATCAAAACAAAAACCAAATTCCCGACTTTAAGGTTTGAAAATGACATCCACCATGAAATAAAAAGAGAGAGAAGTTTGAAAAGCGAAATAGATTTAACTTACTTAGATGTGGACTTCTGATGGAGGAAGATAAAATAGCCTGGAAGTATGAAGACTTTGATTTTGCTTGAAGATTTTCTCGGTTGTAGGTAAATGAGAGAAGAACCGGGGAAGACATAATTTATAGGAAAAATCAGCAAAGACGGCAAGCCGTTCAATCAGATTTAAATGAACGGTCCGGATTCACCATGGAATACCAAAAGGCGAGAAGCATTCAAGGTTTCGAAATGGTTGACTTGGAAAGTCAAGAGCATCCCTTTGCAAGGGGGTGCAAATGTTACTACCCAAATTCCTATCGAGCTAATCGAAACCAGTTTGAGCAGAAGACAAAGAAGAAAAAGAGGAAGAAGCTCCAACAAGACCTTTCGAAGAAGTCGAAGGGATACTACAACAAAAGTCTAGAATATTCTCAAACTTTTGAAGCGGTCAAAAGGGTCGAAAGCACCCCTTCGCTTCAATGTCAACCTTTCGAAGCAGATGATTCCACATGCTTGAAGTCCTTTCGCATGAGTTAAAACAACACCTTCCGAAGACAAAGAATGATTACTCTTCACATACGTGCCAAACCTTTTGAAACCAAAGGTTTCGCCTTCCCTCAAACCACTCAGAACCATGCATTGGCCGGAACAACCCTTTCAAAAGCCAAACCAAGCCTTTCGAACTGGTCAAAGCCATTGTTATCCAAGGAGGCTCCGCATCAAGTCACGGGCAAAAGTTCAGAAGCAACTAACAGAGTCGAAACCATTTGTATTGCAACACCTTCGAAAACCATTGGAAGAAGCCTATCGGTAAAGTCGAAAGCTCCTACAAAGCAACACAGAGAAGTGAGGCACAACCTTCCCTTTCAACAATGGAAGAAGTATTCTAAAGACGATACACAAGCCATATTTCAACCAGGTCGAAAACATTTGGGTCGAAAGGTGCTGACCCGCATCTATAAATAAGACCTAAGGGGTCTGGTTTTGGGGATCCGAACGGAGTCATTCTATACTTGTATTTCTTAATTCTAAAAGCCGTAAAACCTAATTTGGAAATAAAATTGCGGAATTGAGCAATAAAGCTTCTATGAGCTGAGAAAGGGAAGACCTCTGTATTCTTGATTACTTAGTTGTTTCAAAGTTTTATTATCAGGATTAATCGTGTTTTTCCAGGTGCCGACCACATCGAAAGGTCTCTTCCGACTTGATCGAAACACCTATATATTCAAGTAGCTCCAGTTATAGACTCCAGGCCACCTTCTACTTACTCCAATTCACTTTAATCTTCGATTCCCAATCCAAACCAAAGACACATGATACTCCAGCTATTGTTAAGGTCGAAACCTCAATCCCAGCCGAATTTTCCCGAGATCTCAAAGCCAAAACCTAAGTTATCAAATAACCTAGCTTTCGACAGGGTCGAAACCCACAAATACAGACCTTAACCTCATACTCTTAGAGCTATCCGTTTGTGTTCTACAACCATTTCGAAAGCAAGGCTTTTGAAGGAATAACCATATCATCTCAGTAAGCTTGAAAGGCTAATAAGAGGAGGAAATTAATCGTTTCGGCTAGGTCGAAAGGTTAATCTGAGAAAATTTCCACTACAGCAACCCGTTTGAAAGGGTAACCAAAGAGAACACACATTCTATTCTCCTCAACTTAACTAAAGGAAATCAAAAGGGATTGAGCTTGCCCTTTAACTCTACTTCTAGGTGTTGAAAAGATTTCTTGTTAACAATGTCATTTCATAAAACGTCACTTAAAAAATAGGCTTGTTCAAAATCATATAAGCTTTGCTCATCCCTTTGTTGTCATGATTATGAAATTCATCGCTTATCACTTTGGCTTCCTCTTTGACCATTTCTAGTTCTATTTCTTTAACATTCTCCACTTCCATTTCTTCAAATTTTTACTTATATTTCAAATCTCTTCCAAGCTCTTCAATTTCATCTTCTTGATTTATGTCTTCTTCATTTTGATCTTGTTTACTTTGGCACTCTTCATCATTGACGTCATCTTCGCTGACTTTATTTCCTTCATCTTCCTTCTTCTCTCTATTCGTCTTTTCCTCTTTCTCATCAATCATATTTTCTTATTTTATTATTTTTGCATCATTCTTTCCATATACTTCTTTCAACAAATTCCATGACTCTTTTACAAAACATTTTCTAAGAATATGATCATATGCTATTTCATTGACGTTCTCACTTAACGAGAATGATGATCATTCCATCGTAATTTCACAAACGCGTTCCTATCAGTCTACAACTTTCTTTGCAAATCATTAGGTCATTCATAACCATTTTTGACAATCTCCCATAATCCTTTAGAGATTAACTCCTCTTTTTTTTCCTTGTAAGCCAGTAGTAAAGTATCAATTTCATTCTTCAATATAATTGGCCTTCTCTTTAAGTTTATTATTGCTAGGAGCTACAATCAGAAGCATAATGTCCAAATTTTTCACAATTGTAGCATTCGACACGTGACTTGCCATGCCTTGATTTTGAATTTTCATTCCCATGACCTCTTTTTGATCTTTCTTCTCTTTGGTTGTTATTGTCCTTGTTATTGTCGTTATTTTGTCTTTCATCTCGTCCATGTCCATATCCATGACCTTGTCCTCATTCTGGACCACAACCGCATCGTCGTTGGCTTCGATTGCTTTCTTCCTTTTTTAAATCAATCCATGTCTTAAGTACTTAATCCATGGTCTCTTTTTTCATTTTCTTTTCCTCATATGCTTCTCTTCGATGATGGCGATGGTACGTTCAAACTTTGGATCTAATGATCTAAGAATCTTCTCCATAATTCTTATTTCATTTAACTTATCACTATTTCTTTTTAGGTTATTAGGAACCATTAAAACTCTTGAGAAGTAATCAGAGACAAGTTCGTCTTCTTTTATATGCAAGGTTTCAAATTCTCTTCTTAAATTTTGAAGACGTATCTTTTTGACTTGATCGACTCCTTTGTAAGATGTTCGAAGATATTTCCATGCTTCTTTGGCTAACTTTGATTCCAAAACCTTCCAAATGTATCATCATCCAATGCTTTATAAAATAGACAGTAAGCCTTTTGTCTCTCACCCTTGAGTCTCTCAAACTATTCCTTTGAGTTTGAGATAGACTATCTTCATTCTCTTGTTCCGTGTAGCCTTTCTTGACTATTTATCATACGTTATGTGCTACAAGGAGAGCCATCATACTTAAACTCCAATTGTCATAATTGATCTTAGGGAGCATTGGGTAAGGAAACGCCGCTATTTGCCATCTTTTTAGGAGGATCTTGAAGCTCTGATACCACTTTGTTGGAAGTTTTCTTCAATAGCTTATAGATTGGATTGTAGAAAAAGATATATAAGAGGTTGGAAAAGGAAAAATGATTTTTTTCTTATAAGCGGAAAAACTTAATTACTAATGTTTGTTACTAAATTTCTTATTTTTCTCTTACTACATTTCTTTTCCCTTGCTATTTTTCTTTTTTCTTACATTGAAAATGAGTGAATCTACCTCTATTTGTAGGAGTTCACTTTTCAAATAAATGATGGAGATTCACTTAATCTAACGGTTCTCCATATATATCTCCTAAATATTATCTCGTATAATTTCAAGTATATTATTCCATAAATATCTTCTAAATATTTTCTTATAAAATTTCAAATATATACGATAAATATCTAACATATACTCTAGATATTTCCTATATGAAAAAAATCTAGATTAAAATCAAGTTTATTTCCAACAAGTGCAACTTAAAAAAAATAGTGTCGGATGATACAAATAAAATTTGATGTCCTTGACTCATTACTAAACTATCTGGTTTGCATCTTATATTTTTTATATCAATGGATCAGACCATAATATATCCATTATACATAAGAATAATTCACAATTATACTTTCAAAGCTGAGTTGCAGATATTTTAACACACACACACACACACACACGTGTATATATAAAGAAAATTCTAATAGATTTATCTTAAAGGTTACATGAGAAAATCATAGCGCGTATCATTTTATAAGAGATACGCATTAAGAAAGTGGCAATGTAAATTACATATACAATGCAGTGAATTATATCCACTACTAATCTTGAAACCACAGTTTTAATATGTCATTCATGTTAAAACCACCTACGGTTGCCGATCTGGAAAGTTACTTCATGGGTTCGAGGACACGAACGAGAGGTACAGAGATAGGCTCGAGTCGATCATGACAAAGTCCGGGTAGTATATGAGCCATACCCAAGAGATTATAACGAGGAATGCCGATGTGTTACGGTGTGCGGACATGCAGCTTCATTGGAACCTTTTATGGGTCAATCCTTCCTAGAGGCGTATGTTACTGCAAGTGGAAGAGGTATTGATGCCGAAAATAATAGTGGTGAATGAAGGAATATTGTAGGTAGAGAAGTTTAATAAATCCATAGAGATGGGAGGGAATAAGAGTAAATGAGGGTATGTTATATATGCAAAAAAATGATTATATGAATAGAATGTGGTAACTGATAATAATATGTGGAATGTAATGATGTATAGAGACTGGATGTGCATAATACGGTTATCGTTGGATGCTTGAATTTTTTAAAGGCACCCTTACCTTTTTTACTGCTACTTCTGTATGTTTTTCAACTTCATTGGCTAATAACAAAAAAAATCAAGGTTTGAAATAGTACCACATCAAAAGAATGTCACAAAATATATAAGTATATAAAAGAGCTACATTTACTATCATTAAATATGATCAATTTGAACATAAAGTAAACCGATTTAATTCATGCTTTATCATTTGATTCATACATAATCTTTTCGGATTAAAAGTTTAGATGAATTTTATATATAATCTCGAATGCTTGAAAGTCCATAATTTGGAACATAATATACAACTTATAGGGGATAAATTTAGTATGTAATGAAGTTTATGACAGTATCTAGTTTTCAAACAATGATGTTTATGATATTATAGTATGTGCTATGCACTTACCTACTTGTTATGCAAGAAAAAATATAATGCTATGAGAATCATATACACTTTATCTTAGAATCTGTTATAAAAGATTCAAGAAAAAATTAAAATTCGAACCTAGAGTTTGAATAGGAGACATGAACCCAAGATTAGAACATGAGAATGAGTGATTGTCCATATACTTGCGATTTTAGCAACTTGCACTGGGACATACATGTAGTATAGGAATTAAAAGCTCAACTTTTTCACTTGGTATGATTTCTTCCTTTAGCTTATCACAAAAACTACACCTTTCTATTAAGTTTCATATCCTTTGTTTATTTGAATTATGATGCTACAAATAATTTTAGTCTCCAAATCAATTCACAACGTCAATCCAAATCACCTAAATTCTACATGTTTTTGTTACAAGTAAATTAAACACCATATATGATAGATAATGAACTACCAAAGAATCTTCATAACTAGTATGTAATTAAACTAGGAGATTTACATCACCACATCTTTGTACTCAAATTATACTAAATTTAGTTTCAGTATAAACAAAACAACATATCTCCTTCTTTATCTTTAATGGAAATTTATTATGTCTGTATTACAAAATTGAGACAACCCTTTTCTCTTGAAGCCTTTTTAATGAATATGAAGTATGTTATTTACATGTTCCTCAAATTTGGTTTAGTTTCCTACATGACAACGTCATTAATGGGATTACTAAGAGCAATATTGTTAGCACTTCACATCATCAAAAGCACTAAACTTGCGCGTCGCTACTCTTGGTATGTTTTTCCTATCTTATGAACATTTTATCATTGAGAAGAAAGAAGTTAGCAAACTCAGTTGAATTAATAGTGTAGTATATCAACCTCTAAATATAATGAGTTTTGGTTCTTGCCTTTAACATTTTATCATTGAGAAGAAAGAAGTTGGCAAACTCAGTTGAATTAATAGTGTAGTATATCAACCTCTAAATATAATGAGTTTTGGTTCTTGCCTTTAATATATATTATAAAGGTACTGACCTTATCTAATTATCATTTTCTTCAACTAGCTCTACAAATGGTTTGATGGGCAAATGTAATAGAAGTAATTATGTTTAAAATAATCGTACACCAAAAGAATGTTGTAACGAAACTTGTACAAGTATAGAACTATTTTTTATCACTGTAAAGTTGTGATGTTTGAAATACTAAATTAAATAAGAGTAAAGTTAAATTTTATTATTCGAATCAACGTTTTCTTTATTATTAAAGGAAATAGTTTATAGGAAAAAATAGAGAATACATCATTTTTAAGAATGCTATAAATTTAATGCTACATTTTTTTTTCACTATACTAGCTTTCATGGGCAAAGGATATATTGCCAAATACATGGGCTTCAAGTAGCAGGCCGACCCACAAAAGCACTAAGCAGTAGCCATACGCTCCTCTAAGTTTTGGTGATACAATATTTCCAATTGCAGAAGATTTGGAGGATATTATCGATTTCAGTGATACAATATTTCCAAATGCATAAGATTTGAAAGATATTTGAGATAATTACTTAAATATATATTACCTCTTTTATAGCATTAAAGAGAGTAATAAATTACCTACGTGAGAAGAAGAATTATTTTGGGAGAATGAGATATTCTAGTTAGCTGATTAAAAAGGAATCTTATCAGGTGCATGTATGGGGGAAACTTGAAAATCAAATAGATAAACATTCCCTATATAAATAGAACAATCAATAAGGCAATTATTTATGACCATAAATTACTTACTTCAACCCCAAGTGATAACCTTTATCTAAAAGCCGATTATAGCATGAGTAGAATTATCTCTCTTAGTTTTATTTCTTATTCTTCTTTTCCATTACCAATCTTGTAAAATATTCTACTCTTAGAAAGTAATAAAATCTCCTCTCCCGGGTGGATGTACACCACCCCGCAGTAGGGGAACCACTATAAATCCTATGTGTTATTTTATTTTAGTGCTTGATCTAGGATTGCTTTTAGCTAGTGAATATCTGTTGTTTGTTTTGCCTCATCATCAATCCGGTCCTAATTTCTACAAGATTGGGTTTTAGCCTGTGGTGTTTGCTCCTAAGGAGTTGACAACTGAAATTTCAGCCACAAAAAGAAAGGAGATGGAAAAATACGTGTTCACTACTTTGCAATCAGCTATTGAGAAAATGTTATTTCTGAGATTAGCTGTGAAACTAGTGCTAAGGGCATTTGGACCAAGCTGGAAAATCTCTATCTGAAGAAATCTTTGACTATTCTTCTGATTTTTTAAAGACATTTTTTACCACAAGGATGAGAGATGGCACTTTTGTCATTGAGGATCTTGGTTTCTTCGACGATCTAGTGATGAAGATGAAGACTGTGGATTTGAAGGTAGATGAAGAGCATCTGGCTATGATGTTTTGTGTTCCCTTTTTCAGTGTTACATTGGTTTTGCTAAAAGTCTTATTTTTGCGAGAGATACTTTGATCGTTGAAGATGTGAAGGCGGACCTCCTATATAAGGACTTAAGGGATCAAATGAAGGAGATGGATGAAGGTAGAGGAGGAAGTAGTAGTCAATGCCTATTTGGTGAGAGAGGGATGAGGAAAAGAAGAATAGAAATTCTAGGGGCATTCCTAATCTAGAAAGCTCGGTAATAATTACAAAGGAAAGTCTAAGGATGGAAAGTGTCAACATTGTAAGAAATTAAGCTATTGGAAAAGAGACCGTCTTAATTGGAAGAAGAAGAAGGAAGAAGATAGTACTTCGTCATTTGCGACGGTGAAAAATTATCTAATGATTTGTTATCTCTGGTAGTATAAGATGCATCAAACCATTTGGTGCTTGATTCGGGGACGACTTTTCATATGATGCCTAATAAGGATTACTTCAATTCTTTAGTCGACAGAGAGTAAAGTGCAATCCTTATAGGTAAAGATCTAGTTGTAAATCTATGGGAGAAGGTACAGTGTGGATTAGGATGCTTGATGGAGTAATACGCAATTATAAAGGTGTTCGATATGTTCCGGGTCTTCGGAAGTCCTTGATTTCTTTTGGGTAGTTGGCATCAATAGGGTGCAAGGTCACTATAGAGAAGGATGGTTTCAAAGTTTTGAGGGGTGCTCTAGTTCTTATGAAGGGAGATGTATTACGAAATCTGTATTTGCTTAAGGGGACCACAATTATCGCAGAGTCGTGTATTACATTTGATAGTTCTCATGCTTTGGATGCCACCGGACTTTGGCATCTCAGGTTGGGTCATATTTATAAGAAGGTCTTAGAGTTTCTTCATAGATAGAAGATGATCAAAGGTGACTTCTATAAGTTGGATTTCTGCCAGGAGTGTGTGTTAGGTAAGTAGATTAAGGTACCTTTTAGAGTTGGACTCCATATATCACAAAGGGTACTTGATTATGGGCATACAGATGTTTGGGGACCAATTGCTACTGCTTCCATTGGGGGAACGAATTATTTTTTCTCTTTTATTGATGATTTTTCTTGAAAAGTTTGGGTGTATGTGATAAATGAAAGAGACAGCAGATAAAGAATCTTAAGGCTAATTTAACATAGAGGGTAGGGGAGGGGGGTAATTAGTGTTTAATCGATTCTAAAACTTATATGGACTAACTTGAAATTATGACCCAAACAAATGCAGAACTTAATCACAGAACAATCACAGAATCAAACACAGATGCAGAAAGTAAATAGAACGCAGTAAAGGAAAGAACACGTCGAATTTTATACCGGTTCGGAGTTACCCTACATCTAGTCCTGTACCAAGGCAAACACCTCATACAGATTTTTATTATACCAATGTAGAGATTACATTCCTCAATTTCTAAAGGCCTTGAGGTACCCTCCTGTCTCACGATTCCGGGGCAAACTCCCTTCTCTTGATTTATGGGACTCTAGATCACCGAATTGATTTCCAGTCACAACCGCACCTTATAGAGAGACTCGATAAACTTTTAATTACAAATTGATCATATAACTCTGAATAGCACTTTGATCTTCGAGAGAGAGCAGAGAATCAAACAAGAATGAGATTCTAATTTGATTCACTTGAAAATTCGGCAGAATTTTGGTACGATCTTAAAATTATGAAAATTTTAGAATATGGACTTGTGGAGAAGAAGAAGTGAAGAAAATAATAAATTAGTTAGTTAAAAAATTCGTATGTGAAGGCTATTTATAAAGCACCAACGGTCATAACCATTCGTGAAGAGATTTAAACGAATAGATACTTCTTTTGAAAATTGAAAATTTTGAATTAAACGGCCACCAATTCGACATGGGGTGTCCCATGATGTCGACATCCTTAGTTAAAAACCAATGTAAAATTTGTTTTGAAAATGAAGTTTAAAACAAGAGTTTATATTAAAACAAAAACAAATAATATTTTAAGGCTAAAACGTCTTTTTGAAAATCATTTGAAAAGATAGTTTTAAGGCTAAATTATTTTGAAAAGCAGTTTTGAAAATCATTTTGAAAAACCATTTTGAAGTAGTTTTGCAAGCTTCTTCCTGTAGAATATCTCATTACATTAGGACTCGAGAACTTGTACGAAACCAGGATGTTCGTGGATTTGTAAGCCACTTGTCGTAGGTTTGTAAGCTACTTGTCGTGAGTTTGTAAGCCACTAAGAATGTAGAAATGGGTTCCATCCCAAATGAAATTCAGAATGAAGATTTCCATGCTATTATGAAGTTTTAACAAAAACTAGACACATATCTTAAAATTCCGATCTTGGTACTCATGAGTCTTTAAACTTGATTTATTCATTCTTGATATTTATATTGTACAGTCTTCAACAATCAATACGTGCCTTATATATATATCCTGCATAATAACATTCATATATATATATATATAAACATTAGTGTTAGTA
Source organism: Allium cepa (assembly GCA_030765085.1). NCBI lineage: Eukaryota > Viridiplantae > Streptophyta > Magnoliopsida > Asparagales > Amaryllidaceae > Allium > Allium cepa. The sequence goes on from CM060928.1 coordinate 917,152,731, forward strand.
TATAAGTTATAATAAAATAAGTCTCAAAGGTTGTTGTCATCGAAACCACTATCTCCAGTTCCTAAGAATAGGGGCCAAATCAGTGATCTTTGAGAAGTTTAAAGCTTGGAAGATGCTTGTTGGGAACCAATCTAGTTCTAAGTTGAAAGTGCCGAGATCCGATAACAAGTAGCGAGTTTGTCTCTTGGGAGTTCCTCAACTTTTGTAGACAACGTGGTATTGAGAGACATTTCAGTACAGTAGGCGATCCGCAATCCAATGGAGTTACTGAGAGGATGAATATGATTTTACTTGAGAAGGTTCGTTTCTTGAGATTAATAGCGGGCTTATTTAGAGGCTTTTGGGCAGAGGAATTATCGACTGCGGTGTATAGTATTAATCAGATTCCCTACTCAGTCGATTCTAAAAGAGAAGCGGAGAGGTAAAGTCATGTACCTTGATTATTTTCATATTTTTGGTGATCCTTTGTATGTTCACCGTACAAGTGATGATAAGTTGGAGGCTGAAGCATAGAAGGGAATCCTCTTAGGATACACAAATGGTATCAAAGGATATCGTATTTTGCATCATGTTGATAGGAATATTGTTCATTCCAGACATGTTACTTTCGATGAGTCAGCAACGTTCAATCCTAAGAAAGACTTACCTATAACATCGGATGTTTCTGATAGGCTTAAGGGATGGAAGAGATTCATATTTTACAACCTAGTAGTAGAGTTGTTGATGCTGTTGAGAGTGAGATAGATGTAGCTGATGTGACATGACATAGTAGTCCACAGGTGCCTTCTAGCAATGTTGGTGATGTGAATAAGACTAGAGGAAGTTCAATTCAAGGTGAAATTGAAATGAGTTTAGGCGAAGTTGTACCTACTCAGGCCAGTCATAGGACTATTAGGCCGCTTGAGAGGTATGGTGATTGGTAGTTTGCAAACCTTAGCTTTAGTGATCAGTTTGATTATGCCCTACATGTGGTTCACAAGGAGCCGCTTGACCTTGATGAAGCTTTGAAGTCATGTGATAGTTGAAAGTAGATGTGCACCATGGAAGATGAGGTAGAGTCATTATAGAAGAACAAAACTTGGATGTAGTACCTCCTCTTCAAGGAAGCCGAGCCAAAGGTTGTAGGTGGGTATTCAAGGTGAAGGATGATGGAAGATACAAGGCTAGACTTGTTGCTAAAGGGTTTCCACAGAGGAAGGGATTGGAGTATGATGAGATTTTTTCTCCTATAGTGAGACACAGCTAAATCCATATTTTGATTGCTATAGTTGTCCCTCATGACTTGGAGTTGGAGCAACTTGATGCGAAGATCGCTTTCTTGGACGGAGACTTGGATAAGACCATTTACATGAAGAAGTCGGATGGATATGTGGTGGATTGAAAAGAGAATCGAGTTTGCAAGATAAAGAAGTCATTGCATGGACTTATGAAGTCACCTAGACAGTGGTATAAGAGGTTTGGTTCTTTTATGCTTTCACTTGGTTTTAATCGTAGCATCAAAGATGCTTGTTTGTACTTCAAGCATTTGAAGAATGGTTATTGGGTATATTTACTTTTGTATGCTGATGATATGTTGATTCCTTTCAAGGATAAAGCTAAAATTTATAGTTTGAAATTGAAGCTTAAGGCGGAATTCGAGATGAAAGACCTTGGAGAAGCAAGGAAGATTTTGGGTGTGGAAATCCAAAGGGAAATGAATCTTGGACTTTTGAGGCTCACTCAAAAGGAATATATTCTGAAAGTGCTTGCTTAGTTTAGCATGGAAGGAGCAAAGGCAATTAGCACATCTATGCCTTTGCACATACAACTTTCTAGTAAAGGCTCTCTGAATCTCAGAGAAGGACAAGGATTATATGGAGAAAGTTTCTTATGCGAGTGCAGTTGGTAGTCTTATGTATGCCATGGTTTGCGCCAGGCCTGACATTGCACAGATAGTTGGATTGATTAGTAGATTCATGTCAAATCCAAGAAAGCCGCATTGAGAAGCAGGGAAATATATTTTCAGATATCTCAGAGGGACTCCAGACCATGGACTTGACTCGTTACAAGAAATTTTATTTTTGGTGGCACACAAAAGACACTACCAAGTCTTATGGTAGAGTTTTGATAAACGCCGTGATAAAGCCCGCTACTAAAAATCCATGATTTTTGGTTGCATTTATTTCAATGCCACTATAAATCCTTTTTATTGCAGCATTTCTTAAAGGCCACCATAAATCTTTTTGTAGCATTTTATAAACGCAACCAAAAGGTTTTTTGTGCTACAAATAGAGTTTCCACCTTTATCCCTGCTTTGCAGTTGCGTTTACTCAACGACACTATGTATGCGTTTTCAAAACGCTACTAAAAGTTGTTGATCATTTTGCACGATTTTTTCATGCTATTATTTCATGTTGATGGTCTATTTTTTCTACTATATTAATCAACAATCACTCATATAATCATCATATTCAAACAATTAAAAGAATATACTAATCATATAATCAAATAATATATCCATAACAATTCTAATACAATAGTTTTTTGATAAAATAACCAAACACACATACAATAACCATTCGTATACAAATTTACACACCTAGTACTAATAAAATGTCATACCAAACCGGTGCTAACAAAATGCTTGATTACCCACAATTCTTTGTTGCATGCACAAGCGAAAGCTAGCACCATAAAAGTCCAACCTTGCTCTCTTCAGAAAGCCAATGCCTGAACAAGTGAAAGCACAACATATAATCAAACAATTATGTTAATTCGTAGGATTTCAAATCTAATATAAAACATTTACAACATTATACGAGTATATCATATTATAAATAATGTCATATAAATAATCAAAGTTATAAACGTAATGAAATAAATAAAGTCCAATCTTACAGTTATATAAAATGTTGTTAAATTAGTTATATCATTATTTATAAAATTTAGTTAACTTAAACTTGGTTAATTTTATAAATCTTGTTTAATTTTAACAAAGCCTATTTAATTTTATTAACTTGGTTTACTTAATTTATTATTATTATTATTATTCAAACTCAATTAACTTAGTAATATTATTATTATTATTATTATAAACTTAGTTAAATTTTATAAACTAAGTTAATTTATCATCATCATCATTATTTATAAATCTTTGTTAAATTAGTTTTATTATTATTATTTATAAAATTTAGTTAAATTAAACTTAGTTAATTTTAACACAAATTAGTTAATTTTTATTAACTTGGTTAACTTAGTTAATTTATTATTATTATTACTAAAACTCGATTAATTTAATTATATTCTTATTATTATAAACTTAGTTAATTTTTATAAACATAGTTAGCTCATCATCATCATAATCATTTTTATTATTTATAAAACTTTATTAAACTAGTTATATTATTATTTATAAAATTTAGTTAGCTTAAGCTTAACTTATTTTATAAAACTTGTTTAATTTTAACAAAACTTTGTTAATTTTTATTAACTTGGTTAACTTAGTTAATTTATTATTATTATTATTATTAAAAACAAGGTTAATTTAGTTTAATTATTATTATTAGTATTATTATTAATATAAATTTGATTAATTTTATAAACTTAGTTAACTCATCATCATTGTCATCATTATTATTCATAAAACTTTGTAAAATTAGTTATAGCATTATTATTTATAAAATTTAGTCAACATAAACTTAGTTATATTATTATTATTACTATTATTATAAACTTATTTAATTCATCATCATTATCATCATTTCTAAAACTATGTTAAATTAGTTCTATTATTTTTATTATAATAAATTTTCATAAAACTTATTTAATTTGGTTAATTTTTATAAACTTGGTTTTTGTTATATTGTTCTTGTTATTGTTATTATTATAAACTTAGTTGAGTTATATCAAACTATAGACTGTTATTGTTATTGTAATGTTATCATTGTTATTATATTATTATAAACCTAATTAATTATTTTATCAAACTTAGTTTATTATTGTTGTTGTTGTTGTTTGACTTATATCAAACTACAGACTATAGTTATTGTTGTTGTTGTTGTTGTTGTTATATTATAAACTTAGTTAATTTTTTATCAAACTAAATATATTATTACTATTATTATAAACTTAGTTAAGCACACTTCTCACGACAAATGCTTTCTTTCCCTGGGAGACTAATCAACCTTTTCTCCCATGTCTTCTATTTGTGCTGACCGCTCTGATATGTTATAGATCAAGTATTTGCTTTCTATCTTTGTTGCCTCCTAAATTATTATGCTAATCTCAATCTGTTCTAACATTTTCCAACTATATCTCAGGTTATAGTGCCTGTCAATGGTATTGCTCCTCCTCCTCTAACTTTTGAAGTGATATAGATTATTGATCCTTTGCTAAATCCAAGCAAGCTTTCAAAAGGAAGTTAATGGGATCTTTTGAAGATGAGTCTTCTAAGAAGTTGCTAAAGTCGTAAATGTGGAGGAGGAAGAGCACTCATCTTCTGAAAAATCTCTAAAGAGCCCAATTGTGGAGGCTCCTTAAGATTAGTCTGTGCAAACACCAGCTGTAATTGATCCCATCACTCGTATTTCTGTTTCAAATTCGCCAACTGCTCTTGCTCAAATGCAACTGGCCTTGAATTTGCCTCCTACCTCAAGGCACGCTCCTTTTCTGCCAGAATCTTCTTCTCCTTCCACCATCAATTTTGAAGAGATAGTTGAGTCTATCCTCCATTTAGAATCCTTTATTTGTATCCATCCGGCTTCTTATGCTCCAGATTTGGAGGGGCATTGTTGCTGTTTAATGGAGCATTAACTCTTGGTAAGTTTCTCTTTAATTGACCTTAACATTATTACTTTTCTATTACATTACTAACTTGTGTTACATTTTTTCTCAGATTTCTAAGAGTTGGTTAACTTTGAACGAACACGTTTCAAAGTCCTCTGTTGAATCCTCCAAAACTCAGGAGGAAAATTTTGAGCTCAAAAATCAAGTATCTTCTCTGTTTGCTGCTAAAAATGATGCTTCCACAGAGTTGGAACGAGTAAAAGCTTCTGTTGACCGGGCTGAGCCTGATCTAGAGGCAAAAAGGTAGGCTCGTTAACTCCTTGCTAACGAGAAACTTGTCGTTGAGCTTACTTTTAAAGATTCTGAAGACGAGAAGGCTCGCTTGGTCGCAAAGAACATCTATCTGAACGAGAAATTCAAGAAGACCCGAGCTTCATTAAAACTTATTGTCGATACCTTTACCAATGTCCAGCAGCATGTGTCTCAATTTGTCGGTACCACTCCAAGGCACATGATGCTGAAGACTTATGAAGATGCCCTTATGTTTGTATATGCCGGCAACTGCAAGAAGTGCATAGACTTTGGGTTTCCTTCGCTTGATTCTGCCTTAGTAGATAGAGTGATGGGAAAAATTACCCTAATGAAGCAGGGGATTGAGCCTACGAACGAGGAGGAAATTAATGCTTCAGAAGTCCTTTCTTTTGATGTCCCTCCTTTGAAATCGAGTTAGACAATGAGGATGAGGGTGACAAAGAAGATGCAACCGAGGTGGAAGAAAATGACGAGTACGATGATATCAATGAAGATAATGATGGTGATGGTGATGATGATGACGACCTGGCCGGCGGCCAAGGTTTTAATGGAGATAGAGGGGTTTCCTTTTGGAACCTCTATGAAGGATGGTGGTGACAACGCTGAATTTCTTGAAAAAGAGCCATCTCAGCAGGAGGATATTCCACCTGCATCCCCTGGGCCTTATGCTCCTCTTGAGGACGAGCCTGCCCATGTTCATACTGAAGATCCTAAAAGGAAAGAGTAGGCCGCCAAGGCTTCTGTCCCTGTTTCTCAGGGAAGGGATTCTCTGTGTAAATATCTTACACGTCAAAGATAATATTTAGTGCAAAATCATTTGTTTTAGATAAGAAAGAAGTCCGCATTTCCCTATTGGACAAAATTTAAAAGTAAACAAACAGAAATTAACAAGTTATATAGGGAATCGGAAAAATTAATAAAGGAGCACAATTTTCTTTTCGAAAAATATCATAATCTCGATAAGTGTGCCTCTCTACTAGCGTCTTATAAACATCAAAGGGTTTCTCCCTTATTAAAGAGAGCATGCCATCGATAAGATGCTCTCTTAAAGGAGAATCGAGAATTACTTACTTTATTCTAGATGATGATTGAAGAAAGAGATATTTTAGTTAACTTTTATACATTCGATTATAGACTTTTCGTACTTAGGTGAATTCAACGAGGGTTTACTTAGACGATTCCATAGAAGTCTTAGATAAATTTGGATCTGACTCGCATCCTTGAGCATGTTGGAATTTGCTACAGGTCAGGTCGATTCCTCAAATCTCCACGCTAAAATACTTAAGTACTACAAAGAAAAGTTTGTCTTTGAGTTTTTCTCTAAGTCTATTTTGTACGAACCAGATGAGTGATTGTAAATATGTAACAGTTTAGTGATTTATGAATATATTTTCTATGCTTAGCTTCTCTTTATTGCAGAATGACTGTTCTCTAGGTCGACTCATTCCTAAGGATCATTTAAGACAATATGTTAAACTGAGAAGGCTTTATTTTGAAAATGCATCAACTTTATGGACTTCAAAATTGGCAAGATATTGCTTTCTTTGATATTTACAAAAACTTTAGTTGGAATACCATCGCCTCCTCTTTGACTTCGTTGGAGATGAAAAAGAAACATTTCTTAAGGAGATCAGAACATTCCAAACTATGTTAATTTGCGGTCGTGATAGTCCTCCAGCTGGGAAGTGGGACTATAGCAAATGCCCACCAATCATAACCCCCGAAGAAGTTATTATGCCTTTTGGGTCAACTGTTACACTTTCAGCTAACTCATTAGATAAAATTAGAAAAGTAGTCTGTAACGACCTAATTGTTCGACTTTCGAAATTCGACATCGATACGCCCGCTGTATCAAATGCCGCACAATCGAATGCCGGAAAACCGAACCGTTAGGGTTAAAGAAGAAGAAGATAGAAGAAAACAGAAACAATAACAGAATCTCACATTTCGCAGTGGAACAAATATAATAGATAAATGAATATCTTTAAATCAAGGAACTATACGCAGCGGATACTATATAATATGAGTAATACGCCTCGCCATCCGGCTTGCTCCTGATCTCTAAAGCATACTTTCCCGACTTCACTCTAGAATAATGATAACCCAACTCTAGGCTGCCCGTGTGGAAAATTGTGGGCATCTAGAGTTTAGGAAGGGAACAATAAACTCCAGGTCAGTCACGGGACTGGTGTGAGATCTTAAAAACAGTTATTTTCACAAAGAAAGGAAAAGAAATCTGTTATGCTTTTGGACAATGAAACAACCATAAGGCCTCCCGCCACACACACAATGCAAATGCAGAATTGGAGGAGATTTCTTCTTATGATAGTCAAACATGCTTGATACGCAAAATCCTTTTTAATATTATCATTAGTGCGTAGTGTGGAAAACATTTTGAAAGTATAATATTAATCTTAGCCAGCATAGACATTTCGTACTATGTCTACTATAGCTACCAATTAAACAGAGGGTCACTACCATAAGTAAAAGGCAGGTTATACAACTAAAACCGTACATGGCTCGTATTGTTTTGTTTGGATTTCCAACAATGGTCAGGCAAAGGAACTTCCTACACCGAATGTGACGCCTCTAGAGGGACGCTCCCAAGAATTTAACCGGCTCTCTGCCAACACAAGGCCGAGTTACCTCATGCTGTAATACTTCCGGAACAAGGTAACTACCACAAGTATGCCATCCTAGGTCGTTACCGACCTTTATCCGAGGATCCTCAACCATAAAGCACATATTTGCAGTAACCACATAGGTTAAATATCTGGGCTCCATACCATGATACCACCCTTTTCCAGAAGGAAATGGACATACCTTGAGGGCGCTACCCCAAAATTTTCTTGCTGCATCCTTCCTGTTTCGACCATTTCCGGATTGTGAGGTCCGACGAGGTCCCGTCCACAAAGCTATGCTTTACACAAAAGTCATGCTTCGATCAACACATGATTAGCAGCACTTCGTATGCCACATTACCAAATTGGGAATGTATCACTAGTTACCATCAACTACATAACCTCTGAGCTCGTACGTCTCAGAGAAGGGTGTTAAGCTAAGAGAATAAATTCTCCGCCACCAGTAGAAATGTATTTGATAGAAACCAACTTTACATCTCAAAGTGTAACGTCAGACACACATCCATACAAGTCCGTTCAGGGTTCGAACAGAACCGAAGGCACTTCAAAGAAGCCCTTGCAATCTGAATATTCACTAATCACGTCCGGAATCCCTATCACAAAGGGTGATATAATCTCTATACCGGAGTAACTCGGTGCAAAGACATTCGACAGGTAATCCTTTCGCTTTCGAAAATACCCGGTCTTCAACACCATCTTCAAATGCAATCCTATTTCGTCGTATCATTATTCAGAACGGGTTTTATGACACAAATTCCTCTCCCGGCTAATCCGAATAACGAGCGCTTATTTTAAAAATAAGTGTTATATTCCGATTCAAATAATTCACAACAAATTTCCACTTTGATCTTTAAATAAAGAATCCATCACAAATATTCGATGTGGTTTTCGAATATCAGTTTGGAATCCGACCTCCGGTCGCATCGAAATTCAAATGCCATTTAAAGGCCAATATTGATAGTTGGTTATTTAACTATCAAACAATATTCACAACAATCACTAAGATTTAAATAATTTTCCCCTAATTATTTATTTTCAAAATATATCCACATGATATATTTTTAACACTTCATCACTTTGAAAACAAATTTCAAATCACTTTCCTCGCGCGGAATAAATTTCCAAATATTTATTTCCACTGAAAATATGCCAAGTTCAAATACTTTAAAATAATTTAAATCACTTATCTAAACATATATACTTGGAAATATTAAAATAAAAACTATTTCTGAACACTTATTTAAATCTTATCTATGAAAACATTATACCAATATCTCATATAAAATTTCAAGTCCAAAACTAATTTTAAAATAAAATTAGTAGATAGGGTATAACCATTTAAATAACCATTTTCTAAATCAAATATCAATTAAATCTTTAAAATAATCACTTCTATAATTAATTAAATAAATCTTTACTTTAAAGATTTTCAAAATAACTTAGGAAAATAATTTCTCTAAAACATTCTTTTAAAACCAACTCTAGAACTTTAAATTTATACTTTAAAAGCTACTTTGAAAACATACTCGGCTTTCCCGGGAAAATACACTTTCCTTCTCAAAATAGTCCATTTAAATCAATTAATAAATCCTTCTTGATTTATTTTAAATTTACATTCCAAATCTATAAAAAAAATCCACACTTTTAAAAATAACTCATCGTTTATTTTTAAAACAAATTTCCCTTTCCTTTATAAATTCTCATTAGGAATTTAAATTTCCAAATATCCACTGATATACGATTTTCAAATCAATTTTCAAATATTCACTTTCAAACACCAAATCAAATTCCAAATTGATTTTCCAACTTACTTTCAAACACCAAATCAATTTTCATTCAAACACCAAATTAATTTTCATATCGATTTCCCAAAGATTTATTTTCAAACACCAAATCGATTTCCCAAAGATTTATTTTCAACACCAAATCGATTTCAAATCGATTTTTCAAAGATTTATTTTCAACACCAAATTAATTTCAAATCGATTTCCCAAAGATTTATTTTCAAACACTAAATCAATTTCAAATCGATTTCCAAATTTGTTACATTTTAAAATAAATTCCTTTATTTCTCCCAAACTAAAAATCCGAATTTTAAATAAATTCTTCATATATTAAACAATATCACTCGAAATCCATTTATTAAAACCTTTTTTTTCCATATTTTGGAATTTTATTCAATAAGATTATAAAAATCTACTTTTATACTTTTAAATTTCTTCTTTTGAATTTATTCAATTCTCTAATATTTATTTATTTGTAATTTCCTAGTTTAACTTCCAAAAATCCAATTTTTTATTTCTAGTATCCTACGGTACCAAAAATATATTCGGCTAAACTATAGCCATCAACGATTTCAATCACAAATACAATCATACACAGATTATAAATAAATCAACACACAACATTGAAACAAATTCAAATATTTGAGGAATCCAGTTGGACCCCTCCAACCTATTTCCCTGCATCCACAGATGTTAGCACAACTATTAAATACCAATTCCACTTCGAGGTGAAATATCACGGTATATGGAATTAAATAATATCATCCGCTATTATGCGACGCATAAGGTCTCATCCACTATATAATGCGGGAAATCAATCACTCCAAATATATATATATATATATATATATATATATATAAACACTACTACTACTATATATACTACCACATCCAAACAGTCAACCAATAACTAAAATTTTAATTTTGATTCGAGTGAGAAGATATCACCTTTTACTGCGCATGCAACCTATTTCCATTCCGGCTTGTTTTCTTTGAAATTTTGACCTTGTATAAACAATTACATAATTTTATTAATATTCGAAATAAATCGAACAATCAATTTCTTTTCAATAGATTAAATTAATTAACAATTTTAATTTGAACTAATCTAATAATTAATTTCCTATTGGATAAATCAAATTAGCCAAATTATTCTATTAAACAAATTTCCTCTTACCAATTTATTTAATTAAACCGAATTCCCTTTTAAAAATCCTTTAGTATCAAAAATAATTTAAATTAGCAATTAAATGAGTATATTTATTTTTTCTGTTAACTGGAAAAAACTACATGTATATATACTTCATTGTATATATCTATAGACATTACAGCTATATTATTATTATTATTATTCGTAAAATGTATATATATATATATATAATTAACTAAATTTAATAAATGAATTATACAAAAACTTTACCTCATTGGATTTTGACAGCCCACGCAAACAAGCTCACAATCTCCGCTCCTAGCCCTTGCCTACGTCGCGACACCCACAATTTTGCACCGAGCACCACGAACTGCTGCCTTCACGAGCGTCGTTTGATCCCTGCTCAACTGCTCAAATCATTGCGCCAACCATTGACATCTAATTCGCAACCCTCATTCTACGTGTGACTTCATCCATCGACTTGCCTTGCTCGCTGAATGCCGCCGCTTCGCTACTGGATCACGACTTCGATTGCGATAATACTCCCAAACATCGGACTTTCGTCGTTGAAATTTTCTTGCCACCGAGTCGATCGAGCTTCGTCGATCCTTTGCCGCCAGCGCCACACAAATACACGACCCTCGTCGTCGCATGCCCTAACCTTCTCACTCGATATTCAATATCATGCCGCGATCCCCCCTTTTCTTTTTTATTTCTTATATAAACTGGGCGAACGATATTGATTTTTTTTAGGGTGAGGAGGGAACGAAAAATAATCATCGGCCATATATTTGATTTCGTGATCTAGAAAGAATGCGGCCATTATATTTGAATATAGACGAAGCATCTTTCTTCGTTTGTTTTTTTATTTTATTTACAGTCATGATATTATATCCTTTTTTTCTAAAAAATGAACGCGTGTACAAATCTTCAGAGGAAACGGAACAAGTGTTGTTCAAGAGGATACATGTCTGATGTTATAATATTTATATATTATTTATATCCAAAATTCAAATTCAAATTTAAATCGTCTCGGTTTCCGCAATTAAAAATCTCGATCTCCAATTGAGGCGCGCCGCCAGGCGTTAATAATGTTATATGCCTATTCCGAACACAATGGAAAAAGTTCTGAGTCCAAATTCAATCGTATGGAGAAGATGGCTTTTTGAACCAGTTATTAAATTAAATTTCGATATAAATTTTAGCGCGTTTATTTATCATACGATCACATGACAACTCCAAATACTACGAAAATTGAAATCCGATAATTATACACTATTACGGATCCAATGGAACTAGTTTCGTCGAATTCCAAAACTGTGCCTCGAAAAGCTATTTTTAAACATCGATTTAAACGATATAAATTCAAAACTGAGCAAAACATTTCCAAATTCAATTCTGAAGCTTTCATTATCTTCAGTAACATCAATAAAATTTTCCAAGCTTTGAAAATATTTTTAACAAGCATAATACTGAAGATTTAATATTTTACCCAACCTTTAATAATTAAATTCAATAATTTTAATTGCTAAATTCATTCTGATATTTGAAATTTAAGTTAAAGTAACATTCAAATATTTAAAATCAATTAAATATTTCAATTTCAAATGTCAAAAATTCTGAGTCGTCACATTCTTTCACCCTTAAAAGAATTTTGTCCCAAAATTACTAGTTAAGAAGAATGATCCTTAACCCGTTTACTATTTACCCAAAACTAAACAGTTTTATCAACTTGCCAAAACAAATCTTTTTATTATAAACTCATTCACTTTAAAAAACTTTCCAAAGTATTCCATAGTTTCCAGAAAACTTTATTTTCCCAAAAATTAAAATTAAAATTAAAATTAAAATTCAAATTTTAAATTATCCAAATCTTCTAAAAAAATTTCCAACTCCTTAAATTTTTGAAAAATTTCGACAGCATCTCCTTTGCGCGGCTAGCTCGGTACGACTACAAAATGCCACAATGGGCCCCTAAATTTCAAAAGAAAACAAAAGGCCAAGTGGCTGGACAAGAAAATCATCAAATTTCATACTGAAATTTAAATACATACCTTTTCGAGCAATTTAAATTTATCTTCGAAATCAAAATCCAATTTATCTTTCACATTAAACCCACCTGTATATCTTGCTTATCATTTTGCACATTCTTTACAAAAGTTTCAATATCTATTTTTATTCAAATCTGTACGATGTACTTATATCATTCGTACGCAATATCAAATTCTATCACTCACTCGATCACACAATTTCACTTCCGAAATAGTATCGTCCACTTGACCTCCTAGCGCGGACTCAGATCTGGTTTCTTGATCAGAAACCGTCATTCTCCTTGCATAGTCGTAAACAATGATAAATAATTTCCAAAATCAACCAGAAATCCATATCCAGGTTCGCCATCGAACATCGAGTGAAAAATCGCAACTCGGATCGATATAACTATCTCGAAAATCTGTGCTCGAATTCTGGATCAAATCGTTATGCGAATAAAATAATATACGTACATCCTATGTATTTATTCCAATTGATTATTAGATATATCAATTTTCTTTTTCTTTTATTCACATTTGATTTTCATTTCTATACACTTATTCACAATCGTCATTTCACAACTCCCAGTTTATCCTTCATTCACTTATCAATTTAGAATATTTTCTCAACTCCAAATTTAACTTAAGAATTTCATTATTGATTTCTTAAGTTTTATATAAATCTTATATATACTTCTTAAATTTATTCTCATATCTACTTATATTAAACTGGATTTCAAATTCCATATGAATTCAATTCATTTCAAACCATATTTAATTTGTCATTCCTTCAATTAGTTTCACTTACTAATTTTTATTTCAATACATTGCTTCATTTGATCCAACTTGACAAATTTCTCCATTTCACCTAATTTATCACAAATCAAATTCACTTCCAATATTCAGCTAGAATTTCATTTACTTACAAATTCAAAACGAATTTTAACATTCAATTTCACTTTCATTTACTTGCAATTGTAAATTCATTTATTCATTCACAATTTTATTTTCCGCCTTAGTAAATTATATTCCATAACTATTTTTATCAGATTCCAGAGTCTTTCCAACATTTCAAAATCATTTTTGAAATCAATTCAAATTATCCTTTGAATTTCCAAAACCAAACTCAGTTTGCAAACAACTTCCATTTAAAACAAATTGGCAGCAATTCCTCTATTGGAAACTCGAAAATGAACACTGATGATGTCATGATCATCATCGGAATTATTTTCCGGCGACCGAAAAGAGTTTAGTGCTTTTAACCCTTTTAAAAAAAAATTCCAAAACCTTTGAAAATCATTTTCAAACCAAAAAAGGATTTAATTTCCAAATTTTAAATTTTTTTCCAAAACATTTCCAAATATTTGTCTAGAATTCTATTTCAAATTATAAATCACATTTACAATTTACATTTACAAATCCCATTTGTATATGGATTTTATTTTCTTAGCTCTTTGATTATCATTTCAATTTCATATTCAATAATAATGATAATAATTTAATATTATCACTTCCTAACAATAAAGCAACCATGTACTATAATAATTTACAAAGATTATTTCCTTTTATATATGAAAATAATTTGGGTAAAATTATTCCATTTACCAGATTTTAAAATAATACTGTGTCGAATTGTTCTGTACATGTGTTTAGAGATCCCTATCAATAACATTAATTACTCATGTTGACCAGAATCCATATACCACTCAACAAACCAATCATCACAATTTAAAACAATTTTATATTCACTAAGAAATACGCGCTCAGATCTATTATTATACTCAAACTCTTTCTAGAGTACTACCGACTCCATCTCTATTGAGTAATCCCCACCAGAGCCAAGGTTGTCGCTTAACCAAATGCTCTGATACCACTCTGCAACGACCCAATTTTTCGACTTTCGAAAGTCGACATCGATACGTCCACTGCATCAAACATCTCACAATCAAATGCCAGAAAACCGAACCGTTAGGGTTAAAGAAGAAGAAGATAGAAAAAGAAAACAGAAACAATAACAGAATCTCACATTTCACAGCGGAACAAATATAATAGATAAATGAATATCTTTAAAAAAGAACTATATCAGTTATTACAATACATCATCATAGTATATACAGTACAACATAATATAAAATCAATATAACTTGACTACATGGAAACTGAAGTTGATGCAATCCATATGCAGCAGATACTTTATAATATGAGTAATACGCCTCGCCATCCAGCTTATTCCTGATCTCCACAGCATACTTTCACGACTTCGCTCCAGAATAATGAAAATCTGACTCTAGGCTGCCCGTGTGGAAAATTGTGGCACCTGGAGTTTAGAAAGGGAATAATAAACTCCAGGTCAGTCATGGGACTGATGTGAGATCTTAAAAACAGTTATTTTCACAAAGAAAGGAAAAGAAATCCACTATGCTTTTGGAAAATGAAACTACCATAAGGCCTCCCGCCACACACACAATGCAAACGCAGAATTGGAGGAGATCTCTCCTTATGATAGTCAAACATGCTTGATATGCAAAATCCTTTTTAACATTATCATTAGTGCATAGTGTGGATAACATTTTGAAAGTATAATATTAATCTTAGCTAGCATAGACATTTCGTACTATGCCTACTATAGCTACCAACTAAATGGCGGGTCACCACCAAAAGCAAAAGGCAGGTTATATAACTAAAACCATATAGGGATCGTATTGTTTTTTTGGATTTCCAATAATGGTCAGGCAAAGGAACTTCCTACCCCGAATGGGACGCCTTTGGAGGGATGCCCCCAAGAACTTAACCAGCTCACTGCTAACATAATGCCGAGTTACCTCACACTGTAATACAGCTGGAACAAGGTAACTACCACAAGTATGCCATCCTCGGTCATTACCGACCTTTATCCGAGGATCCTCAACCACAAAGCAACAACCGCAAAGCAAGAATCACATAGCACATATTTGCAGTAACCACAAAGGTTAAATATCCGAGATCCATACCATGATACCACCCTTTTTCAAAAGGAAATGGGCATACCCTGAGGGTGCTACCCCCAAATTGTCTTGCCGCATCCTTCCTATTTCGACCATTTACGGGTTGTGAGGTCCGACGAGGTCTCATCCACAAAGCTACGCTTTACACAAAAGCCATGCTTCTATCAACATATGATCAGCAACACTTTGTATGCCACATTATCAAATTGAGAATGTATCACTAGTAACCATCAACTACATAACGTTTGAGCTCGTACGTCTCAGAGAAGGGCGTTAAGCTAAGAGAATTAATTCTTCGCCACCAGCAGAAATGTATTTGATAGAAACCAGCTTTACATCTCAAAGTGTAACGTCAAACACACATCCATACAAGTCCGTTCCGGGTTCGAACGGAACTGAAGGCACTTCAAAGAAGCCCTTGCAATCCGGATATTCACTAATCACGTCCGGAATCCCCATCGTAAAGGGTGATATAATCTCTATACCGGAGCAACTCGGTGTACATACATTCGACAGGTAATCCTTTCGCTTTCAAAAATAACCGGTCTTCGACACCATCTTCAAATGCAATCCCATTTCGTCGTATTATTACTCAGAATGGGTTTTATGACACAAAGTCCTCTCCCGGCCAATCCGAATAACGAGCGCTTATTTTAAAAATAAGTGTTACATTTAGATTCAAATAATTCATAACAAATTTCCACTTTGACCTTTAAATAAAAGTTTCATCACAAAGATTCGATATGGTTTTCGAATATCCATTTGGAATCCGACCCCTGGTCGCATCGAAATTCAAATGCCATTTAAAGGCCAATATTGATAGTCGGTTATTTAACTATCAAACAATATTCACAACAATCACCAAGATTTGAATAATTTTCCCTCGATTATTTATTTTCAAAATATCTTTGCAAGATATATTTTTAACACTTCATCACTTTGAAAACAAATTTCCAAATGTTTATTTGCACTGAAAATTTTCCGAGTTCAAATACTTTAAAATAATTTAAATCACTTATCCAAACATATATACTTGGAAATATTAAAATGAAAACTATTTCTAGACACTTATTTAAATCTTAGCTATGAAAACATTATACCAATATCTCATATAAAATTTCAAGCACAAAACTAATTTTAAAATAAAATTAGTAGATAGGGTATGACCATTTAAATAACCATTTTTAAATCAAATATCAATTAAATCTTTAATATAATCACTTCTATAATAAATTAAATAAATCTTTACTTTAAAGATTTTCAAAATAACTAAAGAAAGTGATTTCTCCAAAACATTCTTTTAAAACCAACTCTAGAACTTTTAATTTATACTTTAAAAGCTACTTTGAAAACATACTCGGCTTTCCAAGGAAAATAAACTTTCCTTTTTAAAATAGTCCATTTAAATCAATTAATAAATCCTTCTTAATTTATTTTAAATTTACATTCCAAATCTGTAAAAAAAATTCCACACTTTTAAAAATAATTCAATGTTTATTTTTAAAACAAATTTCCCTTTCCTTTATAAATTCTCATTAGGAATTTAAATTTCCAAATATCCACTGATATATGATTTTCAAATCGATTTCCCAATATTCACTTTCAAACACCAAGTCAAATTCCAAATTGATTTCCCAACTTATTTTCAAACACCAAATCAATTTTCATTCAAACACCAAATCAATTATCATATCGATTTTCCAAAGATTTATTTTCAAATACCAAATCAATTTCAAATCGATTTCCTAAAGATTTATTTTCAACACCAAATCGATTTCAAATCGATTTTCCAAAGATTTATTTTCAGTACCAAATCAATTTCAAAATTGATTTCCCAAAGATTTAATTTCAAAACCAAATCGATTTCAAATCGATTTCCAATTTATTACATTTTAAAATAAATTCCTTTATTTCTCCTAAACTATTTAAAATCCGAATTTTAAATAAATTCTTCATATATTAAACAATATCACTCGAGATCCATTTATTAAAACCTTTTTTCCATATTTTGGAATTTTATTCAATAAGATTATAAAAATCAACTTTTATACTTTTATATTCCTTCTTTTGAATTTATTCAATTCTCTAATATTTATTTACTTGAAATTTTCCTGCATCCACATATGTTAGCACAACAATTAAATACCTATTCCACTTCGAGGTGGAATATCGCGGTATATGGGATTATATAATACCATCTGCTATTATGCGGCGCATAGGGTCTCATCCGCTATCTAATGAGGGAAATCAATTACTCCAAATATATATATATATATACACACACACACACACTACCACATCCAAACAGTCAATCAATAACTGAAATTTTAATTTTAATTTGAGTGAGAAGATCTCACCTTTTACTACACATGTAATCCATTTCCATTCCGGCTTTTTTTCTTTTAAATTTTGACCTTGTACAAACAATTACATAATTTTAATAATATTCGAAATAAATCGAACAACCAATTTCTTTTCAATAGATTAAATTAATTAACAATTTTAATTTGAACTAATCTTAATTTCCTATTAGATAAATTAAATAAGCCAAATTATTTTATTAAACAAATTTCCTATTACCAATTTATTTAATTAAACCGAATTCCCTTTTAAAAATCCCTTAGTATCAAATATAATTTAAATTAGCAATTAAATGAGTATATTTATTTTTCTGTTAATTGAAAAAAACTGCATGTATATATACTTCACTGTATATATCTATAGACATTACAGCTATATTATTATTATTTTTTCGTAAAATGTATATATATATAATTAATTAAATTTAATAAATGAATTATATAAATATATACCTCACTGGACTTTGACAGGCCACACAAACAAGCTCACGACCTCTGCTCCTAGCCCTTGCCCACGTCGCGACAACCATAATTTTGCACCGAGCACCACGAATTGCTGCCTTCGTGAATGCCCTTCGATCCCTGCTCAACTGCTCAAATCATTGCGCCGACCATTGGCATCGATTTTGCAATCCTCGTTCTACATGTGACTTTGCCCATCGACTTGCCTTGCTCGTTGAACGCTGCCGCTTCACTACGGGATCGCGACTTCGATCGCGATAACACTCCCAAACATTGAACTTTCGCCATTGAAATTTGCCTGCCATCGAGTCAATCGAGCTTCACCGATCCTTTGCCGCCAGAGCCACACAAATACACGGCCCTCGTCGCCACATGCCCTAACCTTCTCGCTCGATCTTCAATATCGTGTCGCGATCCCCTTTTTTTTCTTATATAAACTGGGCGAACGATTTTGATTTTTTTAGGGTGAGGAGGGAATGAAAAATAATCATCGGCCATATATTTGATTTCGAGATCTAGAAAAAATGCGGCCATTATATTTGAATATAGACGAAGCATCTTTCTTCGTTTGTTTTTTTATTTACAGTCACGATATTATATCCTTTTAAAAAAAAAACAAAAGCGTGTCCAAATCTTCAGAGGAAATGGAACAAGTGTTGTTCAAGTGGATACGTGTCTGATGCTATAATATTTATATATTATTTATATCCAAAATTTAAATTCAAATTCAAACTTAAATCGCCTCGGTTTCCGCAATTAAAAATCTCGATCTACAATCGAGGCATGCTGCTAGGCTAAATGCCTATTCCGAGCACTATTGAAAAGGTTTCGAGTCCAAATTCGATCGTATGGAGAAGATGGCTTTTCGAACCAATTATTAAGTTAAATTTCGATATAAATTTCAGCGCGTTTATTTATCGTATGATCACACGACAACTCCAAACACTACGAAAATTGAAATCTAATAACAATACACTATTACAGATCCAATGGAACTGGTTTCGTCGAATTCCAGGGCTGTGCCTTGGAAAGCCATTTTTAAATATCTATTTAAACGATATAAATTTAAAACTGAACAAAACATTTCCAAATTCAATTGTGAAGCTTTCATTATCTTCAGTATCACCAATATAAATTTTCTAAGCTTTGGAAATATTTTTAACAAGCATAAAATTGGAGATTTAATATTTTATCCAACCTTTAATAATTAAATTCAATAATTTTAATTGCCAAATTCATTCTGATATTTGAAATTCAAGTTAAAATAACATTCAAATATTTAAAATCAATTAAATATTTCAATTTCAAATGTCAAAAATTCTGGGTCGTCACATTGTCTCTCAAGTTTAAATGTAATCAAATTGTTTGTTGTATATTTTAACTTTGTTGCTGTTTGAGTTGTAACCCGTTATTATAATAATAAAGAGATTTTTCATCTTGAACTTGACTTTATTTTATTTCTCTTGCTTAAATAGGAGCAACAACTATCTGCAACTTCCCTTCCTTATAACTTAATGTCACACGTCGATGCTCTTAGAGAGAAACTATTGAAAGCAAGTGGAGGGATTGTGCTTAGTGACGATGCCTTATTAGAATGCTTCTGTGTTAATGCTGAAGCTGTGAAATGGCATAAGAGATATTTTCTGCGGAAAACCATCACCAGCGATCAAAAAATTAGATCGCCTATCCTGAGGCTGAAATTAAAAGTAAAGATGAGATGATTACCGCTCTTAAGCGACAAGTAAAGGACAATATCTTAATTGACTTTGATCCGAAAATGTCAGAACTTATTCAATGGATAAGTGACTTGGAGTTGAAATTAAAAGATAGTTAGGCATAGTGTGCCCTCTGAAATTCATCATGGAGGACAAGACTTTGAACATTGATTTATCGATCCCTCACGCTGCCTCTTCGGCTACTAAACCCACAAGGTCAAAACTTCTCAAAGCTTAAAATTTCCCTATCAACCCTCCTTCGGTCCTGGATGAAAATGTTGTGGGAAATAGGTGTCGAATGGTTAAATTTGAAATAGCCAAGTTTTTGGGTGAGCAACAGAATGACAAGTATTCTCAAACTATTAATGATTATGCTGGCTAAAATCAAGAGCTTTACCGCAGTAAATGTTTTCTTCAAAAGCATCTTGCGCAATGAGAGAGAGATAACAAAACCCACAGGGCTGTAAATAGAGCTTTCAGTCATGCCCTAAAGACCAATATTGATGCGACTGACGACAAGAGAAGAATAAGGAGAAAGGAAAAGAAACTAAAGGAAGTTATCTTGGTAGTCATTCGCCATGTAGTAAATCCTTCAGCCACAGAAATTCTTGACAAGGCCGCTCAAGAATTGTAATTTATTTATATGTTTGAAATGAATAAACTTGTCTTGTACATATGTGTATAACTTCATAGTTGTCTTGTAAATAAATTCATGACTTGTGTAATTCATATAAACTTTTTAAATATCACATGATTTGTAATCCTTTTTGTAACTCCACTTTTCAAATACCTTTTTAACTCCTCAGTTGATTTTTGGACTTGTTGAATCTTTTGTTATTCCTTACTATTTTGATTTTCCTAAAAAGCATGAAGCAAACAATTTTCCTAATTGTTAGCTTTAGATTGACGTATTAGTCTATGTATGCCATTTACATAAAGTAACAAATCATCATGTTAACTGTGTGCATATTAAATGTTTAAATCTCATCCGCATCCATGGTGAGAAATAATTAAGAATTTACCTTCAACCGTTTGGCTAGAATACTCAACACTTATTGATAGAAAATCCAGCCTCATCAGCAGGGCATAAATGCTAGAATTTAATCTCCAAAAGACATTTAATATCCGAATTTCTGTAGGAGAAACCCTGTAACGCCCCACCCCAAGGCCCACACTAAAAAGGGTATTATGGAGTAATACTGTATGCTAGAGCAGAGAATAGGGCTGGTTGGAGCGACCACCCGTAAGCTTTGTCTTAAACAAGTATTGGATACGTCGATAATTTTTTTCTCTTTACCTTTTTCTTGTGGATTGACTTACCCAATAAATGTTTAACACAAAACTATGGTGGCTAGTGGATCTATTCAGAAAAAAATACAACAACAATAATTATACAACATATCAAAGAACAGCAGACGCACATATATACATATACATGGTCAGTACACTACATAGTGATACATAAGTGAGTGGTAACACGGATCACATACACACACACACACATCATGTCCCAAAAGAATATACATAGATCAGAGTACACAAAAATAGCTAAACGTCAACACATAAGGTGGACTAGCATCCAAAAGATAGTAAAGTGTGCCATAGCGGAAGCAGCTAAATGGGAATCTACAGCAAGTTGCTAACCTGAAATAACTCGGTCTAACCCGGGTATATAAAATACATGGGTCAGTCTAGCTTAAATAAACTGATTAGAGAATGATAGGTGAAGTATAAGGATAATAAATAATAATTCTTATCAATAGAGAAGAAACAATAACATATGTCATCTCATAATTCATAGGATGATAACAACTAGAATATCATACGAAATTCTCATGAAAAGGGGTAACAACAACAACATCGATTAAATCATGTATAAATGCCTCATATCATCGGCTTCAATATCGACATAATAAAAGGCTTCCATCAACAACAGGAAGCTAGGCTCCATGGATGAGCCACATATAAAATCTCAATCAACAACAAAACAACGAGATGGAAACTGCATCATAGCACCAAATAGGACACTTAAGGTCCCAAGAACCACATAATAAATTCACCATATGAAAATCTTCGAATAGAACATAGGCTATATGTATATACACACACACACATATAACTCCAAGAACAACATTATGGTGGATATATGGAAAACAACAAAATCTAAAAAAAAACCCAATAAGAATGAAATCTAGAAAAAGCAACAACAACGGTATGGATCCATAACAACAACAACTGCACGTGCATATAATAAGTGCCCCCGGGCCTTGCCAAGTACTATAATAGTGCGCTTATCAACAATGGCACACCCGGCCTGATGTATATATGTGGCCTTACCGACCTAGCGCTAATCCCCCCACCTAGTACTGGCAACAACAATGTAATGTGTTACCAACTTCCAAATGTGTGTAGCTTCAAAGGATCAAGTCCGGAATTAACCAGTATAACAAACATGTGTGTCCCATACCACATGGTTTATTATACCTTTAAGTCACTTCCTCGTTCTCTCGAAGAGTGCAAAAATATGTGTTTTTTATAGAAAATACTTACTTCGAGAAAACGGGTTTTAAAAAGGTTTTGGAAATTATTTGGAAATTGTTGCTTTGAAATTCTCTTTATTACAGAGAATACATACATGTATATATAGCTTTAAAATTAATTATAAAATTTTATAAAACATTTACTTTGAAAGATTTTCCATTTTAAAAATCATTCCGAAAACGGTTTAGAAAACATGTGCACAGAAACAGCAAAAATCGATGAAAATTCTAAAATTACCATACGACAAAACCCAAATGAAACTGTCAATTCGTAGTGCGAATCGATGTTAATGTTGGCCTTTATATTATTAGGAGTTAGCCTTTTAGAACCATCTCAAAATAATGCTCGAAATCATCGAATTCAAAAACAATTCAACGGAAAATGCTCAAACTTTGCAAAAGAACTCAGGCATGCAGCTTGTTTCACCAGTTTGCTCCTTTTAATCTCAGAATTTGAGAAAACATGAAACATAAAAGTTGAAGATGATTGCCATAGCTTGAAGCCAGAAAATAATCGCCTAATTCGGACATTCGAGTCAAAAGTTACGGCAATTTCAATTCCCTGATCTAAAATTACAAAACCGTGAATAGTTAAAATAACGACAGGGTTGCGGCTTAAAGAGCCATTTGGACCATGTAGAACCTAGAATTTGATAAATCAAAAAACATGATAATTGAAGAGAATTACCATAGCTAGAAGTCAGAAAAAGAGTCACCTAATTTAGATATGTGAGTCAAAAGTTATACCCAAAACAATTATCGGGTCTGGATTCATTGTTGCTGTCGTTTTGCTCTCGGGACAGCAACAAAGATGTATAGTTTTGACCAATTTAAATTCAAAAAATCATAAAACTCAAAACATGAAACTTTATCTAAAAGCCTAAGCTTTCTAGAACATCTAAAATCATCAAATTTGGATAAGAAACATGAGAGATATGATCAAATTAGTTTCAGCTTCAATTTTTGAATTTTTTTTCCAGCAAACAACAAAGAGGACAACATAGAATTGGCATGCAAGCTTATTTAAGTTAGAAATGTGAGTTAATACTCACCTTAGAACTTATTTGCAGAAAATTGAGGCTTTAGCAAGCAAAGATTGATGCTTTAGACCTTGGATTGAAGCTAGAAACCTGTTAGAGAAAGAAGAATAAACATGCAAAGCAAAAACATCAATTACAGTTGTAACGACCCAGAATTTTTAATAATTAAAATTTGAATATTTAATTAATTTTAAATATTAATAAGTGAATTTATAAGTCAAATAAATTTTTATTTGAATTATTGGATTTAATTGGATAATTAAATCGATAATTTAATACGTGAAATTATGGAAATAATTGAAAATTGAGTTAAATATGATTTGAAAAATTTTGTTTTATCATATGGAAGTTAGAATGATATTTTAGAACTTTTAAAATCGAATTAAAAATTAATTTGTGAAAATTGAATATTTTAATATTAAAATCGGCTAGTGAAAATAGCCAATTTTAGAACAGTCTCAGAATTGAACGAAACCAGTTTCAATGGATCCGTAATAGTTAGTTTTACCGGATTTCAATTTTCGTGTCAATCGGAGCTATCGTTTGATCGTGGCAGCTCGAAACGCATTGATTTATTTTTAATTTTAATTTGGCGAGTTAAAATAGCCATTTTTCAAAAAGTCTCGGATTTCGACGAAACCAGTTTCATCGGATCCGTAATATGATATTATTGTAAGGTTTCAAATTTCGTGTTAATTGGATTTACCGTTTGTCCGGTACGAATTAAAAAGCCTAGAAAATCGCTTAAATCGGTTTAATTTAAATTGAGCGTTTATAGCCATAACTCGCACAGATGTCCGAATTAGCTTCCGAAAACTGTTCCATTGTGTCCGGAACGCGGGGTAAACCCTAGAAACGCTGGTTACAGCGCGTAAATCGGAGTTCGGAATTTCCGGATGAATAGTGTTCGAAAATTTCTCTATAAATACACCTTAAAAATCAAAAAAACAAAAAAAAAACAAAACCCTAATTTCATAACTGCAGCCGCCACCCACATAATGAACGGCCAGAAAACTCCCAACTTCCTCTCTCCAAATCTTCAAATCCGTGCAACGATTCAAGAATCTTCCAACTAGAAGATTGAAGAGCTCGATGAGATCTTTAATATCAACGGTGGAGATCGTGTTTGGAGTTGTGGATTGACGGCAATTGTTGTATGAAGGGGGCCGGTTCGTGCACGTTGTTCGAGGTGGGGGGATGGCCGAGCTCCACCAGGTGATGGCCGAACATAGAGCACGTGATGAGCTTCGACGTGGTGGCGACGTGATGAAGTTTCGTCGAGCGTAGGTGGCGTAAGGTGAAACCCTAGTTAATGCTATATGGGTTGGACGTGCGTGCTCCTTCCTGGAGTTTGAACGTGACGAGGAAGAAAGCAAGGTGCGGTGGTGATTGCATGATGAAGGATCCTAAGGCCAAGATTGATTTAGGTTTATAAAAAGTAAATTATATGTTGTAATTATTTATATAAAAACTCGTGTAACTTCAAATTATCATATCTTTTTCATACGAGGTCGAAAACGCGCGGAACCAGTTGCGTTGGAATCGTATGGACGAGCACTACGCAATGAAATTGGATTGGAGTCGTTTGGAGTTAGTGAGAATTTTGGGTAAAATTAAACGTCCGTTTAATTTTATTCGAAATAAATCGCTAAAACGGAAATAAAATCAAGGTGAGAACTTCTCACTCAATCGAATCACTTTCGATTTTATTTTAAATAGTTAGATTTAAAATATTTGAATGCATGTTTGAATGATGATTGATATCTATTGATTGTTAAAATAGACATTATACGCCGTTAGTAAGCGGATGTAATTTATTAAAAACATATACCGCGAATATTTCATAAACAGTGAAATTGGTATTATATATAATATCAATATATATATATATTGGCATATGTATATATTGTAGTTGTTGATTTCCCGCATTTTTTGTTTAGCGGATGAGACCCTATTGCGCCGTTATTAAGCGGATAATATTTAATAAAAACATATACCGCGATAATTTCGTACTGGAGCGAAATTGGTATTGTGCTAATGTTTGTGGATGCAGGAAAACAGGTTGGAGGGGATCCAACTGGATTCCTCAACAGTATTTATTTGATTTCAGATATTTTGATATTTGATGGATTATCATATCGATATATGATATCGTTGTTTTCGTGATTGACTATTTGGTATGTAGCATCATTGGACCGAGTTTTGGAATTTTAAAATGATTTATAAAGTGATTTTTGAAAATATACTATATGTTTGGAATTTGATCTATTTTAAATAAATAAACGTTATAATTTTTAATGTTATAAAAATTATGATTTTTGAGAAAAATAGTTAAAATCTGATTTTTGAGAATATGATGCTAATGATTTTATAAAATAGTTTAATCGGGATTTTTGAATTTATTGTGAAAAGTTTAAATATAGGATTTATAAAATTTGATTATTTTATAAATCAAAATGGTGAAATAATAAAGGAGATTAAAGAAGTTTTAAAGAATAATATAAATTGATTTATATTAAGAGATTTATAAATGGATATTTATAAATCGAAATATTGACATTATAAAACGAGTTTTATATGTGTTTGAATGAAGTGAAAATGAATTTTTGTAAATGGATGGAATTCATAAAATCATAAATGGTGAAGTTATAAATGAAATTTATAAATAGTAAGATTTATAAATTTTGTGAAATTATTAAAGAATATATTTGGATGAATAATTGAATCTTATAAGTTATAAGATTTATAATTATGAAGTTCAAAGAAACGATTTTGTAAAATAATCGTTTATAAGTATTTGACTTATAATATGAACCTTTGTTTTATAATTGAGTTATAAATCGAATAGGTTAATAAAGGAATTTATAAAAGGAGATGTTATAAAATAAATAGAAATGAAATTTATAAATAGTAAGATTTATAAATTTTGTGAAAATTATTAAAGAATATATTTGGATGAATAATTGAATCTTATAAGTTATGAGATTTATAATTATAAAGTTTAAAAGAACGATTTTGTAAAATAATCGTTTTATAAATATTTAACTTATAATATGAACCTTTGGTATATAATTGAGTTATGAATTGAATAAAGGATAATGAAGGAATTTATAAACGTTGTGTTATGAATTCGCAAACGACTTATTTTGATAAGTAAATTGTTGAAACCTATTAATGGAGTTACATTCACATTTTTGACTGTGAATGATCCTTTAAAATAAAAGGAATAAAAGGAATAAAAGGATGAAATTTGTTAACATAGTATATTCACGTTTTTGAATAGTGAATAATATGTTGAAGAAATTGTTTTGAATGTGATGTTTTAAACAGAATTAAAACGATCTAACGATGTTTTAAATGTGTTGAGATTCGAAACCATAGATTTCAACATTTATTGTTGAAATAGACGTTTTCGAGAAATGAAAAGGAAATAGTGGACTATAACACTGTTGTTATAGTAAATGATTTCCGAAAGGAAATGTTTTGTATAGTATTGGGATTTATATATCTATTTTAATTTCGAATCCCTATACTAGTGATTTTGGGTTGTCGTAACAATGTTTTACGCAACATTCGTTTAGACCCAAATAAATATGTTTAAGAGAATGATTTCCTTAAAGAATGAAATATATATATTTAATTTCGATTTAAGTATATTGAATATTTTCCAAGTGTTGAAAATAAATAAAATCTGTGAATTACTTATGAATAAATAAGTATGGAAATGTTTTCCAATATAAAGTGAATACTTTGAGAATTTATCTTTTTGAAGATAAATTGAAATGAATAATTGAAATCATATATGCATGGATATTGTGAAATATAAATTCACTATGGAATTTATAAAAGGAAGTGGAATTTGTTTAAAAATAAATATTGATTTATTTTTGAAGTGTGAAATTATATATCTAGTAAAGATATTTTGGAAAATAAATAATTTGGAAATTTATTTGGAAACTGGTGATGTTGTGCATATCCGTTGATAGTTCAATAACCGACTATCAATATTTCCCTTTGAATGGGTATTTGATGTGATTTGTTTGAATTGGAATGACACACTTATTTTTGAATAAGCGCTCACTATTCGGGTTAACCGGGAAAGGACCATGGGGTCGTATAACCCATTCCGAATATGTGATACGTCGTTGTGAATTGCATTGAAGATCGGTGTTGAAGACCGAGTATTTGTGAAAGCGATAGGATGACCTATCGATTGTCTCTGCACTGGGTCGCTCCTGGTATAGAGATTTCCTTAAGTGATGGGAAATTCGATCGGGATTGTGAATACCCGGATTGCAAGGGCTTCGTAAGAAGTGCCTTCGGTTTTGTTCGAGCCCGGAACAGACTTGTATGGATTGTATGTCTGACATTACAAATTGAGATATAAAGCAGATTTCTTTCAAATATATTTCTGTTGGTGGCGGAGAATTTATTCTTTTAGCTTAACACCCTTCTCTGAGACGTACGAGCTCAGAGGTTATGTAGTTGAATGTTATCAGCGATATATTCCCAATTTGGTAATGTGACATGCTGAGTGTAGCTGTAAATGATCATTGTGTTGATTATTTGTGATAGGATCGTTTATTTGATCGTCTATCTTTGTGATCATCTCTATGATCATTTGTTGACCCAAAGCATGGCTTTTGTATAAAGTATGTTTTTGTGGACGTGACTTCGTCGAGCCTCACACCCCGTGAATGGTCAAAACAGGAAAGAAGCAGCAAGGTTATGAGGGGTAGCGCCCTTTAGGATGTGTGCATTTCCTTCTGGAAAAGGGTGGTATCATGGTATGGAGCCCAGATACTTACTCATGTTGAAAACACTTTGTTATGATTGTGTGAATTGATTGCGAGCGCTCGGTGAAAGGTCCCAAAGGACCGGGGGATGGCATATTCGGTCAGTTGTTACTCAGTTAGGGGTAACCCGGCCTTGTGTTGGTAGAGATCCGGTTTGGTTCTCGGGGATGTCCATCCAGAGGCATTCTCATGTGGCAATGGGAAGTTCCTTGGCCTGATCATTCGTTGGAAATCCAAAGAAACAATACGTGACTTGTACGGTTTTAGTTGTATAACCTGCTATGGAATGTGGCGGTAACATGCTATTGAACATAGTTAGCTATAGTAGGCATAGTTCGAAATGTCTATGCTGGCTAAGATTTATATTCTACTTTCGAAATAATTTTTTCCTACACTATGCACTAGTAATAATATCAAATGTTCTTTTTAAATGCGTATCAAGCATCTTTGACTATCATAAGGAGAAATCTCCTCCGATTCTGCGTTTGCATTGTGTGTGTGTGCGGGAGGCCTTATGGTAGTCTCATTTTTAAAAACATTGCGAATTGACTTTAAAAATATTCCTGTATTTTGTTTTCAAAGATAAATAAACTGTTTTGAGTTCTCACACCAGTCTTGTTAAGCTTTGGGCTATGTGATGGGGGGTTCTCGCTTCGCGGTTAGGTGGCGAACGGGAGACTCTTACTCCCACACATCCTCTTTTAGGGGGTTGGTTAGGTGTAACCTGACACAGTCGAGAGGCTGGCCGTAAAAGCAAGGTATGGGGTACCAGTGTAAGCCACGGTGGGGCTGGGATGGTTGAAAAGCCTACCGGTTGTGACCACTGGCTCGTCTCTTTACATTTGGTATCAGAGCATATGGTTAAGCGGCAACCATGGTTCTGTTGGGTATTTCTCATTAGAGATAGAGTCAGTAGTACTCTAGAATGAATTTGAGTGTAATAATAGCTATGAGAGCGTATTTGTTAGTGAATAAAAAAAATTGTTTTATATTGTGATGATTGGTTTGTTGAGTGGCATATGAACCTTCGTCGGCGCAGCCTCAAAACTGAATCGAAGGGGTTTCTAAACGCTTGAATAGAACAATTCGGCACAGTATTGTTTTAAAATTGGGTAAATGAAATAATTTTATCTTGATTATATTTTATATATAAAGGAATAATTTTTCAGAATTATTAAAGTGTATATAAGATGATTGTTTAGTTGTTTGAATAATCTAAATAAAAGAATAATTGTATAAGTATAAAGAATTATAAGAGTATGAATTATAATTAAAGTGATTTACAATTGTGAAATAAACTTATACATATGAGAAGTGAAACTATATGAATATATTTATGAATATGAGTAGTAAATAAAAAATGAATCTAAAGTTAAATGAAAAATTACTTTAGAATTGGAATCTGAATTTATTTACAAGTGGGAATTTAAGTTATGTAATGAAATTCAACTTTTGTAATCAAATTGAATTAAAGGATTAAATGTAAATCAATTGATATGGAATAATGAATACAAGTGTTAATTCATTAAGATCTAATGTTATTTGAAAGTTGAATAATTGAATGAAAATCAATTTAATTATACCAATTGATAAGCAAAGGAATTTGATAGTAATTAATATACATTGATTGTTATATGGTTGTTAGTTGATTGTATATAATTCATTAAGAGTTAATGAAATTGAATTAAAGTAATTGGAATTCAATTGGAAGTTAAGTGAATCTTAAATGGAATTGAATTTGATTTGGAAGTGAACCAACTTGAATATGAATTAGTGAATATAAACTAATTGAAAATGAATGTTAGTAAAAACATCCACTGTTTATGAATCAAATATGATTTAAATTGAAAACCTGATTCATTAAATATTATGAGAATATGAATGAATATATTTTGGTTATGAATGTTAGTTGGTTGATGGTTGAATATATATTGCTATTGAATGCATTTCTATGTTAGCATATATAGTTATTATGTTGCTGTATGTTGTATATTGATACTATTATCTATATGCATGTTCTCATGTTGTTTGTTGAGTGATTAGTAGGTGCGGATCGCGTTGCTTCGCATTTGGAGCTCGCTTTCGCGCTATATTAGCCGTATATGCTCGCTAATAAAATATAAGGTACATATCTCGGATTACATACCGTACTTTTACATTTTTTCCCTGCGGGATGCCTCATTACTTGATGAGATGTATATTTGTGATATATATACTGTCATTTTTTTTCGGATCGAGCCGCGCAAAGGAGACTATGGCGAATTTTTTCGAAAATTTAAGGCGTTAGAAAAATTTGAGAAAAATTGGAAAATTTTGAAAACTTTAACTTTGATTTGAAGTTGAAAGTTAAACAATAGTAATTGTTTTTGAAAAGATAACTAAGTATGATTTGGAAACTTAGTAAAGTAATTGTAAGAAGTTTAACTATGGATTTTGGAAAATTAATAGATTCTGTATTTTTCTTACTTAATAATTTCGAGGACGAAATTCTTTTAAGTGGGGAAGATTGTAACGACCCAGAATTTTTAATAATTAAAATTTGAATATTTAATTAATTTTAAATATTAATAAGTGAATTTATAAGTCAAATAAATTTTTATTTGAATTATTGGATTTAATTGGATAATTAAATCGATAATTTAATACGTGAAATTATGGAAATAATTGAAAATTGAGTTAAATATGATTGAAAATGATTTGTAAAATTTTGTTTTATCATATGGAAGTTAGAATGATATTTTAGAACTTTTAAAATCGAATTAAAAATTAATTTGTGAAAATTGAATATTTTAATATTAAAATCGACTAGTGAAAATAGCCAATTTTTGAACAGTCTCAGAATTGAACGAAACCAGTTTCATTGGATCCGTAATAGTTAGTTATTACCGGATTTCAATTTTCGTGTCAATCGGAGCTATCGTTTGATCGTGGCAGCTCGAAACGCATTGATTTATTTTTAATTTTAATTTGGCGAGTTAAAATAGCCATTTTTCAAAAAGTCTCGGATTTCGACGAAACCAGTTTCATCGGATCCGTAATGTGATATTATTGTAAGGTTTCAAATTTCGTGTCAATTGGATTTACCGTTTGTCCGGTACGAATTAAAACGCCTAGAAAATCGCTTAAATCGGTTTAATTTAAATTGAGCGTTTATAGTCATAACTCGGACAGATGTCCGAATTAGCTTCCGAAACCTGTTCCATTGTGTCCGGAACGCAGGGTAAACCCTAGAAACGCTGGTTACGGCGCGTAAATCGGAGATCGGCATTTCCGGATGAATAGTGTTCGAAAATTTCTCTATAAATACACCTTAAAAATCAAAAAAAAAAAAACAAAAACAAAACCCTAATTTCATAACTGCAGCCGCCACCCACATAATGAACGGCCAGAAAACTCCCACCTTCCTCCCTCCAAATCTTCAAATCCGTGCAACGATTCAAGAATCTTCCAACTAGAAGATTGGAGAGCTCGATGAGATCTTTAATATCAATGGTGGAGATCGTGTTTGGAGTTGTGGATTGACGGCAATTGCTGTATGAAGGGGGCCGGTTCGTGCACGTGGTTGGAGGTGGGGGGATGGCCGAGCTCCACCAGGTGATGGCCGAACATAGAGCACGTGATGAGCTTCGACGTGGTGGCGACGTGATGAAGTTTCGTCGAGCGTAGGTGGCGTAAGGTGAAACCCTAGTTAATGCTATATGGGTTGGACGTGCGTGCTCCTTCCTGGAGTTTGAACGTGATGAGGAAGAAAGCAAGGTGCGGTGGTGATTGCATGATGAAGGATCCTAAGGCCAAGATTGATTTAGGTTTATAAAAAGTAAATTATATGTTGTAATTATTTATATAAAAACTCGTGTAACTTCAAATTATCATATCTTTTTCATACGAGGTCGAAAACGCGTGAAACCAGTTGCGTTGGAATCGTATGGACGAGCACTACGCGATGAAATTGGATTGGAGTCGTTTGGAGTTAGTGAGAATTTTGGGTAAAATTAAACGTCCGTTTAATTTTATTCGAAATAAATCGCTAAAACGGAAATAAAATCAAGGTGAGAACTTCTCACTCAATCGAATCAGTTTCGATTTTATTTTAAATAGTTAGATTTAAAATATTTGAATGCATGTTTGAATGATGATTGATATCTATTGATTGTTAAAATAGACATTATATGCCGTTAGTAAGCGGATGTTATTTATTAAAAACATATACCGCGAATATTTCATAAACAGTGAAATTGGTATTATATATAATATCAATATATATATATTGGCATATGTATATATTGTAGTTGTTGATTTCCCGCATTTTTTGTTTAGCGGATGAGACCCTATTGCACCGTTATTAAGCGGATAATATTTAATAAAAACATATACCGCGATAATTTCGTACTGGAGCGAAATTGGTATTGTGCTAATGTTTGTGGATGCAGGAAAACAGGTTGGAGGGATCCAACTGGATTCCTCAACAGTATTTATTTGATTTCAGATATTTTGATATTTGATGGATTATCATATCGATATATGATATCGTTGTTGTCGTGATTGACTATTTGGTATGTAGCATCATTGGACCGAGTTTTGGAATTTTAAAATGATTTATAAAGTGATTTTTGAAAATATACTATATGTTTGGAATTTGATCTATTTTAAATAAATAAACGTTATAACTTTTAATGTTATAAAAATTATGATTTTTGAGAAAAATAGTTAAAATCTGATTTTTGAGAATATGATGCTAATGATTTTATAAAATAGTTTAATCGGGATTTTTGAATTTATTGTGAAAAGTTTAAATATAGGATTTATAAAATTTGATTATTTTATAAATCAAAATGGTGAAATAATAAAGGAGATTAAAGAAGTTTTAAAGAATAATATAAATTGATTTATATTAAGAGATTTATAAATGGATATTTATAAATCGAAATATTGACATTATAAAACGAGTTTTATAAGTGTTTGAATGAAGTGAAAATGAATTTTTGTAAATGAATGGAATTCATAAAATCATAAATGGTGAAGTTATAAATGAAATTTATAAATAGTAAGATTTATAAATTTTGTGAAATTATTAAAGAATATATTTGGATGAATAATTGAATCTTATAAGTTATAAGATTTATAATTATGAAGTTCAAAGAAACGATTTTGTAAAATAATCGTTTATAAGTATTTGACTTATAATATGAACCTTTGTTTTATAATTGAGTTATAAATCGAATAGGTTAATAAAGGAATTTATAAAAGGAGTTGTTATAAAATAAATAGAAATGAAATTTATAAATAGTAAGATTTATAAATTTTGTGAAAATTATTAAAGAATATATTTGGATGAATAATTGAATCTTATAAGTTATGAGATTTATAATTATAAAGTTTAAAAGAACGATTTTGTAAAATAATCATTTTATAAATATTTAACTTATAATATGAACCTTTGGTATATAATTGAGTTATGAATTGAATAAAGGATAATGAAGGAATTTATAAACGTTGTGTTATGAATTCGAAAACGACTTATTTTGATAAGTAAATTGTTGAAACCTATTAATGGAGTTATATTCACATTTTTGACTATGAATGATCCTTTAAAATAAAAGGAATAAAAGGATGAAATTTGTTAACATAGTATATTCACGTTTTTGAATAGTGAATAATATGTTGAAGAAATTGTTTTGAATGTGATGTTTTAAACAGAATTAAAACGATCTAACGATGTTTTAAATGTGTTGAGATTCGAAACCATAGATTTCAACATTTATTGTTGAAATAGACGTTTTCGAGAAATGAAAAGGAAATAGTGGACTATAACACTGTTGTTATAGTAAATGATTTCCGAAAGGAAATGTTTTGTATAGTATTGGGATTTATATATCTATTTTAATTTCGAATCCCTATACTAGTGATTTTGGGTTGTCGTAACAATGTTTTACGCAACATTCGTTTAGACCCAAATAAATATGTTTAAGAGAATGATTTCCTTAAAGAATGAAATATATATATTTAATTTCGATTTAAGTATATTGAATATTTTCCAAGTGTTGAAAATAAATAAAATCTGTGAATTACTTATGAATAAATAAGTATGGAAATGTTTTCCAATATAAAGTGAATACTTTGAGAATTTATCTTTTTGAAGATAAATTGAAATGAATAATTGAAATCATATATGCATGGATATTGTGAAATATAAATTCACTATGGAATTTATAAAAGGAAGTGGAATTTGTTTAAAAATAAATATTGATTTATTTTTGAAGTGTGAAATTATATATCTAGTAAAGATATTTTGGAAAATAAATAATTTGGAAATTTATTTGGAAACTGGTGATGTTGTGCATATCCGTTGATAGTTCAATAACCGACTATCAATATTTCCCTTTGAATGGGTATTTGATGTGATTTGTTTGAATTGGAATGACACACTTATTTTTGAATAAGCGCTCACTATTCGGGTTAACCGGGAAAGGACCATGGGGTCGTATAACCCATTCCGAATATGTGATACGTCGTTGTGAATTGCATTGAAGATCGGTGTTGAAGACCGAGTATTTGTGAAAGCGATAGGATGACCTATCGATTGTCTCTGCACTGGGTCGCTCCTGGTATAGAGATTTCCTTAAGTGATGGGAAATTCGATCGGGATTGTGAATACCCGGATTGCAAGGGCTTCGTAAGAAGTGCCTTCGGTTTTGTTCGAGCCCGGAACAGACTTGTATGGATTGTATGTCTGACATTACAAATTGAGATATAAAGCAGATTTCTTTCAAATATATTTCTGTTGGTGGCGGAGAATTTATTCTTTTAGCTTAACACTCTTCTCTGAGACGTACGAGCTCAGAGGTTATGTAGTTGAATGTTATCAACGATATATTCCCAATTTGGTAATGTGACATGCTGAGTGTAGCTGTAAATGATCATTGTGTTGATTATTTGTGATAGGATCGTTTATTTGATCGTCTATCTTTGTGATCATCTCTATGATCATTTATTGACCCAAAGCATGGCTTTTGTATAAAGTATGTTTTTGTGGACGTGACTTCGTCGAGCCTCACACCCCGTGAATGGTCAAAACAGGAAAGAAGCAGCAAGGTTATGAGGGGTAGCGCCCTTTAGGATGTGTGCATTTCCTTCTGGAAAAGGGTGGTATCATGGTATGGAGCCCAGATACTTACTCATGTTGAAAACTCTTTGTTATGATTGTGTGAATTGATTGCGAGCGCTCGGTGAAAGGTCCCAAAGGACCGGGGGATGGCATATTCGGTCAGTTGTTACTCAGTTAGGGGTAACCCGGCCTTGTGTTGGTAGAGATCCGGTTTGGTTCTCGGGGATGTCCATCCAGAGGCATTCTCATGTGGCAATGGAATGTTCCTTGGCCTGATCATTCGTTGGAAATCCAAAGAAACAATACGTGACTTGTACGGTTTTAGTTGTATAACCTGCTATGGAATGTGGCGGTAACCTGCTATTGAACATAGTTAGCTATAGTAGGCATAGTTCGAAATGTCTATGCTGGCTAAGATTTATATTCTACTTTCGAAATAAATTTTTCCTACACTATGCACTAGTAATAATATCAAATGTTCTTTTTAAATGCGTATCAAGCATCTTTGACTATCATAAGGAGAAATCTCCTCCGATTCTGCGTTTGCATTGTGTGTGTGTGCGGGAGGCCTTATGGTAGTCTCATTTTTAAAAACATTGCGAATTGACTTTAAAAATATTCCTGTATTTTGTTTTCAAAGATAAATAAACTGTTTTGAGTTCTCACACCAGTCACATGACTGACTCGGAGTTTATTGTTTTCCTTCCTAAACTCTGGGTGCCCACCAATTTCCACACGGGCAGTCAAGAGTTAGGTTTATCAGGATATTCTGGATATTCTGAAGTTGCTGGAAGCAAGCTGGATGGCATGGCGTATTACTACTATATAGTATTTCTTTTTCCGCTGCACTGTTTGTTGTTGTTGTACACTCTGATGATATGATGTAATGTAATGTATAAAATGTAATAACTGATATAGTTCTTTGTTTTAAGATTATTCAGTTTTTTATTATATGTTGTTCCGCTGCGAATTGTGAGATTCTGATGTTGTTCTGTTGTTTTCTATTCTGTTTCCTCCCTATTCTCTTTTTCTTCTATTAAAAAATTTTCTATCTTCTTTTTCCTCTGTTACTTGTTTTCTTTCTGTTCCGTTCTATTTTCCATTTTCTTTTCTCTATGTTTTTTCTATCTTCTATCTTTTTCTCTTCTCTTTTCTTAAATTCTTCCTATGTTCTTTCCTCTCTATTTTCTACCTTCTTATCTATTTTTCTGTCTTCTTCTTCTTCTAAATTTTTCTTAAACCCATAACTATTCGGTTTTTCGGCAACGAAAAATCTCGTTCGTTACAACAGTAAACAACCCTTACTCAAATCAAAAGATGGATGAAATAGGTTAGGGCTTTAGAGAGATTACCTATAGAATATTTTAATTCCTTAAATTTTCTTATAATTTAATTTAGTTTGGAGGCTTAGAAATTTGATTTAGAGCATTGAAGAAGAAGCCATTTTTGGGGTTTGGTTTATCTCAGAGAAAGAAAGGAATGAAAGGAAGGAGGAGATGGATTGTACTTACAGGCACAAGTTTCCTCTCCTGACCATTCTAGGAATTGGGTTTAGGCTTGGGGTTAATTTTCTTACCCAATAAGCAACAATGTTATAATACTTAAACAAATTTAGTTATGTTATACTATTAACATGTTTTCACCATTTTCGTCACTTAATTCACCAAATAATTTATACAAAACATGTTTCTATCTTTATAAAAATGCAACTAACATATTTTAAAATTACTTTAGCCACTAAAAATAATTTTCCATCATTAAAATTTCATTTTTGATTAACTACTTAAATTCAACATTTTAATCAACGAAAATTACACAAAAATCATTTTCTTGTCAATTCATCATAAAAATACTATATTATAATTATTCTTGCAACCAAATGTTGTTTTTAAATAAAATTCCATAATCCACATTTAATTTCCAACCAAACCATCTTATTACCATTTTATTTCACCAAGTACACATTGTTTATTATAGAACAAACAATTTTTAACAAAATTT
Source organism: Allium cepa (assembly GCA_030765085.1). Classification (NCBI taxonomy): domain Eukaryota; kingdom Viridiplantae; phylum Streptophyta; class Magnoliopsida; order Asparagales; family Amaryllidaceae; genus Allium; species Allium cepa. The sequence goes on from CM060928.1 coordinate 917,190,416, forward strand.
AACATCTCAAAATTTATTTTATTTCTCCATTTTAAATTATAACCATCGTTATAATTTATTTTCATATGTAATCAAAAAACCAGGGTTGTTACAAACCCCTTAACCCATTCCTTGACATTAATGGGATTTGAAAAATTAGGAATATGAAACTCAAATTTCGGACACTTGTAGTAGCAACCTTTATAACAATAATCTTTAACCCAGGTTTAGGCATTTGTGATGGATAGATAGAAATCCATTATCAAAATTTGTACCCAGATTAGGGCTCAAATAAGTAATAGTCTTGATGCCCAGATTCGGGCATAATAATGATGGTGATTGATATTGACCCGAAACCCATACTAGGGTATTAGCAAATAAAGTCATGGAATGTATGTCCTGAAACCCAAGTTAGAGCATTAATTGATGAAGGTCAGATAATGAGAGACACAAAACCCATATTCGGGTATTTATAGGTGATGTATAGAAACAAAAGTCCCTAAACCCAAATTCAGGTAATAATAAGCGGAGCTCTGTTCCACTTCTTTGTTTCTATCTTCTTCAACATGTATGAACCCTTCAGATTTTGTATATAAATAATATAATTAGCTGCCTCTTGAGCTTGGACTTCTTAGTGCATGATTGGATATGCTGTTTCATAGGCTTGGACATCTCAATCTTTCACTTGATTAACCTCCATTGGGCCTTGGACATCTTAGCCCATTATTTGATGTGCCTCTTTTGGACTCGGACATCTCAGTTCGTTGTTGAATGACCCTCACTCTAGGCTTGGACATCTTAGTCCATTATTGAATGAGCCTCTTTCCGGCTTAGACATCTTAGTCCAGGCTTGGACATCTTAGTCCATTATTGAATGAGCCTCTTTCTGGCTTAGACATCTTAGTCCACTGTTGTCTGGTGCTCTTGGTTAGCTCATCTTAGAGGCTGGAACCAAGGACTTACCCGACCTCCCTCCAGGAGGCCCCCTGCCCTGGCCTTTTTGCAGCATAGATAGGGGCTTGTTTGGTGCTTTACCCTGCCATCTTATGGCATGGATAAAGGCTTACTCCATCCTCCCTCCAGGATGTGCCTTACCTAGGCCATAGCATGGCGCGGATAAGGGCTTGTTTAGTGCACTAACCTAGCCATCTTATGGCGTGGATAAAGGCTTACTCCGTCCTCCCTCCATGAGGTGCCTTTGCCTGACTAAAGGTGCAATCATGGGCTTGTCCGGTACTTTAACCTGGTCATTCAAGCTGGGCATAGGCGTGATCGGTGGTGCATTGCACCACCTGATAAGATCGCTATGCTTTCATGTCTCTCTTTGTCTCATAGTAACTATAATAGTGTCCACATCTTAATATATAAACACACAATGTATATTTTATTCTAGGACATGAGACTATTCATTTCCCAAGGAATTCAATGTCTCACGTTTCCCAATGTAGGTATTTAATGCCTTACACTTTCCAATACATTACTCATTCATTTCCAATAGTCCACCACATGAATGTGTAGTTGCTCAATTGTGAATAATTTTATGAAACCTTTTATCGTATCGGTAAAGTTGCAAATAGGCTTTGAACTTTTCCTAGTGTTTTATCATTTTGACTTACTAGCGAATCAATGGACTTAGATTTTCTTTGAATTGTTAGCATTTTAGTGTAAGTCTATAACGATAATACATGATAAATGTTTCTTATCTTCCTTGGTTCTCTTCTTGTGTTAGTTTTTTCCACGAACACGAGCTTGGTCTTATGAGTACTTATAGAATTTGGCTTTTCAATTCTCCTTGAAGTGGCACCTTCGCACTCACGTAGGTGATTCTTACCACTTGGTTTTTTACCTTACCAAGTATAGACATCATTTGAAGTTTCAAAACTTATCCTATTCTCCAACGAGTAGTGCACTAACTTATCATAAGAATGGTTTGAATATTTATAGTGCTATCAAGTTTATCTAAACTTAGTTGTCCCTTTGACCCTAGATCTTGGGATCGCCATACATTAAGGTGGGGTTTCCATTTAAAGAAACCTTTTATTTTATGGGCCTTAATCCCATTCACATTGATACAATATTTACCTTCTCTCTAGGTAAACCTTTTGTTAGTGGATTTGCTGATTGGCTGACGCAATGTATGTTTATTGGAGGTAAAAGTTTTTTCCAATTAAAAATAACTTCTAAAACACCTTAAAGCCAATTCGCTTCTTCTACGGCTTTGTCTAAAGCAAAGATTCTAATTCCATGGTTGATCTTGCTATACAAATTTGTTTAGAGGATCTCTAAGATATTTCCCCACTAGCTAAGGTAAACACATATCCACCAGCGGATTTTGTATCTGATGAACTAATTATCCAGTTTGCATCACAATACCTTTCTATTACATATGGGTACCTTTTATAATTTAGTCCATGACTTGATGTATACCTTAGTTATCCTAGTATTAGAATTATAGCTTTCAAGTGATTCTTTCATGGGTTGCTAGTATATCTGCTTAGTTTAATTACATCATATGTTATATGAGGTCAAGTGCAGTTCATTACGTACATAATGCTTCATAGTATACAAGAGTACTTAAGTTGGTAAATACTATCGCTGCTATTTTAACCCAGTTTTGGTTCAAATCTAAGGGTGATTTTTATGATATTATATCGTATTGTTTAAACATTTCAAGTATTTTCCCAATACAGTGTGATTGGGACAACATATATTCTTGGTTGATCTTATGTATTTTAAAACTGAGTATCACATCAGCGACTTTCAAATCTTTCAGGTCAAATCTGGGGGAGAGCATATCCTTTGTAGATTTTATTATCTCCCTGTTGCTTCCAAATATTAGTAAATCATTTGCATATAGATGTAAAACGACATATCCCATATTTGTATGTTTAGAATGGACACATTTGTCATATTCATTTGTATGAAATCCATTTATTATTATATTTTCATCAAAATTTTCGTGTCATTATTTAGGCGCTTTGTTAAGCCCATATAGTGATTTTTTTAATCTACTAACATTACTTTCATTTCCATTTTTTAGGAAACCTTTAGCTTGTTTCATGTGAATTTCTTCTTCTAGATCACCATTTAAAAATGTTGTCTTTACATCCATTTGATGTATTTCTAAGTCAAGTGTGGATGCAATTGTTATTAGCATTCTTATTGATGTTATCTAGCTACTGGAAAGTATGTGTCAAAATAGTCCAGGTCTTCTTTTTGTCTAAACCCTTGAACCACAAGTCGAGCTTTATACTTGTCTATTAAACCATCATGTTTCAAATTCTTCTTAAATATCCATTTATTACCTAAGGTCTTGCATCCTTGAGGTAAATCAACTAACTCCCTTGTATGGTTTTCCATAATGGGTTCGATCTCAATGTTGATGGCCTCCTTCCATTAAGGGGCATCGGCTGAGGACATAACTTGTTTATATGTTAATGAATCATCCTCTAAAATAAATGTGTAGAAGTCTGGTCCAAAGATTTTTGAGGTCCTTGATCTTTTGCCTCTTCTTGGTTCATCCACTTGTTGATTAGCACCGTTTTGCCGAACATTATCACTACTTTTTTCAATCTCCTCAAAAGAGTTGGAGATTTCAATTTCCCTTGGTCTCTTTTGAGTATAATTTTCAGCACCAAGGGTATGCATATTCAAAGAATCTAGCATTTCTTGACTCAATGATAGTATTTACGTGAATATCATCAATTTCGGATTTGTGTACTTAAAAATGATAAGTGGCACTATTTTGTGCACATCTAATGAATACACAATCAATTGTTTTTGGTCCGATTTTGACTCTCTTTGGTTCAGGAACCTCCACTTCGCAAGACAACCCGACACTTTTAAGTATTTGTAGGATGATGGTCTATTTTTCCAAAGTTCGTGGGAAGATTTAGATGTTTTCTTTCATGGTATCTTATTCAAAATATGATTTGCAGAATGGATAGCTTCTCCGCGGAAGTTATCTGGCAAGCCATAACTTATTAGTATGTCATTCATTTCTTTAAGAGTTCTATTTTTCCGTTCAGCTATACCGTTGGATTAAGATGAATACGGGGCCGTATTTTGTTATATAATACCATGCTCGGCGCAGAAGTCCTTAACGGAAATTCATATTCTCCTCCTCTATCACTTCTTAAAGCTTTTATTTTCTTATTAAGTCGATTCTCAACTTTTGCTTTATACTGTTTAAACTTGTCTAATTCCTCGTCCTAGCTTCTAAGTAGATACACATAATATTACCTGGTACAATCGTCGATGAAGGTAGTGAAATACATTTTTTCACCTATAGTTTGAAACATTTTTAATACATTTGTGTCTATTAGGTCTAGAGGTTCATTTTCTTGTTCAACATGGTGAAATGAGGTTCTTGTCAATTTTGCTTCTGCACAAACTTGACATTTATAGTTGGAATCTATTTTGCATTTTGGTGTAAAGTCTAGATTAATAAGTATTCGCAAGGTATCAATATTCACATCGCCTAATCTAGAATGCCATATGTTAGAAGAGTTAACAATATAAGCAGAAGATTCGGTTTTATTCATATCATCATTTGGTACAATATGATTACATTTGCTTTAAATAAACCATCACCACATATCCTCTTTCTACATATAATACATTCTTTGACAGCACAAATTTATCCGCCACAAAAATAAGTTTAAAGCGATGCTTGCTCAGCAACGACCCTGAAATCAGGTTCTTGCGATTTCTGGAACAAGAAGAACATCACTCAAGGTAAGTTCCTTTCCAGAGGTTAATTTTAGTACGTTCATTCCCTTGCCTTCAACATTTAAAGCAGATGAATTCCCTATGAGTAATTGTTCATCCTCGGTTGCAGTTTTGTAAATTGTAAAAATCCACTTATTTACACATATATGTCAAGTGGCTCCTGTATCTACAAATCATTCCTTCGAGTTATCTGCAAGGTTGCATTTGGACACCACCATACATAACTTCATATCAGAAATTCCATCTAACGTTTCAACAATATTTGCTTCTGATTTCTTCTTTCTAGGTGTGCGACATTCATCGGCTTTGTGCCCTTTCTTTCCACGATTATGACATGAACCCTGGAATCTCTTTGACTTTTTAGATGCATACTCACATTTTCTGTAACGATCCCGGATTTTAATTGAGTTTAAATTAATAATTAATTTTATTTTTGAATAAAATTGTGAAAATAATTTGTAATTAATATAAAATGTAAGTTAAATTATGAATCTATTGAAATATTACATTGAATATTAAAAATAAACATGTATATAAAATAGATTGAAAAAAAATAGAATTTGGAATTGGAATTTAAATGTAAATATCTTAGAAAATAAATTTGTACTTGGATTTTGGATATTATTAAATTTGGTATACGTAAGATAAATTATATAGTTTATACAATATAAAATAAATAGTTAAATAAAAATATATAAGATAAATTATAAAATATTACGTAAATACATAGCTAAATTTAAACAACATGTTAAATACAGAATCACATCTAAATTCCAAAGCAAGGACAAAAGAAATGATAAAAGTATATTCAAGTATTAACCAATAACATTGGATAAGTATATAAACATAAGGGAAAAAATAAACTATGTAAACAAGAAAAAAAATAAGCATTAGCTTATGATACAAGACAACAACAATTAATGCAATATCATCTCACCCCACAAAAGCAAGATTTGCAACCAAGAAGAAGAGAAAAAAATCTCTGAACTCATTGTACAAAATATCACTTGTACATAACATATCATCACCTATACGAGTTGTAGGCTTGCAAAATGAAGAGAGAAAAAAATAAATACATATGAATGGCTTACAAAAGAAGAAAACAAGATAAATATGTAGGTACACTTAAACAAAAAGAAAAAGACAAAGGAAATTAATGTTAGCATATACTAATATCCTATCAGCCACCATTTGGATAACAAAAATCTCTGGAAAAAAATTGACAAAACAATTTCAGTACAAAATATATTCACCCTGTATCAGTCCCCAAAACAATATCACTTCAGCCACCAAAATGAAAAAAAATATCTCTGCCTATGGTACAACAAAATTTTTATCATCCTGTAAACCCATTTTATAAACATCAAACATTTTCATCTTAGTTCGATCATTCAAACTGACTACATCTGAAATACATACCATTTACAACTTAAACAAAATTCAGTCAAACAACAAACATCTCAATAAATCAGAGATTCAAGAAGAGGATTCCAGCACATTTCAAAAGCCTGATTTAAAATGAAAGCAGCTCTGTCCATTTCGAGATCCAAGTGAGTAAACAAATTTACTTCAGGTTTTAGTATAGATTGTGAGTATGATTTATATTGTTTTTGCTTATAGATTTCTCTCAGTTTAATTCTGCATATATATACATATCAAAACTGTCTGAGACTCCAATTTTCCTTTCTCTATTTAATCACATAGTTGTATTAAACAAGAAAAACATTCAATCCTTATCATCTAATTAGAATTAGACTTTGGTTTCAAAACGAAATAGTTGTGTTTAAGTATGAATTATAAGTTAAAAATAGTTTCATGAAGCATGATAAATTTCGAGTGTCACAATTTGAGATTCGATCATAGAATGTGAATCGGCATTAGAAGATAGGAATTTTAAGCCAAGTTTGATGATTTTTAAGTGAGTGGTCTGAGAGCAGTTTGGAGTTGAACTGAAAATGGGTTTTCGTGAGATTCTGGTGATCGGCTAACTTTCAGAGATTGAAACTTGACATGGTGGTAGTTGAAGCATAGTAGATCATAGGAAAAATATAAGATGAATTTTTAATTCATCGAGGTTGGAGATTTAAATCGATTTAGGGTTTAAGCCTGCGTTTCGTACGTGATTGTCGCGAGTTATTTTTCGTCTTCGATATTTCGATTCAGGCGATCGCAGGTAGGGGAATATGGTGAGGAGGCCGTGATGTATCTCTGGTATGAACGGCGAGTGCTCCGGTGGCCTAGTTCATCGTCGGCGAAGTGATTGTGATCGAATGTTGTTCCAGACTTTCGACCAAGTATCAATATTTTGAATTTCTCTCGAATTTTGATCTATGGGTTGTGATGTTAGCTGTTAAGGTTGAGGTCGATTTGCCGATGATCGTGGAGACGGTCGGAGGTTGGTGGTCTGACCGTGCACGTGTACGGCGGCGGTGATACGTGTCAGTGAGGTGAAGTCATGGGCACGAGTCATTCTCGAGAAATATGGGGGATCGCTTCGGGTTTGTATTCGTGTTCGAGTGAGTGTATTCCCGATGCTTGAACTTTTACTTAAGTTTAAACTTGACCTGCTGTAGAAATAGAAGGAAAAAAACAAGAAGAAGAAGAAGAAGAAGGTTGCGTAAGTAACAGGGGAGAGACTCGGGGAAACTAATGTACAACTCGAAGTAACACTCGAGTTTTTATAGGGGAAGGCTCGGGTAAATGTTTGTTCCAGGTTTTAAAACCTAAACCTATCTTTTTTGTTTTAATCAGAACTAGAATTCAAAACAGATTTTAATATAAGTTAAAAATCAGAATTTGGAAGATGGAATTCAAATTTACTTTTGAAATAAATGAAGTTTTATAAAATTTAAAGTATTCAAACAACTTTAAAATGTTCAAGTATACTTTATACAATAATTTGAATTTAAATAATTGGGTTTAAACTCTTGTAAATTTCTTTTATAAGACTAATATTATTTAACATGTGAGTTCAAAGGTTTTAAAAATTTAGCGGTAGACTTTATTAAAGATAAACTGGTATTTCATTTTGAATTAAAAATGAAATTTAAAAGTAAAATTGGATGAAAAGTTAATAAATTAGTTTAACTTAAATTTGTAAGTTAAATAAATCAATTTATCTTTAAAGCTGGAATGTAAGTAATTTGATTTAAACTTAAATTTAAAATGGAACTAAATTGTAAGTTCAAAAGTAAAATGTTTAAAATATAAATGTCAATGTTAATTACATCATTAATAAAGAAATGGATTATCTTAGAGATAATTAAGGTAATTAAAATGGTTTAATTAATAAGGTAATTAAAGAATGATTTATTTTATTTATAAATTAATAAATTAAATTATTTAGAAATGATTAATAATGATATAAATGTAAGAAATTTCCTTAAATAATTAATTATAGAAATATTATTAGTTAATAACGATAATTAACTAAGGATTATTAAATATTGATTAAAGTGATTAATGTTAATAATTAATTGGATAAACTAATTTAGATAATCAATTATAAATTGTTTAAATGTGATTACTTAATGAAAGTAATTAAGGATTAATCACTTATTGTAATAAATTTTGGATATTTTGATTTATTAAGGTTAATTAATTATGAAATTGGTTTAAAGGCTAATTTAATTAATAAGATTAATTAAGAATAATTTAATTAATTAAGATGATTGATTAATTAATTTATACCAAATGATTTGTAATTAATTTATCAGGATTGGGTAATGAATTCATAAGTAATTAATTTAATTGGAAATAAATTGAATTAATTAGGATTAAACAATTAATCAATCCTGTTTATAAATGATTATTAAATACTTGACCTTACTTATGAATGATTGTATTGTGGGAGATGCCTTGACTTGATTGTCCTATCTGATCTATGACATTGTGTTCTGTGGATTGAGCTGTGTATAAATTATTCATTTATTTACATTTGTTTATTATCTGTGAATTTGTGAATGGATGATAAGCGTTATAGCTTATATCACTTATCAACTATATTTCTGTGTTCTGATCTATGATGATTGAATGATGTTGCACTATTGTGTTAAACCCCTGGACCACACTTATACACACACAAATATGGATTTCACGGGGAAATCGATTAAGTCACAGATTTTGAAATAGTTTAAAAGTTGAATATTTAAATCCAAATGGTTTTGGAAATGTTTTGGGATTAAAGTGGAAAGCTTTTGAAATGGAATTTCAAAGATGAAATTTATTTTGAATAACTTGATTGAGTTTTGAAATTTAAATATTTTGATTTAAATTTAAAATTTAAAATTGAATTCTATGATTTGAAAACTAAGGTTTAAAAAGGCTATTCAACTTATAAATGAGTTTATATGGTTAAACTATTTTAAAGGTATTGATTTGGGAATTTGAATTTAAATTCAAAGGCTTTAACTCGTGTAAATAAAATTGGATCTTTCTGAAATGAAACTATTTGTTTTCAAATAATAAAAGCTTTCATATAAGAAGTGAACTTCCAAATTGTGTTAAAAGTGATTTCAAGTTAAAAATGAAAATGATTTTCCAAGTTAGGGAAACGGTTTGAAAGCTGTATGTTAAATCTTAAATTTAAAGATTTTAAACGAGTTAATCCAATTGAAATGGGAATTGATTTGAAATCCGTAAATGGATCTTTGTGAAAATGGGTGAACTGAGTGAAATGAACCTTTTTGTTTAAAGATTTGAAAATGGTAATTGGTTTAAACCATTTGAAACAAAGTTTTGAATTATTAAGTTGTCACTTAATTGAAATCCCATATCCATACGTTTTAAATGTTGCGCTCACTATTCGGTTTAGTCGGGAGAAGACCTTTGTGTCGTATAACCCATTCCGAATATGTGATTCGACGTATATGGATAGCATTTGAAGACGGGTGGTGAAGACTGGGTATTTTGTGAGAACGATAGGATAACCTATCGATTTACTCTGCACTGAGTTGCTCCGGTATAGAGTTTCCCTAAGTGACGGGAAGTTCGATCGGGATTATAAATATCCAAATTTGCAAGGGCTTCTTACGAAGTGCCTTCGGTTCTGTTCGAACCCGGGACAGACTTGTATGGTTGTATGTCTGACACTAAACTTCGAGATATAAAGCAGATTTCTTTCAAATACATACCTGTTGGTAGCAGAGAATTTATTCTCTTAGCTTAACACACTTCTCTGAGACGTACGAGCTCAGAGGTTATGTAGTTGAAGGTTATCAGCGATATATTCCCAATTTGGTAGTGTGACATGCTAAATACTGCTGTGTGTTGATGATCATTTGTTGATCATTTATGATCAGAGCATGGCTTCTGTATGAAGCGTAGCTTTGTGGACAAGACTGCATCAGGACCTCACAGCCCGAAAATGGTCAAAACAAGAAAGATGAGGCAAGGTTATGAGGGTCGCGCCCTTTAGGGTGCGTCATTCCCTTCTGGTAAAGGGTGGTATCATGGTATGGAGCTCGGATATTTACCTATGTGGTGGCTCCAATCTCATTTACTGTGTGGTTGTTGCTTTAGAGGCGCCTCGGATAAAGGTCCCAAAGGACCGCGGAGTGGCATGCTCGAGTAGTAGTTACCTAGTTGCAGAGGTAACCCGGCCTTGTGTTGGCAGAGATCCGGTTAGGTTCTTGGGACGTCCCACCAGAGGCGTACCCATGGACAGTAGGAAGTTCCTTAGCCCGACCATTTGTTGGAAATCCATTCATCCAATACGTGCCTTGACGGTTTTAGTTGTAGAACCTTCCATTTACTTATAGTGGTCACCACCGTTTAGATGGTAGCTATAGTAGGCATAGTTCAAAATGTCTATGTTGGCTAAGATTTATATTGTACGTTCGAAATGTTTTTTCCACTGTGCACCTATAATAATAATATCAAGAAATATTCATGTATCAAGCATATTTGACTATCATAAGGAGAAATCTCCTCCAATTCTGCGTTTGCATGGTGTGTGTGGCGGGAGGCCTTATGATAGTTTCATTTTCTAAAAGCATATTGGATTTTCTTTTATAAATCTTGTTTTATTTAAAAGCTAAGCTGTTTTTGTTACTCACACCAGTCCCACGACTGACCTGGAGTTTATTGTTCCTTTCCTAAACTCTGGGTGCTCACTATTTTCCACACGAGCAGTCTAGAGTTGGGTTTTTCAGATAGTTAGGTTTGGTAGATTATCTGAAGCTAATTCAGTCTTTGGATGTGGACGAGACTTACTTGTCTTATTGTATCGTGATGTTGGTTCGAGCTGCTGCTAGAGTTCTTCCTTGAAGACTATCTTAAAGTTATTTGTTTCGCTGCTAGTGTTATCTATTTTCTTTCCGCTGCTATTTTGTTGTATCATATCTCTGATGTATATCGATATCTATTGTATCATCTGTTGTATCAGGATGTTGTATCAGATGTTGTATATTGATATTCATTATTTCTTCCGCTGTATTGTTATGCTTAATTGTGTTATAAGCTCCAGCGACTCGGATTTGAACGCTCGAATCTGCGGCATTCGAGTACGATGTAAAGTATGGATGTCGATTTTCGAACGCGAAAAATTCGTGTCGTCACATTTTCTTTTGATGATTTTGTTTGACTCAACTACATTTGCCTTGGCAACCATGGTATGCAAAGTCTTCTTCTCAGATTTTCTGTTATCTTCCTCGATCCTTAATCGAACAATAAGTTCTTCCACTGTCATCTCCTTACGCTTGTGCTTAAGGTAGTTTTTGAAATCCTTCCGTAATGGAGAAGTTTTTTAATTGCAACGACAACCTGAAACAATTCACTAAGAGTCATTCCTTTATCGTGCAGTTTGTGGATGGTGACTTGTAACTCTTGAATCTGGTTGATAATAGTCTTCGCATCATTAATTTTGAAGTCAAAAAATTTTCATGCTATGAATTTCTTCATGTCCGCATTTTCGTTTTTGTACATTTTATCCAATTCCGTCCAGAGTTCTTCGGAAGTTCGAGCTGTACAGTATACATTGTATAGGCTATTGTCGAGTCCATTTAAGATGTAGTTCTTACACATGAAGAACTCTTCTAGACATTCAATGCTTCAACTTTTGTTGCATCGGGTTCCAGTTCTTCGACTATAGGAGCATCTTCTGTAAGAAATTTTGCAAGGCCCAAACTGTCAAATGGAACAACATTTTTGCTGCTAGCCTTTGAAGTCCATCCCTTTGAATTTTTTCGGTCTTTCTCCATGAGACAGCACCATCATTGGAACCAAAATTGCAGATTGAGTGGTAATCACAGTTTGTGTTCGTGAAAAATTGTTGCTTTCTGGGACATTGTAATCTACGAAAACATCCAACAATAAATATTGTTTCAAAATCATTAACAGAATGTTACAAATGTGTTACGAAACTTTACGATTATGTTGTCAAACTGTTACAACTACAGAACTGTCACAGCTATGTTGCAAAACTGTTACAAATAGAATGATAAAGCAAACAGATTACACAATAGATATAATACCAATTAGATTGTTCGAGTCTAGTGAAAACTATTTCTTAAAATAATATCGCTCCCTTTATGGCGTAGAAGGAGAAAGTGCAACTGTTCCAAGATAAAACGAACCAAATCCTACAATGTTGTGCTGCATATTGCAGAGAATCGACGAACTCAAGAGAAATATTTAAGAACAAAGTTTCGAGGGAGAAGGAGAAGAACAAAATGAAAAGTTAACGAATTATGTTCTGTCGCCTCCTATGTATAGGCTTGGGAAGATGCATATTTGTTTTGGCCGGTTGTGGCGTTTGGAAAGGTAGTGACCCTTTACCAAGAGTGCGACCGTTTTGTTACCGTTTGAGTTTGAATGGAAAAAAATAATAGAAACTGTCCATTCTAAACAGCGGGCATGGGCGCGCTTGTGAGGTGGTGCAACGTTGCACCAACCGCTATGATGAGTATGCTTTCATGTTTCTCTTTGTCTCATAGTAACCATAATACTATCCACATCTAGATATATAAACACACAATATGTATTTTATTCTAAGATGTGGGACTATTAATTTTCCAAAGCATTCAATACATGGCATTCTCCAATATTGACATTTATCTCACACTTTCCAATAAATTACTCATTCATTTCAACAAAGAGTACCAACCTTCACATTGTATTCGTTAATTAATTATTTCTCCCTCCAAAGCATAAAAACATATAAATTTAAGAACTATATGTCTTAGCTTGTCCATAACGCGAATGGCTTGCTCTAAAATTTTCCTTGCTACTTCGTTTTACTAGCAACTGTTATCACTTCATTTGTTGATGGGTCGATTTTTTTTATTAGTCATATATAGTAAGACAAAATTTCAGATTAGGCTAGAAAAATAACTTATTTCAATTTTAGGCTTCGGTTAAAATTTATTATAAAAATAAGCCTCTTTTTATACAAATATGGATTGTGCAAGTGTATTTTTTTTAGAAAACAAATTTATATTTGTCCAAATTTGAAATGAGCAAGTGTTATTTAAAAAAAATTGAACTCGAGCATTCTGCAATGCGCAAGTGTTATTTCTGAAAATAAAACTGTGCTTGTGCATTTTTGGAATGCGCAAGCGTAAAATGTTATATGTAGCAAAAAGTGATCTATTTTTTTAATAAATTTTGAACGATGCATAAAGCTGAAATAGGTTATTTCATGAGTCAAATTTGAAAATTTTCTATTATTATTGGTTTTCATATCCTCATTTTCAGACTAACGAATATGTAGATAATGGTGGAATTTCTTAGTCAGATATATGTAAAAGAACATGCAACACTACATGCACTTGTGTTTCCAAAGATATTATGGCTGCGTAAAATCTTACTCTTTATATAATGCCTTGATTACTCATGGAGGCGTAGATAACTTTCCTTGATTACTTAAAGAATTAATATATTATCATACTTACTTCTATAGATTAATTGTGTTTGAAATATAATCTAAAATGTGTCATTCATGATTTAATAAAGATGGCACCACAATGTCTTCGTTAGTTTGTTAGTTTATTTGCCTAGTAATGAATTGTTTCACAAGTGAATTTGATATTTCACCATACTTTGAATTTCACACTTTATAGTTGTTCGTAAACAGGAACTTAAAAACGATGAACTAAAACACTATAGAACAGTATATCATAAATCTAACATCTATAGCTCTTAGAAAATCCACTGTATTCTGGCAGGGTTTAAGTTACCATAATACACTGGTACTACTAAAATGCATCAGATTTCTGGAACCAGTAGCTTTATATTATTTAACCGATACAAAGCAATTTTGAACCAAAGTAGGTGATTCTGATCTTACCATCGTACGTATGCTCATTTTCCAAACTCATGAGGTTGAACAAACATCCTCATCCTATGAAAATTTCTTAGAATGCATAACACCATTCTTACCTTCGCGATCATCTACTCCAACTTCAGAAACCACAGCACCCTTATTAATGCATAACACCATTCTTACCTTCGCGATCCTCATCCACCTCTTTCATAGCCATGTATGCATACTTCGACTGCTCCCTTATTAATGCACCATGAGTCATCTCTTTGTACTAGATTTGTTCCGATTCCTAGTTGTCTACATATGAGTAAAGTTGAGATATCACAAAACCACTATGGAAAGACTGACTTGACATGCATGATTAATTTGGAGCGCTTATGGAATTTGGTAATATCAATATTTGCTCGAGAACAGAAACTAAAGGAAAAATTAAGACATCCAAAATTCGTAGCTTTGCTCCATTACCTGGTACTCGAGCTCCTGCTTCGCCAGCACCTGCTCTATCAAAAATGCCAACTCAACCCATGAGTCGGAAGAGTTATTCAAAATCTCTGTATCCGTCGCTTCGGCTGCTCTCTCTGAACTCTCCATCATATCCAACTGCATTTGCCGTCACTACCAACGAAGCCAAGCTTGAAACAGACATCAACATATGCAAAAACCTGATAGAACGCGATCGATTCCATCCAGGACTCGATCGATTCGATGACCGAATCATTGACAGAATCCAAGATCGCCGACATAAGAACACAGCTGAGTGCCGCATCCGCATATGAGGAAACTTACCTTGACAGCTCCGAGGGCGCAACCGAGAGCTATAGGCAGTGACATACGTAGATTAAGTACAGACAGTTACGCAAAGTATGAAATGCTTTCCATGATAAAATTTAAAAATGATCACACATATGTAATCAGTCGGAAATTCATAGAATTTTAGCTCCATAGATAAGAGTACGAATCATCACATCGTATTCATAAATTAATTCTTTCTAACACTGCAAAGCACAAACTTCATAAATTTACAAATTATGTCTTACCTTGTCCACAACACATATGGCTTGTTGTTAAATTTTCTTTCCCACATTGTTTTAGTAGCAATTGTTATCTCTTTAGGTGTTGATGGGCAGACTTTAATAGGATTAAGTAGGTATCTTCCTTTCTTTATTAGTCATATTATTATCGGTTGTCAATTCTCATTTTCTGACTAATGAAATGAACGGCCAAACCCACCACATAAAAATGTGATTGGGTTGTAAAGGAAGAGCTACTAAATACTAACTTTATCTACATTTTAAGGTCCTTTTTTGTTTATATTTATCGACTTCCTAACTTTTAATTTCTCTGTGCACACTACAATAGCTTTATAAAAGATTATAGTTTACTTGAATGCAATTTTCAAACTTTAATAGCATGGAGAAATTGTACGTCATACGACAGTTCTTTCATATCTTTTAATATTCACTTTCCAATACGATATTAAAATGTCAAAACAAGTCATATATTTTTAATTAATATGAGAAAAAAACTTACTTTTGATTATCTTTCACATCAATTACATGTTTAATTAATTGTTTAGCCATTTGTTAAAGTTGGTTGTTCAAAGCTTAAGTAACATCATTTTGGATAGACCACTTTGAGCGCTTCACAGTTGTCATTAATTAGGCTAAGGGATTAAAGGCATTGTAATTTATAATCTTTGAAGTTAATGTAATTTATATAGTTAGCTTTTAGTTTTCACTCAAATCAGGTTACCCTACACCAAGTAGTTTGGAGATGCACTTGTACCATTTGACAATTTAAATGGAAAAGTAGATTGAATCATTGTTCGAAATTCCCGCGGAATTCCGGTTATTCCGGTGATTCCGTTACGGTTCCGCTCGTAACCGGAACGGAATCCGATCAAAATTCCGGTTCCGCTCAAAATTCCGAATTTGCTTTTCATTTGTTGAAAAAAACTTACAAAAAATTAAAAAATAAAAAAAATATATAAAAATTAAAAAAAAGAAAACAAATTAACGGGACAATGAACAAATGGAGAAGAAATTGTGTAGTTTCATAAAAAAAGTTGTCATACTTCTTTTAATTTACATCAAATCATAATAAAAAATCCAAAATTTTCGAAATTGATCAAAGTTTTAAAATCTCAAGTGGATATTACAGAATCTTACACAATGGGTTATTAATTAAAGTATGTATTTTATATGTAATGTAAAATATGTACTATAAATTTACGACAGTATTAGATATTTATTAGCGTATATAGCAAATTAAAGCAAAAATATACCCGAATTAAAAAACCGAAATTAAAGCGGAACTTCCGGAATTTCCGAAACGAATCCGGAAATTTTAAAATTACCAATGGCCGGAACGGAAACGGAAAACGGAATTTCGAACCTTGGATTGAATATATTTTTTCATATTCTTTTGACAGTTTTGCACTGTGGAAAACGTCAAAGATTCTCATAAAATGATCTTGAACGATAATGAAAATAACTGATAACGGTACTAATTTTAAATTGAAGAAAGTAATATTGATACAATATTAGTGGCATGATTAACTAACGGTAGTAATGCTACAATATTAGTTAGCTCATGCGGCAGGTGTGACGTCGGGATTGTGTCTCAGTTTAAATAGCATGTACTGTTTTGCTTTAGTCCAATCATGTAAGTATGTAGCGTTTAATCTCTTTGCCTTTCAATGGAAAAAGAGATTGCCCATTTATTTAAATGCAGTACTCAGCACTATATATCGGTTCAACTGCAAAACATGTCTGTTTTGGTTTAGTTTCTTACGTGTTCCCTGGCTTTGGTTTAGTTCACTGCATCATTAGTGGGATTACTGATAATAGTATATCCATTTTAAAGAAAAGCAATATTGTTTGCACTTCACACCATCAAAAGCACTAAAACTTGCGTGTCGCTACTTTTGATATATATATTTTTCCTGTCTTGTGAACATTTATCATTTAGTAAAAAGAATTCAGCAAACTCAATTGATTTAATAGTGTAGTATATCAACCACGAATATAACAAGGTGGTAACTATACATTGTAAAGTAAACTGTTAACTGACGTCAACTAATTATTATTTTCTTCCACCAGCTCTAAAAACGGTTTGATGTACAATCATAACAGAAACAACTTTTGAAATAGTCCCACACGCAAAGAATGCTGCAACCAAACTGGTACAAGTACAAGACTGTTTTTATTATTGTTGTAAAGTTACGACGTTTTAAATACTAAATTAGTTTAGTGAAAACCAAATTTCATTATTTATAGCGTCACAAACTTTATTTTTACCACGCCATATCCCCTTGAATCTTATTCCTGAACCACCTGACCTCTGATACATGAAGACGGATGTGTATGATACGATTGTCAATGTAAGTTTGAACTTTGTTGATAACAAAATCTATTTTTCCACCACTGCTTTATGTTTTTCAACTTTTTCAGCCACCGATAAAAGAAATAAAAGTAAGATTTGAAATATTTCCACATCAAAAAAAAAAAGACACAAGGATAAAAGAGGACAAATGCTGTTAACTTACGATGAATTTGAAAATAAAATAAACATAATTAAGGCTTTATCTACTACTTCATTCATAACTTTTTAGGTTTAAAGGTATCCTAACAGTTGGATTCAATCTAGTAGATGAGTTGTATTTTGTAGATGGATTTAACCTTGTATATGGGCTCAACTGCACCAAAAGGTCTTACTCCGTGACCCGATACCCATACTTCCGCTTCACCAGCATCTCCTCCGTTAAATATTTCTACTCCAACCATGATTCAGAAGATCTATTCAAAATCTCTGTATCCGTTCACTACAAGGGAAACGACATTTTTCGATGGCCGAAAACCATCGGAGGCCGTCGGAGGCCGCCGGAAGCCGTCGGAAAATGCCGTAGGAAAATAAGGTGTCGGGGTGCAGTATTTTCGATGGCTTCCGACACATCTCGCCGTTCGTATTTCCGACGGCTTCCGACACTTGTCGAAAGCAGTCGAAAACCGTTGAAAAAATTAATTTGAAAGCGGTCGGAAGCCGTCGCTAATCGTTAGAAAAATATAACCTGAAAGCTGTCGGAAGCCGCCGGAAATCTGCTGCAATTTTTTTATATTTCTGCTCCAATATAGCCTTCCATCCATATTTTTCATATAAACAATATACCACCAATACTGCAGAATCCAATATATAATATTATTCCAACCAAAAATCAAAAACCAAACTATACACAATCCTAAACAAATAATTACATAAAATTAAGTCAAAATACATAATTTTACAACAAAACATATAAGTGTACCATAACATAGTACATAAACCAACAACTACCTCCACCATCTACCAAATCATACAAAACAGAAAAAAAAACATACCGATCAAAGCAATCAATCAATCTCCTCCAGAATCAGAGCCAACAGAGGAAGGAAAGCGACCACCAAACTACTGCATGTACTCGGCGATACGCTGGTCTAGCAACTGTGTGGTCTATATGGTCTGCCAACGGTTCTGCTCCTCCAACTGCGCCACTCTAGCCTGCAAATCTTCATTCTCTACTAGATCGATCCGGGCTCTAGTCTGCCTACCCCGTCTCTGACTCCTGGCCTGTAATAAATACTGAATTTAGTTGTGTGATCTCTATAAGTGTATATGCAGGTATGTGAAAGATTAGCAGTGTGATAATGTTATTTAGTTTAGTTTATGCATGTTTATGTAAGTGTATGTGCATACTGATAACATCTTAGATTGTGGTAACACCAAATAACTATAGTGACAAGATTGTTGATTTATATTTTAAAATATTATAACTTTGGAAAATTTAGCATAAGTAACTGTAGGGAAGGATGGGAGTAATAAATTTGAAATTACTCTGTTTTCTATCTCTCAAATAAGAGGGAGGTTGGCCAATTTATAGATACGAACAGTTGTGTCATCCAGCAAAGGGATAACTATTTTGAATGTAAATGACTAATTTCAAAAAATAGTCTGTAAATTGGTTAAGTAGGGCCATGCGGCTAAACCATGAAACTGTAGACTGAATGAGGCTGACAATGTATTGGACAAATATCAACCATTACAAAGCATTTTTTTTGTATTTTAACAAATTACTCATCATTTGAACTTAGAATTTACACATATTAGATGATGGAAAAAAACATTAATTGATGTAGTTCCCACAGCATAAACAGCCATTTTGATACCTGAAACACTAAAGGCCTTTATTTACAAATTATTGCAGCCATATGTAATCTACTGTAGTAAAGTATTTGTACTTCGTATTTGTCTGTTCATTTATACTTGTTAATCAACATACTAGTCCTAAAATGAAGAAAAAATTAGCAACAAAATAATTTATGTTGATGCAAAATAATTTTGTCCTTATGTTATTTTATTTCAAAAAAAATGTACAAGTACTCGTTCAATTTATATATTTCCATTCAAAAATCATATGTTACTCGAGTATTTACAAAAATGAATCCACATGTTAGATTAGTCGCTAATAAATAAATATAAATATGTCGTTAGAAGCACCTAAGGCTTTTATGACAAAGTCGCTCTATCTCAAAACTCTGTCCATTACCATTTTGCCGCATTGAATTTCTTCCTATTATTTAATGCAATAAAATCAAAGCTACAGTAATTTACTTGTTAATGAAGTTCTAACCATTACTTATGTATAATGTATACATTTGAAAATATGTTTTTTTGGCCGTTTCTAAATTGTGATTCAACCATTTATTAACAAAAATAATAGTACGTTACATTACGAGATATCCTTGCTTTTGATCTCTTTAACACTAAATGTGATAAATTTATGCATGTGTACAACATATATCAGGCAAACTAAATTAAATAACATGTCTTTTTCGTTGTTTTCTTGAAATGACATTCAAGTAACGAATTAATATATTTCGGTAATGCATAATGCTTTCGTAACGAAGTGACTCAAAACCAATGTACTGAATTTGAAAACTTATATGATACCCAATATACTATTTACTTACCACTTGATTGCCAAATCTATATCGTCTACCGTGCTCTAATGGATCCATAACTGACTCAAAAATAGCATCATCCTCATCCGTCGTCAGCTGATCTCGACCCGTATCAGCAAGGAGTTTCTGGCGCTGCTCCATAACTTTCCTGCATTAACAAATTAATATCATCATATCTTATTTCATTATATTTTAACAAGTAGAACAATTACTAATGCTGGATAAAATAAAATAACGTACATGGCTCTTGCTGAATTTGTCGTCTGTATATGAAACTTTTCCTGCACCAGTTATGAATAATCGATTTGCCTTCAATTTCTGTTTGCACTGCAGTTTCATATATCTTTGGATAGTCCCTAACAGGTTCATATATGTCTTCGCTTGACCATATCGTCGGTGGTTGTCTAGTTTCTACTCTATTAGCTAAATTTTTTTCATATCTCCTCTGGAGGGATGATTTACATGGAGAAAATATCGATGACAGTCAAAATATGAAATTTTCTTACCATGAGATAAAGAAAACGCTCGTGTTTCATCCATGCAATATGGACATGCTAGACGACAGTAGTACTCATCTTGAAAGCATTTCATAGGCAGGAAAATCACTTATAATCCACAGAAAGAAGCAAACATATGAAAAAAGTTCTCCTTGGACACATCGTATGTTTCTACTCCTTCGTTCCATAGGATTTCTAACTCTTCAATCAGCGGTCGTAAATATACATCGATTCTTTATGTCGGATCGTCGGGGCAAGAAACGACAACAGTAAGAAATATATATTGCGTTTTCATATATATCCATGGAGGTAAATTATACGATGTGACGATAATGGGCCAGGATGAATATTTAGAATCAAATTGAGAAAATGGCGAAAAACCATTCGTACATAATTCTAATCTAACAATTCGACTCTCAGTTGCAAAATTTGGATACATTTTATCGAAATGCTTCCATGCTTCTCCATCGGCCGGATGTGTCAACGTACCCTCTTCTCCGTCCTCACACTATGTCATCTCATATTAGACACAGTTACAGAAGATGCATATAATCTTTGAAGCTTTGGAGTGATGAGTAAGTAATGCATACGCTTGTACGGAACTTCCTTTCCCTTCTTTTTTCTTGGTTCGTATCTCTCTTGATTACAAATATTACAATTTCTAAGTTTGCATCTTCTTTCCAAAACAACATGCAGCCTTTTAAACATGTATCTATTTTCTAATAAGGTAAATCAAAAGCTGTCTTAAGTTGTTTAACTTCATAGTGATTTCGACAAATTTGGCCACTACAACAAAAACATCCTATTACAACGCCCTTTTTACAACGGGCATTGGCTGTCCATTGTAATAGAAGGCTATTACAATGGTCCATTCAGGCCCATTGTAATAGATGTCCTATACAACGCACTTTTTACAACGGACGATGATAGCATGTTGTAATAGAATGCTATTACAACAGTCCTTTCAAGCCCGTTGTGATACATGTCAATTTTACAACTTTCAAAAAATGCCCGTTGTAAAATTTTAGCCCAAATAAAATTATAAACTAATATAATGGCCGGCCCCCCTTTTCTTTTATATCTTCGGCCCGTTTCTCTTTTATTTGCTCCATTCTTTTTTTTGTGAAAATGGCGGCCATTCCTCGTTCATTCATTCCTCAATCCTGTTTTAGGGTTTCGCTAAATTAAAGCGTCGCTTGATATTGTTTGATTGTAGACTTTGATGTTTGATTTGGCTTGCTGATTGTTGCTTGTGGCAGCTTCAATTGGTCGAGCGTGTATTCTTTATATAAATTGGTACGTGATGTTTCTTTGATTTCAATTACGCCCAACTTTGATTCGAGTTGTTGATTTGATTTATTGTTCGTTTATTTTGCTCGAACTCGAATGCATTTCACGGCCGATGATGTTAGGGTTTTTATAGGACTCGATTTCCTATATTTTCATTCGTATAAATTTGTTTAAATTCGTCACTGCTATGCTCTGGCCATTCGATTTTGTTTGTTTGCTTAAGATTTTTATGACTTTTTCAATTTCGTTTATTTGTGACTTGATTCCCACGGATTGTGATTTCTGACTTTTGCTTGGCCACCACGGTGTTGAATTCTCTGTTGACATAATTTAATTCTTGTTTGAAGTCCCCTACGACCTTATTTTCGATTTGAACTTTGTGCTATGACTTCGGCTATTTTTGAAATCCCTTGCGAAAATATTTTTGGTCTGACACTGCTATCCTATGACTTCGTGTATAAGTCTAGTCATTCATGTATAAGTCTGGTATAGATTGATAATCTGCTTCGTCGACTTGTATCTGCACCATTCAATTTGAGTATACTTGATGAAGCTTTATTGCTATCGAACTTCATGTTTCTTGTTGGTCCGGTCTAGAGCATTTGTGGCCAATGGTTCATGTTATAGCTTTGTTTAAACATGTATACAGCTGTTGCATTGCTCCATCATTTATCAACTGAATATTTTGAAATAATGAGGAGATGGTATAATTTTTTAGAGCCGTTTGCAAGAAACACATCTCAGTGTTGAACAGATATACAATGGTTTGATAAAGAGAAGGAAATTAAGAAAATTATCAAGAAATTGGAATGACGAATTGACTGATTTCTTGATAATTTTAGTGATGAATTTCAAAAATAGTAAGCAGCCAGAGAATGTATTCTCTAGGTAGGGCTTATTATGATGGTTAAAGAGAAGTATTATATCAGTTTGATAGAAAAAATCAAAATAATACTGAGAGTAATCAAGAAAAACAGATGATGAAAGAAAAAGAAACCTGATGCTTTTCTTAGTATGGCTCGGTGATGTGTTCAGTGTGTTGAACAAATGAAAGTAAGAAAATATATGAGATAAAGGAGTAAAAGAATAAACTTCCTCTGTGATGATAACTTGATTACTGCAACTGCAAATTTGAGATCTGAGAGGAAGCAACAACACTAATTGATATTCGTTAGACATTTTGTGGCTCCGATACCACATTAAAGATTATGCAGATATTGAAGAGAGAAAGTGCTTTATTATCTCAAATGATTTTTGCATACAAAACCGATCATTGGTTCATGCTTATATACAGAAATACGGTAGCTTATTGCATTATTGGCTAGGCCCAATATGGTGCAGCCTGTATAACGCTAACAGCATGCGGTTTAATATAATACAAAGACAGGTACTCATATTTACATTTCATCTAAAAACTCTGTCTTTACTAGGTCATAAGCTTTTGAAATGTCCACTTTAATGCACATATCCGAGCTATTGCTCCCAGCAAAGTTTCTAATCATTTCGTGTGCAAAAAGAATTCCATATGTGACATTTCTTCCTTTGATGGACGCACATTGATTTTCTAAGATAAGTAAATTCATCAGAGGCCTCATTCGATTAGTGAGAACATTAGCGATAAATTTGTATAGCAGGTTGCAACAAGAAAGAAGACGAAATTCTTTAATATTACTTTTGCAATCAAACAAATGCTGGTATGATTGACTTCCTTTATCAAATTTCCTATCTCAAAAGTTTTCTTCCTCTAGTTAGCATGTCGTCCTTCATATCGGACCAATGAATTTTGTAAAATTTCACATTGAACCCATCCAGACCTGGTGCTAAGTTGTCGTTTACGTTGAAAACTGCCTCCCATACCTCCTCCATGTCCACTACATCAAATCATTTAGAAAATTGCGATTGTGATTAGTAATAACAAGCGTACAAACAACGGAAGTTAGAGAATGGCTCATGAAGTGTTGATTATAGAACTTATCATAGAAAGTCCATATGGTAATAAATTTAGGAAGAAGGTACATCCATCTTTGTATGTATTGCAGGACATAGTAGAAGCAAAGGAATATTTGAAGAAAAAAGGTGTTATGTGGGTTTTGATTAACTAAAATATTATGGTTCAAGGTTTGTTTCAATGTTGTTCAGTCTAAATTTTAAATCTTGTGTTATTATTTGTATGTACTACGTGTTATGTTAGTTTAGGGTTGTATTCGATGTTTTGTAACTATGTAAAATTTTATGAATGATGTGAATACATAAATCCTTTTATTATTTTGAAATATGAATTTCTTTTTCTATTTTTAGTAAATATGAATAAATATGGTTGCCATTAGTATAATAATTTTGTTTCAATTCAAATTACTTTAAAATTTACACGTTCATTATGGTAGTTATATTTCCTTTCTCATTGGAAATTTTTTAACAATGGGCAAAAACAATTGCAAAAGACTCTTTTACAACGGGCAAAAACGGTTGTAAAAGGATTACTTGCAACGAGCAAAAATAGTTGTAAAAGACTTTTTTGCAACTGGAAAAAATCATTGTAAAATACCCCTCTTGCAACGGGCAATAACCGTTATAAAATCCATCCACTATATTACAATATCACATAATACAACGGGCCTAGGCCCATTGCGAAACCCCTATTATAATGGGCATTGCCCGTTGTAAAAGGGGTATTTTGTTGTAGTGGATTATCGGGCGGCATATTGTAAGTATCTGTGGATCGATAGATATGGAATATATATTAAACTAAGTTCGAAAGCAGATAAAAGTAGTAAAGTAAATATGAGTAAGCACACCAGGAAATTTTTATACTAGTTCGAACTCCCGTTCTACATCCAGTCCCAGACTAACTTCTGACTTTAACTAACAATACCCTCACTTAACTCGAAGGAATAGGTCTGAGCAGCAGAACGGACACCTGAGCAATAGAACATGATTTTTGCCTCAGCAGCCGAAGAGAACTTTTCCTTGCCTGAGCAGCAGAACAGGATTTAACAGAATATAAAAGTAGTTGACTCAATGTGTTCTTGATAACACTGATTTGTCTTTAAGATTACAAACTTCCTATAATCAATTCCTCAAGTATATAAAGAGTATGTGAAGATTTGAAAGGAAGAATATTACTAAGAATCAAAGTATATGAAATATAATTCAGAGATTCAAAGCAATGAAGAATATGAATGCACCAGAATAATCACAAGAAAGAATAGAAAGAATTAGAATCAAAAAATCGTGATTATGAAGTATGTGATAACTCTTATATATAGTTTTCAAAGAGATGAAACTCTTAATGAAGAGTTTCAGCTAAGAGAGGCATATTTTCACGAAGTGCAATTTTTCATGGAAGAAGATGTCCATTTATAATTATGACAGTTGAAGCCTGATCAGTCGACTAGTCGATTTCGATCAGTCGTCTGAATTTGAAAAATATAAAATATTTGGTAGTTTTTAAAATTAGAAAAAGAGTACACTATTGTGCATATGCACAGTCAGTCGACTGGGCATGCATAGCCAGTCGACTGGCTGTGCATATATTGCACAGTGAACTTTGTTTTTAAAGAAACATAGAAAACTGGAAAACTTGAGGATTGATTTTAACATATGTCTAAGACTCAACACATATAATAATTACTTTAAGCATAGAGTTGTAATCTTGATCCTCTTTAAGCATAGAGTTGTAGTCTTGATCCTCTGATGTTATGTACGAGTGCATATTCTTCTGAATCGTCTTGTTATGTATCAAAACTAGTGATTCAACATTCTCCCCCTTTTTGATTGATGACAACCTGTATAAATCTTAGAGAGAAAATTTTCTCCCCCTGAATATATGACATCGTTTTCCTGCATCAAATATGTTAGTGCACATACTTTTTCATCCCCTTTGTCATTGACAAAAAGGAGACAGATTAAATAAATTTTAGTGTACACAAATAGAGAATACAGAGTACAACACACGAACAGTACACATAGATAAAACAGAGTATCATAGTACATGAGATGAATAAAAACATAAACAACAATAATGAGACTACTTACTACAGGTCTCATAATGTTTACCAGAGTAGTTTGCAAAGGAATTTATTTGAACAAAGAACAAATTCCACCAAATCTTACCAACAGTAGATAAAAGCTTACTTATCATGATCCCAGTCATATTCCTCTTCAGACATATTCTCCTTTCCAGGCCTTGATGTGTCTTGACCACTACCACTTGGTCCACTAGTATCGCTTCCGGTGTGTTCCTCAAAAGTAGACCGTGTGAATCTCGGTTCTGGTCGCTTACTATGTGCTATCGAAGAAGAAGTCGTGGATGAAGAACATGAAATTGCATCCCATAGTATAGAAAAGAATACTTTGACCTTGTCTAATTTTTTATCAACTTTCTTCAAATGAGTTCCTAGTATTTTTTGATTTTTAGAAAGGATCTCTATGGATTCTCGTATACTAGCCGATTTTGCAAGACGAATTTCTTCGTCTTCTTCGGGATGAGGTTTTTGATCTCGAATGATTGGTCCGCCTGATTGTTATTGTCGTTGTTGGCGATGCCATTCTTCATATGAGACAAATGCTGGAGGAGCTGATGGTAGTTTCATGAGACTCAAGGTGCAAATGTTGATAACTTCAACTGAAGAAGTGTCGGATTCAGGTTGAGGTGTACCGACATTTAAAAGTAATCTCATTATATATTCTCCGAAGTAAATGATTCTCATATTACCGTTGTTGAAGGTGAGAAATTCATCCGATATTTTACGTAGCCAATTAACTTGAATTCCTCCCTATACCGCATATAGTGCTTTGAAATTTTCCGGGTAGATAAGTTCATAAGACCCGGTACGTGGAAGGATACTCCTCATGAACGCTTTGTGAAGAATTCTTGCTTTTGGTTGAAGAAAAATAGATTTTTTTCCGTCATATTGTCACCCATGAACATATGGCCAACTTGATTTCTTTGTCGAATATTACAATCGACATCATCTAGAGGAATACCTTGGTTAGGCGATTGAAGTATGTGTGCCATTCGGTCTAAAGAGAAGAAAACTTGATGTCCACAAACTAAACTCCAAACACAATCATCTCTATTTGATGGACGTTGATGAGGAAGATTTAAATTAGCATAGAAAAGTTTCACCATGAGATGATTAATCTTGTGAGAATTGAGATTCAAGTCGAGTGGTGATTCCAATCTGGATCTACGCATAAACTCTTGTAATTCGTAAGCCGTGAAATCGCTGTTGACCATAAATGATCCTTCAAAGATCCATGAATTTTTCATTTTATGCCATCTTGCTATTGTTACATCATTACATAACCATTGTGCAAATTGGGTATCGGTAGGTCCGGTGGACGAGGAGCTTTGCCTATTTTGCTTTGTAGGAGCCATTTGATCAAGGATTTGGTGAAGAATTTGAATTGCTTTGGGATTTAGGGTTTTTTACGAAATGGATTTGGGAAAGAAACTGAGAATGGTAAAGTGAGAGTGGAGTAAAAATTAACTTAAAAGGGTAAAAAAAATACATACAGTTAGTCGACTGGATGAAAGAAGTCTATCGACTGGTGTACTAAAAGAAAACAAAAAATTTATACAGCCAGTCGACTGATCGTGTTAGGTCAGTCGACTGACTGGTTTCCCGAGAGTTTGATTTCCCTGTAAACAGTCAAATGATTTTTAATTTTAGTCAACTGACTGTAAGAAATAATTATAGAACGGGTTTTGAACTATTTTTCATGAAGACATACAAGTTTATTTTATGAACACAAGTACATTTTAAAACCAAAAAAATGAGCATACTAGTTTTTGTGTATACAAAATTAGAAATGAGAGTGTGAGTCTTCCGATTCTTCTCCTGGTTCAATTTTTGTATTTTCAACAAATAGTTTTATAGGAGAACATTCTTTTTGAATCGGTGAGTTGCTCGTTCCTCCACGTTCTCATGAATTTGGTGATATATGAGGGCATTGAGGTGGGTGAATATGTGCGTTCGTGGTGATGGGGAATGTACCACATATTTTTGCAGCACATCGTTCAAGAAAACTAAGTCTCCTACCATGACTCTTTTGTTCATAATACATTTCACGCTGAAGTTCAAGTGTTTCCCTCTGATAGTGATGCAAGTCATCTATCTTTTCTTTAGTTGTCGAAGATGGAAATAAGTTTCTTTGCGTGCGTTTATTTTCTGGCATATATCCTGTATGATGGTTTTGTGGTGGATATATTGGGATATAAGCAGGAGTCGGAGTTGGAAGTTTTGAAGACCCTGAACTTGGAGATTCATAATTAATTGAAGAATATCCAGATGAGTAATGAGAGGAAGGCTCATCTGAGGATGATCCGGCCATGGTGTAGATAAAAATGCAAAGTTGAAAACCATGTTTGATAGTTTTTGATGGAAGTAATATTTTCTTTAATCAAGTAGGAATATTTTCGAATGAATATAAATAGAGAAGTCTGAAACTAAAAATGAATAGCTGAGATTAAATACAGAGCGATTGAATTTCAGCCATAAGAGGATTGAGGACAATAATCAAGGAGATGTGAACCATTTAAAAAAAAAGAAATAAGCTGAAGTGAGCTATGAGCATAGACAAGAAACATCACGTAGCCTACTGGCAAAGACATATCCATACTTACCAGGAAGTTCTGAGTTCGAATTCCATCTTATCCAAACTTTTTTTTAATTTTATTATAAATTTTTAAACAGGATGATTCCAAGTTCTCGTCTCAATTTTATAAAAGTGTTTTCATTTAAAGGTGTAGTAAAAATATCGGCCAACTTGTTTTCAGAAGATACGAAATCAAGATTTATTGTATCTTTTTCAATGCTATCATGAAGAAAATGATGACGTATGTCAATATGTTTTGTTCGTGAATGATTAATTGGATTTTTAGATAGGTTGATAGAACTTAAGTTATCACAAAAAATTGTTGATTTAGATAAATTAAAACCAAAATCTTATAGTGTTTGCTGCATATAGATTACTTAAGCACATCCCAAAGCTGCAGATATATATTCTGCTTCACAAGTTGAGAGTAAGACGCAAGTTTGTTTCTTACTAAACCAAGATACAAGAGATCGTCCAATGAAGTGACAAGTTCCGCTTGTACTTTTTCTATCCGTCTGACTTCCTCCAAAATCAGCATCACTCTATGAAACTAATTCGAAAGGACATTGTTTCAGATAAAATAATCCAAAGTCCTTGGTTTTATTAAGATATCGTAATATATGTTTCACTGGTCTAATGTGTGACTCTTTTGGATCTGCTTGAAATCCTGCACACAAACAAACACTCATCATTATGTCAGGTCTACTTGATGTTAAGTACAGCAATGATCCAATCATGCTTCGATATAATTTTTGGTCTACACTTTTGCCGTTTTCATCTTTTTCAAGATGTATAGTTGTACTCGTAGGAGTAGGTTTGGCAGAAGTATTTTCCATACCAAAACGTTTTATTAGATCATTACAACATTTTTCTTGATTTATAAAAATTCCATTTTTAACTTGTTTAATTTGTAAACCTAGCAATAATTTAATTCTCCCATGTGAGACATTTCAAATTCATTAGTCATTATTTTAGAAAATTCCTGACATAACTTTTCATTAGTAGAACCAAAAATAATATCATCAACATAAATCTGAATTATTAAGATATCTTCTTTGGTTTTCTTAATAAAAAGAGTTTGATCAACCTTCCCAATTTTGACACCACAGTCTATTAAATAAATTTTTAGACGATCATACCAAGCACGAGGTGCTTGTTTTAATTCATATAATGCCTTTTTAATTTTATAAACATGGTCTGAAAATTGTTCGTGAATGAATAAGGGGGGTTGTTCAACATAAACATTTTCTTTTATAAAGCCATTTAAAAAAGCACTTTTAGCATCCATTTGATATAATTTAAAGTTATGAAAACATGCACATGCCAGTAAGATTCGTATTGCTTCTAGTCTAGCGACTGGAGCAAACGTTTCTTCATAGTCAATCTTGAGCAACTAATCTAGCTTTATTTCTAGTAATATTTCCTTATTCATCTTCTTTATTTTTGAAGACCCATTTTGTACCAATAACTGATTGATCACTAGGCCATGGAACTAAATCCCAAATGTCATTTCTTTCGAATTGGTTTAGTTCTTCTTGCATAGCGATTAACCAATTTTCATCGATAGATGCTTCTTTAATATTTTTAGGTTCAATATGAGAAAGGAAAGCTACATGACCCATTTTATTTAATTGACTTCTTGTTCTAACAGATGAACTGAGTTCTCCAATAACATTAACAGAAGGATGATCTCTTAATAATCTAGGTGGACATCTTAATTCATTGTTATTGCGAACAATGTCTTCATTATTTTCAAGATTTGAAATATCTGTATTTGTGATATTATCAGAAAATTCTTCATCATCTCTTATACTTGGGATTTGTTTAAAATTTTCATCGAAGGATACATGAAGTGTTTCTTCGATGATATTTGTTTTTATTATAAATTCGATAAGATTTGCTTCGATGTGAGTATCCTAAAAGGGTTCCTTCATCGGATTTTGGATCGAATATTCCAAGCTGATCTTTTGTGTTTAAAACAAAACATTTTGAACCGAAAACTTTAAAATAAGAAATATTTGGTTTTCGTCCATTAAGAAGTTCATAAGGAGTATTCTTAGTTAGTGGTCGAATAGAAACACGATTCAAAACATAACAAACTGTTGCAACTGCTTCAGCCTAGAAATGTTTTGGTAACGTACTTCCATTTAACAAAGTTCTCGCACATTCTTGTAAGGTTCTATTTTTACGTTCTACAACTCTATTTTATTGTGCTGTTCTAGGAAATGAAAAATTATGAAAAGTTCCCTTTTTCTTACAAAAATGTTCGAAGGCTTCGTTTTTGAATTCACCTCCATGATCACTTCTTATGTTTTTTATTTTCAAATTTTTAAAATTTTGAATTCTCTTAACAAAAATTTTAAAATTATCAAAGGTATCACTTTTATTTTTCATAAAAATAGTCCAAGTATATCTAGAAAAATCATCAACAATTACAAACACATATCTACTATGATTAATGGATTGTACTTGTGTTGGTCCAAATAAATCCATATTTAGTAATTCAAGTGGTTGTAAAGTTGAAATAACCTTTTTAGATTTGAAAGATGACTTCGTTAATTTTCCTAACTGACATGCATCACAAATATGATCAATTTTAAAATTCATTTTTGGTAGACCTTTTACTAAATAATTTTTAGAGAGCTTGTTTATAGTTTTGAAGTTAATATGGCAGAATCCTTTTTGGCATAACCAAGGATCATTTTCTTTGGCTATTAAACACATATCTGAATTATGATTTATTTTCATATTCAGAACCTAGATACTTCTGTCTCTATTTCCTTCAACGATAAGATTGTGATTTTGATCAAAAATATAGCATTTGTTTTCAGAAAAGTAATTTTGTATCCTTTGTCACACAATTAGCTGATACTAAGTAAATTATGTTTTAGATTTTTGGCTAGTAAAACATTTGAAATAAGAGGTAAATTTGAAATACCATATTGCTCACATCGCCTTTGCCGATGATATAACCTTTGGAGTTGTCTCCAAAGGTGGCGGAGCCTCCATCTGAGTAAGTAATATTTGAAAGCATATCTTTGTCTCCTATCATATGTTTTAAACAACCACTGTCGAGTATCCATTTTCCTCTTTTCTCGAGTGGGATCTAAAAAATATGAGATAACATTGGTACCCACTTTTTAATAGGATCCTAAGAGTTAAATCTTAGGAAACCAAACCCAAGAGGGCTCAGTATCCCATTTAAAAATGTACTCCTTATTTTTATGAATAGTTTCCCTAAAGGTGTTTATATATTTCTTCTAATCAAACTATTGTTTGTTTTAGGAACCCGTATTTTTATAGTTTTCAAATTTGTCCTTTTTGAATTTTCTTTATTGATTGTGGGTTTAAAATCAATTCTCCTTTTATTTTCTATTCTAGATGGAGCTATTGACTTCTAAACATAACCAAACCCCTTTTTACTTGACACTGATTGAGAATTTTCAATAATTATAGACAAATTTTCTCTTCCTTTATTAAAGTTAGAAACAATTTTAGTAATATTCTCTAACTTACTTTTTAGCATAGTATTGTCTAGTTGAAGTAATTTTACTTTTGTTTTTTAACTCGTGATTTTCAGAGACCAAAACATCATTCTTTTCTTTTTGAGTTTCAATTTCTTGACTCAATAAAGTAAGTTGATAATTAGTATTAGAGACCGATTCTTGAAGTTTTTCAAGTTCTTCCTCTACTCTTTTCTTCTCATCTTTAAGCATATCTCTTTCGAATTCTGCTTTATTCTGATTTTCGTGAGCTTCTTTATATTTTCTTTTGAAACTTTTTAAGGTGTTCAAAAGTTCTGAATTAATTTCTATTAGATCATCAAAAGTAAGATCACTAACCTCATTTTCTATGGCCATGAAGCATACATTTTCTTGTTCATTTTCATTATCACTGTCACTATCTGATGATGAGGAATCTGAGTCGTCCCCTGTGACAGAGAATGCTTTCTTTTTGTACTTGTCTTTTCTTCCCTTGTTGGAATAACTCTTCTTTAGTTCTGGACAGTTTTTCTAGATATGTCCATTCTTGTGACAGTTATAACATTCTAAAGCTGATGTAGATGGTTTGCTTGAGAAATTCTTTTTATCATTGAATCTGTTGTTCTTTCGATACTTTAAGAACTTTTTGAAATTCTTGGTAATGAATGCTAAATTCTCGTTATCTGAATCTTGGTTCTCTTCTTCTTCAGCCCGAAAAGCTATATTCTTTTTGTCTTGTGCCTGTACTCTTTTAGCCTATCAATTAACTTCATAAGACATTAGATTTCCTATCAACTGCTCTGGTTTTATGGTAGAGATATCGTTAGCTTCTTCGATAGCTAAAACTTTTCTCTCCCATTCATCCATGAGTGAGTTGAAGAGTTTTGACACAATATCAAAATCTGTATTCTTTTCTCCTAGTGCTACCAATGAGTGATATATGTCTTGGAATCTAGAGTACATATCATTTATAGACTCGTCTTGTTTCATTCTAAAGTTTTGAAACTGATTTTTATGCATGGAGATTTTTCTTCGTTTGACTTTGTTAGTTCCTTGAGTAATTTTAAGCGTTCTCTATATTTCATAAGCAGTTTGACACATGCAAAACGATTAAATTCATTTCTATCTAGTGCACAAAATAGCATGTTCATAGCTTTAGCATTGCAGTAGCATCTAATCTTTGTGTATTTGACTAAGTGGAGTATTCTCCAGTAGGAAGAGTGTATTCATTTTG
Source organism: Allium cepa (assembly GCA_030765085.1). Classification (NCBI taxonomy): domain Eukaryota; kingdom Viridiplantae; phylum Streptophyta; class Magnoliopsida; order Asparagales; family Amaryllidaceae; genus Allium; species Allium cepa. The sequence goes on from CM060928.1 coordinate 917,223,487, forward strand.
TGTAATATTCCATGATTCAAAACTATTTGATTGCATATAGATTCTCATACGAGTGGACCAATAATTGTAGTTCAAACCATTGAAAAATGAAGGTCGCGCAGTGGATTGACCTTCAATAAAACTAGTGTTAGTGGTAGTGTTGGTGTTGTTTTCCATATTAGCAAGATATCAGATAACTGTGTAACAGTTATAAGAAACCTTGCTCTGATACCAAACGTAAATATGTGTGGATCGATAGATATGGAATATATATTAAACTAAGTTCGAAAGCAGATAAAAGTAGTAAAGCAAATAAAAGTAAGCACACCATGAATTTTTAAACTGGTTCGAACTCCCGTTCTATGTCCAGTCTCAGATTAACTTCTTGCTTTAACTAACAATACTCTCACTTAACCCGGAGGAATAGGTCTGAGCAGTAGAACAAATACCTGAGCAATAGAACAATATTTTTGCCTCAACAACCGAAGTGGACTTTCCCTTGCCCGAGCAGCAGAACAGGACTTAACAGAATATAAAAGTAGTTGACTCAATGTGTTCTTGATAACACTAATTTGTCTTTAAGATTACAAACTTCCTATAATCAATTCCTCAAGTATATAAAGAGTATGTGAAGATTTGAAAGGAAGAATATTACTAAGAATCAAAGTATATGAAATATAATTCAGAGATTCAAAGCAATGAAGAATATGAATGCACTAGAATGATCACAAGAGTGAATAGAAAGAATTAGAATCAGAAAATCATGATTATGAAGTATGTGATAACTCCTATATATAGTTTTCAAAGGGATGCAACTCTTAGTGAAGAGTTTCAGCCAATAGAGGCATATTTTTATGAAGTGCAACTCTTCATGGAAGAAGATGTCCATTTAAAATTATGACAGTTGAAGCCTGATCAGTCGACTGATCGATTTCGATCAGTCGACTGAATTTGAAAATTTTAAAATATTTGATCGTTTTTAAAATTAGAAAAAGAGTACACTATTGTGCATATGCACAGTTAGTCGACTGGGCATGCATAGCCAGTCGACTGGCTATGCATATATTGCACAGTGAACTTTGTTTTTAAAGAAACATAGAAAACTAGAAAACTTGAGGATTGATTTTAACATATGTCTAAGACTCGACACATATAATAATTACTTTAAGCATAGAGTTGTAGTCTTGATCCTTTGATGTCGTGTATGAGTGCATATTCTTCTGAATCGTCTTGTCATGAATCAAAACTAGTGATTCAACCCATATGTCTTTTTGCAGCTTGTACGGCAGCCGTAAACCCAGCTTCAGTGATGTTGTATTTTGACTTTATCGCAACATATTCTGCGATTATTGGCAGCTGAGTGCAGCTTTTACAACCATCCCAGACAGGTTTCATAGCAGCATCTAGTAAATTATATAAAAAAAATTGCTTCAATATTTGGTTCTTCAACATTTCCATCATCGTCGTCAACTTCAACCGTAGGAAACATTGACCATGCTACATATTCGACCATATTTTCTATACAGGTCGTCGTAACTACTTCGTTAATGACACTTTCAGACTCTTTAGAAGTATTTGCTACAACTTCCCCATGCCGATCCCAAACATAATACTTGGGTACGAAACCGTTTAGCACAAACGAACTTTCACAATACATGGTAACAAATACTTCAAATGTCTACACCTATTACATGGACAATAAATTTCTGGATCGTTTCTGTTATTACTTAAAGCAAATTCAACAAACACGTTTATACCATTATAAAAATATTCTTTTATTGAGCCTCTCTATCCTTTTTTTGGTACATCCATCTTCTCCTGTCAACAAAATAATCAATCATTTTTCCTATTTGAGAAAATGAGTCACATGTTCAAAATTTAATATTTATTTTCAAGAATACAAATTCAAAAATGTTTATTTTCATGGTCGTATTATACTTGAATTTAAAGAACTATTTCACAAATTAAAAATATTTTCAAATATGACACATTTTATTTTTTAACGTATTGATACAAAATTTTGTACAAAAAGATTTTTTTTCCATGGTCAGGTATCCTACTTCCCATTATAAACACAGTAAGCATTTACATTTCGTATATTTCTTCATCTCAAACGATTCAAAGAAATTTCGACAGCATTTCCCTTTTGTTCCCTGCATTGTACACAAATGCTTCTGCGTAGGAAACAAAAAAGAAAAGTTAGGGTGAAATTTTATGAACCGTTTGAGACGAAGTAGTATACAAAATATAAATGCTTACTGTGTTCATAACTTGTCCAATGCAGGTACAAATCCAACAAATATTGTACAAGACGAATATAAACGGTCGTTTTTTGAAAAAAAAACTACTATTTATACAACGATCATGTACAACACTCGTCGGATGGGGCCATGAACTCTCTAAAGGAAATTAGTTAAGTAAATGTATGCATTTTACGAAAAAATATAGTTTTACTAACTATATACACACACAATTGCAAATTATACATACTCTTCAAAATTTCACGATAACATATGAAATAGGTATACCATGCGATGCTATAAACCATTATTACGCAATTGGAAATAATTGCAATCCCCAATTAGCTCTAATTTATCATCTTATGTAAATCTAGATTTAGGGTAAAAATTAGATTTTTGCCCAAATTAAGATATTATACCTGAGATTGGGAAGAATATTGTTTGCTTAGGAATCCGTGGAGGATCTAGAAGCTCGAAATTGCAGATTGAAAGCTTGTAGGAGGATTTGGGGGTTTTTGATAAAAAAAATCATGCTGCAAAATGAGGAAGAAGAATGCTCGGCTGGGCCTGTAATTCGCAAATTTTTGACGGCTTCCGACGGCCCGTCGAAAGCCGTCGGAAATTAGTCGTCAAAAGCCGTCGCTATGTGCTATCGGAATATTAGCCTTTTTAGTAGTGGTTGCTTCCGCCGCCCACTCCAAACTAGCTCCTGTATCAAGTTCCTTCATTGTAAATTTAAATGACGCAAGACTTGAATCTGCTTTGCAACTCTACAAATGCTTATTCTAAAGAGCGATCGAGTCAACTCTATAACCACCTCCTAAACAGAATCTAAGACCACGAACATAAAAAAGTGGTGGTGCTCCACCGCCGTCGACCAAGAAACCAGTCTGGATGGCTTCGAAAGCACGATCGAGAGATACAAGGACAGGTTCGAGTCAGCCATGATGAATCATAAATCATTAGATTATAATATAGCACTCATTAGATCATAATATCATTAGATTATGGGTTTTTAACCATATCCACCTTTGAAAATCTTTAAATAAAAAATCTAATAGCTCTTTGAACTTCTAGTGTATTTTGGCAAGGTTATATTTACCATAATGCACGTGTACTGTTGAAATGTATGAGATTTCTAGAAGCAAAACAAATGTGACCACCCGGGAATTTTGAGCATTTGAAATTGGAATATCTAATTGATTTTAGATATTTGAAAATTTTATTTTAACTTGAGTTCCAAATATCACTATTTATTTGATAATTAAATTATTAAATTAAATAATTTGAAGTTGGGTAAAATGTTGAATCTGAAGTTTTAAGCCTGTTAAAAATAATTTGAAGGCTTATAAAATTTATAATGATGACAATGAAGATAATAGAATGGTGAAATTTAATTTAAAGGTGATTTGTTCAGTTTTAATAATATATCGTTTAAATTGAATTTAAAAATAGCCTTCCGAGGCACAGTCTCGGAATTCAACGAAACCAGTTCCATTGAATCTGTAATAGTTAGCTATTATCGGATTTCAATTTTCGTAGCAATCAGAGTTGTCGTTTGACCCTGGCAGCTCAAAGCGCATAGAAACTATTTTAATCGATTTAATTTAAAATTGGTTGTTTATTTCCGTAGCTTGCGCATATGATTGAATTAACCTCCGAAACACGTTCCATTGTGTTCGGAATGCGGATAAACCTTATAAATGCCTAGCAGCAGACCTCAATAGGGGTTCAGAATTTTGAGATATGCTTAACGAGATTTTTTGGAAATTAAATAATATTATAAAATTCCTAAGTCAAACCCTATTACGTCTCCATCAGCCACCCCTACGCGTACAAGCCACCTTTCTTCCATTTAAGTCACGTATGCTTTTCTTCCCGCTGAATCCAATTCGAAAACTCATACTTATATATATAAAAAAAAGATAAAACAAATGTCGAAATTTGCAAGCTCCCTTTTTCCTCTTACCTCGGTTCAATTTCTCGAAGCCGAATCTCTATCCCTCTTTTTCTCTGCTAGTTCGAGTTCGAACTTCAAATAAAAAAAATGGCGAGCTTGAATTCGAGGTCGAGGGGAGGCACTCACGTGCGAAGGGGATAAAGAGCTGTCGGGACGAGCCTGCAACCTGGGAAATTAGGGTGACGCGCTATTCTCAAGATTGACGCTGTGTGCATCGCGATGATGGCTTGCCTGAAGCTCGAATCAAGGCTGTTTTGGTTTCGATTGTGGGTGTTGTAAAGGCTGTAGGGTATTGAGCAGAGGGTCGAGGCAAGGTTATGGCCGTGGTTCGATTTCGAGATGAGGTGGTGTTCGCTGGTGAAGGCTCGCGTGTGACGAGGCAGCGCGTTCGCAGAGCTCGATGTTTCCAATCTCGTGCGAGCGACTATTTTTCGCGATGGTGGCAGATGCTAAATCGAGCAGAAAGGTAATCCTTTTTAAAAAAAAATTGAAAACTAATTTTTGACTCAATAAATTACATATAATACGTTAGTTTACTGATGAAATTTAAAAGATATACAGATTGATTTGATTTTAAGGACACAATAAGGCTTGTAAACAAATTTTATTTATTTATTTATGTACCCTTTTTTCAATCTAAGAGTTTATCTATATATATGTATATATAGAAAAGGTTTGGGAAAAATTATATATAGAATTTTTTTAAATAGTTGATAGTCTATATAATGTATGATTGTGGAAGCTATGTAGATTATTTTTTTATATTTGAAGCTTCAAAAGGAAAATATAATAAATATAGATATGCACATTTTAATACTCTAGATTTTATTTTAAAATAATGGAATATAGCGATTTATGTGTTTAGTTGACTTATTATTTTAGTTACTAAAAGATTATTCAAAAGGAAATTAGTTTGAAATTTAATTATTCATCAAAATTTAAATCATTAGTTAAATTAAATTATTAAATGATGAATGATTGTTCAGATGTTAATAAAATCATCTGATATTTATTCAAGGGCCTTAAATCATGAAGAATCAAGTCAATTGGAGTGGGTTGGATAATCAAAATCAAAGGTGAGTTAATCTCACTCAACTGGGTTTTTATTTAAATATTAAATAGTTAAATTTAAACGATAAGTTGAATGGTTGAATTGAATTGATGTGCTATATTATATATGGTAGTATATAGTATATATTGGGTGGTTTGATAGGCAATTACTTAATGTAATTAATAAAATATAATTACGTAGGGAAGTAATTAATAAATAATTACTGGATGTAATTAATTGAATGATGATTTGTTATTAGAAGTAAATTGGGTATAAATACTTGTGTAATTAATCAAGAGATTAATTAAGATAATAAATTAAGGAGTAATTAATTTATTTAATGTAGTAAATAAAAGGGTAGATAATTACAGGGTGAGATAAATCAAGAGTGATTAATATTTGTGGTTTAATTAATGATTAATAGATTAGGATAAATTGAAATGTAAATGGGAAATCATTAATTTATATAATCAATGATGTAACTAAAGATTGATTAATTAAGATTAATTAATCAATACTAAGTGATTTATGAGGAATTGATAAATATAAGTAATTAAGGATTAATGTAATTAATTATAGTTAATTAATGTGTGAAGAAATAAAAAATTAATTACTGTTATGGTTAAGAATAATTATTGGTGTAAATAACTAAAGATAATTACTTGAATGTAATCGAAGGGTAATTAATCCAGGGTGATTAATTAAGATGGATAATTAAGGGATGATTAATTAATTGATTGGAAATTAATTAATGTTAAGTGAAGGAATCTAAGTGATTGAGGTTAGAAATTCATTTAGAATTAATTAAGTTAATTTTGGAAGTGTTCAGGCTTTCCTTATGGATGATTGAATGGTATTGGACGCTTTGAATGAGTTGATATCTCTGATATGAAATGTTGTGTATTTCATTTGGATAACTTGGGTTAGGATGACATGAGACTCGAAGAGACCGGGGTCGGGTATTAGAAAATACCCAAAACCACTTCGAATTTTTATAAATTGATATGTGAAATCAATAGGCTGGAATGAAATGATTTAGGTGAATTCGACTATTTAATCTAAATCTTGGTGCTTAGAAAATTGATGTGTGAAATAAGTGATGTCTATAACAAATTGTGAATTTGTAAATTGATACGTGTTACCCCGGGTTTTATATAAGGTGTATGCTTTGTATTCAATGTTAGATGGGTTTACTCATGCTGGTTTCTAGCCTGGCCTGGGTGTTACTTTGATGTAATGCTCGGGTCAGACCGAGTATTACAGAATTTCAGGTAAGGACGTTTTGGAGCTCAGGAGGCGAGCCGGATGGCAAGAACGTATGGAGTGTTTCCGTTGTATTATGTTGTTGTATATCTGAGGCATGATGATTGTGTATATCCAGTGTCCGTATATATGCGTAACTCTAATGTATTATAAATGTATTTGACAGATACAGAATTCCTTTGTATAACTGATATTATTTGTTATTATATTTTACCCCTACGAATGTGAGATGTTGATGTTTCTGTTCTTTTTTTAATCTCTTTCTTCTTTTCCTAACTATCTGTAATTTTCGGGATCGAAAATTTCTGGGTCGTTACAACATATTTCGTTTAGTGATTGTTACTAGCGACGGCTAAAAAAGGCAGCCGATGCTAGCCGTTGTTATGCGCGTATATACGGGCAGACCAAAGAACACAAAAACACGCTTATCTTTCCCCAATTCACTTTAGCAAACCCTTCCCTCACCGCCGATGCCCCAGTTGTCGCCTCCTGACGCGAACTGCCGATCTCCCCATCACGAAAGCCACAACGCTCCAAAGCTCGAAGGTCTGCTATTGCTCTCCAATTTCAACTTAATCTAGTTTTAATCAAAACCCTAATTTTGAAAATTGGTTGATTATATGTGATAAAAATTGATGATTATGCGATAATAGTTGTTGATATTTGCATATTGATTGATTTGGGGATATGTTGAGAACCCTAATTTGACAAATTAGTTAATTATGGGTTGTTATTGTCTATTAGCTGATGATAATATTGTATTTGTTGAGTTGGTGAAATTAATTAGTCGTTTGATTTTTTAGTTTGTAATTAAAAATTAGGGTTTATTTATAATCCAAAAATTAGTGTAAATTATTGATTGATATGCTAATGAACATATAATTAAGTTTACACGAATATTTGTTATAGTTAATTAGAATAATGTTTATTATAGTTTGTGTAAACATTAGTGTACAATTGTTGAATAATACGCTGCTAGATTGGTACCGTTAAACAAAAGTAATATTTTTTATTCAATTAGCGTGTGTACATTACAAGTATTAGTTGTTAGGATAAAATAAAATTAATATAGTTTATTACAAGTGTTGACATTTAATTTTTGTTCACAAAATCCATAAAAAAAATTAAATTGTTATCTGAATTTTAAGATACGTTTTAAAATTTCAAATATATTAAAAATAATATTTAAATGGTTGAATGAATTATATAAAATTGAAATGAGCATAACAACGACAAATATTATAATGAAATCAATTTTTGTAAAAAATTAAAAAATGATTATAACAACGATAAATATTCTACTAAAATCGATTTTGTAAAAAATGAATATAATAACATTAAATATTTACTAAAATTGATTTTCTAATAAAAATTAGGAAATGAATATACCAACAACTAATTGATTTTGTAAAAACATTAAGAAACAAAAATAACTACGATTTTGTAAAAAAATGAAGAAATGAATTTAAGAACGGTAAATATTCTGCTAAAATCCATTTTTCGAGAAAAAATTAGGAAATGAATATAACAACAACAAATATTCTGCTAAAATTGATTTTGTAAAGAAATTAAATAATGAATATAAGAATATATATTATACTAAAACTGGTTTTCAAAAAATTGAGAAACAAATATAACAAGAATAAATATTTTACCCAAATCGATTTCTAAAAAAAATTGAAATGAATATAATGTTGATTTGAAAATTAGCATTAAATATTATTTCAAAAAATAATTGACGTTAAAAAATTAAAGCCTTTAGTCCCAAAAGGTTTTAATTTAGTTTAGAAAATACAATGACAAAAATATTCCCTTGGATGTAAAGTTATGCGTAGAAGAGAAGTAAAGTGCTGTCATAATTAGACAGAAGTGTGGTGTGTAAAGCCTTTAGTGCTAAATGGTTTTACTTTATTTTAAAAAATACAACAATAATGTACTATTTGAGTGCAAGTTATGCGTAGAAGAGAAGTGAACTGAAGTGATGTCGAAATTATAGCGTATACTTTCAAATCAAAAAATGTTCGATTATTTCCTCGATCGTACTTGGATGTATGAAGTCAGAACTGGTAGGAAAGATTCAATAAAGAAATGTTTCTATGATAGTGTACACGAGTTTATTAAATTCCTAAATATAATAATCGAAATAATGAAGAAATTCGTTGCTCTTGTAGTAAGTGCCAACATTTGAAGCATTGGAGACTAAATATAGTTGAAGTACCTTTGTATAAATATGGTTTCATGCCGAATTATTATTTCTGGGATCGTCATGGAGAATATTTCGAACCTACACCTAATCCTGTAGTGTTAGAGGACGATAATAATATGACGAATCCGATAGAAAATATGGCAGAAGATTTAGCATGATTAATGTTTCCTACCATTCAAGCTGACGATGAAGACGTAGATGTTGAAGAAGAACGACTGTGGGAGCTAAAAGAATATATGATTTATTGGATCCTGCTAAGTGGCCGTTGTGGGACGATTATACAAGTGGAACCGGAATATCAGTAATTGTTGAATACATTACTATGAAGTCAAAATTCAACCGTATAGAATCTGCATTTACAGCAGTTGTGCAAGTTGCAAAGGAAACATGCCACCCAATAATCTGATGCGCGATAGTCACTATAAAGTAAAAAAACTGATGACTGCTTTCGATCTACCGTACGAAAAGATAGACACATGTGTAAAAGGTTGCATGTTGTATTGAAAAGTGACGTTGACCTTTGAAAATGCAGAATTTGTAGCGAGGAAAGATACAAACTAAGAAGGAAGAAATGAGAAGAAGTTCCGTACAAGAGAATGCATTATTTACCCAACATTCCTAGACTTGAAAGGTTATATGCATCTTCTGCTACAACATGTCGTATGCGATGGAACAATGTGAGAACACCTAAAGAAGAAACTTTGATATATCCATCTGACGGAGAAGCATGAAACATTTCAATAAGACTTATCCCGCATTGGCTACAGAAAGTGCAATGTCAAACTTGGTTCATGTACGGATGGATTTTCACCATTCTCTCAGTTTGGTAGTAAATATTCATCCTTCCCAGTTGTTACTCCATATAATTTATCTCCATGGATGTGTATAAAACACCATATATGTTTCTGAGTATTGTTGTCCCTGGCCCTCATGATCCAACATAAGGAATCAATGTTTATTTATAACCATTGATCGAAGAGTTGAAAAAATTATGGAATGAAGGAGTTGAAACATATGACACTAGAAGAAGAAAAAATTCGTACATGGACTATTAGTGATTTTCCTACGTATGGGATGCTTTCTGGTTGGACTATGGTCGAGAAACACGAGCATTTTCTTTACGGCATGGGAAGAAAGTTTCTTGGTTTCATTGTCATCGGTGTTTTCTCCATCCCAAGCATACTTTTAGAAGAGATAGAAAAAACTTTATAGCTAATAGAGAAGATAATATGCAACCACCAAAGAATTGGTCAAGCGAAGAATTATATTAAATTGTAAAGGGCTATCCAAAGATAGATAAAACTGGAGTGCAGATTGAAATTCCAGAAAAATCGGACATTCATAATTGGTGCAAACAAAGTATATTTTGGGAGTTACTATATGGGAAAAATCTCTTACTTCGACATAATATTGATGTGATGCACAACGAAATAAACATGTTTGATAATGTGTTTAATATAATTTTGAATGTAAAGGGAAAAACTAAGGATGATTTGAATTCAAGATTTGATATAGCAACCTATTGTAAACGCCCTGAACTTCATATGAAGCCCAATGACACTAAAAAGTCGAAAGCATTCTATCAGCTAGACGTAAGCAAGTAAAACTCGTGCTAAAGTGGGTGGAAAAATTAAGATTTCCTGATGGAATTTCTTTTAATCTTCATAGATGTGTCTACTTTAAAAAAGTAAATTGAGTGGGATGAAAAGTCACGATTGTCATATCAAGATGGAATATTTACTACCCGTGCCTTTCAAAAAACTATTGCCCATAAAAGTATGTAGTGTTATAACAGAATTAAGTATGTTTTATAAACAACTTTGTTCGATGACATTAAAAGTAGATCGTATATGTAAACTTGAAGTAGAAATCCCCACACTATTCTGCAAACTGGATAAAATATTTCCGCCGGGTTTCTTTAATGTAATGGAGCATTTACATATTCATCTTCCATCTGAAGAACTTCTTCGAGGTCCTGTGCAATATGGATGGACGTATCCATTTGAGAGGTAATATTGAATATCTGCAATATTTATGTCAATTTAAAATTCATATTTCTATATCTAAATATAAATTAAATTTATTTTGTAATAGGTAATTGGATCATCTGAATAAAAAAGTTAGATAAAAAGCATGAGTTGAGGGTTCAATTTGCAAACCATATCTTGAAAAAAAGCTTCATTCTTTTTCTCTCATTACTTCAGTGATGATGTGAACTTATCGTTTGTAAGCATTCCACGTAAGGATGAAGTCTATGAATAATTCCAACAACTTCAAGGCAGAAAAAGCATTGAACAAGATTCTTCTCAAACAATGTTATCTATTTTTAGACAATATGGTCGACCTGCTAGAAAATGTGTGGAAATATGGTTAGACAATAAAGATTACCATGTAGCACACACATATGTTCTTTTAAATTGTATTGAAGTTGCACCTTTTGTTAGGTAATAATAAATACATATATAATTCACTTATATGTACATATTAATTAGAACCCATATTACATATTTGCGGTATCTACGAATCATAGCATCCATCTAGCGTCGCAGTAAAGAATCTGCTAAACGCTTTTCGAACTATGTTTATGATCCAAGAAACCATGTCGTTGATGAAGATTTATGACATCTTGAGACCAGACCAAAGAGAAATGTGAAGACTTATCCAATATTCTTCGTCAATGGATTTAAGTTGAACACGAAAGATTATGGGGCTGAAAAATTAACATATAACAATGGTGTATTTGTCAAAGGTAGTGATGATCCAGATGAGCATATAAAATTTTTTTACGGCGTCTTATCATAGGTTCTAGGGTTGACATATGATGTAGAACCTATAGAAAAAGTTTTTTTAATTCAAATGCAACAGGTTCATTAATTTTCCTAGTTCTAGAATCAACGTGCACAAAGATTATAAGCTTATTGAAATAAAGCATACCCCACATTACTATAAGTATGATCCTTTCGTATTAGCCAAGCAAGCATTATAAGTTTATTTTACTCCGTATCCATCCTTAAAAGGAGATAAAGCGGATTGGTCGGTTGTTTTTAAGACGAAGCCAAAGTTTACATTTGATGGAAATAATATTCAAAACGAAGCAGCATATCAAGCGGACCTTGAACAAAATACAGAAATAATAATAACCGATGATATTGATTTAGGGCCATTGAATGATGAATCAAATGTTTTATTAGATGCATTTGAAAGTACCAAAGAAAACGAGATAGAGTACGAGATTGAATTTGAATCAGAAAATGATGAAGACTCAAAACTCTGAATATTTGCATTGCTTGTTGTATAATGTATTATTCTTAGCTGCATATTATTCTGAGCTATGATTAATAATGATGACCATGTTTTGAGCTGTAATGGACTGGGATTTTCGGCCCTCGAAAATCGATATTAATACGTCCATTGTATGAAATGCCGAGCAGCCAAGTGCCAGAAATACCAGTTCATTAGGGATGAAGGAAAAAAATGTAAAAGAAAAGGAATAACAGCACAGAATCTCACAATCGCAACGGAGAAAAATATAATATATAATAACATATTTTAAATACAAAAACTGTACTATTAATATACATAACACTTCCAGAGTACAACAATTAATACATCAAATCTGGACAATTTAATAACATGTCTTGATATATATATATATATATATATAACTCACACAGCGGAAATAACTAAATACATGATATGCGTCTAAACTCATGCTGCTCGTCTCTAAAGCTCCATAGCATTTTAACTTGAATATATAATACATGGTCTGACCCGAGTATTATAATAAGATAACATCTGAGTCCGTCTGGAAAACCAGCGTGAGAAAACAAACTCAATTTGAATTTTTAACTTTTCTCAAAATCCTTTGAAAACAAAGGCATCTCGTAAGACTACATCACATATAAACACGATGGGTTTTTACCTTATGATAACCAAACATTTTTATCAAATCCGTCTGTATTATAATAGTGTCTAAACCAAGTAAATGGGAAATAGCAGAAATGCTTGCATCTAATGTTTCAGTATAGTTGGGCACTGTCAAAACCGTACGACGTTTATTGGAAAATGGATTCCATCGAATGACTGGACCATTGGGGTACCTCCCATCACAGTACACCTTTAGAATAATGTACCAAGGACCTCGTCGGGATACCCTGCTACGCAAGACCGGCCTACCCCTAACCTGGATATATCGAATATGTTATCACCCTAGGTGTTCCCACCCTTACCATCAAGTACTCCTTCTTTCATGCATAACCATATTCTTAGTATATGGGTTTTCCGAGGACATCAAGAAAAGTGATAACATATCCTAATTTGGTGCGACCCACTTAGCATAGTTGCATCTTCCCTGTTTCGGTCATTTTTGGTTGATGAGGATTAAGGCTAAGCGTTACCTTTCAAGAACAAAATTCTACTTAGAATGCTCATCATCCTCCAATGATGATGTTCTAATAGCATTCGTCCATGCAAGTTGTCCTATGTCTGGACAAATCGAATCACCATCTTCGTCATCTTCACGGTATGCATTCGTTACGTTCAAACCAGATCAAAGTGGTTTTCAAATAATTAAATTCGATCCTAATCTCTTCGAAACGATTAAGGAAATTGGCCAAAATTGATAGTCGCTCATTTAACTATCAATAAACATTCAAAAGCAAACATCAGGCCCTATTTCAAAATTCCCCAAAAATTATTTTCCAAATAACTTTATAAGATATTGCTTCCAGTACATCAACATTTGAAAATAGTATTCAAATCCTTATATTTTCAACGGAATATTTCCACCATTTTCCAATACTAAGAAAAAATTTCCACTCCATTTTATATTCAACACTTAGGAATTATATCATACATTCCCTTCTTTTTTTCCTCAAAATCATTTGCAATTTTTTTTTATGAAACTTAGTTATACTCAAACTGTATTATTATAATAAAACATAGTTGACTTGGTTAATCTTTTATTATTATTCCATGAACTTAGTTAATTTTTGTCAAATCATAGTTTATTATTACTACTATTATTATATAAAGTTTATTATTATTATTAGCTTGTTAATTTTTATATTCTAACATGCATAAAACTATACTGAACTAACGTGGTTAGATTGAGTTGATGGTCCACGTGTATTTAAAATCAAAATAATAAACTACACTAATTATATAGTATCGAAATATTAAATTATATTTTGGACGAGACATGAATCTCTAATTGTGATTCAGTGCACCCTTTTATTTTGATTCAGCTCCGTAGTGCACGAACTATCATTGTCCGCCTAGTGTTACCTGCCCAATAGGCCGGGCTACAAGGTGCAGAGATTTTGATGGAATCAAGATGAAACTCGAGCCAGTGAGAGGTTGGAAATGTAGAAGATTTAGTCGATTCTAGTAGTTCGGCCTGCATACATGGTTCGACCTATATGTATGGTTCGGCCTGTATGCATGGTTTGGCCTTTACACATGGTTTGGCTTGCATATAGGGTATAGCCTTGAAATGTGATTCGACCAAGGAAGAACTCGCGTGAGTCGCTCGGCTAGAGAAAAGAAGCTATAGGAGCACAGTACATAACGCTTGGCATCGAAGGGAGAGCAAGACGAGTCGGTCGAAACGTCTAAAGAGAGTCGCTCGAAAAGGGTGGCTCGACAGTTGGTGAACCAGCCCCAGCAGAAATGATACATTTGGCTCGGTATCTGGTGGCTCGGCATTGGAGCGTTCTGCATGAATGCCTTAGTCACATGACCCTCGGCCATGAAGGGACGGCTATGTGGCTCGGTGATCCACCACTCGACATGGAAGAGGAGGGTAAAGAGGTACGGTCGTTCATCACTCAAACTAGGGAAAAAATAGGTTACCTATAGGACAGTGTGACTAGTCTTTCTTTTCTTCGGGCTATGGTTACTGGTTGCTTCGAGTCATGGGAGATTTCTCTACGAATCCAGCACGAAGAACTCATGGAGCGGCCAGAATGGGTCGTAAATCAGTGGCTCGGTCATATGGTTTGGCAACCCTCGCTCGGCAACCACTGTTCAGCATTGGTGGCTCGGATGCGCGGCTCGGTGGACACGAGTTACTGAATGGGCTGAAGCACCCTAGACATGTGCCTATGCAGATGGACCAGCCTATCTACATCGATAAATACAGAGGCAGGGCGAAAATTGAGGGGACCTTTTTTCGATAACTTCAGAGATACTTTGCCATTTTTGATACTCGCTTTCGTCAGTTCAAACTTGTGTTCGAGTTAGAAGTTTACAGATTGTATCTGTATCCAAGTCTTTGAGAAAAGCAATAAAGATTACAATAATAATGGATGTAGGAAATTATGCCGAACCTCTATAATTCCAGTGTTCTCATTTTTTATTGTTTTTACTGCATTCTATTGTGGTATTCTTCTTTTTAATTTACCTTCTTCATTAATCTCTCTACAAAATCCTACTCAAGGGTGTTAGTGACCAATTTTGGTGCTTTCATTGAGAATAGCATTCTCAGGTTGTTAGGATCTGCATTATCACTACTGGATTGAAGAAATCCCCAATGAAAATCCAAGTTCGTTCACAAGAATTTCATAGATTCTACTCAGAGCTCCTACCAATAACTCTACAATGGGAAGACCGTGTACCAGATCAGCCTCTCATAATGCGAATGCCAATGAGACTGCTAGCATCCAACAAGTAGGACCCAATAATCAACCAGCTATTCCAGGCATAGGGACCACTGCCGTCCAAAATCCAACGGAAATTTCCAGTAGAACAGAGTTCAACGACTTGATGAGGGAAATCGTGGAAAGCAGGAGATAGCTTAATGAGCAGATTCATGCTAACACCAGTCTCACGACTCAGCTTACTCAACAATAGCATCATAATGTTAGAGGAAGTCCCACTGCTTACTCCTCGTCCGTTAGCTCCGCTTCATCTGATGAACCACTCAAGCGTAGACGCCGTAGAATTGAAGCAATGCAGACAGGTGCAGCTGAACGATCCACCAGGAACGGTCCAAGTCCCCTACCTAGAACCATGGCCCCTCACTTACACTAGGGTAATTGTAATCAATTTGGAACAGAAAACTTAGGATCCGAAGCACGAGTGGAAGCTGGATGACGGCTCAAAAAGGTCACAATGAGGCAGGTCCCCAGGACACACATGTGGTAGATCGCCAATTGAGGAGGCACCAACTGGAACGGTCCCGCGAGATAGATTCCAACTTGCCACCTTCCATACAAACCCCAGACCTATCAGCTATGGTCAAACAGCTGATGCGGGAAAATCAAGGCTTATCTAATGATGATTGGGGTGTATTTAGGAGCCACACTCCATTCACAGATGCTATCCTACAGGCTGAGTACCCAAGAAGTTTAATATGTCGACTATTCCGGCATACGAAAGGAAGACTGATCCCCGACAGCAGGTGATGAGATATGAATGGATGATGGATTCAACTAGGGAAAACGATGCAACAAATGTAGATGCTTCCCAATAACTTTATCTGGAATCGCTACCATGTGGTTCACCCGACTTCCTCCGCGGTCTATATCCGACTTTGATGAGTTAGCGACAAAATTTGTGGAGCAGTTCAGGATTCATGCCACTCGTCCCAAGTATGTGATGTCCTTGTCCAGTGTGATCCAGGCTCCAGTGGAGTCGTTAAAGGAGCACTTACAAATATTTCACGTTGCTGCAACTGAATTTGACAACCCGAATGACCATGCTATTCTAATAGTCTTGATGCGAGGAGTAGATCCAGATTCGAAGTTTGGTGCTAGCTGGCAGGCCTCCGGCTACACTGGAACGTTTTTATTCAAAGGTACATCAATTTATAAGAAAAGAGGAAGCCAGGTGGATGAGGCGAGACAATGCACCAGGGCCTGACAAGGAGACTGTGGAAAGCAACATTGTTGTAAAACAATCCGGTGATAATTCTGGAAAGGTCCAGGTCAATGTTCAAAACAAGCCAGAGCAATCTAAAGTATTCGGAGGAGGAAATCCCAAAAAGAAAAGGGAAGCAGGAAAGTGGAAAGCAAGGATCCCAACTTACAACGAATACACTCTCTGAGTGCACCTTTGGAAAATATTTACCTATCGACTTGTAATACTTTTCAATATCGATAGCCACTTCTAAAAGAGTCCATTGAGGAACAAAAGCGGACTGGGAAGTATAGCCACTTCAATGAGACGTACGGGCACAATACCGAGGATTGTAGGCACCTTCAAGATGCTATAGAAAAGCTGATTCGACAGAAAAAGTTACAGGAGTTTGTTAAAGATCCGTATGAAGGTGGACAGGGGACATCCGACTCGTATCGCGGGCAAGCTCCACGTCGATTTGAGGAACCCATTATTGAATATGCGATTCTACTATGATTATTGTTTGATGATGATAAACATATATATATATATATTCGTGTAAATGTATTTGCTAATGTACTATTTTATTTTTTCATAAATTAAATAAATATTTGCTGAATAAAAATAAATAATACAGAATTTGAATTCAAACAGAATTTTATTCAAATAAATATTTATTATAATTTTAGAATAGTACAAATTCAAGCTCTCACTATATATATACACATACAATTTCTGATTACATCACAATTCAATTTACATAAAGTCCTCACTACATATCACTCACACTCGTAGTTTATCTTCAACTTCATTCCAGTTAGAATCCAGCATCTGAGCAATCTGCAAAAATAATCACTAACGCGGTAAAATTAAAAAAGAAATATTTTTGCAATATAAAAAAAAAATGGACTTTGAAAATATTATTTGCCTCAGTTATTTGGGTTGTTCATCATGATTTATATTTGAATTCATCACACACGAACAATGTGACATGCACAGTGTATCACTGTACATGCCACAAGGCCGTGCTCATCGAAATACACTTGATAATGTCACAGGGACAGGTGAGCACAAGGTTAAACCCAAAATAAAAGGACGGGTTCAACTCAGGTGCAATATAAATAAAATCACAACACGCGCACAAGGTCAAACCCAAGCTATTAGCTGGATTCAACACAAGGCAGTGGTATAGGCTATGACTTCAAGCATGCGAACAGAAAAACAAATCAAAGACCAAGGCTCAATGTGCACAACTATACCAAATAGTGGCAATGTGAATGTAGCAGATGTGTGGGGCAATGCACAAGCAAGGCTACGACATAGTGCACTAGAGGAATGCAACAGTATAAAGAAACAAACTCGGCAATGCTCAAGACCAATACACATGAATGCACAGGGCAAACAAATGCACCAAGTAAATGACACGGCAACAATGGAACCAACACCAAAATTCACAATTCAACATGATAGCAAATGCTCGAGTTCGAGACAGTACAACCCAAGAAAAAAAATATGCTAATACATGAAGGCAGCAAAGCCAATAGACCAACAGAGTTTCAAAAATGCAGGCCAACATCAAATACATAGTGCAAAGATGCACTCAAATACAATAACAATGCAAGTAGGTCAAATGAGGTGTTAAAAGCAACATGTATGCAACATGTCCAGTTACAACAAAGAACAAGGCACAGTGTAGAAGCTAATAAGCAGTGCAAACAAATATATCGAGTGTCAACAGTCAGCGGTGATGCAATAAAAATTGTATGCAACATGAACGGCTAGTGTCGCATGGAAGTAAAGATATAATGGCCATGAACAGCAAGTAGAATCGAGCAAGTGTACAGTTCGATCAATATCTAGAAGTTTAGTTTAAGAAATCAAATGGCTAAAGTAAACACGATCAGTGAAGACGGAGTTGAATTCACAAATCAACATCAAGGTTGATCAAGTAAAAAATCAAGTTAGTCAATGCCGAAGTCAAAATGAAATCAGAAAGTAAAGTCAAAGAATAAGAGAATTCAAAGCCTTGGTAAACATGAAATCACGAGTTCGAAATCCATGCCGTGCGAATCAAGTATCACAAAATATACGCATATGAAAAAGTCAAAAATCAAATCCAAATAAAATAGGAAAGTAGTTGCCGTAACAATCAAGGAAGGATCGAACGGTTTCAAGCTTAAACCGTGACAGTGAAGCGAGGGAAATATTCGAATTGAACAAGTCAGTGAAATCTAAAACGTTAAAGCATTATCAAGCGGCAGTGAAAATGTTTTGACAAATTCAAATAAAAAATATGTGACGAAAATTTAGGAATTCGAATCCTATAAATTGTAATAAACATCATCGGCAAAGGTATAGAGTTCAAGCATTGAAACCAGAAATCATAAAGAGAAATTCACATACCAAATCAAATCCGAACTCGATCAAGGAGGAAGAGCCGCGAACAAGTTTATTAAAGCAGAAACTAACTCGATAAAGCAGTCGAAGTCATCTCAAGAGACGATCGACCAACAGAGCAAGAAAATCAAACATTTATAGTCGCGATCTCCCAATTTCAGAAAACCCTAATTTCTGTAGAAAGAGGATCGAGCCACCATTTTCAAAGAAACAAAGCAAAGAGGAACAGGTCGAAATAAAAGGGGCCGGCCTCTTCTATATTAAGAGTTTCTTCTTTTAAAAATTATAAAGGGCTTTTAATTTCTTAATTAGGGTTATTTTAATTTTGTTTTTAAATTGTTCTTAATTTGTATTTTTCTTTTTTAAACTGTTGTATTTACTAGTCGTGTGACTAGGGGACAAACTACGTGGCGTAGTTTGAGAATTCGCAACTCAGTGGCTGAGTTGTGACAGGGTTTTGAGCGTAGAGTTAGGTTAGTCAGTAGCGGGTGTCGTGAGTTTACGTGTGTAAGCGTGTGACTACTTAATTTCTAGTAGAAACCTTAGGGGCAGCACCTAGGCAGGGTTTTGCCGAAGCTGGGTAAATTCTGTGTCGTTCTTTTTCTGCATTTATTATTCTGCTTTTATTTGTGCTGCTACTATTCTGTGATCTGTGTTGAAATTATTTTATAATCTTCCGCAATTAATTAATACTATCACCCTATTCACCCCCTTTAGGGTGAAATCGATCGTACAAGTTGTATCAAAGCTAGGAATTGAAGTCGATTTTTAGTTTTAAAAATTTAATTTTCTCAAAAATCAATTCTTGTTTTAAAAAGTTGATTTTAAAATGGCTTCTTTTAATAATGCTTTTGCCGAGGGTCAGTCCATAATTAGACCACCAATGTTCAATGGTGAATATACCTACTGGAAAAATAGAATGAATTTTTTTTTGAAAACCATTGATGCTTGGAACATTATTGAGACAGGTTATAGAGCACCAACCGTAATGGTAAATAATCAGGAAATAGATAAACCGATGGATCAATGGACAGAGCTAAAAAATAAATTACAAAATGCTAATGCTAGAACTATGGATTCTATTATCTGTTCATTGGATCAATTTGAATTTAATCGTGTCTCACATTGTCTAACTGCGCAGGAAATATGGCACACGCTCGAAGTAACTCACGAAGGAACATCTCAAGTCAAAGAATCTCGCCTTGCCATGTTAAGCGGCGAATACGAGAATTTCACAATGGCAAAAGAAGAAAATGTCAAAGAGATGTACAGACGACTATCCAATATAGTATACAAATCGAAGGCTCTTGGAAAATCGTACACAGAGTTGGAGATAGTCCGGAAAATCCTCAGAGTTCTTCCTCGAAGCTTTGAAGCTAAAGTCACAGCTATTCAAGAATCAAAGGATTTAAAACAAATCAAGCTGGAAGAGCTCACTGGAAATCTCACCGCTTATGAGCTTGAACTAAAGTTCAAGGAAGAGAAAGAAGGAGGCGATACTCGAAAGAAATCAATTGCTTTCAAAGGAACAACTGAAAATGACGATGATGATGATGAGGAGGAGGATGGTGAAGCTGAATTAGCGCTATTAATAAAGAGATTCAAAAAGTGGAATCGCAAATATGGCAATCCGAGCAGAATAAACAAACCACTAGACATTTCAGAGTAACAAGAGATCATCTGCCACAAATGTGATAAACCAGGCCATATCAAGCCAAATTGTCCTCAAAATCGACCAAACCAAGGAAAGAAACTGAAGACGAAAAGTTTTGCGGCTACTTGGGATGAAATTGATGAAGATGAAAGTGATAGCACCGAAAGTGAGAGTGAAAGAGAAAATCATGGTGAAGTAACTGACTGTGATGATGACGAACCAAGTAAAGTATCGAAACTTTCTCATTCATAATTACTTATATATTTTCACGAAGTAAATGGCTGTTTTGAACGACTTAGGGAAAAGTATGCCAAACTTGAATCACAAAAGGATTCTTTGATTGATTTAAATATACAACTTGACCAATTAGTTAAAACCTATCAAAGCAGAATCCCTAAGTGTGACAAGTGACCAACATTCGAAGAAGAGATTAAAAATCAGAAAACAAAATTAAATCGCTTGAAAATGAAATCCTGTTTTTGAAAGAAAGTGAAAACACAAGAAGAGAAAATTCTATTAAAAAGTGCACACAACTGATAAACGAAAATGAATCTCTCAAAACCCAAGTCCTACAACTATCAACGACTTTAGATAAATTTTCAAAAGGAGAAAAATCATTGAATATGCTATTAGGAAAACAAACTATTAATACATCTAGGCAAGGACTTAGATATAACAAATTTCAAAATGATAGAAATCAAATTAATCAAGTCGATTCATTTGGACACATTCAAAATAGTTGTTGATACAAACCCTAACATGTGAAGACTATATCGATTTGGGTTCCAAAAGGCACAAATATAAAATCTCTCAAAGTAAAACAAATTTGGGTGCCAAAAGGAACATGTATAAATAGTTTTGAGTCTCCTCTAAATTACCTTTCAAAATATTCTGCCACTAAAAATTTTGGACTTATAAAAACAAATAGGTCACTAAATTTTTTTCTCATGTAGGTATGCTGGCAGGCTAAGGAACAACAGCAATGGTATCTGGATTCTGGTTGTTCCAGACACATGACAGGCGATAAATCAAAGTTCCTTAGCCTAGAAAAGTACAAAGGTGGCACAGTCACAATGGGTAACAATGACAAGTGTAAAATTGTTGGTAAAGGTAAAGTAGGTAATAATACATTTACCTTGAATGATGTACTGTATGTTGAAAATCTGCACCACAACTTGATATCAATCAGCCAACTATGTGATAAAGGTATGAATGTTACTTTTGACTCTGATTCGTGCAAAATTTTTGACAAATCATCAAAAGAAATCTTATTCTCAGGTAAGAGAAAAGGTAATATATACTCTCTATCGTTTGATGATCTCACCCTCTCTAAATGTTTGGTAGCTAAGGATATAGAAGTAAATTTATGGCATCGACGTTTAGGGCATGCTAATATGAAATTTGGTAAGAGGGTTGCGTTCACATGAGTTTGAAACTGAAAGCATTTGTAAAGCATGCACTTTAGGAAAACTTAAAAAATCATTTCATGCCAAAAACTGTGTAAGCACTTCTAGAGTACTTGAATTAGTACATATGGATCTGTTCGGACCTAACGACATTGCTAGCTTAGGAGGCAAGAAATATTGTTTTGTAATAGTTGATGATTATTCAAGGTATACATGGGTATATTTCTTAGCTAAGAAATCAGAAACAGTTTCATACTTTAAGAACTTCACAAAATTAGTCCAAAATGAAAAGGAAGTCTCTATTATTTCACTAAGAAGTGATCATGGTAGAGAATTTGAAAATTATAAATTTGAAATTTTCTGTGATGAAAACGGAATCAAACATGAATTCTTTACACGACGTACTCCACAAAAAAATGAGGTAGTTGAGAGAAAGAATCGAACTTTGCAAGAATTGGCTAGGTCTATGATAAATGAGTATGAACCACCTCTGCATTTTTGGGCAGAAGCAGTAAATACAACATGCTATGTAATGAATAGAGTTATGATTAGACCGATTCTTAACAAAACCCCCATGAGCTATGGTTAAACAATAAACCAAACATTGCTTACTTCAAAGTGTTTGGATGTCCTTGCTATATTCTCAGTACAGGTGATCAATTAGAAAAATTTGAAGCAAAAGCTGATGAGGGCATCTTCATGGGATACTCTTCGAGAAGAAAATCTTATAGAGTCTACAACAAAAGGAGTAAAACAATCATGGAGTCAATCAATGTAAAATTTGATGAAGGCATTGATGATCAGGAAACATCCAAAAGCAATGTTGACGAGGAGAAAGAAAAAGATGAGCTTGAAAAACCAAGAGAAATTGCCACAACTCAAGAAGTCCGAAGAAATCTGGATCCAGAAAAACTGAAATACAAAACAGACCATCCTCCAGAATTGGTAATTGGAAACCCTACAGCAGGTATACAGACTCGTTCCTCCTTCAAAAATCTATGTGATCTATGCTTATATAGTGGATTTATTTCAGAAATAGAACCAAATAACATAGGTTCAGCTCTTAATGATGAAAACTGGTTTATGGCCATGCAAGAAGAGCTAAATCAATTTGAACGAAATAATGTTTGGACTCTAGCACATAGACCTAAGGATTATCCAATTATAGGAACAAAATGGATTTTTAAAAATGAATATGATGAATCTGGAAATGTAATTAGAAATAAAGCTAGACAAGTCGCTAAAGGATACAATCAAATTGAAGGAGTTGACTTTGATGAAATTTTTGCACCTATATCTAGACTAGAATCAATTAGAATATTATTATCTTTTGCTTGCTACAAAGGATTTAAACTAAGACAAATGGACATTAAGAGTGCTTTTCTTAACAGAATTTTAAAAGAAGATGTGTTTTTTGAACAACCAGAAGGTTTTGAATGTCATGAATATCCAAATCATGTATGTAAACTGAAAAAGGCATTATATGGATTAAAACAAGCTCCTAGAGCTTGGTATGAATGTCTTAGTTCTTATCTCCTTGAAAATGGGTTCAAAAAGGGAAGTGTAGACACCACACTATTTCTGTCACATGAAAAAGATGATCTTTTGATTGTTCAAATATATGTTGATGACATCATTTATGGTGCAATTAACAAGTTATTGTATGAGAAAATTGAAAAGGTCATGCAGGAAAAGTTTGGAATGAGCTTGGTTGGGGAGTTAAAATTCTTTTTAGGATTTCAAATCAAACAAAGCGATAAAGGCACATTCATTTCTCAAACAAAATATATTAGGGAACTTGTCAACAAATTTGGATTGAAAGATGCTAAACCAGCAAGAACTCCCATGAGTACAACACTTAAACTTGACAAGGATGAAAAAGGTAAGACAGTTGATCAAAAGTAGTACAGAGGTATGATTGGATCACTCCTTTATCTTACTGCTTCTAGACCTGACATTATGTTTTCTGTCTGCTTGTGTGCACGTTTTTAATCTAAACCAAAAGAATCTCATTTAAATGCTGTTAAAAGAATTATAAGATATTTGTTGCACACCCCACTGTTTGGTCTTTGGTATCCATCAAACGATAACTTTGAATTAAAAGGTTTTTTAGATGCTGATT
Organism: Allium cepa; assembly: GCA_030765085.1. Taxonomy (NCBI): domain Eukaryota; kingdom Viridiplantae; phylum Streptophyta; class Magnoliopsida; order Asparagales; family Amaryllidaceae; genus Allium; species Allium cepa. The sequence goes on from CM060928.1 coordinate 917,247,604, forward strand.
ATGCTGGAAATTTAGTTGACAGAAAAAGTACTAGTGGAGCATGTTTTATGTTAGGACATTCATTAGTTGCATGGTCAAGCAGAAAACAAAATTGTATTGCATTATCCACCACAGAGACAGAGTATATTGCTCCAAGCGGTTGCTCTGCTCAAATCTTATGGATGATACAGACTTTGCAAGACTATGGTCTAAATTTTAAACGTGTACCACTAATGTGTGATAGTAAAAGCGTAATTGATCTCACAAATAACCATGTGCATCACTCACGAACAAAACATATAGATGTTAGGCATCATTTTATTCGAGATCATATTTCCAAAGAAAATATCAGCATAAATTTTATTTCAACCGATTCTCAATTGGCAAATATCTTTACAAAACCCCTACCAGAAAATAGTTTCTGCAAACTACGTCTCAGTTTAGGTGTTTTAGAAATTTGATTGCCTATTTAACAAATCTATTCCCCTGCTAATTATCAAAAAGGTAAATAGTGACTGAAAAATGATAAGGGGTGATAGTAATTGTACATTTTTTCTCAAGACAGTATACTTAGTAAATTTCTTTAGAAATTCAAACAAGAGTTAAAAAAAAGTTTTGTTTGGCAAAGATTCCATGACCATTTCTAATTCTATCATAATTCTGTCGACCATCGCTTATCAAAAATTCAATATAGTTTGTCGATATGTGGTATCATAATCAGGAATCATTCGTTTTTCATTTTTAAAATTCAAAGTATTCACTCTCATTTAAAAGTCCTCACGGTTATGCATGGGTGAATTACTTGGAATTCGATACGTGCTTCCATGCTTATTTAAGAGTCCTCACGGTTATACATGTATGGAATGCATATCAAAATTAATTTATTAAATAAACAAGTTGATTCTAATCCCATTTAAAAGTCCTTACGGTTATGCGTGGTTAGAAGATACTTGAATTCATTTTTTTTAAAAATAAAATTGAAATACTACTAACCTCATTTAAAAGTCCTAACGGTTATGCATGGTTAGTAGAAATTCAAATTCCTGATAGATATATATCACAACTCGACATAACTATATGATTTTATGATAACATCATTCCCATCATCTCTAAAAATGGAATATGTGCCTAACAAGAATAGTTATGATTTTTTGTTTGATTTTCTATTTAAATTACATAGTTATAGTCGATTGAGTTTTAATGTTATATTACTATCTATTACCTTATCTCTATTTCATGACACTTTTACTCTTTTGCTGATAACAAAAAGGGGAGAGAAATGTTGGATTTTGGCAAATAAATCTTATGCTACTATGCATATAAGAAGGGGGAGTTTTAGTAAAGATGAAGCATTTAAATAGGGGGAGCAAGCATTTAAATGGTGGAATCATCAAATACATTTAATATTTTCAAAATCCTAAATATATGTTTGTTATCATCAAAAGGGGGAGATTGTTGAATATGCGATTCTGTTATGATTATTGTTTGATGATAATAAACATATATATATTCGTGTAAATGTATTTGTTAATGTACTATTTTATTTTTTCATAAATTAAATAAATATTTGTTGAATAAAAATAAATAATACAGAATTTGAATTCAAACAGAATTTTATTCAAACAAATATTTATTACAATTTTTGAATAGTACAAATTCAAGCTCTCACTATATTATATTCAATTTCTGATTACATCACCATTCAATTTACATAAAGTCCTCACTATATATCACTCACACTCGTAGTTTATCTTCAACATCATTCCAGTTAGAATCCCGCATATGAGCAATCTGCAAAAATAATCACTAATGCAGTAAAATTGAAAAAGAAATATTTTTGTAATATAAAATAAAAATGGACTTTGAAAATATTATTTGCCTCAGTTATTTGGGTTGTTCGTCATGATTTATATTTGAATTCATCACACACGAACAATGTGACATGCATAGTGTATCATTGTATATGCCACAAGGCCATGAACATCGAAATACACTTGATAATGTCACAGGGACAGGCGAGCACAAGGTTAAACCCAAAATAAAAGGACGGGTTCAACTCAGGTGCAACATAAATAAAATCACAACACGCGCACAAGGTCAAACCCGAGCTATTAGCTGGATTCAACACAAGGCAGTGGTACAGGCTACGACTTCAAGCATGCGAACAGAAAAACAAATCAAAGACCAAGGCTCAATATGCACAACTATACCAAATAGTGGCAATGTGAATGTAGCAGATGTGTGGGGCAATGCACAAGCAAGGCTACGGCATAGTGCACCAGAGGAATGCAACAGTATAAAGAAACAAACTCGGCAATGCTCAAGACCAATACACATGAATGCACAGGGCAAACAAATGCACCAAGTAAATGACACAGCAACAATGGAACCAACACCAAAATTCAAAATTCAACATGGCAGCAAATGCTCGAGTTCGAGACAGTACAACCCAAGAAAAAAAATGCTAATACATGAAGGCAGCAAAGCCAACCGACCAACAGAGTTTCAAAAATGCAGGCCAACGTCAAATACACAGTGCAAAGATGCACTCAAATACAATAACAATGCAAGTAGATCAAATGAGGTGTTAAAAGCAACATGTATGCAACAGGTCCAGTTACAACAAAGAACAAGGCATAGCGTAGAAGCTAATAAGCAGTGCAAACAAATATGTCGAGTGTCAACAGTCAGCGGTGATGCAATAAAAATTGTATGCAACATGAACGGCTAGTGTCTCATGGCAGTAAAGATATAATGGCCGTGAACAGCAAGTAAAATCGAGGAAGTGTATAGTTCGATCAGTATCCAGAAGTTTAGTTTAAGAAATCAAATGGCTGAAGTAAACACGATCAGTGAAGACGGAGTTAAATTCACAAATCAACATCAAGGTTGATCAAGTAAAAAAATCAAGTTAGTCAATGCCGAAGTCAAAATGAAATCAGAGAGTAAAGTCAAAGAATCAGAGAATTCAAAGCCATGGTAAACACGAAATCACGAGTTCGAAATCAATGTCGTGCGAATCAAGTATCACAAAATATATGCATATGAAAATGACAAAAATCAAATCCAAATAAAATAGGAAAGTAGCTGCCTTAACGATCAAGGAAGGATTGAACGGTTTCAAGCTTAAACCGTGACAGTGAAGTAAGGGAAATATTCGAATTGGACAAGTCAGTGAAATCTAAAACGTTCAAGCATTATCAAGCGGCAGAGAAAATGTTTAGACAAATTCAAATAAAAAATATGTGACGAAAATTTTGGAATTCGAATCCTATAAATTGTAATCAACATCATCGGCAAAGGTATAGAGTTCAAGCATTGAAACCAGAAATCAAAAAGAGAAATTCACATACCATATCAAATCCGAACTCGATCAAGGAGGAAGAGCCGCGAACAAGTTTATTGAAGCAGAAACTAACTCGATAAAGCAGTCAAAGTCATATCAAGAGACGATCGACCAACAGAGCAAGAAAATCAAACATTTACAGTCGCGATCTCCCAATTTAAGAAAACCCTAATTTATGTAGAAAGAGGATCGAGCCACCATTTTCAAAAAAACAAAGCAAAGAGGAACGGGTCGAAATAAAAGGGGCCGACCTCTTCTATATTAAGAGTCTCTTCTTTTAAAAATTATAAAGGGCTTTTAATTTCTTAATTAGGGTTATTTTAATTTTGTTTTTAAATTGTTCTTAATTTATAATTTTCTTTTTTAAACCGTTGTATTTACTAGTCGTGTGACTAGGGGACAAACTACGTGGCGTAGTTTGAGAATTCGCAACTCAGTGGCTTAGTTGTGACAGGGTTTTGAACGTAGAGTTAGGTTAGTCAGTAGCGGGTGTCGTGAGTTTACGTGTGTAAGCGTGTGACTACTTAATTTCTATTAAAAACCTTGGGGGCAACACGTAGGCAGGGTTTTGCCGAAGCTGGGTAAATTTTGTGTCATTTTATTTCTGCATTTATTATTCTGCTTTTATTTGTGCTGCTACTATTCTACGATCTGTGTTGAAATTATTTTATAAGCTTCCGCAATTAATTAATACTATCACCCTATTCACCCCCCCTCTAGGGTGAAATCGATCCTACACCCATTAGTACTGGAGGCAGATTAGTCATAAACGCGATAGTTGGTGGCCCTCATACTGCAAACAAGAATTGGCAAGAGATGAAGCGTTATGCTAATTTCCTAAAGCATGCAGATTCTGAATGTTGTTCAAACACGGTAGATGGGACCCAGCTAAACATTAGCAAATGATGACGGACGATATAATGTTCAGGAGCAGAGATGTTGATTAAGTGGAGGCGCCTACCATTGATCCGATGATCATCTCGGCCACTACTGGGCCGGCGTTTTTGAGAAGAATACCGATTGACTATTGAAGTTCTATTAACATTATCTTCAAAAAAGCGTATGACCAGTTGGAGATGGAGACAAAGGATCTAAAACAATCTAAAGCCTGTATTCATGGCTTAAATTGTGCGGTTACAGATGCAGTGGGTTTTGTTGAATTGCCGGTTGAACTTGGGGAAGTTGAATGTAGGAGGGTGTAGATCATATCGTTCATTATTTTGGAGGTTGATTCCCCGTATAATGTGTTCCTGGGTCGACTTGCCTTGGCGGAGTTTAGGGCAGCTTTGGCCCCGTGGTGTCTAATTTTAAAATTTCCGACAGATAAAGGAGTCGGTGTTGTGCATGGCGACCAGGCGACTGGCCGTGTATGTTATGTGGCTGAGCTAAGAGAGGTCCGGTGAAGAGATAAGGGAAAGGTTGTGGACAACTCAGTCCACATCCGAGTCACTGAAAGTTGACAAATAATGCTTGAGCCTTAGCTCGGGCAACATGATCGGATCTATAGAGACCTAGATCCAAGGGACGACGATGAGGAACCCAAGGAGCCAAAAGTAGTACCGGCTGAACTGACGATCGACATTCCAATCACCTGTGATGACCCATCGCATGTACTTAAGATTGGATTACAACTCAACCCCTTAATGATCTAGATCTTACTGATTTCCTCTAAGCGAACCTAGATTTTTTCGCTTGGACACATTCCAATATGTGCAGGATTTCTCCTGCCAATGCGAGTCATATATTGAACGTAGACCCGAGGCACATGCCTGTAAAGAAAAAAAGGAGAGGCATAGACCCGGAGAGGTCCGTTGCTCTTAGAGAGAAGGTGGAAGAACTCAAAGCCAATGGGTTTGTCTGCAACGCCCTCTACCTCGAATGTGTGTTTAACCCCGTGCTAGTGAGAAAAGCAAGTGGGAAAGGGAGGACCTGTGTTGACTACTCAGACCTGAACAAGGCATGCCCCAAGGATAGCTTCCCTTTACCCAGAATTGACAAGCTGGTCGACTCAACGGAAGGACACGAGTTATTGTCATTCACGGATGCGTATTCGGGATACAATCAGATCCCGATGCACATTCCAGATCAGGAACATACTAGTTTTGTCATAGATGTTGGACTATATTGTTATGTCCTTTGGGATGAAGAATGCAGAAGCGACTTATCAGTGCTTGGTAAATCGGATGTTTAAAGACCAAATTGATAGGACAATGGAAGTCTATGTGGATGACATGCTCATGAAGTCACGGCAGTCAAATGACCACATTCGAGACATGGCGGAAATGTTTGATTACTCATGTACTACGGAATGAAAATCAATCCACTGAAGTGTTCCTTTGGCATTGCTGGAAAGATTTTAGGTTTTATTGTTAATGCATGGGAAATTGAGGAAAACACAGAAAAAATTCAGGATATTCGAGGCATATAAGTGCCCAGAACTATAAAGCAAGCATAAAGCCTGAACGAAAAAGTGGCCGCGTTGAGTCAATTCATATCCAGAGCAGCAAACAAGTGTATTCCTTCCTTTGATGTGATAAACAAAGGGAAGAGAAATTTGGAATGGATGCCCAACTGTGAGGATGCATTCCGAGCTTTGATATGACATTTGGAAAGACCCCCAGTGTGGACAAAGCCTATAGACCATGAAGTGTTGTATGTATACTTAGCCGTATCTTAATATGCCTCGGTTTGGCCTTAGTTCGCGAGGAGGACCGAGTTCAGAAGCCAGTGTACTATGTCAGCAAACTTTTAACGAGGCAGAGAGAAATTATCCTAAAATTAAGAAGCTAGCTTGCTGCTTGGTATCACGCAAGCTTCGTTTGTACTTTCAGTCACACCCGATAAGTGTTTATACCGATCAACCTTTGCGACAGGTGCTCCAACGACCCAAAACCTTTGGAAGGTTGCTGAAGTGGAACATTGAGTTGAATCAATTCAACATCACCTACCAGACATTGAGGGCTATCCAAAGGCAGGTGCTAGCGAACTTCATTGCAGAATTCACCATATTAGACGAGCCAAGCAGTGAGGATGTTACTCCCCCCATTCGATGGAAACTGTACATCGATGGGGCATCCAACGACCATTGTTCTGGGTCTGGTGTTATTCTTGTATTTCTTGAAAACCGATCAATTTGTTATGTATTGAAGCTTGATTTTCCAGCAATGAATAACGAAGCCAAGTATGAAGCATTGCTTGCTGGATGAAAACTTATCAAGGAGCTCGGAGTAAGATCGGTTGGAATCTTTTGTGACTCATAATTGGTGGTGTACCAAATACGGGGGGACTATCAAGTAAGGGGGTAGAGACTTGCCCCATACCTTGCACGAGTTCAAGAGCTATTGGCAGACCTTGAATATTACGATATTTCATACATCTCATGCGAAAAAAATGGGGAAGCCGATTCGTTGGCAAAATTTGCAAGTACTCATGATGCCCAGCAGATGGAATTGGTTCCCGTCGAAATATTACATGCTCTGAGTATAAATGAGATGGAAGTAGATTTGTGTTGGAAACAGAAATCGAAATGGAGTCACGGATAACCCCTTTCAAATGATACTTGCTACACGGGGTTTTTCCCAAGAGAAAGAACAAAAGACGGCAAGTCATTCACAAAGCTTCGCGATATGTAATGCGGGACAAAATAATATATCGGAAGGGATTCTCGATACCCTTACTTCGGTGCATTACTTACGATTAGATAAAAGGGTCTTAAAAGAAGTCTATGAAGGAGAATGTAACGACCATACTAGGGGCAGACATTAGCCAAAAAGATCCTCCGCTATGGATACTATAGGCCAACCGTGAATCAGGACGCCGCAGACTATGTGCGAAGATGTCACAAATGTCACAAATGTCAAAAATATGCAAAAATCCCGAGAGCTCCGCCGACGGAACTCACACAAATGGTTAGTCCTTGGTCGTTTGCAATATAGAGAATCGATATAATCAGCTGCATGCCAATCTCCAACGGTGGTGCAAGTTACGTAATAGTTGTAGTCGATTACTTTACCAAGTGGGCGGAAGTAGAGCCCTTAGTTACAATCACCACCAAAAAGTCATTAATTTCATTGTGCAAAACATCATATGCCATTTTGGCCTCCTACGAACTATCATTATGGACAATGGAACTCAGTTCAAAAGTAGGGAGTTCAAACAATTTTGTCAAAAGTATGGCATTGAGAAAAGGTTTGCAGCAATTGCTCATCCAAAAGCCAATGGACAAGTAGAAGCCGTAAACAAAATAATAAAATCCATATTGAAAAAACATTTGGAGAAAGCTAGAGATAAGTGGGTGGATGAGCTTTCGAAAGCACTTTGGGCTTACAGAACCACCCACAATTCTACGACTGGCTACACTCCATTCACATTGGCACATGGCACGGAAGCTGTTATACCCATGAAACATGAAGTTCCTTCACATCGGGTAATTCATTATGATACTAAGTTGAATCAAGATCTCTTACTAGAATCACTGGACCTTATTGATGAAAAACGTGAAGATGTTGATTTAAGGGTGGTTGCATATAAGCATGGAGTCGCTCGATATTATAATGAAAAAGTCGACTGAGAATTTTCAATGTAGGCGATTTCGTTTTGAAGCGAGTTCTGATCCCATCACATATGAATCCCACATGGTAAGGTCCGTACGTCATTGAACGGAAGCTTGGAGAGGGAACTTTCAAGCAAGCGACCGTCGATGGCGCGGCACTCCCCCGACCATGAAATAACGAGTATCTAAGACATTATTATACTTAGTTGTTTCCTTTGCATTTTAGTAGCAATTGTTTCCAGTATGTTTTTTTGGCATGTAATGAGACAATTCAGTTGTTCCTCTTTGATCATTGATAATAAAGGCTTGAAGCCACTTTTCTATGAACTATCGATGTTCCGTGTGTTGTAATTCCATGGCAAAAATTAAATCACATTATTCAATCTGGTGTATGATCGCATGCGCAAATTGAAAATCAATCGACATAAAAAAAATCTCTATGTCCCCAGAGTGCGGACTAGAGTACTCTGAGTCCTCAGAGTGCAAACTAGAGTGTAAATGACAAAAAAATCTCTAAGTCCAAAGAGTGTGGACTAGAGTACTCTAAGTCCCCATAGCGCGGACTAGAGTATAAATAACTTAAAAATATCTAAGTCCCCAGAGTGCGGACAATAGTACTCTAAGTCCCCAGAGCATAGATTAGAGTATAAATGACTTAAAAATCTCCAAGTCCAAAAAAGAGTGCGAACTAGAGTACTCTGAGCCTCCAAAGCATGGACTAGGGTATGAACAATTTAAAATCACTATGCCCCAGAGTGCGGATTAGAGTACTCTTTTTCCCAGAGCACGGACTTGATTATAAACGACTTTAAAAATCTCTATGTCCCAAGAGTGCATGTGACTACCGTGTCCTCGACCATCAGAAATCGACACTAATATATCCACGGTATTCACGTGCCGTAAATCCATGTGCCAGGGAGGAAAATTATCAAGGGTGTAAAGAACATAAAGATAGAAGATGCCAAATAATAGAATCTCACACCGCATTCAAAAATTTAATTATACATAAATGATCAGAGTCAAACACAAATCCAGCTAGATAGTTATAACTGGCTATCCATACATATGCTGGAAAATACATACCACGTGACAAAATGGAAAATGGGTAGATATCTACGTAAGGTATTTTAGCTTTATAGCTCCAAAAGACTTCTCCAAAATGCTCCCCAACATACTCCAAAATGCTCCTAAGGTATCCTGACTACACGGCTGCTCGAAAAATAGGGCACCAAGAGTTTAAAGGGAAAAACAAACTTTGGGTCAGTCATGGGACCGGTATGAGAACTCAAAGTACGATGTTTTGAAAACAAAAAGGTATCTCATAAGACCACGCCGCACATAAACACGGAATGAGTTTTTACCTTATGATAACCAAAACTCTTTATTACGTAAAATTCGGGGATATTATTCTTAATGACCTTCTTTAAAAACATTTGCAAATAAACTTATTAATCTTAGCCGAAATTGTTACATTGATTAAATTCCAGCATAATAGGTTTGAAATCAAGTCCGAAGGTTCTTATTGGAGAATGGATTTCCATATATATGACCAGGTGAAGGGACTACCTTCCGATGGGTACATCTCTTGATGGATGTCCCGAGGAACCATCACGAAGCTCCTCTACCAACACAAGACTAGCCTATCTCTATAAATAGATAGTACCGAATATGTCATCCCTCGACCGTTACCAACCTTTATCCGATAGCTCTCTTCGCATACATCCACATTAATTTACATCCCAAACGTCATGGCAGGAAGAAATATATCTATAAAGGGGTGATCATACCCTGATTGGGAATGGCCCACTTAGCCTTGCTGCATCTAACCCTGTTCCGGTCATTTCGGTGAGGCTCGAGGCTACGATTTTTTTTTCACATAGCATACATCACATCTTGGAATGCCACATGGACATTTCCATTGACTATTGATTGCCTTCCAAAAAAATACAATCCTTGAGCTCGTACGCCTCAAGGAGGGTGTTACGCTAAGAGAAGTTGCATTCTCCGCCACCATTGATGTACTTTTTAAAAAACCAATATACATAACTTTTAGAAATGCAATGTCAGATAAAAGTCCATACAAGTTGTCAAGGAACAAGATAAATAGAAGGTACTTTCCTCGGCCATTACTAGGTGAGATGTCCTTGTAGTTTTGAGGTTTTTTCACAACAAAGAGACCACCGCTACAATATAGTGAATCAGGAGCTTATCCCTAATTAATCAACAAGTAGTCTCTCGTTATTATTCGTCTCAATATCTCCATCTTCAAACATCTTCATCCTTCGAACACGTAAACTGGTTCGAAGTGGTTTTCGGATAGGAATCACCCAAATCCGACCCCGGTTCCATCGAAATCTAATCATGATAAAATGATGTAATTAGGTGATTGTTTTTTAATTCATTCATTTCCTTTACCAAAATATCTTTGAGAGATATATATTTTCAAAATAATCTTCTAGTGAATACGGAATCATTTAAACCTCTTTTTGAATATTTCTCAAATCATTTTTAAAGAGTATCTTTTGGGATTATAGAAATCGTTGTACTTTTATTCAAAATTAACTTTCGTATTCAACGAGTGCTATGGGAAGAATAACGTTGAGATCGCCTTTTAAATTCCACGAATATGACAAGTTCCCTCTTCGGATTTTAATAATGATTATAAGAAGATTATTTCTATAAAATCCAAATTGAGCATCTAGGCTGTCCTTTCGATATGTTCCACCCCTCGCCTAAAAGAGAAAACTGAGGCCAGGTAAGTTTAGGGAACCGGTTGCTCCATCCTCAACCATAGTTACACACCTTGTTTCCACTTTTAGATCTCACGGATGGGACAAATGTACTAGTCGGTTCCGCATACTCATTTTTCCTTTTTAAACCACTTAAATACCATCTTCGAAATAATGTTAAATCGTATAAATTTCTTTGGACATGCTTTATTATTTACTTAAAAACATTTACTAAGGATTTGGGACGGAATTGTTAAGTTTCATCCTTTGTTTCAAAAGTTATTGAAAAGTGTTGTGAAAAATGTTGCATATAGTGTTACAAAAAGTGCTTTAAAAAGCTATATTCTTCAAAACAATTTTTGTATCATTTAGAAAACTATCTTTTCAATAAATCACTTTTAAAACATTTTGAAAGATTTTTAGAATTTATTTTATAATTTTAAAACATTAATTTCCAACTTTGGTCATTTGGTGCAAAAACTAGAATTTTCTTGAAAATTGTTTTTGCCATATTTCAAAATATATAAGATTAAATCTTGATTTTATTTTTTTATATAAAATATATGGATATAATGATTCGTAAAATTCTTACTTTGAAGAATTCCGAACTATATTCTACTTCGTAGGTTCATTTGAGCTTTTAATGCGAAAACGCGAACTACCGTTACGCGACGAGTCAAATTTTTGGCATACTTTGAGATTCATATCAAAAAAAATTCGAAACAAGTTTAAACACTTAGGAATCATTTCTAAAGTATTTTCAAACATTTTTCGAAAGTATAAATGATACCATATCACATTTCATTTCTTTTGGAAAGTGATTTCCATGTGATTATACGTCGTGTAAATCCGTGACTTATTTCAACATATATATTCAATATACAACTAATAAACATCCAAAACGATGTTTATAATAATTTTAACATATTACATGTCATATGAACTTGCAAATCAACTTAACAACTTTTTCTTTACAACGTCACATGATTTTCATTTATGTACATATTTGCTTACTAACTTTTGCAAATGTCTTAAAGGTGGTTGGTTTTTTTTTCAAACACTTATCAACGTCATTATTAACATCCAAACGACATTTATGACTTGCAAAATGTGATAACCCGGATTTTGAATAATAGTTAATTGGATAATTAACTGAATTTTTAACTATTGAGATACTGATTTTATTTGATAAATATACAAAATAAAAAAAATTGGTAATTTATATTATCTGGATGTATATAAATGGATTTGAGTTGTAATAAATGTTGGAATATAAATATCTAAAATTTATATCTCTTGTAGTAAATTAATAAAAATATATAAATAGATTCATGCAAACTTTATGATATTAAATTGTAAATGTATACATATGTAAGTATATAAGTGTGTGTATGTTTTGTGAATAGAAAGCTTTTATTTATTATTCAATATATTCAATTTTCAAAGGACATTTAAAATTAAAATCCTGTATTTCAAAACACTAAAAATAAATATTTGATAGTTCAAAGGTATGATAGTTTAAAATAAGATTTAACAAAGGTCTAATACACTTTCTTTTATACTTGAGTTTAATGTAATTCGTGTACATATATATATATATATATATATATATGTATGTATGTATGTATATATATAAAAGAAAAAAGGAAAGAGTTTAAAAACATAAACATATATTAACAAAACATAAGTAACTAATAAACTAAAGGGGTTTTAACATTTGTGGCTTAACAAACATGCATAATTACAAGTGGCATACTTCATTTCTTTTAAATAAATTTTTAGATAATATGTTTTAGAAGGCCAGGCTGTTTTCTATTCAAAAAAGCATTCTTCTTCATTTTTTAAATTTATTTCAAAACAAAATCTGAATACAAACCTAAGAAGGAAGAATTAAGATCCAATAACTACTCATCTTCTTTTGAAACCCAAACCAAAATTAAGCAATAATAAGATAATAACAATAAACTTCATCAAGCTTTCAGCTGAGTAGAGAAAGAAAAAAAATTCAAATTCAAGTGCAACTCATAGTCCTGATCAAAGAACAAGCCTGCAGTTTCAAAAACTCTGTTCCCCTGTTCAGATCTTATTTCAGGTGAGTAAACTTCACCTTTTTATGCCTAATCTACTTTATTATCTGATACAAGTAATAAATAATGGCATCATTGTTGTGTAAATGTTCTGCATTAATGAAGAAAATGTGTTTCTGGTCTGGAAATACAAATTGAATGTACTAGATGAATGCATGTATGTCTCTGGTTGTTATCACTGGCCAAATTTACCTCCAAAAATGTTATTCTCTTCAGTTAATTACTGATTGCTCATGATGTCTTAAAGAAATATGTTTATAAACATGAAAACTTATTTTTTTTAAATAGTTTCCAGCTTTCAATAAATTTCTAGTCTTTGTTCTTCAATAGGGTGAGTAAATATTTTTTAAAGAAAAATAAAATAAAATAGTTTAAATCTGGAACTAAACTTACTGCATATGATAAATCTATGGATAACATTGGTTTGCATGGATGTTTTTCAGTTGAATAAGGTTTGATATGTGTATATGAATGTGAATGCCTGTGTGTAATATATGAAGTGTCTGAGAAATGGCCTTTGTTATTCTTACAGGGTTGAAATAAGCTTTTTCTTTAAAAAAAAATTGTCTTCTCATGTATTCGATTTTAGACATTTATTCCTAAAAGAAAAATGTGAATAACGATGTAATCTTAATTATCAAAATGGACTCGGGAATTTATATTAAGTTTTATCTCAAAATTTTACAGATTACGGTGAATATGAAAAATATGGGTTAAAATTGATCAAGCTAAATTTAATCTTTAAATATATAATCTGAAACGTTGAGCAAATTGATGAATATTAATGTGAATATCACGATTTTTAAATAGGAAATTGTTGAGTTATCCTAAGTTGCTCGACTTTGGGATTATCGACAATTGCCAATGATCTATGCCAAAATAGAGTTAGGGTTGCTGTCGAGGATGGCCGGATGGTTGTCGATCACAGGAAAATTGGTCGTAGATTTTTCTGATGATTGAGGAAGTGCGTCAAAATCAAACTAGGGTTCGAAGTTCAATTTGTGGAGCCATTGTTATCGAAGCAATGGCGACGGCCATGGGAGATCGGAGATCATTGCGAGTATGGGGATCGCTGCATGGACCAGTGGAGATGTTCTGGTTGGAGGGACTTAGGCTCTGATCATCAGGATCGTCGTGCCAAACTTATTTTGTCATTGTGGTTTGGGTTCCTGCGTTGAGCATGAGTGCTCGATTTTGTTTTCCGTTGTTATTTTTGGATCTAGATTCTCGTGTGGGTCGATGAGTTGATCATCGTTTGGATGGTGATACTGGCGAGGCACCGGAGTCGGCATGATTAAGTGCATGTGCACGCGTCCATGGAGACGCCGGTAAACTAGCAGATCTAGAAGATGATGAGATTTTCGGGTATGAGTTCGGAGGAGTTGGGTTTTGACTCGAAGTAGATGTGGAAACTCGAGTTTGGGTTCGATGAAGTTGAATGATGGCTCGGGTTTTGAGATAGCAGGTTATTGAAGAAGTAGCAAGTTTTAAGATCAAAATTTGATCCAGTAGTAACAATTTATGGACTCTTTCAATTTAAAATGATTAAGGGTTAATTCAAGTTGAAAATTTATTTAAGGTTTGAGAACAGAATTATTTTGGGTTAAAGAATTTCAATATTTATAGCTTTTTAAAGAGTTTATTTAAATAAACTTGGTAATGTAATTAGATTGATTTAAGGAAATTAAGTATAGTTAATAAGTATAATTAATTATAAAGGATTAATTAAGAAATTAATTAAGGGTAATTAATTTACTTGATGTATAAATGATTATGGATTAAAAATTAATTAATTTAAGGGTTAATTAATTTGTAATTAAGTTCATTTATTAGATAATGAAGATTATTAATTAATGATTAGAGATTGATAAATTAAGCAATCCAGTGTAATTAAGAATTAATTAATTAAGTAATTAGAGATGAATTGATTGGTAATTAAGAATTTATTTACTTTGAAATTAATGATGGTTAATTTAACTTTAATTACTTAGAGAAGTAATTAGAGAATTGTTAATAGTTAATGAAAATTATTAACTAGGGATTGTGAAATGGTAAATTAATGTGATTAATTTAAGGAAATTAATTGGATAATTAATTAAGGATAATCATTTGTGGAATTGGTTGAGGATAATTACTTAATGAAAGTAATTAAGGATTAATTGCATAGTATAATTAATTAAGGATTAATTGATTAAGAAAAGCTAACTAAGGTTTAGTTAATTAATAAGTGTGATCAATTATAGGATAATTAATCAATGTAAGTGATTGTAGGATGATTAATTTGTGTAATTAATTAAGAGTTAATTACTTATTGTAATAATTAATCAAGGGTGATTAATTAAGAAGGATAATTAAAGGATGGTTGATTAATTGGTTTATAATTAATCAATATTAAGTAAAGGTAATCTAGAAGGCTAAGATTAGTAATTAATTTAATTAGAGATAAATTAAATTAATTAATTTTTAGAAGTGATCAATCTTGCTTATGAATGATTGAAATGATGTTAAAAGCTTTGAATTGGTTGATCTCTTATATGAAATGCTTTGTGATATGATATGTTGGGTGATAGTGATAATGTAGTTATCTATCAATGATAAATTGCTGTGTAAAAATGCCGTCCTGTATTTAAAGTTGAATTGTATTTAATTTAATAACTTAGGTTAAGATGACATGAGATTCGAAGAGACCGGAGCCGGGTATCAGTAAATACCCAGAACCACTTCGATTTGTAATTTACAAAAAAATTTATATTGGTTATAGGGTATTAAACAGGCTGGAATGGAATTAATTATGAATATGGATATTTAACTTGAAACTATTATGTGATAAAGGTTGACTATGAGAACTCGTAAAAGGTTACGAGTTACCCTGATATTCTCGTGTGTTATGGTTTGGTATTTCATATCTTATGGGTTTACTCACGCTGGTTTCCAGCCTGACCCGGGTGTTACTTTGATGTAATGCTCGGGTCAGATCGAGTATTACAGATTTCAGATAAGGACGTTCTGAAGCTCAGGGGACGAGCTGGATGGCAGGAACGTATAGAGAGTTTCTGCTGTGATATTGGAGTATCTGAAATGTGATTGAATCTGTCCTGTGTTTGTGTATTTATGTAACTCTGATGTATTTAAAATGTAATTGACTGATGCAGTTTCCTTTGTGTAAAGAATATTATTTGATATTATATTTTGATCCACTGCGAATGTGAGGTTTCTGTGACTTGTTTCTATTTCTTCTTCTTTCTCTTTTCTTCTTCTCCTAACTATCTGGAATTTTCGTGATCGAAATTTCTGGGTCGTTACACTTGGTATCAGAACAAGGTTAAGCGAGAACCTTGACTCTGGTGGGATTACTCATTAAGGATAGGGTCAATGGTAGCCTAGAATGAGTTGAGTGTGTGTGTGTTTATATATGAGAGCGTACTTGTTATTTTCTTATATAAAGATCTTAAATGATTTTATATAAGAATATATTTTGATATATAAAGCAATATATCTTTCTAATAAATGTTAAGGTAATTGGTTGTTAAATTATTAGAATTAAATTAAGTGGTAATAGAAATACAACCAAATTAAAATTAAATAAAGATAAGTTTGAAATGGATTCAAACTGAAATTAAATCTTGAATTTTGGGAAGAATTTCAGAATAAGATAATAACGGATTGATTTCTAGATATGATAATCTTGGTTATTATCATAAATGATTGTTGTAATATAATGTGTATTAATGATAACCAAAATGAAATGTTTTAAGGAAGTAAAACATTTAGGGAAGTACGACTTATAAATTGGAAATTAAAGATGATCTAAATTGTGAAGTTTTAAATCTGGGTCGTGCTTCAAACAAGAGTTGTTTGAAAATTTAAAGGAATTTGTTTTGAATTAAAACCAAGGGTGGTTTAAATTTTAAAATTTGCCTTGGTGGGCCAAGAAGTAAAAATGTATATATGTGTGGATATACATAATATCAAAGATGGTTTGAAATAAACTCTAAATGTTGAGTTTTAAATTTGGAATCAGATGTTTCACCCAAAGTGATAAGTTTTTGAACTTTTAAGTGATAGAAAATTAGGAATTTGAAATGAAGAATTTAAATTTGGAGTGGGATTAATGGGATTAAATTGAATTTAACTTAGAAAAGTTAAATAAGTTTAGAACAAACAACCTGAATTGGAAATTTCAAGATGAAATTGTAATTTAACTTGGGAAGTTAAAAGGTTGATTTGAATGGGGGTTTGTGTGATCTTAAAATGGGTTTGAAATCTGGAAATTGAAAATGAATGGATGTTTTAAAATAATTTGAATGATATCATCCTGTTGTTATTAATAATCTTTAAACTGTGAATTGGATTTGTTTAATGAAATGGGGTATGGTAATATATCCTTATTAAGATAAATTGGAATTTGGATTCAGAATTAAATGGTTTAAAGAGATAAGTTGATTTGATTTAAAGGATTAAATCAACATTTAAAAGTTTAACTTGAATTTATATAATTCTGGATAGTTTAAATTTGAAATTTGAATTGAATTAGTTTGAATTTAATTTGATTTTAATTATTTGGAATTGTGATTGAAGATGGATAAGTTTAAAAGTTCAAATGGAAAATTTGAATTGGATTGATTTGTAATGAATTGAAATTGGAACTAGTTCAATTGAAATTTATTTGAATTAGTAGAATTTGAGATCAAAGTTGAATAAAGTTAAATTTGGAAAGAAACTGAGGTTAATTCAACTTGAATTGGAGGTAAATCAAGTTCAAGGGAAATTGAAGTTATTTTAATTGGAACTGAGTCAATTTAAATGGAAGTGGAAATTTAAAATTGAATTGATTGGAAATTGAGGTAGGAAATTGAACAGTTTGACTCTGGACTATTTTCAAAATAAATTGTTTTAAAATAAATCTATTTTTCCGAACTATTTATTGTACAACTTTTCTTTTTAAACCTAAAACTATCTAATACTTGTTTTACAATTATTTTTGGAACTATTTAACAATTTTTCAACTGTTTTATAAACTAATTACTATTTTTCAACTATTTTACAAATTAATTACTATTTTACAACTGTTTTATAAATTAATTTCTGTTTTTCAACTGTTTTATAACTATTTACTATTTAAAACTATTTTGCAATTATCTAACATTTTATAACTATTTGACTATTTTTCAACTATTTTACAATTACTTAACTATTTTACAGCTATTTTACAAACTAATGATTACTTTTCAACTACTTATCTATTTTTAATTTTTCAAGCTATTATCTAAATTTAAACTGGATAGAGTTCAAACTGATTTGATTAAATATCCATTCTAGATAAGAATTGAGGTGATAATCCAAATGAGGATTTAAGCAATTGTGAGTAAGTGAGTGAAAATCAAAGTGAATGTGAATAGAAATGGAATTGATTTGGCTAATAACCAATAAAGATAAATACGTAGGATGTACGTATATTATTCTATTCGCATAGTGATTTGATCCAGATTCGAGCACAGAATTTCGAGATAGTTATATCGATCCGAGTTGGGATTTTTCACTCGATTTTCAACGGCGAACCTGGATACTGATTGTTGATTGGTTCTGAATATTCTTTTTCATATCTATGGCTATGCAAGGAGAATGACAGTTTCTAATCAATAAACTAGATCTGAGTCCGCACTAGAAAGTCGGGTGTACAATACTAGTTCGAAAGTGAAATTGTATGATCGAGTGAGCGATCAGATTGGCATAGCGTACGGATGATATGTGTACATCGTACGGATTTGAATGAAATTGATATTGAAAAGAATAATCAAGTTTGAATATTGGATTTTGAATGAAAAAAGTTATATATCTTTGTTTTATAAGATAAATCTCCCCTTGGTGGATCTATTTACGAAAGAAAAGGATACTGAAGGTGTTTTGAAGTATAAAAGGAGTTTTATAGAAGTTTGAAATGATCCAAAGTTTTAAAAATTATATATATCTGTGTGTATGTGTATATATATAAAGGATCTTATGAGGATTTTGAAAAAGGTTTTGGGAACCTTTGGATTTGGAAAGGCTTTTGATTTTTGGGTAAAATCAATATTGAAAGTTGGAAAGCCTAGTTTGAGAACTATCGATTTTGGGATAATTGATTTTGCATAAAGGAGCCTTGTATGAGATCATACTAAGTGTATGATTTGAAAGATACTATATGTGTATAGTATAAAGTCGTTTGATGATGGCTCTGGGGAAAACGACGCTCTCTTGAAATGAACTTCTCAGGAGTGCCACCGGGTGGCGCTACCTTGAGCCCCAAGGGGGGGTTCTAAAGTTGATCCTATGAGGAGTCCGGACAAAACTAGTTCCTGAGGATTATGAGTAGTGTGTACCATAGTGAAAGTCGTGTGTGCCACTGAGAGCCAACAGTCTGCGTTTGATTTTATATCTGTAGACTGCGACCTATGATAACATAGCGAAAGTCGTGTGAGCCGCTGAGAGCCAACAGTCTGCATTTGATTTTACATCGGTAGACTACGACCTATGTGGGAGTGGAGAAGTTTCATTTTTGGCAGCGAAAATCGAGGGCGCTGATGCCTACAGTTACATGGACTTTTGCTGTGATGGCAACGTAACCCTGGAATGTAACTGCGATCTGTTGTGGGTTCCATGGCGTAATCGAGGGGCGCGGAGTGCCTACAGTTACATGGACTTTTGCTGCGATGGCAACGTAAACCAGGACGTAATAGCGACCATCGATGGGGGTGATGATTTCCAGAGCATTCTCACCAAAAGATATTTCCTATATTTTCAAAATGTTTTCTATATTTTCAATAAAATTATTTTTCAAGTATTTTCACTGGGTGTTGAAAATGGGTCTGCTAAGTATTTATAGATTTTCAGTCTTACGCCTGATTAACGTATGACCGAATTTCTATGAGAACGAGGATGGACTTGTTGAGACATCGAGTTATAAAAAGTAATTTTATTAAAACTGTTTTATAATACAAAATAGATTTTAAAAGTGATTTAAAAATGATCAAAGAAAATTTATATGATTTTAAGCATTTTAATAAGTTTTGGCTTCGTTCCTTTTCGAGGACGAAAAGATTCAAAGGGGGGAGGAATGTGATAACCCGGATTTTGAATAATAGTTAATTGGATAATTAACTGATTTTTAACTATTGAGATACTGATTTTATTTGAAAAAATATATAAAAATAAAAAAAATTGGTAATTTATATTATTTGGATGTATATAAATGGATTTGAGTTGTAATAAATGTTGGATTATAAATATCTAAAATTTATAACTCTTCTAGTAAATTAATAAAAATATATAAATAAATTCAAGTAAACTTTATGATATTAAATTGTGAGTGTAAACATATGTAAGTATATAAGTGTGTGTGTATGTTTTGTGAATAGAAAGTGTTTATTTATTATTCAATATATTGAATTTTCAAAGGATATTTAAAATTAAAATCCTATATTTCAAAACACTAAAAATAAATATTCGATAGTTCAAAGGTATGATAGTTTAAAATAGGATTTAACAAAGGTCTAATACACTTTCTTTTATACCTGAGTTTTATGTAATTTGTGTGTGTGTGTGTGTATATATATATAAGGAAAGAGTTTAAAAACATAAACATATATTAACAAAACATAAGTAACTAATAAAATAAAGGGGTTTTAACATTTGTGGCTTGAGGGCCATGCATAATTACAAGTGGCATACTTCATTTCTTTTAAATAAAATTTTAGATAATATGTTTTAGAAGGCCAGGCTGTTTGCTGTTGAAAAAAGCATTCTTCTTCATATTTTTTTATTTATTCAAAACAAAATCTGAATACAAACCTGAGAAGGAAGAATTAAGATCCAATAACAACTCATCTTCTTTTGAAACCCAAACCAAAATTAAGCAATAATAAGAGAATGACAATAAACTTCATCAAGCTTTCAACTGAGTAGAGCAAGAAGAAAAAATTCAAATTCAAGTGCAACTCATAGTCCTGATCAAAGAACAAGCATGTAGTTTCAGAAACTCTGTTCCCCTGTTCAGATCTTATTTCAGGTGAGTAAACTTCACCTTTTTATGTCTAATCTACTTTATTATCTGATACAAGTAATAAATAATGGCATCATTATTGTGTAAATGTTCTGCATAAATGAAGAAAACGTGTTTCTGGTCTGGATATACAAATTGAATGTACTAGATGAATGCATGTATGTCTTTGGTTGTTATCATTGGCCAAATTTACCTCCAAAAAATTAATTCTCTTCAATGAATTACTAATTGCTCATGAAGTCTTAAAGAATTATGTTTGTAAACATGAAATCTTATTTTTTTTTAAATAGTTTCCAGCTTTCAATTTATTTCCAATATCTGTTCTTCAACAGGGTGAGTAAATATTTTTGAAAGAAAAATAAAATAAAACAGTTTAAATCTGGAACTAAACTTACTGCATATGATAAATCTGTGGATAACATTGGTTTGCATGGATGTTTTTCAGTTGAATAAGGTTTGATATGTGTATATGAATGTGAATGCCTATGTGTAATATATGAAGTATCTGAGAATATGCCTCTGTTATTCTTACAGGGTTGAAATAAGCTTTTTCTTTAAAAAAAAATTATCTTCTCATGTATTCGATTTTAGACATTGATTCCTAAAATAAAAATGTGAATAACAATGTAATTTTAGTTATAAAAATAGACTCAGGAATTTATGTTAAGTTTTATCTCAAAATTTTACAAATTACAGTGAATATGAAAAATATGGGTAAAAATTGATCGAGCTAAATTCAATCTTCGAATATATAATCTGAAACGTTGAGCAAATTGATGAATATTAATGTGAATATCATGATTTTTAAATAGGAAATTTTTGAGTTATCTTAAGTTGCTCGATTTTGGATTATCGACAATTGCCGATGATCTATGCCAGAATAGAGTTTGGGGTTGCTTTCGAGGATGGCCGGAGGGTTGTCGATCACAGAAAATTGGTCGTAGTTTTTATGATGATTGAGGAAGTGTGTCGGAATCAAACTAGGGTTCGAAGTTCGATTTGTGGAACCGTTGTTATCGAAGCAATGGCGACGGCCATGGGCGATCGGAGATCATTGCGAGTGTGGGGATCGCTACGTGGATCAGCTGTGACGACCCGGGCTTCTACGCCCAGAAAACCATTTCATCTTGAAGAAAGAAAGGGATGAGAAAATAGAAAAGATAGAGAAAAAAGAACAACAACATCAGAATCTGACAGCGGAACGAATAAATTATAATAATCACATAAGTATTTACATAATATACAACATCAATCAGAGTTATACAAACAATACATCACATACTAGACAGTTATAGACACCTGTCTAGTTCATACAACTCGATACAACTCAAACAAATACCTCAAAGATATCAACACAGCGGAACTATAAGTATATCTATAACGCTGAAGCCTCCTGCTCCATTGCTCCTCCAGAATTCGTCAAAGCTAACCTGAATCCCTTGGCTACTCGTAAAAATTTGAGTACCCGAGAGTTTATGAAAAAAAAAAAACTCCGGGTCAGACATGGGTCTGGTGTGAGTAACAGGTTAAAGTTGCTTAAATTTGAAAATCCTTTGAAATAAAAGGTATCACGTAAGACTCCCTATACATAAACATGGGTAAGTTTTTACCTTACGCTAACCAAACATTTGATAGGAAATTCAGTGATATTATAGTAGGTCTAGGGTTTTCAAGTAAATAGAAAATAGCCGAAATTGTTACATCTATTAAGTTCCAGCTACTAGCCACAAAAGTGGGTAATACAATCAAAACCGTTGGTACTTACTGGATTGTGGATTCCATACAATGGCAGGGCTACTGGGGTACCGCCCGTCACAGTACGTGTCCTAGATCAACGTACCGAGGATCACTCCCGACCCCTTGCAACACAAGGCCGGAACCATTCCTTACTGAACGGTCCCGAACAAGATAACCCCGGCAGTTGTTGCAATCAACCGCCCACACAACCGAAAATAAAGGGACATCTAGATAGGGGAATATCCTTGTCCTGCTTGGGCATGACCCACCTAACCTTGCTGCACCTCCTCTGTTTTAGCCATTCCCGGTTGATGAGGCTTGAGGCTGCGATTACCTTTAGAGAATACATTTTCTTAGAATGCTCATCGCCCACCTGACGATGTTCTGAAAGCATTCAATCCATACAAGTTCGTTCCAGGTTCGAACGAAACCGAAGGCATTATCTCGTTACACTCATTTTGGAATCACCCTCAGAGTTAACGACAATAACCCTTGCACTCTGAATCTTCATATTCGCTCTAGATTCACGACCTATCGTTAATTTGGAATCGATGTGGTTTTCGGATGTTCCAAATAAGGACAACCGATCTCGGTCTCATCGAAGTCCAAAACGTGTCTTTTAAGGCCAAGTTGTCTATTTAGTCTTAACAGTTTAATTCAATATAATCAATATACACACAGATGGATAATTCATAATATCACAATAGATAATCACCTCATCATCATAAACAGATAATCAATATTATCATCCAAACAGATAATTAAATATTATCATACTTAAACCAAGCATCCATATCACATAGATATTATTCATGTCACATTTGAATTAACAATCATTAAATGTAATATCAATATCATTCATAAGCAATGATTTATAAATCACAATCTATAATTAATTTAAAGTAAATTAAATTAATTCTTTATCTATAAATCCTGCTTATACAACCATTAATTAATTATAAATCAAATTAGTTAATTAATTAATCTCTAGATATTCATCTTGATTAGATACCTTTGATTAATCATCTTCTAATTATAATAAGTAATTAGTCTTTATTTAATTTCCCAAATTAATTATCCTAATCATTTATAGTAATTAACATTTAATTACTTCATTTACTTAATTACATTTATTCTTAATTAATTACATAAATTAATCACCCCATTATTGATTATTCCTTAATTAACCAATTCTTAATTACATCATTAATTATTAATTAATGATCTTTAATTTAGATTTAAATTAAATTACTTTATTTAATTAAGTGATTAATCTTTAATTAAACACAATTATTAATCACCTTTGATTAATATCAACCAGTAATTAACTACCCTTAATTACTCATATTAATAAATTAATTATCCCATAATTAATTATCTCCATTAATTAATCCCTTGATTATGTACAAAAGTAATTATCCAAATTACTCCATTAACACATCATCTTTCACTAGTTACATTCAGTAATTAACATTAATTACTTCCTTAAGTAATTATGCCCATTGAATACACTAAGTAATTATACTTATCAATTCATCAAATGATTTTCTTAAATTAATTAAACTAAATTAATTAACTTAAATTAATCTTCTTATCAAAATTAATTACAAAAAGTAATTAATCTCTTAATTACTTCCATTAAGTAATTACTTCACAATTTACAAATGATTATCTTAAATAATTAATCTAATTAATTATTAAATTTAATCACATTAATTAGTTACTTAATAATTCTTAGTTGATAATTAACCGATGACATTACCTTAATTACTTTTTAAGAAATTATCTTAGATTTAAACATTATCAATTATTTCTAATTATAAATTAATCTAAATTCTTAATTAAATAAATCGTTCTTTAATTATCTTATTAGTTAAATTATTTTATTACCTTAATTATCTCTAAGGTAATTCATTTCTATTAATGATTTCATTAATTTTAAAGTGTATTTAAACATTACATTTTAAATTTAAATTCAAATTCCATTTTGAATTTAAGATCCAAAATGATTAATCAATTTAAACATTACCAAAATTAAATTCAATTTATAAAACTTTTAAATAATGTGAAGAACATTCATTACTTATATATGAAACTTATGTAAGAAAAGTTTAAACTAGATTACTTAATTTTTTTTAAAAAAATTAAGATTTTAAAATACATTAATTATTTAATTTAAACTTGTTTTAAAACATTCAGATTTAAAAACTGATTTAAAATTTTAGATTTGAATTCAAAGAAGAACTTGAATCCAAAAATTTAACTTTGATTTAAAATCTTTGGTTTTAACTTGCTTTTAAAAACTTGATTTTAATTCTTGATTTAAAACCAAATTCATTTGAAACCTTGGATTCAAAAGTTCATTTGAATTTATACTTTAAACTTTGAATTTGAACCACTGTCAAAATTCTGGTTTCAAATTTTAAATTAAATTTAAAATTTGAAAACTGTCAGGTTTGAAAACCTGAAAATCCATATATAAATATTCTAAAACTTTTATCTCATTTCAGTTTTGAATTCAAAAAGATAAATTTGAATTCACACTTCAACTGGATATGCACTTTGTTTAATCTGGTATACAATTTCATTAGAATCTTCTTCAAAACCCAAATTACAATCAGGAAGAAAAAGAACCCTCTGCACACACTAAGTTCAACATGACTTCCACTGCACTTCAACGGCACGGTGCACGTGCACCGTGCCTCCGGCCATCCACCAGAACTGCAACCCCTCACCGATGAACTCAAGACAACATCTCGATCATCCAAACCCACTGCAGCATCTCGAATCAAAATCGAGTAACCTAAACAAAATCTGGAACACAACAGCTCTTTCCCCTCTCGAACCTGTCAACGCTTCGCC
Source organism: Allium cepa (assembly GCA_030765085.1). Classification (NCBI taxonomy): domain Eukaryota; kingdom Viridiplantae; phylum Streptophyta; class Magnoliopsida; order Asparagales; family Amaryllidaceae; genus Allium; species Allium cepa. The sequence continues at coordinate 917,272,934 of CM060928.1, forward strand.
CCTGCTCCTCCGACCACCAGAGAACCGCCACAACCGACTACGGCTTCGCCTACCATCCCTCTACGAATTCCTAAAAGCCCATAACGCTCGATCGTCACTGGTCATCGAACGAGACCAAACACAACCACGGTAAAAACTAGGTTTAGAAACTTCAATCGCTTACCGCTGTCGCCACCGTGGCCGTGACCACCTCCGACTATTTTTCTCATCACCTCGGCAGGCTCCTCCACCTCTTCGCACAACCCGACCACTTCTAGTCTCGTAGATCATCAGAGATTCCCAAATACTCCAAAATAGTGCAAACCAGAATTTCACTTCCAATCCTCAACTAGAAAATGAAATCTTGCTTCCTAAAATCATTGTTTAGTATAAGGGTTCAGTTCATGTTCCTGAATTACTAAATTAACGCATTTGCATTTTTCCATAAATTCAAACCTTCCTGATAGATTTTGATTTGCAGAGAAAGGTTAAAGTTATCTTAACTTAATTAAATTTTTAAACTTAACTTTATAATCAAACAAACAGATGTTGTTTAGATGCTAAGTCCTAACAACAACCTGATAAATCAGGAATGATTTTTGAAGTAAGGTATGAACTTGAGATTAAAAAAAACAGGATGTTTCACAGGTTTTAATGCACGGACATCATTGCAAAACACACAAGAATTCAACAGTATGTAAACAAATTTCATGCTTAAGTAAACAATTAGATACTCAGTTTTACAAATGAAGTTACTCACCTTGATTAGAGAAGAGGGACAGAGCATAGCTAGTTTGAAAAGCAGTTTTGAACCTTTAAAACTAAGAAATGCTTTGCTTTTGATCCTAAATCTTCTTGCCTTGTTGAGTTGCAATGTTACTTAAGTTTGTTTAGATGAAGTTGTTTCAGTTTTTGAAAAAAAAAAAAAAAATCTTCCTAATATTTTCTCCTCTGACTTGCTATCTTGGACAAATGAAATGGGCAGATATACAAATATAGAAGTGTTTTGTAAAGAGGGTATGGGTTAAACAAATTAGCAGGTACACTTATCTTTTTTTATGACATTCGAATTGACTAGTTTGCTGCTAGGTATGGAAGCATTAAATGCTAAGTATTTGTTTCAGTTGTAAATTAAAAAAAGGAAAAGCTTGCTATGATGTAAACGAACAGAGATGGGAAGTTAAATATACAAAGAGCTTTACAGGGGGTGTTTCTGGGGTTTGAAATCTAGCCTGGTACATTTTTCTTTTTACTTTATCTTTGATCAGAGATTTGGAGGCTGAGATGATTATTAAAAACAATTTGAACTGACTTGTTTGTTGCTTAAAGATAGAGGCATTAAATGCATAAGTACCCTATGCTTTATTTTACTTTTTTTTATGTACTTGCTTGCATACCTAAATTACAGCTACTAAAATATTTCCTTTGCCTGGTACACTTTTAGTCTTGGTTATTTAAATGCTACTATTTTTTTTTTTGCTTTTGCATCACTATTTTAAAGGCAACATATATACAAAACCTGGTTTGCTTTTGTACTTTATACATATATATACTTGCCTGCCTAACTTTTGTACATATACAAAGTTGTTCTAGCCAATGTTATAAATTTTTAACCTAAGTATAGATCCATACTTTTATACTTAAACAAATTTGCAATCCTACCTTTCTTTTATTTTTAAACTTAAGCTATTAAATACTCCATTTACTTATTATTTATTTATTACTTATGTTTGTATTACAATTTCTTAAGTTTATGTATTCAGGCTTATTTTTATAACCATACATTTGGTTTACACTTATGTTTCATATTTATAAAGTTTGTTTTATTTTTAAACATTGTTGAATGATTTATTTTAAATTTATAGCTTTCCAAAATACGTGTATATATATAAACATAAGTTTAAAATAATAATTCCTATTTATTTAAAATCCATTGTAAAGATTTAAATTATTAATATAGCTAATTATTAAATCAAAATGATTTATAAAAGAATTATCCCTTTATTAATAAATTACTTATTGTATCAATCTATATTTAAAAAGAACAAACGAACCTTTGGTTTAATTTAAATTTAAGCTAAAATTATTTTAAACAAATTAAACTTAAATCTTAAGTATTTTAAAGCCATATGATTATTTAATAGCTTAATACTAAATTAAATCAAATTTCCAAGTTATCAGAAATATTAGAATTAGAAAACATAACTTTATTTATTAAATTTAAAACAAAGATTAACTATTTACAATACATATACAAATATATAGATATATATTGTAAATAGAAAACAATTAAATTAGCTTTCAAAAGATAAATTATCAGTTAAATATTTATTTTAAAAGAATATTATTAAATCAATTTAAATTTTAATGTAGATTATTAAATTGATATTGCTCCAAATTTCCGGGATGTCACATTCCTCCCCTCTTAAAAGAATTTCGTCCCCGAAATTTAAAACAAAGGTAATTTAATAATCTAGTTAAAGAATTAAATTTTAAACACAAGCATATATCAACCATAAGCTAACAATCATAGCAACTAATTCAGCCAAATAAACAAATCTAACTATCCAGACAAGATTCCGAATAGAATTTTCTCGAGTTTCCCCAAGTATAAACACCGGGATACTCGCTTTACAGATCCCAAATAAACAATACTACTAAGCTACAGAACTTCTTCTCATCTAGATCTACAAAACTGACGCAGCGGATTAATCGAAACAAACTTCTATCGATGGAATGTAGCAATCGATGAGTTGAGAATACTGCAAGGCCCAAATCCGTTGATCCAAAGATACCGGATTCTAGCTATCTTCGCCTCGTTGATCGCGCACGATGCCGAGAAAGAAGATCTACGATTCTTCGTACGTTGATCTAGCGCACTAGATACCGTGAATCGGCTTCTACGATCGTTGAATCGAGCGCACTCGATTAACCGAAAGAGGAGATAGGAGATCACACTCAACTACCAATTTGTATGAAAGCACAAAGCTAACAAAAGAGAATTTTATTCAAATATCAACAACCTTGAAATGTACAACTCACTCCCTATTTATAGAAGTTTCAACCCTGTCCTTAAGTCGTATACGACTTACGACTTAAACTAAGTCGGCACCGACTTATCACAATAGCATATATACAACGACTCATAGTAATTACACCACAACATACTCACTAGACCGACTTACGACTCATCTAGATCATTGCCGACCTAACTGACTCAAGATACAAGACACACGACTCATCAGTAACTACAACAGCACTACACTGGACGACCTACGACTCAACAAGGTCGTGAGTGACCCAAATGATCAACACAACACGACTTACGACTTACAGTAGGTTGTTGCCGACCTAACACTTCCGACTTAAGGAAACACACAAGTATACTACCCTTAGGTCGTATACGACCTTACTACTCACGCGACTCACGAAGCAAATGACATACGACCCAAATCATACAATGACTCACTCACATATATACAACACAGTGACTCGACTTAGGTCGTGAACGACTCATCACTTACAAACCACACGACTCACGACTTAAATTCACAACACATAACGACTTACGACATAGCATTCATACAACTCAAACTTCATGCGGCATCTCCCTCTTGTGTCCTGTTAAGTCGTGACCGACTTAGCGCCTCTTCCTTAGGTCGTGACCCGTAAGAGTTAGGTCGTTAACTCGGCACATCTTCCCCTCTGGTCTCCAAATAGGTGGAGGACGACCTATAGTTTGAACCTTAAGTCGTGGACGACTCAACTCCATGCCGTTAGCTCGTATTGCTTCTCCCTTAGCTCCTATAGCTATAAGTCGTAACTCCTTCCCCTGTGGCCTGTTAGGTCGGGTCCGATACAAGCCCTTAACCCGTAGCCGACTTAAATCTTTAGGTCGTAGATAACTCAACGCGGCTTCATTAACTCGTTGCTCTTCCTCCTTAGGTCGGGGCCGACCTAGCTTAACCTGTGCTCGATCTAAGCCTTGTGCTTCCATAGATCGTGCTGCATCATCCTCCCCTGGTTGAGAAAAATTCGTCCTCGAATTTGTAACTTTTTCCTCATCAGACTGTTCATCTCCATAATATGGCACAAGATGTTTAACATTGAACACGTCAGAAGTGTAAACATCCTCCGGTAGCTTCAACTTATAAGCATTTTCATTAATCCGTTTCACAACTTCGACAGGACCAATTTTCCTGGCTTTCAACTTGTTATAAGCACCCACCGGAAAACGATCCTTCGTCAATACAGCATAAACCAAATCACCTTCGTTAAATTCAACACTCCGTCGTTTCAAATCAGTAGCCCGCTTATACTTCTCATTTGACTTTTCCAATCGTTCTTGAACGATTCTATGACATTCCGTCAATCCTTCAACAAAATCAGCAGCTCGTTTAACCGTCCCCTTCGGTTGTGGTACCACCGCTAAGTCCAACGGTCCCCTGGGTAAATTTGAATATACAATCTGAAATGGACTGAATCCCGTGCTATGATTTACTGCATGATTATGTGCAAACTCGGATTGGCATAACTTCATGTCCCAACTCTTCAGATTGTCCTTCACAAGACATCGCAACAAATTTCCCAACGATCTGTTAACGACTTCGGTCTGTCCGTCCGTCTGCGGATGATAGGCGCTGCTAAAGTTCAACTTCGTTCCCACCATCTTCCACAAACTAAGCCAAAAATGACTCAAAAATCTGGTATCCCTGTCTGAAACGATAGACTCCGGCAACCCAAGTAAACGATAGATTTCTTTAAAGAACATTTGAGCAACACGAACAGCATCCGCCGTCTTTTTGCAAGCAATAAAATGTGCCATTTTAGAAAATCTGTCAACCACTACATATATAGAATCATTACCACGCCGCGTTCTCGGCAATCCCAATACAAAGTCCATACTCACATCAACCCATGGTCTAGCCGGTACAGGCAACGGCATATACAACCCAGCATTGGTCGCGGTTCCTTTCGAAACTTGGCAAATATGACATCGCTCCACAAAACTTCCCACTTCTTTCCTCATCGACGGCCAAAAGTAAGACTGTGAAATCAATTGCAAAGTACGATCACGGCCCACATGCCCTTCCTCGTGTAACTCCTTGATAATTTTCAATCTCAAACTACAATCTGGAATACATAATTGATTCCCCTTGAACAAGAATCCATCAACCATCACAAATTCATCGGTATTTCCTTCCTTGACTTTCTCTACACATTTCAAAAAGTAAGGATCTTCTTCAATCAGCTCTGGCAACATTTCCAACCCTGTCACCTCAACCTTCAATGTCGTTAATAAATGACTCCTCCTGCTTAATGCATCTGCTACACGGTTCATCACCCCTGACTTATGTTTCACGACAAAAGTAAACTGTTGTAAATAAGCAATCCATGATGCATGTCTCGCTGAAATCTTGTCTTGCCCCTGTAAATGCTTCAATGCCTCATGATCAGTGTACAGAACAAATTCTTTCTGAAATAGATAATGCCTCCAGTGTTTAACAGCTTGCACAACAGCATAAAACTCAACATCGTATGTGCTATATCTCATCTTGGCCCCTGACAACTTCTCACTAAAATATGCAATAGGCCTTCCACACTGACTCAACACTCCTCCAATCCCAACCTTTGATGCATCAGTATGTAGCTCAAACAACAACTGAAAATCAGGTAAAACAAGAATCGGTGCTGTCGTCAATAGTTCCTTGATCTTCTCAAAAGCAACTCCCGCTTCCTCTGACCATACAAACTGTTTCCCCTTCATGCAATCAGTCACTGGAGCCATCACGCTACTGAAGTGTGGAATGAATCTTCGGTAGAATGACGCTAGCCCATGAAAACTCCTCACCTCTGTAATTGTCTTTGGTGGTGGCCAATTTCTGACTGCTTCAACTTTACTCTGGTCAACTTGAATACCCTTTCCTGAAACAACATAACCCAGAAATAAAACACTTCTTGTCATAAACACACATTTCTTCGTAGCAGCATAAAATTGTTCTTCACGAAGAATAATCAACACTTCCCTCAAATGTTGAACATGCTCCTCCGTACTCCTGCTGTAAATCAGAATATCATCGAAATAAACCACCACGAACTTCCCAATGAATGGTCTAAAGATTTGATTCATCACCCGCATGAATGTACTAGGTGCATTTGATAAACCAAATGGCATAACCAACCATTCGTATAACCCTTCTCTCGTCTTGAACGCTTGGAAAAGATAGTTGCCCCACTCTTCAAATCAATCTTCGAAAAGATAGTTGCCCCACTCAACTGATCTAGCAAGTCATCTAACCTCGGCATGGGAAATCTATATCTCACGGTAATCTTGTTCAATGCTCGACTGTCAGTGCACATCCTCCACGTCCCATCCTTCTTGGGTACCAATAAAGCTGGTACAGCACATGGACTCAAACTCTCCTGCACTCGCCCTTGTTCAAGCAACTCTTCCACCTGCCTCCTCAACTCTTCATGTTCCTTCGGACTCATTCGATAATGTGGTCTATGTGGTAATACTGCTCCCGGAACAAGATCGATCTGATGTTGAATGTCTCTCAGTGGCGGTAACTCCTTAGGCAACTCCTCTGGAAATACATCCTCAAATTTTTGCAAAACTGGCTTCGCTTCTTCTGGAATTTCAACCTCTTCACTGCTCTCACGCCCAATCAACAAGTATACTTCAGGCTCCTCTTCAACCTCCTTAACAAACTCCTTCAAAGTCAACATAGTTTTCAATTCCTCAATCTCCTCCAACTTGCTCTCCTTCTGTTGTTGCTTCTTGGGAACCAAAGTGATTTTAGTACCCTCGAACATGAAACTATAGCTATTGGCTCGACCATCGTGTTGTACTGCTCGATCAAACTGCCATGGCATGCCCAACAACAGATGACACACATCCATGTCCACTACATCGCACCAGATTTCATCTTTGTATTTCTTCCCAATAGAAAATTTCACGCAAGCTCTTCTCCCAACTTTCACTTCACCACCCTTCCTTAACCAAGCTAACTTGTATGGTTTAGGATGCTTCTCGGTTTTCAACTCCAATTTCCTCACTGCCTCTGTAGAGATAATATTATCGCAACTCCCAGCATCAATGACAAATTTACAAACTTTCCCAAGAATAGTGCAAGTAGATTGAAATATGTTATTCCTCAGCCAACTATCTTCCTCCTCTTGTTTTGGCGTCAAACAAGACCTCCTCCTCATCAGATTACAACCTTCGTCTCCTGACACTTCTTCTTCCTCCTCAACATAAGGTGAATTAGAACATTCAGCTTCTTCCTCCTCATCCTCAGCTTCAACTATCATAGCTCTCTTCTTCGGCTTCGGACATTCATTGCTTTTATGACCCATCTCCTGGCAGTTGTAACATTCGAACCCACTGCTAACCTTCGCCTTCTCACCCTCCTTCACAACTGGTTTGGCAACAGCTTTAGTAACATTAGAACTTCCACCGACACCCTTTGCTTGATTGTTAGAATTAGTAAACACACCACCTCCACGCCTTCCTTGCTTTTCCCAAACTAACGCCTTTTGATGTGCCTCCGCTACAGATCTGAGATCGAACATATTAACCATATCCTGGATCTGCATTCTCAACCCTCCAACAAACCTAGCAGTCAGCTGTTCTTCTGTCTCCATTATATCGTTCCTGGCAATGAGTTGGTAAAATTCATCTGCATAGTCATTTACTGATTTCGTCCCCTGCCTTAGATTCTGCAATCTTTGGTACATAAGCGATTGATAGTTGTATGGTAAGAATGTAGCTCGCATCAACTTCTTCATCTTCTCCCATGATTCAATCTTTGACTTTCCCATTCTCTCTCTTGTAAGTTTAGTTTGCTGCCACCATGCCAAAGCTCTCCCCCTCAACCTAGTAGCAACTAGCTTCACCCTTCTATTCTCCGGAACCTCCTTGAAATCAAAGATTTCCTCAACATTAGACAACCAATCTAAAAATTCCTCAGCTACCATTCCGCCTTTAAACTCCGGAATTTCCATCTTCATTCCTGATTCCCAACGTCGATCATCATCAATAACCCGATACTGACGTTGTCCCTGATCTCTATCTCTGTAATGAACACTTCCTCTTTCACCATCAAACTCCTCATCAAAGTCTGATGCATATCGTTGTCGTTCTCGTCCTCCAACATCTCTACCACCACTCCTACTACCAACATCCCGTCTATCATGATCATCAACATTCCTCCTACTTCGATTGTCAACACTCCTAGGCTCTTGACTTTCTCTCCTCTCCCGTTCTGAATGTGATGACACTCTACTACCCCCACGGATGGATTCAGGTGAATTTCTTCTTCTACTTTGATTCATATCAATCATAAGCTTCTCCAACCTACCAATGCCTTCATCAATCTTCTCATGCATACGTTGTTCCATTTGATCGGCCTCTTCTCTCCGATATAAAGCTTCAACGTTTTGATGACGATTAGCTCTCCTTGGTGGCATGATTCAATTTCACAAAATTTCAACAAATCGATACCAAAGTGATACTTCACAAGCAAATCACGGCTTCACAAGCTTCTACATAACTTCACAAAGCTCGGCCTTAACTCCTTAGCTCGAAACAAGTTTTCCAATGATCCTCCCTAGGCTTGGCTACTTCACTAGTATACACGGCCTACTTCAAATTCAAACACTCTCAACACTTTGATCCAAAATGGAATGGATCGAAAGTTCTCCCTCTTGTTGTAACTTCAATATGAACACGATGAACAACTTCAAACTTCAACACTTGGCTGCAAGACCCGATTTAGCTATGATTGGCTAAAACAAGCTCCGATACCAAAAACTGACGCAGCGGATTAATCGAAACAAACTTCAATCGATGGAATGTAGCAATCGGTGAGTTGAGAATACTGCAAGGCCCAAATCCGTTGATCCAAAGATACCGGATTCTAGCTATCTTCGTCTCGTTGATCGCGCACGATGCTGAGAAAGAAGATCTACGATTCTTCGTACGTTGATCTAGCGCACTAGATACCGTGAATCGGCTTCTACGATCGTTGAATCGAGCGCACTCGATTAACCGAAAGAGGAGATAGGAGATCACACTCAACTACCAATTTGTATGAAAGCACAAAGCTAACAAAAGAGAATTTTATTCAAATATCAACAACCTTGAAATGTACAACTCACTCCCTATTTATAGAAGTTTCAACCCTGTCCTTAAGTCGTATACGACTTACGACTTAAACTAAGTCGGCACCGACTTATCACAATAGCATATATACAACGACTCATAGTAATTACACCACAACATACTCACTAGACCGATTTACGACTCATCTAGATCGTTGCCGACCTAACTGACTCAAGATACAAGACACACGACTCATCAGTAACTACAACAGCACTACACTGGACGACCTACGACTCAACAAGGTCGTGAGTGACCCAAATGATCAACACAACACGACTTACGACTTACAGTAGGTCGTTGCCGACCTAACACTTCCGACTTAAGGAAACACACAAGTATACTACCCTTAGGTCGTATACGACCTTACTACTCACGCGACTTACGAAGCAAACGACATACGACCCAAATCATACAACGACTCACTCACATATATACAACACAGTGACTCGACTTAGGTCGTGAACGACTCATCACTTACAAACCACACGACTCACGACTTAAATTCACAACACATAACGACTTACGACATAACATTCATACAACTCAAACTCCATGCGGCATCTCCCTCTTGTGTCCTGTTAAGTCGTGACCGACTTAGCGCCTCTTCCTTAGGTCGTGACCCATAAGAGTTAGGTCGTTAACTCGGCACATCTTCCCCTCTGGTCTCCAAATAGGTCGAGGACGACCTATGGTTTGAACCTAAAGTCATGGACGACTCAACTCCATGCCGTTAGCTCGTATTGCTTCTCCCTTAGCTCCTATAGCTATAAGTCGTAACTCCTTCCCCTGTGGCCTGTTAGGTCGGGTCCGATACAAGCCCTTAACCCGTAGCCGACTTAAATCTTTAGGTCGCAGATAACTCAACGCGGCTTCATTAACTTGTAGCTCTTCCTCCTTAGGTCGGGGCCGACCTAGCTTAACCTGTGCTCGATCTTAGCCTTGTGCTTCCATAGATCGTGCTGCATCAAAAACAGGACAGGATATCAGACTAAGACAAGTCTGAATCAACAACTAAAACTCCCTGAACTGCTGGTTCTATAACCAGGGATAGATCTTACACGTACTCCCTCAGAGATACGTGAAATACAACGAATTCCAGTTATCCAAATTGACAATTCAATCCTGAAGACTAAACACTCATCCAGAATCAAATCTCCTACTTCAGAATCCCAATTCCTCCGTTTCTTATCCATAAAACTCTTCGGACGATCCTGGGCTTCCTTCATCCTTACTGATCAGCTCAACTCTTGCTGATGTCCTTAGAAACAAACTGAACCAAAGACAATTCAACAAATTGATCTTTCCAAGATCAACTGTAACGACCCAACTTCCAAACTCCAGGAAGTCGCATCGCTAAGAAGAAAGAAAGGGATAGAAAAGAGAAAAGAAAGAGAAGAAGAAGAAACAACACTAGAATCTCAGCAGCGGAACGAATAAATTATATTAATAACATAAAATATTACATAGTTTACAACCACTATCAGAGTACACAGATATACAACACATACTAGACAGTTTTAAACACCTGTCTAGTATTTATAACATAATACAACTCAGAGACAATCACAGATTACACAGTGGAATACCATATATCTAACGCAGAAGCCTCCTGCTCCATTGCTCCTGCACAATTCGTCAAAAGCTAACCTGAATCCTAACCTGAATCCCTTAGCTACTCGTAAAAATTTGAGTATCCAAGAGTTTATGAAAAACAAAAATAAACTCCGGGTCAGACATGGGTCTGGTGTGAGTAACAGGTTAAAGTTGCTTAACTTTCAAAAACCTTTGAAAAGAAAGGTATCACGTAAGACTTTCCACACATAAACATGGAAAAGTTTTTACCTTACGCTAACCAAAACATTTGATAGGAAATCCAGTGATATTATAATAGGTCTAGGGTTTCAAGTAAATATGAAATAGCCGAAATTGTTACATCTATTAAATTCCAGCTACTAGCCACAAAGTGGGTAATACAACCAAAACCGTTGGCACTTATTGGATTTTGGATTCCATACAATGGCAGGGCTACTGGGGTACCGCCCGTCACAGTACGTGGCCTAGATCAACGTACCGAGGAGTACTCCCACTCCCCTGCAACACAAAGCCGGACCCGTTCCTTACTGAACAGTTTCGAACAAGACAACCCCGCAGTTGGTGTACACTGACAACTGCCCACTAAGCCGAATAAAAAGGGACCTCTAGACAGGGATCAATCTTGCTCTCCAGTGGGTGCGACCCACGAAGCTTTGCTGCACCTCCCCTGTTTTAGCCATTCCCGGTTGATGAGGCTTGAGGCTACGATTACCTTTAGAGGACACATCTCTTAGAATGCTCGTCGTCCACCTGACGATGTTCTGAAAGCATTCAATCCATACAAGTTCGTTCCGGGTTCGAACGAAACCGAAGGCATTATCTCGTTACACTCATTACGAAATCACCCACAGAGTTAACGACGATAAGCCTTGCACTCTGATTCACCATCTCGAATCTATAAGTACTATTCCGTCAAACTCATTACGGAATCACCCACAGAGTTATACTGACGTATAGCCCTTACACCTCGAGTCTTCACTCGCTCCACTTGGATTAACGACCTAACGTTATTTGGAAACGATGTGGTTTTCGGATATCCAAATATGGAAACCCGATCCCGGTCTCATCGAAATCCAAAGCGTGTCTTTTAAGGCCAAGTTGTTTTAAAGTTTTAAAACAATTCAATTATCTATATCCATACAAATAGATAAATCATAGGTTCACAACAGAAAATCAACATTATCATCATATTAGATAAACCATATTATCATTATTCAAAAGAATAATCTATATCAATATCACCATGCAACCAATGCATCCAAATCACTCAGCATTATCTATCTCATATCTGAGATTCTAACCATCCAAAGCAAACAACACTATCCAACCACATAAGCAATGATTAACCACACCAAAATATAATTAATTTAAAATGAATTAAATTAATTACATTATTCTATTAATTTAAAGTAAATTAAATTAATTACTTCACCAATATCAACTTGCTTATCAATATTAATTAATTATCAATCAAATAATTAATCATCATCCAATTATTCATTTTAATTAATCATCCTTGATTAATTAACTCTTAATTACATTCAAGTAATTATACACTAATTACTTACTCAAATTAATTATATTTAACCAAATACAGTAATTAACCTTTAATTACTTCATCATTAATTAATTGTAATTAATTACATTAATGCTTAATTAATTACATAAATTAATTACCTTTAATCACTTATTATTAATCTTAATTAATAAATCTTAATTACATCATTAATTATATTAATTAATGATCTCTAATTACATTTTAATTAATTGCCTTATTTAAATTAATTACTTTAAGTAATTAATCTTAATTTAAACCATAATTGTTAATCAACCTTGATTAACCCAATGTAGTAATTAACTTCCCTTAAATTACTTCACCAAATAAATTAATTACTCCTTAATTAATTCTAATTAATCCATTGATTAATTTACAAAGTAATTATACTCAAATATCTTCATTATCAAATCACTTCTAATTAATTGCATATAGTAATTACACATTAATTACTTCTCTAAGTAATTCCTCTTCATTTAATTACATTAAGTAATTATCCTCCATAAATCATCAAATGATTTATTTTAAATTAATTAAACTGAATTAATTAACTTAAAAAATCAAATTTAAACTCAATTAATTACAATAAGTAATTAATTCCTTAATTACTTGCATAAGTAATTATACTTAATAACCTACACAATTGATTATTTTTAAATTAATTAATCTAATTAAAAATTAAAATTAATCACATTAATTAATTATTAAGTAATTCTTTGTTAATGATCTTCATTAACTATTAACAACTCATTAATTATTTTCTAAAATAATTAACTTATTTTAATCATTATTAATTACAGATTAATTAATCATTAATTGATCCATTAATTAACCCCTAATTAATTAAAAAATTAAGTGTTAATTAAAACTTAATTAAATCCATTATTACTTGATTAATTAATTATTAATCATTAATCAAAAACTAATTTTATTTAATTAATTATTCTTAATTACAAGTTAATTATTCAAAGAATAATTAATCCTAAACCCTTAAGATTAAACCCCTAATTAATTTAAGTAATTATTAATTTCATTAATTTATTAAATAAATTAATTATTCATTTAATTAAATTAAATGAAATATACAAACATTAATTTATTATTAACTTTAACAAGTTAAAATCAATCTAAAATCCTTAATTGACAATAATACTTTTATTATAAAAGTAATTTTTACAAAAGTCAAACAAATTTCCTTTTAAAATTAAAATCATCTAAATTTTACATTATCATTCGAATTTGGTTTAACATTTAAATTTATAAACTTAAATTCATTTTAAATCAAAGATTCAAAATTAGATTTGAATCAAATTTAGACTTTATTCAAACATTACTACATATTTTAATTTCAAATTTAAATTTAAATTTCTTTTTAAAACATTTTAAACAATAAACTCTTTAAAGTTATTTTAAAGCAAATTTAAATTTAAAAACTTAATCATTTCAAATTTTAAGATTCAATTCAACTTGAATCTATAATTTAAATTAGATTTAAAACTTAATTTAAAATTTTGCTTTATATTTCAAATTCCAATTTAAAATTTGAAACATAACAATTACTAAACCTCAATAACTAGCTCGAGCTGACTCAAGCAACTCGAGTAACAATTCTTTCAAAATCATCTTAAAAATCAATTTAAATTTTCAAATAAAAACAGGTTTATACATAAACCTGTACTAACAGGTTTACCAACCCTGTAACTAAAACAAACACCCGAGACTAAACAGCAGTGACTTCGAGTTCGATATTCCCCAGCTTCGAGACCATCACAAAACTACCTGATACACACGAGCTTCTTCTTCTCCCAACAGCTAACTGATACGCTAGCATCCCCGTGCACTTGCACCACCACGGCGATCATCTCCATCCTATCGCGACCCCTTACGCAAGTCGACGGCCCTCTCCAAACCCCAAATCAACCCTCAATTCAACTACAAAAACCCTAAATCAAAATCAAGCACTCGAGTACCCAAAACAGGAAAATGTCGAAATGAAGATTATCAGCGTTCCCTCGCCTCCGACCACTAAAATAGATACCACTTCCGGCCATAGACTCCTCCATACCCCAGCTACCATCACCTCAAATCAGGTAAAGCTCGGTCTCTTAATTTGATCATAGTGATCAAATTTCTTGAACACAGTAAAACTAGGGTTATAAACATTAATCCTTAGTCACTACTTCCCCACTGCCTTGATTCCTCAATTACCATTTTTCCTAAATTCTCCTATCACCATTCTATCACCAGGAACATCACTGGCCACCAAATCACCTTAGATCGACAGAATCAACCCAAGACAGGTTTTCTAGAGAAAGCAGTAATGCTCAACCATTTCCAAGCTAAAAATCCTAATTTTAGTTTTAAAATTCAAGTTTTAGATAATGAAATCAGTTTGTCAACTTTAATCAATGATTCTAGAAAATCAAATCCTTATTTATTTTCAATGTGCTCTGTTATATTTTTATAATTCAGAGGCACTATAGAAATTTTTTTTCCTTTTTATTTTTATAAAATTCTAAACTTTAAACTCATAATACAACACCATATTGATTTAATCTTAAGCTTTACACTGATTTAAAACAAAAGGATGGGTTTAACAAATTTCTGAGCCTGGGATATCATACACCGCAAAATAATTACACAACAACTTGCATACTACAATCATTCATATAGCAGAAATGAGCTTGTAAATTTGCATGCACACAATTATTTTCAGAGAATATAAGCAACTAAATTATACTTAGGCTTATTATGTAATAAAATGTTACTCACAGTTTTTAGGAGCAGAGCATCCATTTTTACTTGCAAAGCTTCAGATTTTATTTTTTTTGATTTGCTTTAAAAACTGCAGATGCTTTAACTTCATCTTGCTTATAGAAATGCTCCCTGATCTACATGCCTAATTATTTCCAGGTGATCACTTGCAGGCTTCCAGAGAAAAGATGCATGCAAGTTTGAATGTTGATTTCAATTAGAGGACTGCAGGCTTTAGTTGATGTTGAAAAGAACTGCAGTCTTGACTTAGCTTTTGAAGTTGCATGTAGGTTTCAGAAATTGCACGTTGATTTCAGGTTTAAGAATTGTAGATTTGATGATCATGTTATTATGATTTATTTTGGTAAGTGGAAACATGGGTTTTGATTTGAAGATGTAAACTTCATATTTCCATGGCTGAAAATCTTAAGTTTTGAAAAAGAAAAAAAATGGAAAGGAAGAATGATCTTTGAGGAAATGTATTTGTATAAGTATATTTTGATTTTAATAGAAATAAAATGAAAAGAAAATTTTAAACATTACACTTGTTCACATTTTAACAATTGTCACTTAAGTTTATTATATGACTAACACATGTCAATTTATATCCTAAGAAACTTACACATGTATATTAAAAGTGTTTTAAATTTTAATTTAAATTGTTTATAAATACTTTAACTTATTTTATTCCATATGTATATATAAATGAATTTTATTTCCTTTTAATTTTAGAAATCAAAACAAAACAAGTTATAAACAAAAGCTTATTCAAATATTTTTAAGTGTTTATTCTTTTAAATTTTTAAAATATTGAATTCCAATTTAAATTAAATTATAATCTCCAATTTTAAAATCAAGTTATATATATGCATATATAACTCTTATTAAAATTTTAAAATAACAAATCCTATTACTACAAATCTATTTATGTTCAAAAAAATTTAAGTATTATAATTTTTATTCAAAAATAACAAACTAAATAATATTAAATAATTTATAAAGGAGATTATAAATTTCCTTTATCACTCAATATATTAAAACCATAAGTAAATTGTATTTTAAATTCTTATATAACATTTTCAAGCAATATTTTTTTAAAAAGAAAATAAAACAAAGCTTTGATGTTAATCAAATTTAACTTCATTTTTAAGTTAATTAAAAATATAAATTTAAACAGATAAGATTTTCCTTTAATATAAACCATATAATTATTTATTTGAATTGGTTTGAAAAGTTATATGTTAAATTTAAATCAAATTTCCAATTTATCAAATATAAATTAGAGTTAGAAAATTAATTCATTTACTAAATTCAAAAATCAAAATTTATCACTTTACAATATATACAATTATATCTATTATAAACAGAAAACAATTTATTTATTCAAAAAGATAAAATCCTCTAATTTAAGTATTTATTAAAACATGATTATTAAATCAAATTCCAAATTTGTTATTAAAATTATCAAATCAAATTAAATTTATAACACAGATTATTAAATTTATATTGCCCAAATTTCCGGGATATCACATCGAGCAAAACTCAGAACACAAACTCTATTCCAAAATCGGAGGACAAATCTCACTTCTCTCATCCGGAAAAGATAAAATAGGTGCATTCCAAACTGGCCTCAGATTCTGAGAAATTTCCTGTAGAACTCTCCAATCCAAACATTGCAACATCCCATTGCTTCCAAACTAAAATAGCTGCCACCATGCTTCAACTGCGCAACTCTGATTGAACAGATGAAAATGCTGATGATGAACTCAAGCACAGACTGGACAACACATTCCAAAAATAAAGTTCACATATCCAAAAATAAAACTCAGAAGTTCTTCCAAAATCTGAGCTGCTTCACCAAGCTCAAAAACCATCCTATTACTAAGCTGATCCATCGGTACTACTCCTGGAAATCCAGTCGATACCAAACTCAATCTTCAGATGTTGACCAAACTCTGACTTCTCGAAGACACCCAGAAAAATATCTCTGAAACACAAAAGAACACTCAAATTATCGCAAGTCACTTTTGCGATCAGTCCAGCCTAATTCTAAAGATACTGCTCTCTCTTTACAAATCAGAACAGCTTACACTTATGTGGCCAATCCATCGAAGAAATGGAATTACTCTGTTGCTTCTGAAGTCACCCAATAAAACTGCTAAGCCAGAAGACTTTCAAACCCAAAGCCCTTCGAGAAACTCGGACCTCAAAGCAAACAAGAACACCCAACTGAACACAGCCACAACACCGAAGCAGACACTCTTCCTAAATCTTGTCCCAAAGAAACATCTCCGGAGACATCCATAGTCACTGTGTCTCATCACACAGCTACTACACCTTAATGTATCAAGATATCATGACTTGCTTCTGTCCAACCGACAGATCCAAATTCTAGCTCATCCAAACTTACGCTTCAAAAATGAACTCCGAACCTTAACAGATTTTCTTCAGAGATCGATGAAATCCTTACACCACCCAAAGCTTACTCGAGACAGTATTAGGTCTACAGTCTCGACAGATACATTTCCAACCTCAAACATTCAAATTCCAACCATTGGTAGTTGTGTTACACACACCACCACCCTATCTACCTTTATAGCTTATTGGAAAACCCGAACAGGTAACCCAACAATAGGTAGAAATAATTAAATATATATTTATGTATCAAAATTACAAATATGCTCTCTCAGGAAAGAAATCACTCAAGAGCCTAGGTATTTACTCAACCTAGCGCTCTGATACCAACTGTGACGACCCAGGCTTCTACGCCCGGAAAACCGTTTCGTCTTGAAGAAATAAAGGGATGAGAAAATAAAAAAGATAGAGAAGAAAGAACAACAACATCAGAATCTGACAGCGGAACGAATAAATTATAATAATCACATAAGTATTTACATAATATACAACATCAATCAGAGTTATACAGACAATACATCACATACTAGACAGTTATAGACACCTGTCTAGTTCATACAACTCGATACAACTCAAACAAATACCTCAAAGATATCAACACAGCGGAACTATAAGTATATCTATAACGCTGAAGCCTCCTGCTCCATTGCTCCTCCAGAATTCGTCAAAGCTAACCTGAATCCCTTGGCTACTCGAAAAAATTTGAGTACCCGAGAGTTTATGAAAAACAAAAATAAACTCCGGGTCAGACATGGGTCTGGTGTGAGTAACAGGTTAAAGTTGCTTAAATTTGAAAATCCTTTGAAATAAAAGGTATCATGTAAGACTCCCCATACATAAACATGGGTAAGTTTTTACCTTACGCTAACTAAACATTTGATAGGAAATTCAGTGATATTATAGTAGGTCTAGGGTTTTCAAGTAAATAGAAAATAGCCGAAATTGTTACATCTATTAAATTCCATCTACTAGCCACAAAAGTGGATAATACAATCAAAACCGTTGGCACTTACTGGATTGTGGATTCCATACAATGGCAGGGCTACTGGGGTACCGCCCGTCACAGTACGTGGCCTCGATCAACGTACCGAGGATCACTCCCGACCCCTTGCAACACAAGGCCGGAACCATTCCTTACAGAACAGTCCCGAACAAGATAACCCCGGCAGTTGTTGCAATCAACCGCCCACACAGCCGAAAATAAAGGGACATCTAGACAGGGGAATATCCTTGTCCTGCTTGGGCATGACCCACCTAACCTTGCCGCACCTCCCCTGTTTTAGCCATTCCCGGTTGATGAGGCTTGAGGCTGCGATTACCTTTAGAGAATACATTTTCTTAGAATGCTCATCGCCCACCTGACGATGTTCTGAAAGCATTCAATCCATACAAGTTCGTTCCGGGTTCGAACGAAACCAAAGGCATTATCTCGTTACACTCATTTTGGAATCACCTTCAGAGTTAACGACAATAACCCTTGCACTCTGAATCTTCATCTTCACTCCAGATTCACGACCTATCGTTAATTTGGAATCGATGTGGTTTTCGGATGTTCCAAATAAGGAAAACCGATCCCGGTCTCATCGAAGTCCAAAACGTGTCTTTTAAGGCCAAGTTGTCTATTTAGTCTTAACAGTTTAATTCAATATAATCAATATACACACAGATGGATAATTCATAATATCACAATAGATAATCACCTCATCATCATAAATAGATAATCAATATTATCATCCAAACAGATAATTAAATATTATTATACTTAAACCAAGCATCCATATCACATAGATATTATTCATGTCACATCTGAATTCACAATCATTAAATGTAATATCAATATCATTCATAAGCAATGATTTATAAATCACAATCTATAATTAATTTAAAATGAATTAAATTAACTACTTCTATCTCTAATTAATTTAAAGTAAATTAAATTGATTCTTTATCTATAAATCCTGCTTATACAACCATTAATTAATTATAAATCAAATTAGTTAATTAATTAATCTCTAGATATTCATCTTGATTAGATACCTTTGATTAATCGTCTTCTAATTATAATAAGTAATTTGTCTTTATTTAATTTCCCAAATTAATTATCCCAATCATTTATAGTAATTAACATTTATTTACTTCATTTACTTAGTTACATTTATTCTTAATTAATTACATAAATTAATCACCCCATTATTGATTATTCCTTAATTAACTAATTCTTAATTACATCATTAATTATTAATTAATGATCTTTAATTTAGATTTAAATTAAATTACTTTATTTAATTAAGTGATTAATCTTTAATTAAACACAATTATTAATCACCTTCGATTAATATCAACCAGTAATTAACTACCCTTAATTACTCATATTAATAAATTAATTATCCCATCATTAATTATCTCCATTAATTAATCCCTTGATTAACTACAAAAGTAATTATCCAAATTACTCCATTAAAACATCATCTTTCACTAGTTACATTCAGTAATTAACATTAGTTACTTCCTTAAGTAATTATGCCCATTGAATACACTAAGTAATTATACTTATCAACTCATCAAATGATTTTCTTAAATTAATTAAACTAAATTAATTAACTTAAATTAATCTTTTTATCAAAATTAATTACAATAAGTAATTAATCTCTTAATTACTTCCATTAAGTAATTACTTCACAATTTACAAATGATTATCTTAATTAATCTAATTAATTATTAAATTTAATCACATTAATTAGTTACTTAATAATTCTTAGTTGATCGTTAACTGATGGCATTTCCTTAATTACTTTTTAAGAAATTATCTTAGATTTAAACATTATCAATTATTTCTAATTATAAATTAATCTAAATTTGTTAATTAAATAAATCATTCTTTAATTATCTTATTAATTAAATTATTTTATTACCTTAGTTATCTCTAAGGTAATTCATTTCTATTAATGATTTCATTAATATTAAAGTGTATTTAAACATTACATTTTAAATTCAAATTCAAATTCCATTTTGAATTTAAGATCTAAAATGATTAACCAATTTAAACATTACCAAAATTAAATTCAAGTTATAAAACTTTTAAATAATGTGAAGAACATTCATTACTTATATATGAAACTTATGTAAGAAAAGATTAAACTAGATTACTTAATTTTTTTAAAAAAAATTAAGCTTTTAAAATACATTAATTATTTAATTTAAACTTGTTTTAAAACATTCAGATTTAAAAACTGATTTAAAATTTCAGATTTGAATTCAAAGAAGAACTTGAATCCAAAAATTTAACTTTGATTTAAAAACTTTGGTTTTAACTTGCTTTTAAAACTTGCTTTTAATTCTTGATTTAAAACCAAATTCATTTGAAACCTTGGATTCAAAAGTTCATTTGAACTTATACTTTAAACTTTGAATTTGAACCACTGTCAAAATTCTGGTTTCAAATTTTAAATTAAATTTAAAATCTGAAAACTGTCAGGTTTGAAAACCTAAAAAGCCATATTTAAATATTCTAAAACTTTTATATCAATTCAGTTTTGAATTCAAAAAGATAAATTTGAATGCACACTTCAACTAGATATGCACTTTGTTTAATCTGGTATACAATTTCATTTGAATCTGCTTCAAAACCCAAATTACAATCAGGAAGAAAAAAAACCCTCTGCACACACTAAGTTCAACAGAACTTCCACTGCACTTCAACGGCACGGTGCACGTGCATCGTGGCTCTGGCCACCTCCGGCCATCCACCAGAACTGCAACCCCTCACCGATCAACTCAAGACAACATCTCGATCATCTAAACCCACTGCAGCATCTCGAATCAAAATCGAGTAGCCTAAACAAAACCTGGAACACAACAGCTCTTCTCCCTCTCGAACATGTCAACGCTTCGCCCCTGCTCCTCCGACCACCAGAGAACCGCCACCACCGACTACGGCTTCGCCTACCATCCCTCTACGAATTCCCAAAAGCCCATAATGCTCGATCGTCTATGGTCATCGAACGAGACCAAACACAACCACGGCAAAAACTAGGTTTAGAAACATCAATCGCTTGCCGCTGTCGCCACCATGGCCGTGACCACCTCCGACTATTTTTCCCATCACCTCGGCAGGCTCCTCCACCTCTTCGCACAACCCGACCACTTCTAGTCTAATAGATCATCAGAGATTCCCAAAAACTCCAAAATAGTGTAAACCAGAATTTCACTTCCAATCCTCAACTAGAAAATGAAATCTTGCTTCCTAAAATCATTGTTTAGTATAAGGGTTCAGTTCATGTTCCTGAATTACTAAATTAACGCATTTGCATTTTTCCACAAATTCAAACCTTCCTGATAGATTTTGATTTGCAGAGAAAGGTTAAAGTTATCTTAACTTAATTAAAATTTTAAACTTAACTTTATAATCAAACAAACAAATGTTGTTTAGATGCTAAGTCCTAACAACAACCAGATAAATCAGGAATGATTTTTGAAGTAAGGTATGAACTTGAGATTAAAAAAAACAGGATGTCTCATAGGTTTTTAATGCACGGACATCATTGCCAAACACACAAGCATTCAACAGTATGTAAAAAAAATTTCATGCTTAAGTAAACAACCAGATACTCAGGTTTATAAATGAAGTTACTCACCTTGATTAGAGAAGAGGGACAGAGCATAACTAGTTTGAAAAGCAGTTTTAAACCTTTAAAACTGAGAAATGCTTTGCTTTTGATCCTAAATCTTCTTGCCTTGTTGAGTTGCAATGTTACTTAAGTTTGTTTAGATGAAGTTGTTTCAGTTTTTGAAAAAAAAGAAGAAGAAAAAAACTTGCTAATATTTTCTCCTCTGACTTGCTATCTTGGACAAATGAAATGGGCAGATATACAAATATAGAAGTGTTTTGTAAAGAGGGTGTGGGTTAAACAAATTAGCAGGTACACTTATCTTTTTTTATGACATTCGAATTGACTAGTTTGCTGCTAGGTATGGAAGCATTAAATGCTAAGTATTTGTTTCAGTTGTAAATATAAAAAAAGGAAAAGCTTGCTATGATGTAAACGAACAGAGATGGGAAGTTAAATATAGAAAGAGCTTTACAGGGGGTATTTCTGGGTTTTGAAATCTAGCCTGGTACATTTTTCTTTTTACTTTATCTTTGATCAAAGATTTGGAGGCTGAGATGATTATTAAAAACAATTTGAACTGACTTGTTTGTTGCTTAGAGATAAAGGCATTAAATGCATAAGTACCCTATGCTTTATTTTACTTTTGTTTATGTACTTGCTTGCATACCTAAATTACAGCTACAAAAATATTTCTTTTGCCTGGTACACTTTTAGTCTTGGTTATTTAAATGCTACTTTTTTTCCGCTTTTGCATCACTATTTTAAAGACAACATATATACAAAACCTGGTTTGCTTTTGTACTTTATACATATATATACTTGCCTGCCTAACTTATGTATATATACAAAGTTGTTCTAGCCAATGTTATAAATTTTTAACCTAAGTATAAATACATACTTTTATACTTAAACAAATTTACAATTCTACCTTTCTTTTATTTTTAAACTTAAACTATTAAATACTCCATTTACTTATTATTTATTTATTACTTATGTTTGTATTACAATTTCTTAAGTTTATGTATTCAGGCTTATTTTTATAACCATATATTTGGTTTACACTTATGTTTCATATTTATAAAGTTTGTTTTATTTTTAAACATTGTTGAATGATTTATTTTAAATTTATAGCTTTCCAAAATATGTGTATATATATAAACATTAGTTTAAAATAATAATTCCTATTTATTTAAAATCCATTGTAAAGATTTACATTATTAATATAGCTCATTATTAAATCAAAATGATTTATAAAAGAATTATCCCTTTATTAATAAATTACTTATTGTATCAATCTATATTTAAAAAGAACAAACGAACCTTTGGTCTAATTTAAATTTAAGCTAAAATTATTTTAAACAAATTAAACTTAAATCTTAAGTATTTTAAAGCCATATGATTATTTAATAGCTTAATACTAAATTAAATCAAATTTCCAAGTTATCAGAAATATTAGAATTAGAAAACATAACTTTATTTATTAAATTTAAAACAAAGATTAACTATTTACAATACATATACAAATATATAGATATATATTGTAAATAGAAAACATTAAATTAGTTTTCAAAAGATAAATTATCATTAAATATTTATTTTAAAAGAATATTATTAAATCAATTTAATTTTTAATGTAGATTATTAAATTGATATTGCTCCAAATTTCCGGGATGTCACATCAGCGAAGATGTTCTGGTTGGAGGGACTTAGGCTCTGATCATCAGGATCGTCGTGCCGAACTTATTTTATCATTGTGGCTTGGGTTCCTGTGTTGAGCATGAGTGCTCGATTTTGTTTTCCGTTGTTATTTTTGGATCTGGATTCTCGTGCGGGTCGATGAGTTGATCGTCATTTGGATGGTGATACTGACGAGGCACCGGAGTCGGCATGGTTGACATGCATGTGCATGTGTACACGGAGACGTCGGTAAAGCAGAAGATCTGGAAGATAATGAGATGCTCGGGTATGAGTTCGGAGGTGTTGGGTTTTGACTCGAAGTAGATGTGGAAACTCGAGTTTGGGTTCGATGAAGTTGAATGATGGCTCGAGTTTTGAGATAGCAGGTTATTGAAGAAGTGACAAGTTTTAAGATCAAAATTTGATCCAGTAGTAACAATTTATCAACTCTTTCAATTTAAAATGATTAAGGGTTAATTCAAGTTGAAAATTTATTTAAGGTTTGAGAACAGAATTATTTTGGGTTAAAGAATTTCAATATTTATAACTTTTTAAAGAGTTTATTTAAATAAATCTGGTAATGTAATTAGATTAATTTAAGGAAATTAAGTATAATTTATTATAAAGGATTAATTAAGAAATTAATTAAGGATAATTAATTTACTTGATGTATAAATGATTAAGGATTAAAACTTAATTAATTTAAGGGCTAATTAATTTGTAATTAAGTTCATTTATTAGATAATGAAGATTATTAATTAATGATTAGAGATTGATAAATTAAGCAATCCAGTGTAATTAAGAATTAATTAATTAAGTAATTAGAGATGAATTGATTGGTAGTTAAGAATTTATTTACTTTGAAATTAATGATGGTTAATTTTAACTTTAATTACTTAGAGAAGTAATTAGAGAATTGTTAATAGTTAATGAAGATCATTAACTAGGGATTGTGAAATGGTAAATTAATGTGATTAATTTAAGGAGCTTAATTGGATAATTAATTATGGATAATCATTTGTGGAATTGGTTAAGGATAACTACTTAATGAAAGTAACTAAAGATTAATTACTTAGTGTAATTAATTAAGGATAATTGATTAAGAAAAACTAACTAAGGTTTAATAAATTAGTGAGTGTGATCAATTATAGGATAATTAATTCAATGTAAGTGATTGTAGGATGATTAATTTGTGTAATTAATTAAGAGTTAATTACTCATTGTAATAATTAATCAAGGGTGATTAATTAAGAAGGATAATTAAAGGATGGTTGATTAATTGGTTTATAATTAATCAATATTAAGTAAAGGTAATCTAGGAGGTTAAGATTAGTAATTAATTGAATTAGAGATAAATTACATTAATTAATGTTTGGAAGTGATCAATCTTGCTTATGAATGATTGAAATGATGTTAAAAGCTTTGAATTGGTTGATATCTCTTATATGAATGCTTTGTGATATGATATGTTGGGTGATAGTGATAATGTAGTTATCTATCAATGATAAATTGCTGTGTAAAAATGTTGTCCGGTATTTAAAGTTGAATTGTATTTAATTTAATAACTTAGGTTAAGATAACATGAGATTCGAAGAGACCGGAACCGGGTATCAGTAAATACCCGAAACCACTTCGATTTGTAATTTACAATTTTTTTATATTATATTAAAAAGGCTGGAATGTAATGAATTGTGAATATGGATATTTAACTTTAAATTGTTATATGATAAAGGTTGACTATGAGAACTCGTAAAAGGGTTCGAGTTATCCTGATATTCTCGTGTGTTATGGTTTGGTATTTCATATCTTATGGGTTTACTCACATTGGTTTCCAGCCTGATCCGGATGTTACTTTGATGTTATGCTCGGGTCAGACCGAGTATTACAGATTTCAGATAAGGACGTTCTGGAGCTCAGGAGACGAGCTGGATGGCAGGAACGTGTAGAGAGTTTCCCCTGTGATATTGGAGCATCTGAAATGTGATTGAATCTGTCCTGTATTTGTGTATTTATGTAACTCTGATGTATTTAAAATGTAATTGACTGATATAGTTTCCTTTTTTAAAGAATATTATTTGATATTATATTTTGATCCGCTGCGAATGTGAGGTTTCGGTGACTTGTTTCTGTTTCTTCTTCTTTCTCTTTTCTTCTTTTCCTAACTATCTGGAATTTTCGGGATCGTAATTTCCTGGTCGCTACACAAAACATCATATAAACATTTTCTATTAACAATTTAGAGTTCTCACTTTTTGTGCTTTCAAACTAGGTTTAAACTTTTCTAGCTTTGCTAAACTTTGCTTTAAGCTCTTTAGAACTTGCTAAACTTCTACCTACTTGCCTTAGGAGGCCACGACCATGCTTGAAAGGAAAATTATGCTCGGCCAAATTAAGGAAAAGGGGGTGGGAGCAATAGGAGAGGGAAGGAGGCGTTTTGAAGTGGTTCGGATCGAGTTTAGTCGATATTTTTCTTTGTTTTATTTTTGGGAATATTTTGGCATAAATTTGTTAAGGTGGAAGTCATTAAAGAAGGTAAGGAGAAGCTTGAAATTTTGAGAAGAAGAAGTAGAAGTAGGTGAGAAAGTGTGTATGTATTTATAGAAAATATTCGGGAATAAAATATAGATTTGTGTTTTTACTTAACTAACCTTTCTTCAGAATTAATTATTTAAATCAAAACTTACCATCCACATCACATCACACTTTTAAAATTCAAATACTTAAGATTAAGTAAAGAATAAGATTGATTACTTTACTTTATATCACATTTCTTTACTTTATGTCGCATTTGATGCGACATGTGTTTTGTCTTTCTTAGTTTACTTTTGCTAATTGCATTCTAGTATTTCCTAAGTGTGATTATTAAAAGTAACATTGTTTAGTTAATTGTTAACTATCCTTATATGTTAACATATTTATTAAATTGTGTACATAAAGGTGCAACAACGTTGCGATAATTTTAAATCGACACAACGTTGATTTTTGACAAAACGTTTTACGGTCGTATTTGACGTTTCATTTAAAAATAAATTTCTATAATGTTATTTAAAAATATAAACACTCATAAATAAATTAAAATAATTTATTAAACCATTTAAACTTACTTTTCTAAACTCAGAATTTTGTCATTTTTGTCGATATAAGCAAATGTTACTATTTTTATGTATATTTTTATTTCCAAATACTATCTGATATTATTTAAATCAATAAAATTTTCATATTTTATATTTAAAATCACTTCAAATATTATATTTTGAAGTGGTTAAATTTTGGGTTGTTACAGTGCGAAATATAATACTTTGATCCCTAGAGCGCGGACTAGAGTATAAACGACTTAAAAATCTCTAAATCCCCAGAGTGCGAACTAGAGTACTCTGAGTCTCCAGAGCACGGATTAGAGTATAAACGACTTAAAAATCTCTAAGTCTTCGGAGTGTGGACTAGAGTTCTCTAAGTCTACAGAGCATGGACAAGAGTATAAGCAACCTAAATATCTCTAAGTCCCCGGAGCGCGGACTAGAGCGCTCCAAGTTCCCAAAGTGCGGGCTAGAGTACAAATGATTCAAAAAATATCTAAGTCCCTGGAGCACAGACTAAAAGTATTCTAAGTTCCCAGAGCATGGACTAGAGGATCTACGATTCCAAAAATTTCCGAATCATATGGAAGTGAACTGTAGCTTGTGATAACTCACAAGATTTGAAATTACGGCTACAAGTTGTATAATAAGCTGAACAACAAAAATCATCGAAAGAAAAGAAACATAGTTTTATTCACTAATCCAAAATAAAGTTCCACTACAACTTCTCCTAGACTTAGAGCAAAAAGTCTATTAGCAACGGCTATAAAAATAATAATTACATGATCCAGGCTTATTCGCGGTGAACGAGGCTTGTTAGCTACTTTTTCGACTTATTCTCCTTCCTTGCTTTCTCTGAACACTCCTCCCCCAGGTGTTTTCTCTTGGACGCCTTGCTTGACACGGAAGTGGTGCCCGGGGAAGGGAGAGGAACTCCTAGTGGCGAGGTCCCACAGGGAGAATAGCCTTCAGGGGCCTGTTCATTGGATCGTCAAGTTCCACCACATGAGGCTCAACCTTAATATCAGCCTTCTTCCCCTCTTTCATGATTTGCTCCTTCATGCTCAGTTTTGAAGTTTGTTCAGAGGCACCCGTAATTTCAACTTCATCATGTTCTTCTACGGGCGATGGATTTTCAGATTTGTCTTCGTCAAGCGCCTCGATCACTTAAGCGTTAGGTCCGGGAGTCTTCCCCGTTCGAATAGCCTCTCCCACTTTCTCCTCCCTCTCCATGGCAACATCGCTCCTTGCAGTAGGTTCGGGATCGGAATGGCCTATATGAAGTAATGAAAAGTAAATGTTATAATGCGTCTATTACACGCCAGAAGCGATTATCTTTTAGACTCTAGGAAGAAAAACCACGTACCGATTTCCAGTTGGCTCTCAACTGTTTTAGGTGTTCTCCCTTTGGAATAGGACATAGAGCGTGAATATCAAGTCCAGGCTTCTTTAGGTCATAGCCAGTATGCTGCTCGAAAGGATCAAGTGATGAGCGACCGGTTGTCTGAATAGGAGGAGGAACTGGAGATTCAATTTCGGATGGACCAGCAGTGTCATTCTTTCCTTTTGATGAGGAGGAGTCCCTTCCGTAAAGGGCCTTTGCCGTATATAGGTCAGTGTGCTCATTCTCGCGAAGCACTTCCTTCACAAGAGAATCCTCATCAACCTCTTCAGTTCCCAACTCAACCTTTTTAATTTTTATTAAAGTGTCCCATGCTTCGGCCAAAGATTCAAGGTAACCCTCGCTAAGAAATGTTAAATTGCAATGAATAACTACTTGAGTATTGTACTCGGCTATGAGTGGATCAAACATGCACTTAATTTCCTTCCTACTAGCCTCAGCAGCTGCCTCGAGGCGTGAATCGATTTTCGTGAGCGCAATTCTTTGCCCTCCTCATGGGCTTCGTCCTTCAGTGCTTCAGACTTGGAGAGCTCCTCATCAAGCTTTGTTTTAGGATAGCGATAATCTCATCGCAATATCGTTGCGAATCCTCTTGAGCGCAGTCTTTTCTTCCTTTTCTTTGAGGAGTAGCTCCTCCAATTCTTTGGTTCATTGAGTGAGAACATCTTTCTCCTTTTGAACCGAGTCTTTTTCTAAGGCTAAAACGCCACAGCGTTGAACCGCTTCATCAATTTCTTTTTATGGGTAGCCTTTAGGTGATTGACTGCCTAAGTAGTATCTTTAACATTATTCCGAGAGGCCTCAATTTGAGATTTATACGAGGAAAGCTCTTCATCCTGGGCTTTGATAATGTCTTTATCATGAATGACTTTAAGTTTTAGGTGATCTATCTCATATTGACGTTCCATGGAAACTTTTCAAACTTTTTCAACCTAGTGCACAAACGCGTCGTGTTGGATGTAGACATCATTATTTCATGTAATGGTACTTTCTTTAACATGCCCTAGAATAGGATGGATCGCGGGAAAAAAATTTAATCCATCAAAGCATATTTTTGAAAATGTGGCTTTAAGCTCGGCTAGCTTTTCTGCTATCAATGGATCATGTGCAGGGGTTGAGGAAGTTTGTTTAGCCGAAACCACGGACTTCTTGTGAGGCATGCAAGGTTGCCTAGTGCTTGATGAACTAGAGTATTAGTCGCGAGGAGCTTCAGATTAAGATCCCCTTTGAGCAGATTTCCCCCTGCTTTGTTCTGGTTGAGGAGGAGGATCATTGAGGTACGAAGAATGGCTGTATGTTTTCCATCGAGATGATGATGAATCTTGGGGACAATCGTCTTTATCGTTGTCATCGTCTCTATCTCGGCATCTACCGGACCCCGAGTCTCGGATGGAGTGATTAAAGATAGAAGACCTATGAAGGCGGTCGAATCCATGAGTATGCCTCATATCACCTGCACAGAAATTAAGTGAGGACAAGTTAGCAAGAATAACATGATGGCCGAGCTTAAGTACAAGGTGAAGTGTAAGTGCTTGTGTGTGTCCTAGTGATTCCCCCCAACGGACTAGTTTCTTTTGCTTTACTAATTGGGGTTGACTCTCCATGTCGACTGGTCGAATCGCCTACATCGCTTCTCGTGGGTGAATTAAGCCCTATATCTCCTGGATCGTTAGAACCATAATTCAGCAGGTCAACAGGGATGGTCAGGCCCGAAAGACCTTTAAGTGAACCCTCTAGATGTTGGGGAGAGGATTTTTTCTTGACCAGGATGATGGTAACTTTAGAAGTCCTGCCAACTGTTTTATTCTTCGATTTATAGGTTAAGCCTTTTAGCTTCTTCGAAGGGGGAAGCGATTTGGTGACGTCAAGTACGTCAGTTATAGGTGCGATATTAGAGCCTAAGTTGTTTTTGGCACCTCGGCCTCCATTATTTCACCCTCTTCAGATACATCGGGGGTCCCTCCTGTGGAAGGCATCGAATGCCCAGCTTGCTTTTTGTCTTTTGCCGAGGCAGATCCGGTTGTAGTGGCACTATGAGGGAAACTTGTTCGACGACCTTCCACCGACAATCCTACCTTTAAAAGTGATTCATTGGAAATGACGGATTTGATGTCCCGGTCTCCCATGGGAACAGCTCGAATAGCTTCGACGGCCTTAGAGTACCCGGTGCCTTCAGGACATGGTCTGATACCTGTAAAAATTGAAAAAGTTATAGAAAGAATGCACTTTCTACCATAGACAAATATTGATCCGGAAAAGGAACGTACTCCCATCCAGCCATCTTCTCGCAAAGCCCGAGGGACAGCGTACATAGAACCATTTCTGCTTGTATTGGGTGAATTTACTCCATGCCCCCATCAGAATCTGACACTTGAAATATTGCTCGAGAAATATGAAAGATGGACTATCAGACCGTCTTTTGAAGCGATAGATGTAACGAATGTCATCAAGAGTGGGAAGCCTGAATAGAATGCTCATAAAGAGAATACAAGTGGCATAAAGAAACGCGTGACTATTGGGATATAGCTGTGTCGGGGCGATCCCGATATACTATAGCACTTCGCGGAGAAAGCAGTTAAATGGTGGCACGCTACCGACTCGGCACATGAATTTGTTGCAAGCTGTATATCCAGTTGGTGGTAGGTGAGGACGATCTTGTCCCGACGGAACTAGTACGTCGTCAAAAGGGATTCCATGGATCGAAAATAGCCGGCGAAGAGCAGTTTCACTAATTTTTGAAGCTCGTATTGTGCAGGATAATTACTCCATTTGTAGCATCAGGTGCTGGGCCCATAACTGCAGCGGATGGATCCGAAATACTCTGTGTGGAGGTTATCGGTGGGTCCAAAGTACCTACTACTTCCCGCTGAGAGCCTGGATCAGGATTATCGAAAATTATGGTAGAGCTCGATTTTTTGGACATCTTCAATGAGCATCGAATATGGATAGACACATATTTGGACTATACTTGAAAGACAATTAGTATTAGATATAACGATAAAAATATTCCCCCTCCCTCCTTGTGGTGTGTGGACTAGTGCAATCATTCAAGCATGAGTATAAAAGAATTAAAGATTTAAAGAGTTCTGAAGTGTGATTGAGCCTTAAACTATCATCTTCGAAGACCGTCATCCTTGACCGTCCCCAAAAGCTTGTCCTATGATCGGTAGTAGTGATCCTGGAATTAGGCATTGACATCATATGTTGAAGGCTGTTATTTGCTTTGGCTAAGTTGAATACATGTTTACATTTTGTTAAAACCGTGAAGTTATTAGTCCAAATCGGCTATATATGCTCATGTGCTTAAATTCTTGTCATTTTCGTTGTTCTACGACTAGGCATGGGAGTATGTAATCTTGACATGTGCTGTGTTTAAGCGGAGATGGTCTTAAATTATCAATGATGAACGAAAGGCCTAAGGCCGATCGTATCTCTAAGCCTACATACCGAACTACTAATCTACAAGCTACCGAACGACCCCCTAGACCAACGCACCAACCCACTCACTTTCCTCAATGACACTCTCTCCCTCAGCACCGAGCAACTCCCTCATTCAAAATACCGAACCACTCCACCAGACTTTGACCGACCTACAACGACGCGCAACATTACCAAACCACCCTTTCACTCTCTCAATGTGACCGAACTGCTCTCTTTTTCTCGATACTAAAACTGGTCCCTCTCAGAAATACCAACCCTTGTCCCCAACAAGGGTTCGCCGACATAGCCTTGCTCCAAAGACTTGCCGTTTCTGCTCCCTAACTCTCCACGTCATCGGCCTCAAGACTAAGGCTACACCACTTCTCTTAGTAATCCTCAAACGAGCTATAGTCCTAAAACACGACCTCCACTGTGGTTCTTCCTCTTCGCCATCTCCTATGAAACTTGTAAACTCGAACTCAGAACTAGACTATTGACCTAGAGGAATAGGCTGGATGAAGGATTCATACCTATGTGAAAAGCTTTAAACTCATGGTGGTTGTGGGATTAAGAATTGGAGGTTGTTTGAATTAGTCGGCTACTAGAGTTTCGATGTAAGAGGACTAGGTTTGGAAAAAAGGAGGAAGGGTTAAATAGCAGATGGCAATTCGAAGAGAAAAAGTTCGCTGGCTTGTGAAAGTAGAACGAAAGTAAGAAGAAAGGAAAGAAGCAAAGGCCGAGGTTTTTATATGATGAGCAGGGAAGGCTAACAGGCCTTAACCGATAGAACTGGTCAGCACATCAGAATAGGAAAAAGAAGGAGGGCGAGTTTCAAACCGACCGTGTGGTTCGGTATTGATATGCCAAACCACATTCTATCTTGAAATAATAATGAATTAGTGAACTAACACGTATACTTATATGAATATATGTATACGCATGCATACAACTGAGTGAAAAGACTGACCGCTAATTCAAAGCGTGTCATGTTGGTTCAAACGATGCACTTTGGGGGGCAAATGTACCTGGCTGATTGGCCCGACTATAAGTTGATAATTGCAGAGATTTTGGTTGAATCAAGATGAAACTCGAGCCAGTGAGAGGTTGGAAATGTGGAAAATTTACTCGATTCTAGTAGTTCGGCATGCATACATGGTTCAACCTATATGTATGGTTTGGCCTGTATGCATGGTTCGTCCTTTATACATGGTTCGGCTTATATATTTAGGGTATGGCCTTGAAACGTGGTCCGACTAAAAAAGAGCTGGCATGAGTCGCTCGGCTCAAGAAAGAAGCTATAGGAGCATAGTACATATTGCTCGGTCATCGAAGGGAGAGCGAGACGACTCGGTCAAGACGTCCAAAGAAAGGTCGCTTGGCAAGGATGGCTCGGCAATTGGTGGACCGAACCAAGCGGGATTGATACATTTGGCTCAGTATTTGGTGGCTCGACATTGGAGCATTCAACATGAATGCCTAGTCACATGCCACTCGGCTACGAAGGGAAGACTATGTAGCTCTGTGACCCACCACCCGACAAGGAAGGGGAGAGTAAAGAGGTACGGTCATTCATTGCTCGAACTAGGGAAATAACTGGTTACCTACAAGATAGTGTGACTATTCTTTCTTTTCTCCAGGCTATGGTTATTGGTTGCTCCGAGTCATGGGAGATTTCTCTTTCAGTCCAGCACAAAGAACTCATGAAGCGGCCAGAATAGGTTGTAGGTTAATGGCTCGGTCATAGGGTTCGACAACCCTCGCTCGGTAACCACCGTTCGACATTGGTGGCTCGGAATGCACGGCTTGGTGGACAAGAGTTATCGAATGGGCCGAAGTACCCTGGACATAGGCCTACGTAGATGGGCCAGCCTATCTACATCTATAAATACAAAGGCAGAGGGACATTTGAGGGGACCTTTTTTCGAGAACTGCAGTGATACTTTGCCATTTTTGATACTCGCTTTCGTCAATTCAAACTTGCATTCGATTTAGAATTTTATGGATTGTATCTATATTCAAGTCTTTGAGAAAAGAAATAAAGATTACATTAACAGTGGACGTAGGCAATTACGCCGAACCACTATAATTCTGGTGTTCTCATTTTTTATTGTTCTTACTACATTCTATTGTGATATTCCTCTACTTTAATTTACCTTCTTCATTAATCTCTCTACACAATCCTACTCAAGGGTGTTAGTGACTAATTTTGGTGCTAACACCTAGTAAATATATGTGGCCTCAAATATGTTTGATGTTATAGTCTATCTAAAACAAACAGCAATGTTTTCAAATATTATATCTAGACAATATTCTATCATTTTTTTTATTGTTTTTTGTGTATGGGTAGCATATAATATGTAGGTTTGAGACGCTGAGTTATCTAATTGTATACAGTGAACGCTTTGAATTTTTTTTTGTTTTGGACCAAGGGTGTACCAGTTTGTGGACCTGTTGCTATCAATTCTATATCAACTCGTCTACAACTTTGTCTTTATTTCTAATTTTATATTATTGTTTTGACTTTCACTATTTGGAAACAACATTAATCAATCAAGCATT
The DNA here is from genome assembly GCA_030765085.1 of Allium cepa. NCBI lineage: Eukaryota > Viridiplantae > Streptophyta > Magnoliopsida > Asparagales > Amaryllidaceae > Allium > Allium cepa. The sequence continues at coordinate 917,307,141 of CM060928.1, forward strand.
TGAAACCATAAAAATAAATAATTAAACATTGGTACCTGTTCTTTCAACTTACTGCAATAAAAAAGAAGACAACCCACCAATGATGCATTTTGCTGCCAAATGATCAAGGTTACAATAGATGTATGCTGAAATGATCAAAGCAAAACATGCAAGCATCAATTTCCATTTTGCGATATTATGTACAATGAAATAGAATAAAAATAAAATATGCACCTAGTGAATCAACCAACCATGGTTTAAAACATGTAACATCAACAAAGTTCCAAATGATTTACAAAGAAGAATCATGCTTTGCTGCAACTTGTTAGTCGTTTTGCTGAAATAAGACCTAGATTTATCAATAAATTGTAATAGGTAAACAAAGAAAAAGTTAGATTGTTTAAGGTTACAAAAATATTTTCTAACTGAACACAAAAATAAAATGAATACATGCAGACTTACCACTGCACGCAAGATACACAGGATGATATGTATAGGTACCTTTGATTTTCTCATATGAAATTAGGGATAACACAACTGCAGACGATTCATTCTTACAGTGGCCTTCATCGCAGTAGAACTGGTCTATAACAATAGGTGTCTTGACTTCCAACATCTTAAGATTGGAGCCAGAGCCACTCTATAAATAATAATCATAAGTTGATCCATAAGTTGCATATTTGCAAAAATGGAAAAATAGATTACCTAACACGTTTTGATTCTGACACCAGTCATTGTGTTGCTGAAGATTGCATTACCGACAGTAACATTTGATACACTAGCTTTTGTTTTGTCCTTCCCCAAACTCTGGATGCTAATTCCACGACTAGGACCACAGTTTATGTCATGTACGTGAACATTTAAGCTTCCGATTTGGATAGAGATGCAGCCATCGTTTTATTCAGTTATACACACTTTAGAAAACAAACTTCTACCATCTAAAAAATGATAAAATAACCGTGAAGGTTAAGAAGAGATTTCCACAGCTTAAGCTGACGTGATGACTGATGAATCAAGGCATTAACGGAGTTTTGTAAATGAATTCCATCAGCGTTGGGACTATCTCTAGGTGAAAAAACGGACATGTTGAAGATTTAAACTACTTCATAACTGCAAAATTTTAAGTGACACTAAGGATTGTTTTGAATAGCTATTCCTGTGACTGTTACATTGTAGATCTCATAAAACCTTAGAGCCTGTTTGTATAGAAGTTTATAAAAACGAGTAACCTTTTTTAGCATAACATAATCATAAATAAGAGGAGAGAAATTACTACAGGTTTAGTCTGAGGCATTTTTCCAGCAATTCCACTGTTAGTTTCGTGCAAAATATATTCGGAGATAATACAAATCATTAGTTGCATAACAATTAATTCAATAGTAGAATGAACTTCTAATAAAAACAACATTCAAAATGAACATAAGGCTAAATACTATAGCCTATTTGTTCTAACTTTAAACCCAAAGCCATGCAAATTTCATCTAAGATGCAGAGCTAGTATTTAAAAAATCACCATTCAATAACTAATGTTATCAAGAATTTGGAAACTAACAGGAGAAATAAAGAAAAACCAATCACTTTTCTCCAAAAAAATGTTTAATTGTATGCATTAATAATCTCTCACGGATTCATTTTACGTAGATGCACAAATGAATCTGATCAAAAAATAGAATACAGTTAAATCTAAGAACATAGCGGTAATCCGTGATTAAATACATCAGAGACCATCTCTCCACTGCACAAATCTTCTCATATAGACTTTAGGCCCAACAGCAAAATACCCTTACAACATTCTCAAAATTCAAGGCTGGGTCTCTGGAGTTTTCTTCTTCTCAGGCAATGAGGCTACTGCTCCATTTCAATCCATATCTACATCACTGATCCAACAATAGAATTACACATGCACTCGGGAACAGAATAGGCCGCGACATCCTTACTAGCCTTTTTACTCTCGGGTTGCCCCACTAAATTCTCATACAACCGCTTCACAATCATATTGGACTCGTACTCTGGCAACGAAGCATCGAGGAAATAAGTTTCTTGTGCCCTAAAAATGCTTTGTGTCCACGAATCAAATGTCCTACGTTTCCACCATGAGATGGCATGAAAACATCATTCTTTTCACAAACTATGTACTCGATTGCAGCAAGAGAAGAAGCTTTTTTCGCAAATGATTCGAATTCTCTATTCCTGCTTGATGGCCTGATTATCTCCTTTGTGTTCGTTTTTATGTAACCTTGTAAACACTTGTGGAAGTGTATTTATGTGTTAAATATGCTTAAACCATTTTTTATTTTGGCTATCAAGCATACAGGAGTTTAAACTACATGAATTACAAACTCATAATACCTTACTAATTAATACATCTTCACAGAATTTTTTGGGCTTCAGGGATGAGTTCTGCTCCTCCTAGATAAACTATTATTATTCCAGATGCGTTACCCTGTGCGAATTACAAATAGCAATGTGAGAAAAGCACTGTTCTATTGGAGTACAAGGGAGTAAAATAGCAATGCGCTGTAAATAATAACAATAAAGCTAGTTTTGCATAAAATAACAAACTAAACAGAGACTACCTTATATCTACTATATGTTTTCGTAGGAAGCTATAATGGAGTTCTTGGATGAAACAAAAATAGTGTACTGGCATAAATTTAGTCATCATCCATGTCAAAGTTGGTGCAAAACCACATATTTGCTTTTTATATGATGATAATACAGAAGAAAAGAATCATTCACGAAAGTAACTGGTTGTGTAAAGAGATTATACCAAGTAATCATCTGTGACTGTTTAACTAATTCTAGATTATACAATCAACAACGAGAACCAACTCCAGATCATAAAATAGCAGTACCTATTCTTGATTAAATAATAGCATGAAAATCAATTTATAAATCAAAAATCAATCTAGACAGTTAATTATCATGAAACATTATCATAAATATATTATTTGCTTGTTGTGTCCCCTACTTTTATAATTCTAATACTAGTTTGGTTGTCTTTTTTGCACACATAACTAGATATAGACACACACGTATAGGTAGGTTGAAACTAAAATAGCACGCGTTGGGTGCAATTCAGAACCAGGCAAGTATATGGACCTGCGAGTGCACACTATGAATAGCAAGTGCTGAAATGTTAGTTGAGGTTAACCGTGAGAGAAGTAGGCAGCTGCATCTGCTGAGTGGACAGAGTTGAGTGTAGGCAGGCGAACGCCAGTTAGCTATCTGGACAGAGATTCAGCTAATGCGAATTGATGTTGCATCTACCGTCAAGAAGCTCGGGATGGATGGTGCAAGTGTATTGCAGGCATTAGTCTTTAATGTTGAATTGTAAGATGTAGATGAAACTGAGTGTGCTGAAGTGTAGATAGCAAAATGATCACCCGACGAGCTACTACACCGGCCAGGCTCTAGATAGAGAGTGGCAGGCTTATGGCACATGACTGAAACACAAATTGGCATGTAGTGTCGAGACTCGCTGTCATGCTAGGTCTCTACGAGTAGAGGAATAAAGCTAGTAGATAGAGATAAAGCTACACTACAAAATTTACAACCAGCTACGCACACGTATATAAATAAACACACATACACACATGTTCAAGAAGTAAACACATATTCTTTTTCATAAACAAAATGTCTTTATTTTTATGAATAAATCAAGAAGGAGATAAATCAGTGTTAATTTACTTGAATATCATTGAGTATCAAGCATCAAGAAGTAATTAAGAGAAGGAATACACATACCACATAAGCAATTGAAATGTAAAATATGCTTTCCTTGACCGTTGATATATGATATCATGCAGAGAACCAATACACATATGCAAAAGCTCTTAATTGTCTCCAAGAAAGTGCGGTTGTAGGTCGAGAAGAAAGCAGAAGAAGAAGAAAGCAAATGAAGACGATCGGAAAGATTGTAACAAACATGATAACATAAACGTATTCCATTTTCAAAGTTCAATGTGACATTTTCAGGGAGAAGAATAACTCATTATATGAAAAATTAGTAAATGTTCCTCAGGGTCAAAATTTGGTAAATAATTATATGGAGAGCTGCAACCAACTGAATAAGTTAATGAATGTATATGCTACTGAGTTAAAACAAAAAGCCAAAATAAAATGGTTAAAAATGGGTGATTAAGTCATGGATTTTTTTATATGTCAGAACGATTGCTAATAAGAGAAGAATGTGTCTTTCTCTAATTATAAATAATGATGGCAACATGCCAATTCTGTGGATATTAAACAAACTTAAATCAATGTGATAAATTTTTATATTAGTTAATTATGACAGTATTCTTAGATAAAAGAGAGATAATTTTCAGCCTAGAGTTGTCTAAGAAAATAAGAAGTCAAATATTGTTAATAATATATTTTAATATGCTACAAACATAGTTATTTAAGAGTGATAACCAATCTCGTTGTTAAAAAAAGATCATTTAACATCATGAACTATTTAGCAAATTGAAAAAAGTACCTCTTAATATCAAATTGTTGCTCTAGTTGAACATAGATGCTTCAGCATATATACGTTTGATGAACAAACATCAGACAGATCTTGAGGCATCAATTGATTTTTGCAAGGATTTTAGAGCTAGGAGAAGACTTTGAGAATTTTGATGAATAAACTGACGATGGAACTTATAGAGCTCCTGAAACAATAAAAATTTGAATAATCTAAGCATATTTTACTTTATTAAAATAGAAATCTTGATCCAAAAGTAAACCTAACACCACTGAAGGAAAAATTCAAGATGTGGGCACTTCTCTAAGAGATCTTCAAAATCCTCGACTAACTATTGTATATAATTGATTGCTATCGAAGAAGCAACAACACTTATATCTAAGGGATTTACTACAAAGATACATTTTTTGTCGATGAATCTTCATTAAGGGAAGGCTAATAAGTAATGCTATTTGATGTTGATCCCCGGCAAAGGCCACATCAACCGCCTAGCATATAATGAAGAAAAATGAAATAGCTGATTATATTATATACGGGAGCAACTATTTATGATATTTAACGATAGAAGTCACAAAAGTTTACTACTCTAAAGATAACCATAAACCATATACAATTGTAAAGCATATATGTGCAACGTTCTAATATGTCAAAATGAGCTACGCTGTATATATTTGATTGGTATCGAAGAAACAACAACACTTACATATAAGGGATTTTCTGTAAATATACATTTTTTATTGATGAATCCTCATTAAGCCGAAGGTTGATAAGTGTAAAGGCCCGCAAATCCGTACCACTTTGAACTAACAAAATTCCACAACAGTTCAATCCAAAGTGGCACAAAAGTACGAGCCTTCGGGTAAAAGAAGAAAGAGGTAGAAGAAGAAGAAAAGAAAACAACTTCAGAATCTCACATCGCAGCGGAATAAAATATAATATATAGAATACAGCTTTTAAATACAAAAAAAATCTGTATTGTATACATTTACATACATACATGCATCATCAGAGTACATCAAACATCCATACAGAGACAACTAATAATTGTCCATACACAGCGGAAATAATAGACAAATACGGAAATACACTCCGTCATCAGCTCGTCTCCTGAGCTCCAGCATTTAACCTGAACCTGTTTAACTCGGTCTGACCCGAACATCATATAAAACAACACCCGAGTCAATGTGGAAAATCGGCGTGAGAAAATCACACTCAATTGGATTATTATATTTTCAAAAGTCCTTTGAAATCAAAAGCATCTCGTAAGACCACGCCACAAATAAACATGTCGGGTTTTTACCTTACGATAGCTAAAACGTTTTTTATTTAATTCGTCTGATATTATAATAATGTCTATAGAAAGTAAAATAGAATCTAGCTGAAATGCTTGCATCTCACGTTTCAGCAATAGTTGGGCACAATCAAAACCGTACAGGCGCTTATTGGAGATTGGATTCCATACAATGGCAGGGCTACCGGTGTACCGTCCGTCACAGTACCTGGTCTAGATCAGAGTACCGAGGAGCCACCCTAACTCGCCTACAACACATGACCGGAACCATCCCTTACTGGACAGTCCCAAGCAAGATCACCCCGTGATTGGCGCGACCAACCACCCACTAAGCCGAAATAAAAGGGACATCTAGACAGGGGAAACCTCACTCTCCAGTGGGGGCTACCCACGCAGTCTTGCTGCACCTCTCCTGTTTTAGCCATTCCCAGTTGATGAGGCTTGAGGCTAAGCGTTACCTTTTCAAGAACGAGTCCTACTTAGAATGCTCATCGTCCTCCTGACGATATTCTGAAAGCATTCAATCCATATAAGTTGCCCTGGGTCTGGACAAACCGAATCACCGTCTTCAACTCTTCACGGTCTTCATTCATAGTCGTTCAAACCGGATCGAAGTGGTTTTCGGATAATTAAATCCGATCCCGAACTCTTCGAAATGATCAGCGCATTGTCCAATATTGATAGTCGGTTATTTAACTATCATTTAATCATTCACAAGCAACCATCAAGTAATTTCTACAAATTATTTATCTCAAATATCATTCAGATATTATTTCCATTTTATCCCGTTTGAAATAAATTTTCAAAGTTCTTTTATTTTCAGGAAATCATTTAACTGATTTCTTATACTCACACACATTTTGATTTACCCTTTTAAAATATCCTTTATTCTCTCATGCATTCCTCAAAATCAATTTACACTTTCCTTATAATTCTCAAACTCACTTTCTCCACTTAATAAGATTTCTCCTAAATCTTATCTCAATTAAATTAATTTTCTTACCCTCACAAGAGGATTTTAATTGGATTTTAAAAGCAATTTGAAAAATCTATATTTATAAAATAAGAAGTATGGTTTTATACAAATTATGGTTCGAAAGTAATAGTTTATATAAATATTAAAGTTCATATCCAGTTAATGATAAAATTCAAAACTGGTTTTAGAAACTTAGAGTTTATTAATAAATATTTGCCAAGCCTTCAAAGTAACTAATTCGAAAATATTTTACATTCAAATAATAGTTTATAAAAAAAAAATATAGTATAGTAATTTAAAAAATATTCCCTTTTAAAATAAATTTAAAATTTTGGAAAACCCAATATCCATCTATAAATGCCTCTTGTCCATAATTCACTTCTTACTTTCGAAAATATTCTACTATTTCCATTACCAACAAATTTATAATTCAATATAAGATTTCTCCTTGACTTATCTTTTCCCATATTTACTGGTTTCTTCCTTTCCATTTATAAACCCCGTTTATAAATTTGATAAACTTCCCTGAGTTTTCTATTTATTTATAAAATAGTTTTATTCAAAAATTTAATCTTTGATAACTTTATTTCTCAATACAATTTCATATCATTCCTTAATAATTCATTCCTTAATAAAATTCCATAAAAGAATTCCCTTTTTTTATCTCCTAATAAATCTGCATTTTATTCCCTTAATTAGAATTTCACTTTTATTCCTTAGTTATTAATCTATAAGTTAAATTGTCCAAAACTTAACTTTAACCAATTTTAAGTATAACCAATGTAATAAATATTCTTTTTAATTTACTTTATTCTCAATAGAAGTAATTCCAAATCCTAAATATTTTTTTAATTTAAGTTTCATTTAACTTCCTTTAATTAAATTATTTATGGTATTTAAAAATTACCAAATTTCAATTCCATATTATTTAACACTATATAATTCAATTGGCATGCAATTCAATATTAATTCATTCAAACTGTCATATGACAACATATATATAAAATCAATAAATATTCTTGAGGAATCCTGTTGGATCCCTCCAACCTGTTTTCCCTGCATCCACAAATGTTAGCACAATAACATATCAGTTCCATTTTCAATTTATAATATAATCCAGTGAATAAATTATTATAAAACAACCAAACACATCCAATGATTTAAATTAACATTTAAATTTATTTATGTCATCCAAATGAGTGAGAAAATCTCACCTTTGCTTTTAAGTTGCAATCCTTTCCAATCTAGACTCGATTTCCCCGACTTTTGACCTTATATAAATAATTATATGATTTTATTAATATTTGAACAGATCGAACAATTTATTATCGTTTAAATAAATTTATTCTTTAACTCTGATAGTTTAATTTTAACTGGTGGTAAATTTTAAACAAGCAATTAAATTTTAAACTAATTCTCTTTTCAAAATCTTTTAGCAACTATAATTATTAAACAAGTTAATTAAACGAGTTAATCATCGAATTCATTATTTTCAAGTGAACCTGTAACATTAAAAATATAGAAATGTATATTTATTTTTCCTTTGAACTACCTATACATTCGTAAAAATATTCTATATAAATTT